>CM042018.1:25005000-26255000 GCA_023525975.1 Smallanthus sonchifolius | reverse complement strand
CCAATACTATGCGATGTCTATACCGTCGCCTTGTTCCTCGAACTAGGGCTGGCCAGTGACCCCTCTGGTATTGGAAAAGAGGTATCACATGTTTCGATGGGCCACCGATCTCCCTTAGACCCGGTTTCTGATTCACCCCATTCCCTATGGGCACGCAACTCATTTGACCCGCCCCACCTGTTGAGGCTTCCCACTTTGATGGCTAGTCCGGGAGGGAAGTACCCCATTTAGTCCGGGAGGGAAGTACCCCACGACCTTAAGACCCTCATACTGACTTCACGTGAGTGAAAAATGAAAAGAAAATAGATACCTTTCAAAGAACCCAGTGAAAGACTCGACTCTTCTTCTCTAAAAACCCTAGCCCTTGACCCCGTCAGAGAAACCTACGCCCACTGGAAATCTCTGACGTCGTCTTCTTCTCGTGAACCGCCAGAAGGGTTTCAAGGTGCACCTTGGCACCCACTATTGTCACCGGCGATACCCTCACCATCGTTAACCCCGCCGACAATGGCTCCCCGCCGCTTTGATTAAGACCCGGATACCCTACCATTTGTGGAAGTGGAAGATGTCATCGCGAAAGAATGCGCCACCCAGGGTTAAATGATCACCCCCTCTGGTATTGGAAAAGAGGTATCACACGTTTCGATGGGCCACCGATCTCCCTTAGACCCGGTTTCTGATTCACCCCATTCCTTATGGGTACGCAACCCATTTGACCCGCCCCACCTGTTGAGGCTTCCCACTTTGATGGCTAGTCCGGGAGGGAAGTACCCCATTTAGATATCAACCCAACATGAAATTTCCCAAGAAGGGGCAGTCTCTTCTTATCCATGCCCGCAACCCTTTGGGCCGCTGAAACTTGTTTGTTATAGCCCCACCTTCTGATGATCTTCATAAGCCCCACACGACCCACCAATTTTATTTTTTTGTGTCCCCCCTCCCAAGTAGGAATTGTTTTAAGACCCCAAGCCCACGTGGTTCTAGAAAGGTGATCCTAATGAGGTTTCGGCCCTTAGTTAACTCATCCGGATTAACTTTGACACCCCTTGGCCTAAAAGCTCACCCCTACTTCCCCTATTGGACCCGTCATGTGAATTCCCAAAATACCCTTCCCATTGTGATCAATGTGGTGATCCCATCCCTCATTAGCTGTTGCATGTGGTCATGTTACACCCACGGACTACCACGTGCACATTTGGTATTCATTCCCCACATTGACAAAACTTGTAGAACCATCATCGGGCTTAAAATCCATGTTTCTCCCTTGCAACGGTTCACTCCCTTGGAAGTCAACCCCGTTCAAGGCCTTCATGACCCACCTCAGCTCTTCTTTACTTACCTCTTCATCTGGGTAAATATCAAAATGTGGAGGTGTTGGATAGATGATGATGCTAGCTTCAAGATGCTCATCCTTCTCATAATCCTCATCTCAGATGGACGATACTTGGTTGGTTTCTTGAACTTTGCGACCTTTTGATCGGAACACAACTTAGCCACTACCTCTTACGATGAGTATGTGGTTTAGAAGATTGTCCTTTTCACAAGCCATATGAAACAACCAAAGCTCTGATACCACATGATGTAAACGAAAGCACATTCAAATGACTCATAAAGTAAAAGATTATAGTCAAACGACTCGAACCGAACGATTCGATGATAAAGCTTACAAGTTTTTAGTCAAAAATAATCAACTTACTAGCAAACAATGAAAAGCCTAATATTTATAACAAACTTAAGATAACTAGGAAACTAAATCACACAAAAATATGAAAGTTTAAATCAGTAAAATAGAAGATAATTATAAATTTTCTAGATCTTCATTTTCTTGCATGCCACCAATCTTCACCTTGTACCCTTCGGTCCAATTATGTAAGGCTCTAAACCCGGGAGGCCTCATAGTAGCATACATAGTTCTTAAACAAAAATATTTCCGTAGGTAAGAAGCGGATCGTAAATCAAACGTTACATAAATTGTCTAAAATCCAAATACATAATGTCTGTATATAGATAACGGGATGACAGTTTCTTCTGCGGATAGTCCTTCGCCTCCAGCCGAGCAGCATCCAAGCCTTCACCAAGATCTACACTTAACCGCATATGTATACTAAAAGTCAGATACGAGTAAGTTCTAATTTAAATAAAGCATGTGCAAAGGGATTCATTTGTAAGCACAAAATAAAACTTTTAGGAAATGAAACTTACTATACTAATCATACATTACAAGCCATACATAAATGTCTAGATCTACTTCATCTTGAAAGCGTCTTCATCATGTATAGCCCCTATGGCTTATTGCACTACACACCATTAATCAACAATTATGACTTATTATATGGGATGTTTCATATTATTCGTATGTCATAATATAGTTGTATGACCATACGACTTGACTGATTGACAAGCGCTATAGACTTGTGAGAAAGCTAGTCATGATGTGAGTTGTATATGCTGATACGCGGGTCGATGGCACGTGGAGTCCAAATAGGGAGGTGGTGTACAAATATAAGCTAATCCAAGTTTGTTTTATGATTGTATCATTAGTGATTGATTGACAAGAATAAGGTAAAATTGTTAATACGATATTTGTGGGCCCACATTAATATTAATTAGTCAAAGTTAGTTTTATGATTATATCATTAGTGACTGATTTGACTGGTTAAATTATCGTTTCGAGTATTTTATTGTGAACAATTTTGATGAAATGTTTATATAATACGTGTCATGGGCATATAAATCACTTCCACCGGCTTGGTCCAGTGGTTAAGGCGATGAAGGACGAACTTGCCCACGCAGGTTCGATCCCGAGCCAACCCGGGTTTTAGTCCGGAGTGCGTTACGCTAGCGGGTCTTGGCTCGTGTAGCGGCGTAACTGTTGTCAAGTGGCAGCAGGCTCCATGGTTTCCCGGTGATAGCCTATGCCCCTCGTACTGAACACGCGGGCCCAGTTCAGACAACGTAGTGGTCAGGTTGTGGGGTACGGGTCTCCGATTTGGAGATGTAACTGCCACGTAAAAAATGAAAGTTACCTATCAAAAAAAAAACTAGAGGGAACCCGCGTTATGCGACGGTGCAGTAAATCGCGTTAATGTTGCGCTACGTGATGGGGCATGTAATTTTTCCTTACTTATATATAGTCGTATTTGACGGTTGTATATTTTAAAACATTAATAAAACAGAAGTGTTAAAACCTGTAACGTAAAAATAAAAAATAAAAAAAGTTGGGGAAAACGAAAGTAAAAAAACTGGATTCATAAATAACAAAATAAACTAAAAACAAAAAAAGGATTAAAATAACAAAAGTTGGATAAAAAAATTGGAATAAAATCTCCCCTCTCCTACGATCGAACCCGAGTGGATGGGAGAGTTGAGGCGCCGATTTACCACCGGGCCCGCTTTTCGCGGCGGGGCACGTATTTATCATAAAAAAACTACAAAAAAAGGTGAGAAAAAAAGTGTAGAAATAAAAACATAGCGTACCTCACACTAAAAAAACCGTAAGAAAAAAACCCATTAAAAAATGACACAAAAGTAAAAAAAAAAAAAAAACCATACGGTTCTAACCCGGGGTGTTAGAGGCATGAAAGAAAGAAGTATTATGCTTGGACCAATTGGGCTAGCCCTTTTTAATGTTAATCTTCAAACCTAAAATTTTAAAACAAAAAAAAAGTGGAAAAAAAAGGTGGAAAAAAATAACCCACACCAGGATTCGAACCCAGGTGAGGGGGATTGAAGATTTGAAGGCACAAGAAATACTACCGCTGGGTACTGGATCGCCGAGCAGATCTTTCAATTTATCCGAACAAAACTCTTTAATACTATACCATTTTCGGTGAAAAAATAAAATAAAATAAAAAACAAAGCAAAATTAACCCAATCAAAAAGGTACACGCAGCCTAGGCCGTCCATTTCGACGAATGGAGTCTGATGACTGTTCACGCACTCACATAAAGTTCTTGAAATGTATGTTTTGTATGGTTTTCACTTAGAAAGAATAAATTTATAAATGATTCTTATTAGAATATTCTTATTAGAAACATAAAAAAACTATATAATGTTTCACAAATTGTGTATGTTATTTTCATAGGTATAATTACATATATCTTCCTATTTTTAACCAATTATATATATGCTCCTATTTTTAACCATATTTACATATATACTCAACACAAAATTTAAATTACATATATCCTACCTTTTTTATAAAATTACTCTTTTAACCTTACAAAAATACGACTATTTTATTCAATTGATCCCAACCATAACCTTAGATTCCCGCTTCCGATCGATTCCAACATCCATCATCGTTTCTGATTGATTTCATCATCCAGTTGGGTATATATGTAATTAATGAAGAGGATATATGTAAATAAAATTTTGAGTTGGGTATATATGTAATTAATCCAGTTTTTAGGGGGATATATGTAATTGCTCCATTTTCTTAAACTCCAAGAAGATTTAAAAGTTCAATACTTGTCAAAAGTTCGAAGTCAGCTTGGTGTTTAAATTCGTTTTTCTTACCACAGCTCAACAAAATCAATCAAGTATTAAGTAACATATGGAATCTTAATTTGATTCGTTGGAGAACCTTTGAACGTTAGAGACGATAATATTTTACCTTAAACAAATTTACAAGTTAGTAGTTCAAACGGTTGTAAGACGCACAAAGTATAAATCCTTATAACTTCACAAATAGCCATATTAATGTAATTAGGTTCTGAGTAAACTATCCCTAAGGTTTGAGCAATTCTTTATTTTAGTTCATTAATTTTAATTTTACTTTTTTAGTCATTGTGGTTTCTTTTTTGTCTCAATCAGCTACACACCCTTAACATCATCCAGATTTTCTGTTAGATTTTTTGTGAAAAGACGATAGTACCCTCTCTATATCCCCACCATTTTTATTATTAACAAATAATTTATAAAAATAAACAAAACCCTCACCACTCACCACTCACCAGCACTCTCACCATTCACCAACACATCCCCTCTCTCTCCCCCTCTTTCTACCAACAACCTCCGGCCACCTGACCATCGTCGGCACCCATTCTCCGTCACCGGCACCCAACCACCTGACCTCCGACCATAATGCCTTACCACACCACCGTCGCAAAGAACGATGTTTGACTTGAAGAAAGTCAAAATCGGACTTCACAGAAGAGGGCAACCACCCTTAAAAACCATCTCCTCTGAATTTGCCATATTGCGTCTGAGTGGAAGTGTTTTTTTGGACGATCGGCTCAGATCTGCAAATATGAAACCAGATCAAGTGGACCAGACTCCGACATGGCTGCACCACAAACTTAAATGGAAGTATTATTTAGCAGAAAGCGAAGATGATGAAGGAAGGGGAGGAGAAGCTGAGAGGGGCCTGGCCGGAAAAACGCGGTGGTTTGGGCTGTTGGTGGTGGTGTAGTGAACGGAAGTGGGTGGTGGCCTAATTCCCAAGCGACTTTCTTTGGTGCCTTTACAAAATTTCGTTAGGTCTGATTTGAATAATCTCGTTGGTGGCGACTTTCTTTGTTGGTGGCCGTATTTTTGTGTGAGTGGAGGTGGGTATTTTAGGGTTTTTAGGGAGAATAAGATAGTGGAGGTGGTATTTTTAATTAGAAGGGTATTTTTTTCTTTTCATAAAAAACTTAATAGAAAATCAAACGATGTTAGTCATCTGGTGTAACATCCCAAAAATAAAACGACACTTATAATAACGGGTTAGAATGTGAGGAACGAACGGAATAAACGAACGAGGCATGATGGGTCGGGCCGGGATGGGTCTGGCGAATTTGGGGCGGCGAAGATAGGGGAGTCTTCCCATATAAATAGCCTAAGTCACCATCTTTCTCTCATTTGCAAGTTCTAGAGAGAGAAACCCTAGAGAGGGAAAGTTGGCGGATCGATCCGAGATTGAAGAAGCGTGTTACTACATAGCATGGGAGCAAGACATCCGAATCAGACGCTCGATTCAGGTAACAACTCGTTCCAAATCTGAGTTTTTTGTTTAAAGTCGGGTTCCCGGTATTTTTGGTAAAAGGTTGGGTTTTTATGAACCAAATTGTGACAACCCGAACTTTTTCAGTTAACCCCGTTAACAAAATCCAGTTAAAATTAACCAAGTTAACTTAACCCAAACTGCAGGGATTATTTCTGCCAATATTTCAAACTTAAACTCGAGGGACTAGTTATGTAATAACCCTAATCTACTATGTTGACTTTTAGAAAAGTCAAAATTTAAATTCTGTTGACTGTAGAAGTCAAACTAACCAAATTTTAACTCCATCTAAACTAGAGGGACCAATTCTGCAAATTCCTAAACTCCAATTCGCATGAAACCTCAGGACCAGTTCTGTAATTACTCCAAAGTCAATTACTTGACTTTGAAAGTCAAACCCGGAAGTTCTTGATGCCAAATCTATAAACCGCAATCGAAATTCGTCGAAATTGCAACTGATTACACATGTTTAAGGCATTAACGGCCATAACTTTCAGATTAATTATCATCATTGATCGAATTAAACTCTAGTTATGAGTAGTTAAATACGAAACCGTCGACCTCTATAACTAAACCATCAAATCCGATCATTCGGTTTGTTATTCTCGAAATCAAACTCCCTAAACATCTTAGTCGCATACCCCAGATACTTTTCTCACACAAATTCGATCAGCAATGAAGCCGGAGTCGCTGGGGACTAAACCACTCGAAGTCGGAAATCCAATTGGCCGAACACTAACAATTTGATATCGATTGAGGTAATTAATCACATCCTCATACTCGTTTAAATGTCTAGACTGAAAGCCCTATCAAATCAAGAACTGTTAACATCGAATTGACGATGAACCAATTCTAGGGTTCTTCGAGAATACGGTTTAATCGAACACCACATTGAACACAACCTAAATCCAATTAAATTATATGGATAGGTTCACAATCCATCACTCTTTGAAAGCCCCATGATTCCAGCCACTTGTATTATCTAAATTGTTCAAATCGATTTCATATTCTAAATCTAGGGGTTCGGCATTCTAACTCGTAATAAAACGATATTAAACGCAATGATTTTTGGCAATTAAATGCACCCACAAACTCGCAATCCACTGATGAACAAAATCCCCCATGATCTCTTGATCAATCGCGATCGATTTCAAGGATTACGAGTTGAGTTTTGATTCGGCTGCGATGAGGGAGGGATGAACACAAGGACTGCGTGTTAAAACCTTTTAAATCCAGGTTTTGTTCACAATTGGTAACCTAGATCAGTTGGGTAAAACGCATGGATGTTGGGGAGGAGACCCGGGTTCGAGTCTCCCTCCCCCTGTTTTCGTTTTTAATTATTTTCTAAACATTATTTGATTTTAAAACCTTTTCCTATATTAATATAATATTATATTAAAGTATTTTAACCCGGAAAACAACCCGTAGGCTCGGGTTTGACTTTATATCTTATAATTATTAATAATTTCACTTTTAAGATAATATAGCTATATTATTTTCAAACCCCGACTTCGTATAAAATAATATGTTTATATTATTTTTAACCCTTGACTCCTAGTGTAAAATAATATATATTTTATATTATTTCGCCTCGTTTATTATTTCGTGTGACGTTTTTTTAAACAAATTAATAATATAATTGTTTATATTATTTACCCACGTTTATTATATCGAATTAAAATAATAAGTTTATTCTTTTCTCCAGACAAATGATTATCTTGTTAATCATACGACTTAAAAATAATGTATAGTTATATTATTATCCTAACCATTTTAAATGGCAAACGTACGAATTTATTTATTAATTAATATTATTCGTTATTAACGTTCGACACGTAACCCATTGATCTTAATTATTATATTAAGAAATCTATTTTCCCGTAGACACGTTCATCTACCCGTTAATCCTTAGAATGTTTTAAGACGTTCTAATCTTCCGTGTCGTCGTCACAAATTCCATATGTCCCTAACTTATGTGTTTATAATTCTAGGGCATACGTAAGCCGTGCAGGCTAACACTTAAGGTTCCAAATCTCTTACTTGTGTGATACTACCTACAACGCAACGCAGGTGAGTTTCACGGCCCCTTTTTACTTGTTTTACTATTGGGGGAGAAACATGCTTATATTTTACTTGTTTTCCCGTTGGGGAGAAACATGCATACACACAAACAGTATTTTACTTGTTTTCCCGTTGGGGAGAAACATGCATACGAACAGGCATCCGTTACTTGTCTCCCAGCCAGGGAGAGACATACACACGGATATGGATCACATAGTATTTCATTACCACTTGTGTACCTAAGTGCAAACATAACATGCAAAGTCCTTACACACTCGGACCGTTAATATATGGAGTATAGCGAGGAAATTTGAGTAGTACTACTGGGTTTGACAAACCCCACCCGGGTTAGTCGCGCTAACTAGATTGGAGGTCTAACGGGTGTGAATTGTCCTTAACACTTGCCATTGTTGATGTTAGTAATGGCGGAAGGCACCCAAACACAAACAGTCAGCTTCGGTTGCGAACGCTTAGAGTAACTTGTACATTTTCTAGCTAGCAATAGGTGTGACTTACGTATGTGGATCCAGCAACACTCAAACAGTTTATTTACATACAAACCTGTGAACTCACCAACCTTGTGTTGACACTTTTTCTTACATGTTTCTCAGGTCGCTAAGGCACAGGTTGCACACTTAGGACATGCATGGAGTCCTACTTTCATATCACCCATTTCAAACATTTAAAACAGTTTACTTATTTACATTGATTGACGCCTATTGCGTGTAATTACTTTTGATTTCATATTAACGTTTACGCTTCCGCATTAACTCTGAACTTTTATGTTTTGACATTTCAAGTCTCATATAGTGTCGTTTGTTGTAACTAATGACTGAGATCCTGGTGTGTCACCTTCCAAACGGTAAAACTCTGTTAGTTGAAATTAGGGGTGTGACACAAATGAGAAAAAGGATTATAGATCTGGAATCACGAGAGGAAAATACGCGTTTTGAACGTAAAAAGTTCCAAACTTGACGAATCAATCGATCTAGATCTGAATCCATGCAAAAATAGGGTTTTGGGGTAAAAACCGAAGGTTCACGGTTAGGGTTCTCGGGAAGGATTCACGGCTGGGATTCCCTGGTACGGTTCACGGCTGGGATCCCGGGTGTAGTTCGCGACTGAAGTTCACGGGCCTAGTTCTCGGGTCATGATCTCGGGAGAAATGGAAGCCGAGAACCCTAGGTTCACGGCCTATCTAGTTCACGGTAGTAAGCTACCAAAAACCTTCCTTAAGCCAAGAACTTCCCTTGGGCCGTGAACTCCTAAAGTCACGGGAAAAAACCGTGTACCCCTAGGTTCCCGGTATGAAGGGATAAATGTAATGAGTTGTATGTGAAGCTGAGATTAGGTTGTGTACGTACAGATTAGAAGATCCTTTGGAGACCTTTGACCCTTTTATCTCAGGTGAGTTCTAGAAGCCCTCTTTTAAATGTTTTAATTAATGTTTTCGGGCTGGTGTGCATACGTAACGATGTGACGGTTTATAAAAACGATGTTTGATGATTATGATGTTTTATAGAACAATGCTTATGAACGATGTTTTGGAAAGAAAGGTTATGAACGATGTGTTTCTGAAATGTTTTGCCAAATGAGGTTTACGATGTGTTTACGAACGAATGATTTTTAATAAAACGTACGAATGCTTTAACTGAAGTTTTGATGTAAAGAAGTGAAGGTTTATGAAAATCACAAACAAACGAATCTGCCATTATTCCTTAGGGAATTGAGGTTATGGGTATAGGATGTATGTTAAGGGCCTTACCTTTTAGGGGCCTTTTTGGCTAGCCAACTGTTGTACAACTGGGGTGATGACGGTCACCATGGGGATTAACGTGATCCTTGAAGTTGGTACGATATACCTTGCGGGGTAATCGTGCCTGAAGTTAGGTACGACTATTCCACGGAGTATCGTGCTGGAAGTTTGGTGCGTGTCATCCTTATGATGCCGTGCTTGAAGTTTGGTACGTATACCCTATGACGTATTGTACTTGAAGTTTGGAATTGACGGTTACGAGAAGGCGCAGATTCGATATGTTTGTTGACTTATGTGTTATGTTATGTTATGTTATTGCATGCTTTACGTATGCTTTTATTCAATGAAGTTAAATGTTATGTTTTTGGAAAAATATTTGAAGTTAAGGTTTTATGTTAAAGCTAGAACTCACCAGTTTAGCTGACTTTTTAGTATGCATATTCAGGTTAAGGGCAGGTAAGGATGATGAACGGTGATGCTTGGCAAGCGATGAAGAGTTACCCGACTAACGATAAAGACTGGCATTCTGTTATCTTTTTTATTACGTTTATGTTATGCTTAGACAACGTTTACGCTTCCGCATGTTTGACTATTTTACTGATATGTTTAATTGAAAGTTTTTCCCCTTCGTTATTTGATATTCAAGTTTAAGAACTGGTTGTGAATGAGTAAATCCAACGAGTGAGGCCTCCCGGGTTTGGGGCCTTACAAGTTGGTATCAGAGCAATAGTTTGAGAGATTTGGACACTCCCGGTGTCTGAACTTAAACTGTGAATGGGACCGAAAACTAATGCTATTACGGGTAACTCGAGCCACATCATCAGGTATGAAGGTAGTATATATACATATTTACCTATATAGTATGCCTTAGAAAGTGTTAAGTTTGGACTTGGGTTCTGATGAAATCATAAAGGTGGTTAAATGGAAGTCAAGAGGTAGTGTAATGGTTAATTGCAGATGGCAAGTGTATATTAACATCTTACCATACTTGTTGAATTCTATTTGTTAACTAGTGTGATGACATTGGATTCCTTGTCTTATAGAACGAAATGGCGAGAAGAGGAAACGGAAGGCGTGGTGGGGGCCGTACCGGAGGTCGAGGTAGGACTCCTGCTCGTCAGGAGTACAGTGAAGAGGGAAGTGTCCACACGGAACCGGAAGTTAGTGTGCATGGGATTGAACAGACTCATGTTGAAGAACAACATTTCACTTTCGAACCGAAAGTGAAAGCGGCTCTAGCACGAGAATTTACTGAATTGATGAAGGCATGTGACCCGCCGGTCCTTACTGAAAAGAAATACGCATGTGACCCGCGGGTCCTTACTATAAGTCCCTTAAGCCATGTGACCCACCATCCGTCTTAGCGAATGTCGAGCAAATCAAGTCGTGAAGTTTATAGATAATTCCTTGAGGGATGAAGCATCACACTGGTGGGAAGGTGTGCGTCAAGCTAAGGGGGACGAGGCTGTTGACGCAAAGATGTGGAATGATTTGAAAACTCTGGTGATCAAGAATTTCTGTCCATAGAATGAGATCGAGAAGGTAGAGATGGAATTTCTAGGAACTAAGGCCGGAAGCATGACCCACAGGCAGTATACCACACGGTTCAATGAACTGGTACGTCTGGTGCCACATCTGGTCACAACTGAAGAAAGGAAGATTGCCTGCTACATTCAAGGACTGTCGGACCAGGTCCATACCTATGTTAAGACAAACACCCCTACTACCTACGACTCGGTGGTGGAACTGAGTGGCGTGGTATTTGATGATCTGGCACTGAATGTCGTCTCCATTGACGAGCCTAAGAAGAAGTTGAGCTTTCCTACCCAGCGATTGGGTGGGAAGTTGTCTGGGGCTTGGGACAAGCAGGCCAGAGTAATCGAGTCGGCAATCTGTGGGAAGTGTGGAAGAAGGCATGCCGGTGAATGCCGGCTGGGATCGAATCTGTGCTTCAAATGCGGCAAGACGGGACATTACTCTCGTGAATGCCCACAAGGCGTCAAGTGTTTTAACTGTGGGGAGAATGGCCACATGAGTCGAGAATGCACTAAGCCGAGGATGGGCGAATCTGGAAAAGGTAAAGGCCCGGAAAAGAAAGAGGAGAGGCCCCGAGCGAAGACTCGAGTGTATGCACTGACGCAAGAACATGCCAGGGTAGAACCCGATGTGGTGCCAAGTACGTTCATCCTTGACAACACTTTTGTTTCTGTGTTATTTGATTCGGGCACCAGTAAGAGTTTTATATCTGCCACTTTCTGTAAGCGGGTGAAATACTCAGTTAGTAAACTAGAAAGAGCCTTTAGCGTAGAAACAACTGAGGGTAGAACCGCAAGGGTAACCGATGTAGTGGACAATTCCACGATGAAAATAGAAGGCCATAGATTCCCTGTCAGGTTGATTGTTATGGTTTTGGGAGGGTTTGATGTCGCATTGGGTATGGATTGGCTAACTGCCAACGAAGCACAAATTATATGTAAACGAAAGATAATCTGACTCAAGGCTCCAGATGGTAGCGAAGTTGAAGTGTTCGGGGATCGCGACGCCCCGATGTCTAACGTCATCTCGATGACTAAGGCAACAGATTACTTAAGGCGCGGATGCAAGGCTATCTGGTGTATGTGATTGAAAAATGTAAGGAAATAAAGGAACTAGACGATGTACCCGTGGTACGCGAGTATCTACAAGTGTTTCTAGAGGATTTGCCTGGGATACCACCCGACAGAGAGATTGAGTTCTGGATCGACTTGGTACCAGATGCCCAGCCAGTGGCTAAGGCTCCGTATCGACTAGAACCGGTGGAGATGAAAGAACTAATGTCACAACTAGACGAGTTACTTGAGAAAAGGATTTATCCAACAGAACATCTCACATTTGGGTGCTCCGGTGTTGTTTGTGAAGAAGAAGGACGGTTCGATAAGGATGTGTATTGATTATCGTGAGTTGAACAAACGAACGGTGAAGACAAATTACCCTTTACCAAGGATCGACGACCTGTTTGATCAATTACAGGGCGCAAGTTAGTTCTCAAAAATCGACCTTCGATCCAGGTACCATCAGTTGAAAGTGAGGGAAGAAGACATACCGAAAACCGCGTTTCGCACGCGTTATGGACATTTCGAGTTTCGCGTGATGTCCTTCGGAGTGACGAACGTCCCCGCGACGTTCATGGATTTGATGAATAGGGTGTGTCGACCGATGTTGGACCGATTGATAATCGTGTTTATCGATGATATCTTCGTCTACTCCAAGAATGAAGGTGATCACGCATGTCACTTGAAGGAGGTGTTGGAAACTCTAAAGAAGGAAAAGTTGTATGCTAAGTTCTCCAAATGCGCGTTTTGGCTTAGGGAAGTCCAATTCCTAGGTCAAGTCATTAACCCGAATGACATTATGGTTGACCCAATAAAGATAATGACGGTAAGGGAATGGGATAATTCTAAGACGCCAACTGAAATCCGTAGTTTCTTGGGATTGACAGGCTACTATAGGAGATTCATCCTGGATTTCTCGAAAATAGATTCGCCGTTGAAAAAGTTAACGTGGAAGGAGGTGAAGTACGAATGGGGTTTGACCCAGGATGAGGCGTTTAAGGAGTTGAAGGAGAAGCTAACCCAAGCTCCAGTCTTGGCCCTTCCCTAAGGCAATGAAGACTTGGTAGTATACTCTGACGCTTCGGGTCAAGGGTTGGGGTGTGTGCTGATGCAACGCGGGAGAGTGATCGCGTATGCATCACGACAGTTGAAAGTTCCCGAATTCAATTATCCGACTCATGATTTGGAACTTGCTATTCTTGTGTTTGCATTGAAAATCTGGAGGCACTACCTTTACGGGGTGAAGTTTACCGTATACTCCGCTCACAAAAGTTTGAAGTACTTCTTCTAACAAAAGGAGATGAATATGAGGCAGAGTCGATGGTTGGAACTTCTGAAGGATTATGACTGTGAAATCATGGACCATCCTGGAAAGGCGAATGTGGTGGCTGATGCTCTAAGCCGAAGGGACGTGCCTGCTCCTATTAGAGTGAAAGCTTGCCAGTTGGTGGTAACACCTGACGTGATGAGGGAAATTGAAAAGGCTCAAGATGAGGCACTTAAAGAAGAGAACATAATGAAAGAGAGAATGGTTGGCCAACTGGACAAGTTAGAATATAACACCCTTGGCGTTAGGACACGTTTTGGTCGGGCATGGATACCTATGGGTGGCGAGCTTAGAATTGTTAGAGCATATTCTGGTGACAACGAGCTTGAAGATAGTATGTCTTAGTCTTAGAGTCTTTGACTTGTAATTGATAGAATTGTTAGCAACAGTTAAAGGGGAGTCTGTTAGGACATGTTTTGTAACTGTTGATAAAATTCTATGTAAGTTCTTCTTAGGAGCGAACTTATTAAGTTCGCCTAAGGAATATTGTACAAGTTCATAGAGAGACGAACTTAACAAGTTCGCCTAAGCATCTTTAGAAGCGAACTTGTTAAGTTCGCATATAGTAGAGATTGTGTCTATAAATAGAAGTTTACAGATTCTATTCAAAAGAGAGCAGAGGAGAGTTGAAAGAGAGTATTCTGAGAATCTTGTAAACTCTGTGTTTTGTGATATACAAAGAGAAGTTTATTTACCTGTTGTTTCTATTGTCAATTCGTATACAAACGTTAACACGGTAGGATTCCGCACTCCGTGTTATCGATACGTCATGTCACGAGATCGATCTGTAAATGAGTCATTTGTGATATGAAATCCATGCACACGGTAAATCAGAAATTAAAAGATAATGAGAATGTGTGTGTTGAAAGGATAGAATCACTAAAGAGGGATATAAATTCTCTGACTTTGACGATCAAAGAGCATGCATATCACCTGGATATGTCCTTTGCAGAAATTGAGAAACGAAATAATGATCTTGCTGAGAAAGATAAGGAACTAGCTGAATCTAAAGCAGAGGTGATCAGATTACACAGAAAGTTAGAAAGCTTTGGAAATTCATCATTCTTACTGGGATATTTTAATAATACAGAAGAGGAGAAGGGAACTAGTGGTATTGGTTATGTTCCTCCACCATTCAACGGAAATTATTCTGTTACACCTGAGATTATAAAAGATGAGGATTTAGATCCTAAGACTGTGTTGAAAGTGAATCCAGTCACAGGTGAAAATATGGTGTATTCTGATGAAAGTGATGATGAATATTTTGATGAAGCTAAGGTAGAGGGGATACCGAAAGAGGTTAAAAAAGAAGACTTAAAGGTTGATTCTAATTCATCTGGAAATTATACATTTGGAAGTTCTTCAAATTCAATGAGAGTTCCATATGTCAGAGATTATAAAGACAGACGTACATGCTTTCATTGTAATGAGATGGGACACATTGTGGTAACCTGTCTTTACAAAAATAAAGGGGAGAAGCATGTATTTCCTGAGAAGATGAAGCCTGAATCAAAACCTGTTGCAAATTCTGGAGTTCCAGAGAAAATAAAGCCAAAAGAAGTTCATGTAGGAGAATCTTCTTCAAGTGCGTCTTATCGTGTGAAGATTCCTTATATAAGAGAATATAGTGAAAAGAGATCTTGCTTTTATTGTGGTCTTGTGGGTCACATTCTGTAAGGCCCCTTTCCCGGGTAACCTCACTTGTTGGATTACTCATAAACATAGCCATAAAATACTGAATTTATATTAAAAACATTCAAACATAGCGGAAACATTCAACATTTGAGTACATTACAGCGGAAGTCTTAACATTCAAAACATTAACCATTGTCTAATCAAAACATAGGGTGGGATGTCAGTCTCACGCCGGGCAGCCTTCACGCCTTCGCACGACCCTTTCCTTTGTTACCTGAAATGTATACTAAAAGTCAGCTAACGCTGGTGAGTTCTAGTTTAATGCGATTAGATATAAACATTCTTATCTTTACTTTATAAGTATGCATTATTATAAAGTCGTTCATATAAATACGTATTCATAACTTTTACTTTTCTTTCACCTTTCTTTTCTTTATTTTTGTGATTTCATATATATATGCTTTCACCCTTTTCTTTTCTTTACATTCATGGGTCATACACTTAAGGGTGATCAACCCGTCATTTACTACGTATATCACAAAGATATACGCCCTTGAGCTACCGTCGTAGCCCCTTTTACTCGTCCGGTCCTAGAAACCGTCCGCCTTAACTTTAGGTCCGGCCACCCTTCGGCCGTCCGAAATAACTTTAGGTCCGGCCACCCTTCGGCCGTCCGAAATAATCGTCCGTCTGCCATAAGGCATCCGTTTCCCACTTGAACTAATTATACAGCCGAATTATTGACCTAGCGACTTACTCCACCGTAGTGGCCTTTATTTAGTCTACCTTTCTAGACTTACTGTTTCTGGCTGCACAATAGTCAAGTGGTTGTCCGTCTACCGTAGTAGTCGTTAGCTTCGTTTCCTTCCATAACGTATACATACATTCATAACATGCAATATATATTTATAAAGCAAGACTTCTTTCATTTACGTTATGCCGTCCTTTCATTCATTCTTTGCAAACATACGTTTCGTTCTTTATTCATAATTCATACTTCATTTTTCATGTGTATCTACACATATACCCTAGTATATCACGTATGATCACATTGACATTCATATCGTTTATTCATTTAGTGTATACACTTCAGCCCCAAAACATTTATAAATCATTTGCACATAACATAGAAGGAGGCACATAGAACTCACCTGATGAGTAGTTTCTGTAATACACTAAGCTGGCTACTGAGCTTCACTAATGTCACGCACGATCTGTATAATAAAGTCATACACATAAGACGGTGTTCCTAGATGACACTAGACATTACTATGCTTGAACATAGTAGTTTTGATGGGTTTACTTATATCGAAACTTGATAGTTTCGATAGAATGCCTCTATCGAAACTTGTAGTTTCGATAGGTTGCTTCTGTGTAAACTTAGCTTCGGATCGTGGCTCATATCGAAACTATGGTAGTTTCGATTGATTAGCTAATATCGAAACTTGGTAGTTTCGATAGGTAGTTTCGATAAGTAACTTATGTATTATCTTAACTTCGGATCGGGGGCTCATATCGAAACTATGGTAGTTTTGATTGGGTCTGCATATATCGAAACTGGGTAGTTTCGATAGGTCTGCACATATCGAAACTAAGTAGTTTCGATGGGTCTGCACATATCGAAACTAAGTAGTTTCGATGGGTCTGCACTTATCGCCTTCCCCAAAAATCCGAATGTTCTGCATGCGAATCTTATCATGTCGATATCTAAATTTTCTTTGATCAAAACGTTCGTTTTTCATTCTAGATACTATACCTAAGTTCACTTTCAAGTTTCATCTGCAAAATCGTTATCTTTTAGCTAAAACCCGAAACTTTCCAAAACGAACAAAAACTCATAATGTGACCGAATCGTTACCTGGATTGAAATTCTGATTCGGAGGTTTTGCTCACGGGCTCAGCTGTGTCGTGCTCCTCCAATCTCGTGACGATCCGACGACTTTCTCTCTCTAGACCCGAGCTCTCCTTTCTCTCTCTAAAAGCTGCGTGAGTTGGGGAAATGAGCAGGGAAGAGGGTTGCCTTGCCTCTTATGCGTATGGGCTTCCCTCGGCCCATTGAAGCCGGGCCCAGGCCCGCTCCTTTTTTGTTTAGATGATCCAACTAAATCACCGGTCTCGCTATATTTATTCGTTTTATTATTTTTGGGATGTTACAAGTCTACCCTCCTTAAAGAGGTTTCGTCCTCGAAACTGTTCATACGTTAAACAATTGAGGGTATAGTCCCTTCATCTCGTCTTCTTTTTCCCACGTAGCTTCTGACCCTTTTCTGTGCTTCCATTGTATCTTGACTAACGGTATCGACTTATTGCGTAGTCGTTTCTCAGCTCGGTCAAGAATGGCTATTGGTTCCTCTACATAATTTAGACTGTTATCCACTTCGATCTCGTCGTAAGGTATGTGAGCCGTGTCGTCAGCTAGGCACTTGCGTAAGTGTGACACGTGAAACATAGGGTGTATTCCACTAAGCTCGACGGCTAGGTCGAGTCTGTAAGCAACTTGACCCACTCTTGCTAAAATCTTGAAAGGTCCGACAAACCTTGGACTTAGTTTGCCACGCTTTCTGAACCGAATGATTCCTTTCCACGGTGATACTTTCAACAGTACCATGTCCCCTACTTGAAACTCTAAATCCCTCCTTCTCTTATCCGCGTATGATTTCTGTCTGTCTTTTGCGGCTTTTATTCGAGCCTTGATTTGATCAAATTTCTCAGAAGTAGCTTTGACTACTTCGAGACTTGCAAAATCCTTCTGTCCAATTTCCCCCCAACAAACCGGGGTCCTACATTTCCTCCCATACAACATTTCAAATGGCGGCATGCCAATAGTCGAGTGATAGCTGTTGTTATATGAAAATTCTGCCAATGGTAGATGGCTGTCCCAGCTCCCACCAAAGTCAATGATACAGGCCCGGAACATGTCCTCCAAGGTCTGAATGGTTCTTTCAGATTGACCATCGGTCTGAGGGTGGTAAGCGGTGCTGATGTTCAGTCTAGTGCCCATTGCTTCATTGAATTTCTTCCAAAACCTTGATGTGAATCTAGTATCCCTGTCGGACACAATTGACAGCGGCATACCATGTCTGCTCACCATCTCCTTGATAAATACTTCTGCTAGTCTTTCTGACGAAGAAGACTCACGTATTGGCAAGAAGTGAGCACTTTTCGTCAAACGGTCGACGATCACCCAAATGGTATCATTGCCTTTAGCTGTTCGCGGTAGCTTGGTAATGAAGTCCATTGTGATCTCTTCCCACTTCCATTCCGGTATAGGTAAAGGTTGCATTTTACCGCATGGTTTCTGGTGCTCGGCCTTAACTAGTGAACATTTTAAGCACTTGCTCACGTATTCAGTCACATCATTCTTCATGCCAGGCCACCAGTACTCTTTCTTCAAGTCTTGATACATTTTGTTTGTCCCGGGGTGGATAGAATAACGAGACTTATGGGCCTCATCGAGTATTTTGGCTCTAAGCTCGCCAATCTTAGGTATCCACATCCGGCCAAACCTAGTTCGTACACCGTATGTATTTGCACTTAAGTTCCCTTGTTGTCCTACTATTCTTTCCCGTTTCACATTTCTTTCTAACAGTGCTTCATCTTGTGCCTTTGATATTTCACCCATCAAATCTGGCGTTATAAATTGTAACATCCGGCCCCTCGTACCAACAATATTGTCCGCTTTGCCCACTAAGAGCTCACGGATTTGTTTTTGGTTGCCCGGGTGAAAACTTCCCAGGGGGTCACCCATTCCTGGATTACTCCCACTTGAGCACGCTTAACTGTGGAGTTCTCCTCTCATCCACTACATTAAGCCCCAAAACGCGTTGTTTTGGGTTTGACCCCATTCATATTTTACTTCCTTACGTGTCAATTTAGTTAGTGGCGAGGCTATTTTTGAGAAATCTTGAATGAACCTTCGATAGTAGCTTGCCAATCCTAGAAAGCTTTGTATCTCTGTTGGTGCCTTTGGGATGTTCCATTCCTTTACTGTCTCGATCTTTGCAGGATCCACCATGATGCCGTTTGGGTTTATTACATGACCTAGGAATTGGACTTCCCTAAGCCAGAATGCGCATTTGGAGAATTTTGCGTACAACTTTTCCTGCTTTAGCACCTCCAGAACCTCTCTTAGGTGACAGTGGTGATCACCCTCGCTTTTTGAATATACCAGTATGTCATCTATAAAAACTATCACTGATCGATCCAACATGGGTCGACACACTCTATTCATCAAATCCATGAACGCTGCTGGTGCGTTAGTTAATCCGAAGGACATCACGAGAAACTCATAATGCCCATAACGCGTGCGAAACGCGGTCTTTGGTACGTCTTCTTCCCTTACTTTCAACTGATGGTAACCCGACCTAAGATCGATCTTTGAGAACCAACTCGCACCTTGCAGTTGATCAAAAAGGTCGTCTATTCTAGGCAGTGGGTATTTGTTCTTTACTGTTCTCTTGTTCAATTCGCGGTAGTCGATGCACATGCGCATGCTGCCGTCCTTCTTCTTCACAAATAGCACCGGAGCGCCCCATGGTGAGATGCTCGGTCTAATAAATCCTTTTTCTGTTAGTTCCTCTAGTTGGGACATCAATTCTTTCATTTCTGACGGAGCCAATCGGTAGGGAGCTTTGGCAACGGGCTCTGCTCCTGGCAGTAAGTCAATCTGAAATTCTATTTCCCGATCGGGTGGCAACCCAGGTAGATCTTCAGGGAATACTTCCGGAAAGTTGCACACCACGGGTACATTCTTGAGTTCTTTCGTTTTCATTTTATCATCAATAACATACGCCAGATAAGCTTCGCAACCGCGCCTCATGTAACTTTCGGCCTTAATCATCGAGATGACGTTTGGCATAGTGCAATTCCAATCCCCATAAACCGTAATTGGACTGCCGCTTGGAGCTTTGAGGTGTATCCTTTTACGTTTACATATGATTTAAGCTTCATTGGCAGCTAGCCAATCCATACCCAATACTATATCGAATCCTCCTAAGGTGAGAAGGAATAATCTAGAGGGAAACTTATGACCCTCTATTTCTATTATGCAGTCCTCTGTTACTTGGAATACTGCCGAATTTTTACCAACGGCAGTTTGTACGCTAAAGGCCTTTACTATGGTGTTGATAGTGCAATCCAGTTTACGACTAAATGCAGTTGATATGAAGCTTTTACTAGCACCAGAGTCAAATAAAATAGCAGCATTTTCATCATTTACTAGGAACGTACCTGACACAACATCAGGGTTTCCTCTTGCTTCTTCCTCGGTCAAGGCATAGGCACGAGTCCTTGCCTTTTGCGGTTCCTGCTCCTTATCTTTTCCCGAACCAGATTGGCCGGCCTTCCTGCAGTTCTTTGTCAGATGTCCCAAAAATCCACATACTTGACACTTGACGTTTCTTATACATTCTCGGGAGAAGTGCCCCGGCTTCCCGCACTTATAGCATGTGATGGTGCCTATTCGACACTCGCCAAAGTGTTGCCTCCCACATTTCTTGCAAGTTTCATATTCATCAAATCTTGGCTTCTTAGTTTCAGTTGTTACGTTCCCTCTTTCGGTGCCTCTGGACGGGTTCTCCCATTTTCTCTTTTGTGTCTCAGGTGCCGGGTCCTCATTGGCGTAGTCGTCGTAGACGATTCCGCTCAGATTCACCACCGACTCGAAGGTCGAGGGTAGGTTAGCCTTTACATGAACACGGACCCGCTGTGGCAGCCCTTTAACATAGTACTTGATCAAACGGTCTTCAGTTTCTACCAGGTGGGGTACTAGTTGAGCTAGCTCATTGAATCTCGAAGTTTACTGGCGGTGCGTCTTGTTTCCAGCCTTAAGGTTTAGAAATTCATTTTCCACTCGATCAATCTCGTTCTGTGGACAGAACTTTTGGATAATCAGCTTCTTTAAGTCGTCCCATGTCATTCTGTTTATAGCATTTGGTGACTTAGTTCTCTGAATATTCCTCCACCAACTTAGTGCTTCGTTGGTGAAAGAATGAGCAACGTATTTAACAGCCTGGTCTGGTCGACACTCGCTGATGTTGATTACAGTATTCATCCTCTCAATCCATTCAAGCGTTACCACTGAATCCTTGCTCCCATCGAACTTGGGTGGGTCTCCGTCCTTAAAGCCTTTGTAAGTACACCCACGGTTGCTCGATCCTATCTTTATTTCATCCCCATCACTATCATATACTTTCTCTTCCTTGTCTCCTTCATCCTCCTCTTTACTTTTCTTTATTGCTTCGGATAGTAGATCAGGCAATACCTTCTTCAAAGTGAGCACAACTTCACGGGCAATAGCATCCCTGACTTCAGGTTCCAACTGAATAGGCCCTGGACTGTCGTCCCTAACTGGGGTCACTTCTGTTTCGTGCACACTTTCGGTGTGCTCTGCGTGCACACTCTCTTCTTCTTCTTCGATTCTTTGGTTCAACGGAGGTCTACCTCGTCGGCCAGTGCGACCGCCTCGAGGTCCTGTTCTTCCTCCACCAGCCATAGTTCTTAACTTCCTGATGGTTAAAAAAAAAGGGAATACATCAATGTCATTTCTTCAGATCATAGTTTGGAACAGTACGAGCAAGGTAAATTATTAATTACAGTGACCGGTTTGTGATTACTAATTTACATTGCTTTTCGGGTTCAAAACTCTTCAAATCAGTCATGGCATTAACATCTATTTGTTCTAAGTTATGGTATCTATTCTTATGCAAGGGCATTAACTTTATTACTTACTACCGTGCTGGCGTTGGCGTCGGTTACCCAGACTGACATCCGTGCGTTGGTCCCATTATCAGTTTGAGTCCAGACATTTAGGGATGTCTGAATCTCTCAAACTATTGCTCTGATACCAACTTGTAAGGCCCCTTTCCCGGGTAACCTCACTTGTTGGATTTACTCATAAACATAGCCATAAAATACTGAATTTATATTAAAAACATTCAAACATAGCGGAAACATTCAACATTTGAGTACATTATAGCGGAAGTCTTAACATTCAAAGCATTAACCATTGTCTAATCAAAACATAGGGTGGGATGTCAGTCTCACGCCGGGCAGCCTTCACGCCTTCGCACGACCCTTTCCTTTGTTACCTGAAATGTATACTAAAAGTCAGCTAACGCTGGTGAGTTCTAGTTTAATGCGATTAGATATAAACATTCTTATCTTTACTTTATAAGTATGCATTATTATAAAGTCGTTCATATAAATACGTATTCATAACTTTTACTTTTCTTTCACCTTTCTTTTCTTTATTTTTGTGATTTCATATATATATGCTTTCACCCTTTTCTTTTCTTTACATTCATGGGTCATACACTTAAGGGTGATCAACCCGTCATTTACTACGTATATCACAAAGATATACGCCCTTGAGCTACCGTCGTAGCCCCTTTTAATCGTCCGGTCCTAGAAACCGTCCGCCTTAACTTTAGGTCCGGCCACCCTTCGGCCGTCCGAAATAACTTTAGGTCCGGCCACCCTTCGGCCGTCCGAAATAACTTTAGGTCCGGCCACCCTTCGGCCGTCCGAAATAATCGCCCGTCTGCCATAAGGCATCCGTTTCCCACTTGAACTAATTATACAGCCGAATTATTGACCTAGCAACTTACTCCACCGTAGTGGCCTTTATTTAGTCTACCTTTCTAGACTTACTGTTTCTGGCTGCACAATAGTCAAGTGGTTGTCCGTCTACCGTAGTAGTCGTTAGCTTCGTTTCCTTCCATAACGTATACATACATTCATAACATGCAATATATATTTATAAAGCAAGACTTCATTCATTTACGTTATGTCGTCCTTTCATTCATTCTTTGCAAACATACGTTTCGTTCTTTATTCATAATTCATACTTCATTTTTCATGTGTATCTACACATATACCCTAGTATATCACGTATGATCACATTGACATTCATATCGTTTATTCATTTAGTGTATACACTTCAGCCCCAAAACATTTATAAATCATTTGCACATAACATAGAAGGGGGCACATAGAACTCACCTGATGAGTAGTTTCTGTAATACACTAAGCTGGCTACTGAGCTTCACTAATGTCACGCACGATCTGTATAATAAAGTCATACACATAAGACGGTGTTCCTAGATGACACTAGACATTACTATGCTTGAACATAGTAGTTTCGATGGGTTTACTTATATCGAAACTTGATAGTTTCGATAGACTGCCTCTGTCGAAACTTGTAGTTTCGATAGGTTGCTTCTGTGTAAACTTAGCTTCGGATCGTGGCTCATATCGAAACTATGGTAGTTTCGATTGATTAGCTAATATCGAAACTTGGTAGTTTCGATAGGTAGTTTCGATAAGTAACTTATGTATTATCTTAACTTCGGATCGGGGGCTCATATCGAAACTATGGTAGTTTCGATTGGGTCTGCATATATCGAAACTGGGTAGTTTCGATAGGTCTGCACATATCGAAACTAAGTAGTTTCGATGGGTCTGCACATATCGAAACTAAGTAGTTTCGATGGGTCTGCACTTATCGCCTTCCCCAAAAATCTGAATGTTCTGCATGCGAATCTTATCATGTCGATATCTAAATTTTCTTTGATCAAAACGTTCGTTTTTCATTCTAGATACTATACCTAAGTTCACTTTCAAGTTTCATCCGCAAAATCGTTATCTTTTAGCTAAAACCCGAAACTTTCCAAAACGAACAAAAACTCATAATGTGACCGAATCGTTACCTGGATTGAAATTCTGATTCGGAGGTTTTGCTCACGGGCTCAGCTGTGTCGTGCTCCTCCAATCTCGTGACGATCCGACGACTTTCTCTCTCTAGACCCGAGCTCTCCTTTCTCTCTCTAAAAGCTGCGTGAGTTGGGGAAATGAGCAGGGAAGAGGGTTGCCTTGCCTCTTATGCGCATGGGCTTCCCTCGGCCCATTGAAGCCGGGCCCAGGCCCGCTCCCTTTTTGTTTAGATGATCCAACTAAATCACCGGTCTCGCTATATTTATTCGTTTTATTATTTTTGGGATGTTACACATTCGGATTGCTTGTCCTCACAACGCCAAAGGAAACCGACATGTTACTCCAGAAAAGGTAAGAACTCTTGGTAAGCCTTATGTTAACCCAAATGTGGTTAAACCTCATCATACACCAAAGGGTAATTCAAAATCTGAGGTTAGACTTTCTAGACCTCAAAGACGGAGGAGAAACAGAAGATTGAGAAAACTTTTAGAACAACAAGAGCTTTCACAATCTACACATTTTTCAAATGAACAAGAATGTTCAAACACTTCACATTTTAAGCAAAAAGAACTTAATGAATAGAAGTATGTTTGGAAATCTAAAGTTTCTGTTTCTGACTCGTCGGAGCAATCACCGAAAATCGATGAGAGCTTCGATTGTGAATGGAGTGAGGTTTATTATTTTGATAGAGATGGACGACCCATGACTACCATGGCTTGGGTCCCAATTTCAAATTAATGTTTCTTGTTAGATGTGCAGGATTTACCAAGAGGGACTATTAATACCATTTTGGTTGCTGATAGTGGTGGTTCTAAGCACATGACAGGGAATGACATCTGCAAGAGTAAAGAGTTGTTGATAACTGAGAAATCTATTTGATTCAATGACTTGATGCTCAGGGGGAGAATATGTCACACACAATGTTTTGGAAAGAGTTTTACAAAGTCCAAATGATAACCTAAAACTTAGGATGACAATGGTGAGCATAAAGTCGTTGATGCAACCATTTGACTAGTTAAGGGGGAGTCTATAGGACAGGGGGAGTACAGATTTGTGTTGGTGACAAAGGCAAAGGCATTCAATTACAGGATTACATCGGTTTGAACTTTTATTTGATTGAATTGCTTAATTCCAAGTAACCAAGTAAAATATTTTTCTTAAAATGTTTTCATGGAAGGTTTATTTTCGTTTGTTTTACTTTCTTTGAAAAAGATTTTGAAAAAGCCAAACAAATTGAAAAAGTTAAAATCAACATTACTTGAAGTTATAAGGAGAAATGATAGTACATCAGTAGATGTTCAGTCACACATGACCTTAGTTGGACTTTATGATGCTTATCTAATATATCTGTGATAAATGTTTTGATCAGAACTTCTTAGACTGCATAGTATGGGAAATGATAGCTTCATAACTGCTTATGCTTAACAAAAATTGATGCTTGATGCTTATATTTCAATTTGGATACTAGTATGTAGTCTGAATTGTCAATAGGCTATGAGTATCTTTGGTCCATTAGTAGTGTGACAACATAATGATCTTTGTGACAAATGTGATTTGAACCCATGGTATGCCGGGTGTGTGTGTAAAAGATCATTATCAGATAAAGAATATAAGATCTAAAGTACTTCATGAGACCAATATCGGTTATGTCGTTAAACACAATTTTTCAGTTCACTTCACTGCCCATGCCCCAAAAAACATGCAACGTGAAGTTGGACTAAGATATGTTTCTGACAACATCTGTTGGAACATATACTAGCCTTGGATCATTATCCTGATTCCATTGAACATATCCAGATAACAGTTGGATCACGCTACCTTATGTCATTGAATCAATCGATTCCTTGATCAATCTTATGTTGAAGAATTATATTGGTACAATCTTTCTGTTACTATGAATCATGATACTTCATCCAAACCAAGACATTTGAATCATCCGATTCTGAATCATTCTGATTCTCTGCTTGATATTTTCCTGTGTTTATCGGTATAATTCATCCTGAGATTGAATATTATCTTGCAATGATCTTATATGTCTTGAAGATAGTGCACATTTAAATTTCTATTGGCATATTTGTGGGGTACACGTTGTATTACAAAATAAATGGTACCTTAATTCACAAGAACATGGGACAAAGATACTGATGGTTTCAATTCTTATAATATTGACAACTTAGATTGACATGTTATGTGTTGCAAATTCGTATGTAATTTATATTATAAGCATGTTATGATATGATCCCATCTTCTTTGGAGTTCTTCGCGTATCATTACATGTTTTGGTTGAAGCTTAAAAGATTTGATCTTATCTGATATAAAGAAATGATGAATCTGGATAGGATACCCTTAGAATGTTTAGGGATGTTTATCCAAAATGTGTGATTGATGCATTGTTTTTACTGATATGATCTTCTTACTCGTGATGTTCGACCAAAAAATTGTGATTTTGTATTTTACATTTTAGTTTGTACAAAGAAAAACCAAAAAGATTTTGAGTCTTATGTTTGAAAAATCAAAAAGATTTTATTTTTCCAGCTTCCATGGAAATCTTAATTGTTGGTTATTCTTGGTTATTCTCCTTTGCAAAAACTGAATATTGCAGACAGAAGTTAACAAGGGGTCCTTCTCCCAAGTTTTCTTCTAGATAGAAAGAGAGAGTGTGCAGATGAACAAGACGAAGACTACAATTTATTTGTTGAAATATGAAGACGGATGACAATCTTCTAAAGCTGTTGTCAAGGGGGAGTCTGTTGGAGCATATTCTGGTGATAACGAGCCTGGGGATATTATGTCTTAGTCTTAGAGTCTTTGACTTGTAATTGATAGAATTGTTAGCAACAGTTAAAGGGGAGTCTGTTAGGACATGTTTTGTAACTTTTGATAAAATTCTGTGTAAGTTCATAGAGAGGCGAACTTAACAAGTTCGTCTAAGCATATTTAGGAGCGAATATTGTACAAGTTCATAGAGAGGCTAACTTGTCATCTTTAGAAGCGAACTTGTTAAGTTCGCCTATAGCAGAGATTGTGTCTATAAATAGAAGTTTACAGATTCTGTTCAAAAGAGAGCAGAGGAGAGTTGAAAGAGAGTATTCTATGAATCTTGTAAACTCTATGTTTTGTGATATACAAAGAGAAGTTTATTTACCTGTTGTTTCTATTGTCAATTCGTATACAAACGTTAACACGGTAGGATTCCGCACTCCGTGTTATCGAGACGTCCTGTCACGAGATCGATCTGTAGATGAGTCATGTGGACCTACAAGAACCAAAATCTTGGATGAGGCTCATAAGTCCCGCTACTCTATCCACCCCGGTACCAACAAAATGTACCAAGATCTGAAGAAGGAATACTGGTGGCCTGGAATGAAACATGAAGTGACGAAACACGTAAGCAAGTGCTTGACTTGCTCACAAGTTAAGGCCGAAAACTCGAAACCGTATGGGAAGATTCAACCACTTGATATACCAGAATGGAAGTGGGAACACATTACCATGGACTTCATAACCAAGCTACCTCGCACAACTAAAGGTCATGATACTATTTGGGTAATTGTGGACCGTTTAACGAAGAGTGCTCATTTCCTACCTATTCGCGAGATGTTCTTATCGGAAAGGTTAGCGGAAGTATTTATTAATGAAGTAGTAGCATGGCATGGGATGCCTTTGACGATTGTATCTGCCCGGGACACACAATTCACATCAAGGTTCTGGAAAAGATTTCACGAGGCGATGGGCACGAGACTTAATATCAGCACGCCATACCACCCCCAAACGGATGGTCAGTCCGAAAGGACCATTCAAACGCTGGAAGACATGCTCCGTGCTTGTATTATAGACTTCGATGGCAGTTGGGACAGTCACCTGCCGTTAGCCTAATTCTCCTACAACAACAGTTATCACTCGACGATAGGCATGCCGCCCTATGAGATGTTGTATGGGAGAAGGTGCAGGACCCCGGTCTGTTGGGGTTAGATTGGACAAAAAGAATTGGGAAGTCTCGAAGTCGTTAAAGAGGCGTCAGAAAGGTTTGACCAGATTAAGACACGAATGAAGGCCGCCCAAGATCGTCAGAAATCCTACACGGATAAATGGTGAAGGCCTATTGAATTTAATGTTGGGGACAAAGTGATGTTGAAGGTTTCCCCTTAGAAGGGAATCATACGATTCAAAAAGCGGGGAAAGTTAAGTCTTAGATTTGTCGGACCATTCAGGATATTAGTACGGGTTGGTGAAGTCGCTTATCGGTTGGAATTGCCTGAAGAGTTAAGTGGGATTCATCCGACGTTCCATGTATCACACTTGCGAAAGTGTTTGGCGGATGAAACGACTCACGTACCACTTACCGACATCGAGGTTGACAACAGCCTTAACTACACCGAAGAGCCCATGGCCATCATAGACAGGAAGGAGAAACGTTTACATAATAAAGTTATTCAATTGGTCAAAGTCCAATGGAAGCACCGAAAGGGATCGGAATCTACTTGGGAAACAGAGATGGAAATGATGGAGTTGTACCCTCAACTGTTTGACTTATAATAGGTTTCGGGGACGAAACCTATTAGGGGGTAGACTTGTAACATCCCAAAAATAAAACGACACTTATAATAACGGGTTAGAATACGAGGAACGGAAGGAATAAACGAACGAGGCATGATGGGCCAGGCCGGGATGGGCCTGGCGAATTTGGGGCGGGGAAGATAGGGGAGTCTTCCCCTTATAAATAGCCTAAATAACCATCTTTCTCTCATCTGCAAGTTCTAGAGAGAGAAACCGTAGAGAGAGAAAGTTGGCGGATCGACCCGAGATTGAAGAAGCGTGTTACTACATAGTTTGGGAGCAAGCCCTCCGAATCAGACGCTCGATTCAGGTAACAAGTCGTTCCAAATCTGAGTTTTTTGTTTAAAGTCGGGTTCCCGGGTATTTCTGGTAAAATGTTGGGTTTTTATGAACCAAATGAGAAAAGGATTATAGATCTGGAATCACGAGAGGAAGATACGCGTTTTGAATGTAAAAAGTTCCAAACTTGACAAATCAATCGATCCAGATCTGAATCCATACAAAAATAGGGTTTGGGGGTAAAAACCGAAGGTTCACGGTTAGGGTTCTCGGGAAGGATTCACGGCTGGGATTCCCGGGTATGGTTCACGGCCGGGTAGGGTTCACGGCTGGGATCCCGGGTGTAGTTCACGGCTGAGGTTCACGGACCTAGTTCCAGGGTCATGATCTCGGGAGATATGGAAGCCGATAACCCCAGGTTCACGGCCCATCTAATTCACGGTAGTAAGCTACCTAGAACCTTCCTTAAGTCGAGAACTTCCCTTGGGCCGTGAACTCCTAAAGTCACGGGAAAGGACCGTGTACCCCTAGGTTCCTAGTATGAAGGGATAAATGTAACGAGTTGTATGTGAAGCTGAGATTAGGTTGTGTACATACAGGTTAGAAGATCCTTTAGAGACCTTTGACCCTGTTTATCTTGGGTGAGTTCTAGAAGCCCATTTTTAAATGTTTTAAATAATGTTTTTGGGCTGGTGTGCATACATAACGATGTGACGGTATTATAAAAACGATGTTTGATGATTATGATGTTTTATAAAACAATGCTTATGAACGATGTTTTGGAAAGAAAGGTTATGATCGATGTGTTTATTAAAAGTTTTTCCAAATGAGGTTTACGATGTCTTTACGAACGAATGATTTTTAATAAAACGTACGAATGCTTTAACTAAAGTTTTGATGTAAAGAAGTGAAGGTTTATGAAAATCACAAACGAACGAATCTGCCATTATTCCTTAGGGAATTGAGGTTATGGGTATAGGATGTATGTTAAGGGCCTTACCTTTTAGGGGCCTTTTTGGCTAGCCAACTGTTGTACAACTGGGGTGATGACGGTCACCATGGGGATTAACGTGATCCTTGAAGTTGGTACGATATACCTTGCGGGGTAATCGTGCTTGAAGTTAGGTATGACTACTCCACGGAGTATCGTGCTGGAAGTTTGGTACGTGTAATCCTTGTGATGCCGTGCTTGAAGTTTGGTACGTATACCCTATGAGGTATCGTACTTGAAGTTTGGAATTGACGGTTACGAGAAGTCACAGATTCGATATGTTTGTTGACTTATGTGTTATGTTATGTTATTGCATGCTTTATGTACGCTTTTATTCAATGAAGTTAAATGTTATGTTTTTGGCAAAATATTTGAAGTTAAGGTTTTATGTTAAAGCTAGAAATTACCAGCGTAACTGACTTTTTAGTATGCATATTCAAGTTAAGGGCAGGTAAGGATGATGAACGGTGATGCTTGGAAAGCGATGAAGAGTTACCGACTAACGATGAAGAGTGGCATTCCGTTATGTTTTGATTACGTTTATGTTATGCTTAGACAACGTTTACGCTTCCGCATGTTTGACTATGTTAGTGATATGTTTGAATGAAAGTTTTTTCGCTGAGTTATTTGATATTCAAGTTTAAGAACTGGTTGTGAATGAGTAAATCCAACGAGTGAGGCCTCTCCGGTTTAGGGCCTTACATCTGGCTTTAATTGAAACTAAAATGAAACCATAATGACTTAACAGAAAATCAAACAGTGTTAGCCATCTGATTTTTTAGAGTCAATCGTAAAATATGTTGAGGTCAACGAGGTGGACCGGGACCGTAGAGAATGGGGGAAAGAAGAAGATGAAGAATCGGTTGGCTTATAAATTTAGGGTTCATATATCCAAAAATTATCATTGAAACTATTTTACAGATGTTCCAAAAATACATTTCCATCTAAAAATTCAAGTTGTCACATGTCATCCTCTTAATCTTTCTTAGCCTTTTTACGCAAATAAGAATTTTTATTTGAACATCTCCCTCCTTAACGGTAAGAAACTGAATCTTACCCTAATGGACCTTTTAGTGTTGTCAAATTTGAAACACATGAAATAGTTGATGCAAGAATCTGAAAACGATTGTGATGTAAAACGCTAATAATAAATAAAACTTTGTGAAAACACAAAAGGCCCTACATAAAAGTTAGAATAGAGGTAAGTTTATGGAGCCACTTTAGGATTGAAGACAACCTCTAGGATACCATTTTCTTCTCGCATCATTATTTTTTCAGGTATCTTAACGAAGTATCTTATTAAAAGAAAAAAACCAATGTTTTTCAGAACCGGATCGGAAGTCGAACCGGTCTACTTACCGGTCCACTTATCGGACCAGATTTAAGAACCGGGCGTCATAAATATTATAAAAATAAATCAATCCAAACAACCATTAATCTTTCAAAAACCACCAACAAGTTAATTCAAATACTGTTAAACTAATAATTGGCTACGAAATACGAATCCAAAAGACTTAAAAGAGATAAAAAAAATAGCCAACCGGTCCGACCACCGAGTAGCTGCAGGATCGTTTCAACACACCTAACCAGACCGGCCAAGCCTCTGGTTCCCGGTCCGAACGACCGGTCCGGGTTCAAAACACTAGAAAAACAATTGTAATATACATACATACATATAGTATTATAGTTCCTCTACAAAGTCCATTTTATCTAAGAAGGTTTGCAATATTGACCCATCAATTTTTCTATTGAAGGCTATTTTTAGAAAATTCATAATTGTTGACTTTTTTCAAGTACTATCATTTTTTTAACGTAAATAACTTTTTTATATGACACTAGGTTAGAATCCCGTGTATTACACGGGTTGAATAAATATAATTTTATATATTTAGAAAAAAAATTATATGTTTGAAAACCCGTGTATTGCATGAGTTGAATAAAATAAAATGTAATCTGTTAATACATACACACGTCAAAATAAATTTTTAAAAAAAATGTACTTAGACGTGACAATTATAAATTATGTTAAATTAATTTTTAAAACATTTTTTTTGACTGGGTATTAAATTTTTAAGTAATTGATAAATGTTAATTTGTATTAAATTTATTTGATTAATGAAATAATAACTATCCATAACTAAATAGTAAGTATCCATAATTAGATATATATATTAAATATTTAAAAATATGTTTTTTAATATCATTATTTAATAGAAGAGGGGCGGGAAAAACATTCTGAGAATGTATCAGAAATTGACACTTGTCCCTCTAAGATTTTTATTTATTAGTATAGATTATTTTCTAAAAAAGTTATACCATATAATCAAGCTTTTTTATCTTTAATTTGAGTATAGTGTTGCTATTTTTTTTTAAAATCACCAACATTATAATGGTATCATATAACCGTGTGAAAATTATGTTGTATTATGGTAAAACAATACAATTTGGTTTGAAAACACAATATTGGAAAACAACACAGTAATGAAAATTGTGTTGTTTTACCATTATAAGTAATCTTCACGGTTATATTGATAAAAGGATGATACAACATATCTTAATAATCATTTAAAAAGCAAAGCAACAAAATAATACATTTTAATAATCCTGTAAAAATCCAAATAAACAAAACATCACATTTTATTAATCCTTTACGAGGTCAAATAAACAAAACATCATATCTTAATAATCTTTTAAAAAGCCAAGACAACAAACAACACATCTTAATGATCTTTTAAAAATGCCAAAATACAAAACAACATATTTATAATCCTTTAAAATGACAAATAAAGAATACAAACTTTTAAGTCGGATGATACAAGGTTTTACACACGTCAAAAGTTAAAGATCAAAACAAAATGATAACAATAAGTTCTATCAAAATTCATCCCAATATTTAAGCATAACTCTATTAATTATGAAATTGCCGGTGTGTAAATTTGAACCATTAAATTTAATTTGATTAAAGGCCTTAATTGTTTTCTACACTTTTCACGTGAAATTCATTTTGTATATGATCCTTCGTACACACACATGTAACATGTAATATACTTAAAATGATTTTACTCTTTAATGTGAAATAAAGAATGATTAGACTATTAGGCACGGTTCCACATTCTACACCATTCCACACTATTATATCTAGGGATGGCAAAATAACCCGAGCCCGACGGGTATACCCGAAACCCGACTAGTTCGGGGCGGGTATACCCGAAACCCGACGGGTACGGGACCGGGTATGGGATTAATTTTTAAAAATTTTGCGGGTATGGGACGGGTATGGGATTAGGTGATACCCGACCCGATTACCCGAAATCACATACCTGTTTACCCGAACCATATACCCGAATCATATACCCGAAAATTTGTAATTTATAATTTTATTTTCTCTTAACCCATGGCTATTAATGCTTCATTTTAGTAAGTTTATTATGTGAAAAATTAATTTTTCTTTTAAAATATGTATTTATAAATATAAAAAGTAGAGTCATAGAAAAGTACATGACACATACCCTACGGTTATTGGCCGATACCCGCGAGTATACCCGATACCCGATACCAACGGGTATGGCCGTTACCCGCGGGTATACCCGATACCCGACGGGTAATTACCCGACACAAACCCGACAGGTAATGGGCCGGGTATGGGACACAATTTTACAATCGGGTATGGGTTTGGAATTACCGATACCCGACCCGAACCTGCCATCCCTAATTATATCAATGTCACATCAATTTCTAGAAACTTTTCACACATCTCCCTATTTTGGGCATGTTTCACATCTTCACATTAAAATAAAAAATTAAAAACTTTCATAGTCTACTTTCCACTATAGGTGTTTAAATTCGGATATCCGAAATTTTCAGATAGTGAAACGAATATCTGAAACAATAAAAAAATATAAATATAATATTTTTAAATTATAAAAACAATTAAAAAGCTTAAAACAATAAATTTATACATATATAAATACTATATTTCGGGTTTGTATTCAAATTTTCTTATTTTAAAATTATAAAAACAATTAAAAAAATATATCCGAATTTTTTTAAAATCAATATCCGAATTTTGGGATTCGCAATTTCGTATAATTCGGGTTTGGTTTCGGATTCGAATTTTTTTTAACACCCCTACTTCCCACTCTAGATATCTCTTCAAATTTTTTCATATTCGTAGACCACACCATAGGTGCGTGATGTTCCACATTTCCACATTGGTGGACCACCTTCGCATATCTTTCCACGTACCCATGGTGTTAGAAGGTACTTCATAAATTCTTCTAAATACTTTAATTGATAAATGTCTTTGTAAAAATTAAATAAGATGTTGATATAATTAATACAAATTAATTGTTAGTGGGGTTCAACCAACACAATTATGTCAACAACTTGATTTTAGTGATGATATAATTAATACAAATAAATAATTATCAATCATTTAATATATGTAAATGCTCATATACATTTAACCATATGTTTTTATTTAGAAAAAGAAACGTGAAATATCTGTTTTTTTCTCTTTCACTGTATTATTAGCTAGTGTCCTTTCATCTTAAACGTTAAAAAGAATATTGAATGTTAAGTTTAGCCAACGTTGCCGTTCATTGTATTGTTCAGTGGCGGATCTTAAACAAAAGTTCAGGGGTAACGAATTTTTTTTACCGTACTTTCATGTAAATGAAACAAAAAAAAAATTTGACGGGACTTTCATGTAAACAGAATTTTTTTTACCGTACTTTCATGTAAATGAAACAATTTTTTTTACCGTACTTTCATGTAAACAAATTTTTTTTTACGGTAACATGCGACTAGCGAGGCGGAGGACTGGGGTTTGGCGGAGGCGGCGCCGAGCGGTGGTCTCAGCTCAGGTCGAGTGGTCGGTCTCTGGCTCTCACAGTCTCACAGTTCCTGCTCTCTGTCTTTCTTCTTGGCCGGCCGCTTGGGTAAGTTGGGTTTGATAATTGAGACTTTGAGGTATTGGGTTTTAATAAAACATTTGGGCTAGCCCAAATGTTTTATTAAAACCCAATACCTTAAAATCTTTAATAAAATGTGAGGACTTTTTATAAAGTATTAGGTTTTTTATAAAATTTTGAACTTTTTATGAAGTGTTGAGTTTTTAAAAAAATTTGAGGGGTAACGTAATTTTTGCTCAGGGGTAACGTAAGAGGTAACCGGATACATAAAACCGTAAAAAAATTTGCATTGCGCGTAAAAGTTGAGAAGGGTAGGTCCGCCCCTGGTATTGTTCATGGTCCAGTCAATTCTTTTAGCGTCGTTGTAGTGCTTATGGTGTATGAGAAATGATAAAGTTTTTAATGGTAAGCTTTTATTCTCGAGCAAGATTATCGACGAGAACAAGATTCTTAGCTTTCTTTGGATAAAAAACGGAGCAAAATTGTATCGGTTAGATTGGAAGATGTGTACATTTAGTTTTGTTTGTAAATTGTAACTTTGTTGTATGGGAGTTTCTTGCAAGTTGTTCGACTTTGTTTTGATTTATAACGTGACTGACTCGGTTAGAAACTCATGTATTATACGCGTTGAATAAAGAAAAATTAAATAGTTAGTAATAAATATTTAACAATCATAAAACGATATATTAAGTTTTAAGTAACTAATAAAGCAATAATATTGAAAATGAAAAGAAACGGGAAAAAAAATTTAAGGAGCTAGAATTATGACACATGTTTCATTTTTTAGTCAAACTATTTTATCTTATAAAAAGTTTACAAATTTTATGGATGTAAATATGAAAACTTTACAAATATAAAAAGATGATGGAGGAAAAATGAGTGAAAAAATTAGAAATTGAGGTCATAAGAGCATGACACGTGTCCTTTAGATCCTTAATATATTATTTTCTTTTTTCTAAAAAATCTATATCGGTTATTGAACCAAACTCCGAAGGAGTATTATTTAAAGGTAAAAAAAATTAAAATGTTAAATTTTGAAAGATCTTGCTTTTGAAACAAAAGAGATAAATGCAAAATAAAGGATAAATGCAAAGTTAAATAAACATGATAATCCCAAATAACTCATGCCGATTCAAACTAGCTCCGTTCAGTTAACCCGGACCGGCCTCACGCGACGGGTTGTCATCCGGACCCGACGCTCCTACATCAATTTTAGTGGGAAGTATTAATAGTTTTGGTGAGCAAGAAATTAGATCTCTTTACCCTTTCATACAAAAAGCTAAAGAACTATACCAAAAGCCACTTAAAACCTTACAAGCTTTTGTTGAAAGATATACAAATGAAACACAATAGACAGGAAGGTTACAAGAAGGTATATTCAAAACATTGTTACCTATGAATGCCAAAGAATTATTGTATTTAATTTTCTGATTTATTCAAGTTCTCTTAGCAATTGACTTTTATCATGATTTAAAAAAAATGCATATGTTCAAGGTTAAACACATTATTATCCAACTAGTTGTTTAGAAAATAGTAAAGTTTGATATAAAACATATGACAGCAATTATATGTCTATAAAGATCGAGACAATTTTGACTAAATGATACTTTAGGTTGACTGAAAAAGGAGGATAAAATGGTCAAAGATTATGGAAGATTTTATAAATTGATGTGCATGAATGCCGATAAAGAGTGGTCGGGCGGTGACAACAGTTTCGGGTCCTACACATATCTGGCCTTTTTCCGGCGACCTGCCGCCACTCACACACACGTATTACACACAGTTTGATTGTAGTGAAATGAGTTATTTTTAGTTTTTAAGGATAAAATATAGAGAAATTTACTTATTTTTAGGGAATTAAGGGTGTTTAAGTAAGAGGGTATATATCAAATTTAATAAATAAAATATTCTAAAAAATATTTAAAAAGTAGCTATTAAAGAATCATTTATTTAGGAGACCTAGCTAGGGGTGTCAATCGTGTCGGGTTGGCGGGTTGACGGATTGAATTCTTCCGCCCTAACCCAACCCATATTTATCCGTGTCGTGTCGTGTCGTGTCGCCAACTTAAAATCGGGTCGACCCATTTTTTTTTATTCATGAATATAAGTAATACTTAAAATGTAGCTATTAAAGAATCATTTATTACTGGCAAACTGGGCGGGGCGGGCGGGGCGGGTCACGGGTCATAACGGGTTCGGGTCAGAATGGGTTCGGGTCAATACGGGTTAGGAGCAAAATGACTTCAGGTCAAAACGGGTTTGAAGCAAAATGAGTCCGGGTCAAAGCGGGTTGTTAAAAAACTATCAATTTGGTTAGAGTCAAAACGGGTTCGGCCAATAGGGGGGTGGCGGTGGTGGGGCGGCGGTGGCAGGGCGGGGGCAGGGGTGAGGGGCGTCGGTGGCGGGGGTGCGGTTGCGGAAATAAAAAAGAAATATAAACGGAACTAAAGACAGAAATTGAAGAAGAAAAAAAACTTTTAGGGGATGACGTAGTGTTTTGGAACCAATGTAGGATCAATCTTGAATCTTTTCCAAACCCAAGAGATTTATATGAAAATCAAGAACAGAAATTGTATGGAAGTCACACACCCATGACCCATGTAAGAAAGTAGGGTCTAGCAGAGGGTTTATCGCAGAATTCCCGTATCCACCAAGTGAAATGATGATTAACTCTTGAAAACAGGAAAAGTAGTGTGAGAGACTTTGGGGTGGTGGGGCGGCGGTGGGGGTTGCGGTTGCGGGTGGTGGCGGTGCGGCGACAGCGGGGACGGCGGGTGGCGGTGGCGGGGAGCAGTGGGGGCGGCGGGGGAGGGGGTGCGGTTGCGGGTGGCGGCGGTGGGGGCGGTGGCGGGTTGGAGGTGGCGGCGGCGGCGGTGGTGGCGGGGTGCGGCGATGGCGGGGCGGCTCCACCGGCGGTGGTGGGTGGCGGGGGCAGGGGGGCGGCGGGGGGAGGGGGTGCGGTTGCGGGTGGCGGAGGGGGGCGGCGGTGGCGGGGTGCGGCGGTGGCGGGGTGGGGTGGAGGTGGCGGTGGTGGTGGCGGGGTGCGGCGATGGCGGGGCGGCGCTACCGGCGGTGGTGGGTGGCGGAGGTGGCGGGGTGAACCCGTAGCCTATGGGTGGTGTTAACCCATTTGAAACTATTTTACATTACCAAGTTTTCTAAAGACCCATTTTGACCCGTTGTATGATTTGAGTTGGCCCATCTTGACCCATTGTCTATATTGAGTTGATCCAAATAAACCCATGTGTCAAATTTTGTTGCCCAAATCAACCCATTTTTAAAAGAATGGTTCATGATTGACACCTCTAAGTAATATCTAGCGACTTAGTAACAATTAATGTTCCAACTCAAATGAAAACTTTTTTAATTGGTTTCTTTTTTATTGTTTTTGTTTCTTTATCTTTCATTCTTAATGAAAAAACTTGGGTTTAAACCATTTAGCTCGAGATTAGAAGAAACGATTGGAAAAATTGGAGAACTGTTAGTTAAAACTAATATAATAAAATTGTTGGAAGGGAAGAGTTGATGAAATGATTTAAAAAGAGAAAATTAGTTTCATTTTTAAAAGTTAATAGTTAGAGTAAAAATTAAAAATTAAAATATTTAACTTTAAATATTAACACTTTTTATCTCTAAAATATAAATACTAACTCAAAAACCTTAAACGGGTTAACAGGTCAACCCACTTAGTAAGCGGGAAGTGTTCGGGTTAACCCACTTTTTAAACAATCATGTCAGCTGACTCAAAATCTGTTTTTACATATCGGGTTCGATTCGTGTCTGGAATTACCGTCCTTAAACGTAGCTTCATTCGCTACAAAAATAAAGATAATGTAATTTTATAAATGTTTAAAGAAAACGATAACTTGTGTCTGTGTCGTAAAATGCTTCCGCTCACAACTTAGTTAATATGTTAAAAATGTGTATAATAAATACATAATCAGTTTTAGGTAATGGACTTAGTTAATATGTTAAAAATGTGTATAATAAATACATAATCAGTTTTAGGTAATGGACTGTGAGAACCGTAATAAACACTTATACCCATAAACTCGATGCCATGTCATGCAAGAATGTAACCAGGTTTTTCATTGACATGCCATCTACAAGTTATAATTAGAAATACTTTTAACAGATTTCTATAAGCAAATTAAAAGTATGTTTCAGTAAATAAATATTTATCTAAATACTTTTACGAATTTAATCATTTTCAAAAATACTTTAGATTTTTCAAAAAATAATTCAAATGAAAAGTACATTTTCACCGATAAATATTACCATAAATTACGTTATATTCCTTTGCATTTTAGATCACAAGCACCCATTAATTCATTCTCATTTCTCATTGCATTGATAATTAGATAGCAAACTGATAAAATGAAAATAGTTAAGAAATATAAAGAAAATGGTTAAACATGTCAAATAAATAAAAAATAGTCTAATATGTATTAGATATTTATAATTTAAAAAATCATTTTGCTTATTAAACTGGACTATTAGTTTAATATATTTTGTAGTGAAATATATTTATTTTTCATTATATTTAATGGAAAATAAATAGAAAATTACTCGTTTTATCTTATTATGTAGCCCGATGGACACTCGTTATACGCGTTTTGAGTATTGTTGCTGTTAAAATCTACGTTGCTAGGCTTAGATCTCGGCAACAGCGTGAGAGGATGATACACTTTCGGTTCATAGTAGTCTCAATGTGATGGTGTGCCATTTCTTGTCGTGTTTGGCTTGGATCAAGGCTATGACAGCATGAACAACTCGTTATAAGGTGCATATGACTGAATACCTGAGGGCGTTCCAACATAATTTCGTACGAACAAGAGGGAGTAGCTAGTGAGAAAGGCTAGAGAAGATAAATGATAGATTAAGTCTTTTTTTTACAGAGATAAATGAGTCACACTTTAATATACAGAATACGATTAGGCATCCGAGCCTTGAACCAATTGGACCGCGCAAAATTAGAATACCGTCTACAATATATATAATTTAAATACCTCATAACCTGTACTTTATAAAATTTAAACCTTCAATCTTTTAACCGTAAAATATATTATTTAAACACCAAGATATGTTAAAATTAGTTTAAATTACAAGTATTCTACTTATTGCTTTTTGTTTGTGCCGTACCGGAAGGACAACTTGGAGGAGTACACGTGCACAGCTGGAATCAATAATGCATGGCCGTGTTGTTAAGTGTTAACACATGGTGAATAAGCAATGACTTGGGTCAACGTCGGTAACGGCAGTCAACGACAATATGAAAAGCAATGAGTGAAAAAGACAATTGTCATCTCATTCTTTGTATTAACTTTTTATTGTATTTTAAAAGGTGATAATACTTTAAAAATGACTTGAATTAAAAAAAAATTAAAGAGATTGTGACGTGTCGTATTATTAGATCAAACAAAATCAAGGAAGGCAAGGAGGAATGCTAATTTTGTAATATTATGAAACTTTGAGGGTTTCTTGTTAGAAAGGAAGAGTCGCCAACAACTTTCAATTTACTACCGGCCATTTGGTTCCGTGGTAGCCCGGGAGGATCACCATTTAAGAGGTCACCGGTTCAAATCTCGCCTAGGATATAAATACTTTGGGTGAGTCAAGGGTTTTCCTGGCGACGGGTTTCCTCCTGGGAGGGTGGAAACACCCTGTTCTTCGGGTGGAGTTGACTTAGCTTTGCCTTTAAAAAAACTAACTTTCAATTTTTTCTTGTTTTTTTAGAAACTTATATTTTAAACAAGTTAAATAAATAAAATATTAAATAATTAATAATTAAGATTTTATAATTATAAAATAAATACTAAATAATAATTAAAATTTTAAAATTAATAAAAGAAATATTAGATGGTTAGTAATAAAGAAAAAATAAACAGGAAAAAGAAATTTAGGCTCGTAGAATTGTGACACGTGATACAAGCAGTTATTTATTTATAGAATTGCGAGAACCATATAAGTATTTATATATTGCTACTTATCAGATAATGTGAGAGAGAGAGAGAGAGAGAGATAGTGGGACGGTTATGCGGTTTACAAGAAGCCTTGTTCGCCAAGTTTTAGAATTATGCCAACAATTTCAATTTTCATACTCCATCTTCTAAAGTTGATTCACATCGTAAAGATATAAAACTATGCGCATTAATATAAAACCATGCGGATGCGAAACTAATACATAATAATACAAAAACGTTACATAAAAAACGACGAACTAACATTGATGCACAACGATTACAAATTCATAAGTACTACGAATGAGATCCACATAAAACTTGCAAAATATGGATGCCCAAATTACTAGACCGATGCACATTTATACACATTGATGTATAAAAATGACTAGCTTAGAACCCGTGTAATACACACGTGTTGAAAAATATCAATACATAAAATTCTTAAATATTTATTATATATTATAAAGGTGTAAACGTGTATTACATATACTAGGGATAGAAAACAAAATTCAAATTATGTAAAAATTAATATGTAATTGGGTTTCGAAAATATGTTAATTACTATTTAATATAATTTGACTTTCATTTACCATTTGATTGAAAATAAAAGTTGCATAATTAGATTTCAAAAATTCTTATAGTAAGGGATAATTTAAAATAAATGTGTTTTATTAGTATAACTAGCTTATAACCCGTGTAATACACATGAGGTGAAAAATATCAATAAATAAATTCTTAAATCTTTATGTATATATTTTAAATGTGTAAATTTACATTTATTAAGGATAGAAAATAAAATTCAAAACATGTAAAAATTAATATATAATTGGGTTTCAAAAATACGTTAATTACTATTTAATGTAATTTAACTTTCATTTACTATTTGATTGAAAATATAAGTTATATAATTAAATTTCAAAGTTTCTTATAATAAGGGGTAATTTAAAATAAATGTGTTTTATTAGTATTTTCTTTAAAAATATACTATTATTAAAAGATAGAGGTGTATTTAATAAGAGAGGGAGGCGGGAAAAAAATGATAAGAATGAATATGGAGGTGACACGTGGCATGAAAAACCTTTATTTATTATATAGTATAGATTTACGAAAAACATTTTATAAAAATAATTATAAAAATCATTATTATTTAATAGGAGAGAGAGGCGAAAACAAAAAATTATAAAAACAATTAAAAAAATTTGTATAATTAATATGATAGAGAGGCGGGAAAAAAGTTAAGGATGTATGAGAGTGACAAGTGTCCAATCAAAACTTTTATTTATTATATAGTATAGATTATTATTTTTTAAATATATTATTATTATTATTAAAAGATAGATTTATATTTAATGAGAGAGGCAGACAAGAAAAAAAATAATAGAATGAATATAGTAATAGATATAGATTGGTCGACCCGGTTTAAAAACTAAAATCAAACACAAATGAATGAAAATCATCGATTGGTCGAACCCGGTTTTAAGAAATGGTTGGCCCGGCTTAAGTTTCTTATTTGGGCTTTTCAATCATCAATTACTAAACCACTTTGAGCCCAATAATTGGCCTTTTTGTCTGCTACATTAAATAAGAAGAAAGGCCCAGCCATTCAGATATAACAAGAAAAAAAATCATTTTCTACAACTTATGTGAATAAACAGTTGATTATATAGATAGTCTATGTGGTACGTGAAAAGTAACAGGTTTGAGTACTTAAACTAGTAGGTTTGGGTTTTATGCTTTCATTTTTGTAACGAGTTTGGGTATTAAGGGTAACTTACGTTAATTTGGGTTGAAATGACCAAAATAACATTTTACTTTAAACCCTTAGTAGCCAAAGTTGTTATTTTCAGAAAAAAGTATTTTACTCATTTTACCAAACTTAACGAAAGTTAGCCTTAATACTCAAACTTATTACAAAATTGAAAGCATCAAACCCGAACCTGTTACTTTAAATCTTTCGTACCCAAACCCGTTATTTTCCGCAAACCACATGGACTATCTATCTAATTAACTCTGATATAAACTTAATAGCATCAATTTATCTTGATTAGAAATCCTATATAGTCAAAAGTTGTGAAACTTTATAATTATTAAGATTTTAATCATTAGGTAATATATCTTTATTTGGTTTAGAGTTATAGTAGGATACATGTTTGTTTAGTATAAACTAGGTGTTTCCCCTCCGCGCGTTGCGACGGAGAATTCTCATGTGTATAATTGAAAGCAACACTTCAATGACAGGGGTTTGTAAATATATAAATTTTTGAATAATTAAGAAGTGTCAAAATCTAGAACATAAGATTTAATATTAATTTAGAGTACATAGCATAAACGAAATCGAAACTATAATGTGAAAGAATTTTTTTTTAAAAGACAACTACACATTGCAACGTTTCCTTATCAAGTAAAAAAAATATACATTTAAAAACCATCATCATGTTGACCTAAACATGAACCGGTGAAGGAAAAAAAATTCAAGCAAAACCGGAAACATTAATCGCATATACTAACCAATCTTAATACCCAAGTCATGCGCAGACTAAAAACGTAAAAAGGTTAAGCATATACGAATTTTAAGTTAAAAAAAGGGCTATCTAGTTATGAGAATAAGATGGTAGTTACCTATTTATGAAAGTAAGAACCTACTTTAAAACCAATAGACACGAAGCTAACCAACAATCTCAAGCATCAAGCATCAAAACCCATGAACATAACCAACAATCTCAAGCATCAAGCAGAAGTACAAATAAAAATGGAATTAAAAAGGAAAAAATCACTGCTGAACCAAGATTTGCAGATGAGCTGCCTTTTTTTTTGGAAAAAAAAACCCAAGCTGACTCGGTTCCCATCTTTGTCAAGCAAGAATTTCCACCCAACATACGGGCAGAGTTCAACATGAGTCTCTTGGATAATAACTAAACATAAAACTTGACGACACCGAAGAGAATTCCAAGTATAAGGACGTACCTACTATACATAAGCATATAAGCTTCCTGTGAGAGCACCTTATCCAGTTCAACTGCATCAGCCTGCAAGAAAAAGTAGGCCACTTTACAAACAATTTTAAATTTCATAATATCATATATGCCCCTTTAAACATTGAATATATTATATTCACCTATTTGATAACATAGAATATAATCAGCTATTCATAGTAGTTTGTGTTTCCGAATAAACAAAGCGAACACTATGCGCTGAGATGGTACAGTAATACCATTATTGTCGTCTTCGTCTCTTATAAGTAACTAATTTTACTTTAGTTACTATGGGATGGAAAAATCTTCTAGTTTTCCAAGTTGTGTTATTACTTTCTTGAATAGATCCTATATGTATAGATAGGTTAACTAATTTAGTTTGATTTCATCTTCTCATGAAGAACTTGCTTTGTCTCATTCAAGATTAGACTTTGCATAACAAACACGCATGCAAACACTTTGAATAAAATATTTATCAAGCGCACACACATGTTATCAGATGAATGAGGAACTTACTGAAAAACCCTGTGAATAAAACACTTTGATATTTCGTTTACACTAAACCAACAAAATATTGATTAAAAACAAAACAAAATTCAGTTAGGAAACAAATACTTAACACCCCCATTAAAAACAAAACATACCCCTTAATCAATCGCAAGTCCTGTAAATCACCCAAAAAACCCAAATCAATCATCATTTTCGATCCATGATACAACCCATATTGGGTCGACGAACAAAAATCAAGAACTACAGAACTCACCAAATTTGAACTGAGGTGACCAGTTTCTATTTTTGCTTCAATCCTTTCTGTTTATCACCTATCAAAACCATTATACTCTTGTTGAAACTCAATTTCATCTAATGGATTGTGTAATCCATAAATACATAAATTTGGTTTGGAGTTTTTCTTACCAAAAGTGATGACAATAGACTTTTATTTGGAAGTTACTCCTGATGATTATCAATCACCCATCTGGTCCTTCTGTTGTAAACATCACAACCATAAGAAAACATAATTTTCATGCCATTAATACAGGAATCTCAAAAATTGTTGATTCTTAAGATTGTTTATTCACCAAAGGAAGACCTCTTGATGATTTTTGGCTTCTATTACCTGCTCATCAGCAAACCAATACTGAATGAAGATGATGATTCCAAACTTTTCTGTAAATTTACCTATCTAACAAAAACTTAGAATATTGTACTCATTCTATCTTTAAAAACAATGAATTTTAAGATCCATTATACCTGCAATTTGGTATCGGTGAATTTTAGTACTGTAATTAAGCTGTAGACTACTCCAAATCTTCTGATTCACCAAATTAAGGAAATTTATGTACCTGCACACAACTTGTTGCTGTCGTAAATCTGTGGAAATGACAAATAAATATAATAACAATAGTCCACACAATAAATAGAACTAAGAATTGAAAATCAAGTTTTTTGCCAAATAATTTAGAGAATCTAAGATATCATAAAGCAAACAACATGAACACACACCTAACAATAATGCACAGATCACCATTCAGTAGCAAGGTTCGAAAGAAGTCAATGGCGGCCGGAAAATTGGAAGAAAAAAAATAGGAATTAGGGATTAAGTGACCACTTGTTACCTGCGAGTCAATACTCCCGAGCTGCATTAACAGATATATCATGGAGCATTTGGTGTAGTTTGGGAACCACATCCTTTCCTACAAAAGAAATGGGCCTCAGATGCATAAGAATACTCCTTTGGAAGAAATCCAAAACATGTGATTCTGCAAAAACACATTAAAAGATTTAGCATTAAAATTGTGACCAATATCATAATGCATCCATTTTTTTCAAAGGTATGAACATTTTTCAATTATAAATGAATTCATGATAGCCGATTAGTGTAAGTATAACCCTTCTTATATATATCTCAACATCGTAATTGAATCAGGACTTCCTTTTATACAAGTATAACTTTTGATCTAGTTGATTTTTATATGTACCCTTATTGTCATCACTTTTTGGGTATAATCATCTTCATCATTATCTGTCTATCACTAACTGCCTCATGTTTCATTTGCATATTCTTGAACAATGTATTAATTCCAGATTAAGGTAATGTTAAAAGAACACAACATTCTGCAATTTTGGGGATCCAAGGGAACTAGGTAACATCGCAGTTCTAATTTACCAACACAAATGCATCATATAATCATCAGATTACTAAAAGTTCATAACTGAATGAATTGTAAGCAGAATAAAATATGTTCAATTTAAACAGACTATACCCAATGAATCAAAATATATAGAATTTGAACAAAGGAAAAAAAAAGTACTGAAAATTGAATCTTTATTAAAACTTTGTTAAACTATTATGCATGATTGACTTGACCCGCACTAAAACTCACCCTTTTTCAACCTGAACTCATGTTGAACCGTTGTCAGCTCTAAACTATTCAACCCGTTTTACCAGTATTTTTTGGTTTTTCAAGTGAAAAGATGATGAAAATTACCTTTGCGTTTGCAGGGTTAGAGAACATGGAATTCTTTGGGTGCCTTATCTCAAATTTGTCCTTTTAAAGGTTTAAGAAACAAATGGCATTTCACCACCATGCTATTTTCTGCCAAATATGACAACATGTGCAACTATAAATTAGTCTATTCAAACAAAATGCGCAGTTAAGTAAGCTAATTGTTCCTAACTCTCGATCAAAAGGCTGTTATATTTTGAATCGGTGGATCTATCGCAACATATAAGGATTATTTTGACAAATTAACCAATGGCAAATGAACATAATAGTATATTTCCATTACTGGTAACAAATCCTCAAAACGAACACACCGATTCACCTTAATTTCCACCAGAAAGCAGAATAAAAACAACTTAAATAACACAGCTAAAATCACACTGTTCAGGTCAAAGCAAAATTAAAATATAAAAATCAAAGATATCTAGCAAACACCTGGTCAAATCTGAGCAAACCAAACCTGCGTACTGATTGACGGTAGCGAGAAATAGTTGTTGCAGGTTACAATTTACCGCGTTGCACGTTGCGAGTTTTCAGGCCTTCTAACCGTCAGGAGCGCAGGTCTGTTAATAGGAAGTCTTTGCAATGTCATAATATTCAACGGTCGCTGGCAGCTTGGCGTGATGGGGATGGTTTCGAGGAGCTCATCCTATCGCTTTTTGCCCAACCTTTGGGGCCGACCACGTGTCGTGTAGAGCTTGTCCCTGGGTCCGATAATTCTATGGCGTGCAACAATGTTAAACAATGTTTGCGGAAAGTTGCGGATGGGCATTTCACTGCTGCGGTCAAAGTATTATGCTCTTCAGGGGTTGCACCTTTCGGTAATGATACTATGAAAGTGTTGGTGGCAAAGCATCCCATCCTGCCCCCTTCGGTTATGCCTGTTTTCTTACTTTCTGAGCCTTCTCTTGTTGTGGATGATGATGTCGTGCTTGAATGCATTAAAGCTTTCCCCAAAGGGACCTCTTGTGGGAGGGACGGATTGAGAGCCCAACATATTTTGGATGCTCTTTGTGGAGAGGGGTCTACGATCGCCGTTGAATTGCTAAGGGTTATTTCTGTAGTGGTTAATTTATGTTTCGGGGGGAGATGCCCTAGGGGATTGGCGGAGTTCGTTGCCTCGGCCCCTCTCACACCGCTGCTCAAACCGGACAACGGGATTAGACCTATTGCCGTAGGTGCGATATGGAGGAGATTGGTCTCTAAGGTGGCCATGAGGGGTGTTGGGAAGGAGATGACTAAATATCTGTGTGACTTTCAATTTGGGGTGGGAGTTCCCAATGGGGCAGAGGCTGTGCTCCATAGCGCGAACAGGTTATTAATGAGTTTCACTCAGATGGATCGTTGGCTATGCTTACCGTCGATTTCTCCAATGCTTTCAACTTAGTGGATACGACTGCCCTCCTGCAAGAGGATCGGACCCGATGCTCATCCATTTCGCTATGGGTGGATTTTTTATATGGGCAGCCAGCTAGGTTATATGTGGGTGATGACCATATTTGGTCCACCACTGGGGTTCAACAGGGGGACCCTTTGGGGCTTCTCCTTTTTGCCTTAGTTTTGCATCCGCTGGTTCATCAGATCAGGGATTGCTGCAAGCTTCTCTTCCATGCTTGGTACCTAAATGATGGTACGATTATCGGAGAAGCTAAAGAGGTGGCTAAAGCCCTAGCTATTATCAGGTCGGAGGGGCCCTGTTTGGTCCTTGAACTTAACGTCAAGAAAACGGAAGTTTTTTTGCCGTCGTACAATGGGGTGAAGGTACAAAATGGATTGTTCCCTTGTGAGATTGGAAGGCCAGTGCTGGGTGTGAAACTCCTTGGGGGCGCCGTTAGCAGAGATGCAGGGTTTATCAGTAATTTGGCTGTGAAAAGGGCTTCTTGTGCGGTGGAACTGATGAGCTGTCTCCCACGTTTGCGGGACCCTCAATGCGAGCTCCTTTTGCTCCGCTCGTGTATGGGAGTTGCAAAGCTATTATTCGGCCTTAGAACATGCCAGCCTATGTATGTGGGGGAAGCTGTTTCAATTTTTGACAAGGTCCTCCGGGGTGCGATCGAGGATATCGTGGTTTGTGGTGGTACTTTTTTTGGGGATTTTCAATGGAGGTTGGCATCACTTTCAAATCGTTTCGGGGGTTTGGGTTTATATGCGGCTCAGGATGTATCTGCTTATGCATTTGTGGCCCCGAGGACACAATCTTGGAGTTTACAGGACCACATTCTTGAGTTGTGATATTGATGGGTTAGACTCTGATTATGGGTGTGCGATGGATCGCTTGCGCATGTCCCTTCCTGATTTCGATCTTAGCGGTTTATCTAATAAGGACACCGCCCCCCCTAAAGCCCAACATGCTTTAGCGAATGCCTTATTTAGCAGAATCGTCCAGAATTTGGGAGTAAAGTTTGATTTATCACCTCGCCAAAAAGCGGCGTTTGAATGTCTCCGGGTTCCTCGGGCTCAATATTTTCTAATAGTTATCCCCATTGAAGGACTGGGCCAGCATATGTCGGCTGTGGAGTACCGGGCTATCCTCAAGTATCGGCTAATGATCCCCTTGTTTCCGACTGATGAGCCCTGCCCAGTTTACCGCAAGGCCTGTTTGGATTCTTTTGGCGAGCATGCGGTCCATTGCAAAGAGTTACCCGGGTTTAAATACATGCATGATTTGGTTAGGGATGTTCTTTGTGATGTTCTCAAACGGGCAGGAATTTCTGCTAAAAAAGAGGCCCCCGTGAACTTTCTGACAGATCCGCTTGAAGGGAGGTCTACTCTACGGCTGGCTGATATTCTTGTGTTTGGTTGGACAGGGGGGAAACACGCTTGTGTGGACCTTACAGGAGTGTCCCCTCTTGTGAGGCTCAGGGACAATGGGGTTGTGGCGGGCCATGCTGCTTTAAAGGCGAAATCAGACAAAGTTGCTAAACACGAGAAAGCTTTTTTAGAGAACCAACACGTGTTTATCCCTTTTGCTTTTGATACTTTTGGTTTCCTAGAACCGGAGGCAGTGGAATTCCTAAACAGGTTTCAACGAGTCGTGCAAAGTAATATTTCGGCCCCTAAGACTCAAAGCTTTGTTTTTAGTAGGATCGGTTTTGCTATTCAAAAAGGGGTTGCAACGCAACTTGTTGCCCGTTTACCTGCCACTTTATTGTAATCGTCCTTCTTTTCAACAGCTAAATATCTTATGATTCGTATGTTCATATGGACTAATTATATGAAGTGAGTAATTTCATTCTGATTTATAACAAATGTAGAACAATAGCAAGATGTGAAAAGTTACCTTGTAAGATGGTAGTTAACTTTATCAATGGCAACGGTTATATCAATTGGCAAACCTGCAATACAAACCTTGTACAAACAAAGCCAAAAAATTGGGCAAACCAACTATATTCCATTTCAAAAGAATTATACGAACCAAACATGTTTATGCCCTTGTGTATTCAATCATATTATCCTTTTAAGCACAGAAATATTATCCTTTTAAGCCAGATAATAATATTTTATGCACAGAAATATTATCCTTTTAAGCCAGATAATAATAATAATAACGATAATAAATTCAAAGAAAGCATATAAAAATAAACCTGGGTTTTTTTGTTGTCACCTAAATCCTTGTGTATTATCCTTTTAAGCCAAAAAATTGGGCAAACCAACTATATTCCATTTCAAAAGAATTATACGAACCAAACATGTTTATGCCCTTGTGTATTCAATCATATTATCCTTTTAAGCACAGAAATATTATCCTTTTAAGCCAAAAACATGTTTATGCACAGAAATATTATCCTTTTAAGCCAGATAATAATAATAATAACGATAATAAATTCAAAGAAAGCATATAAAAATAAACTTGGGTTTTTTTGTTGTCACCTAAATCCTTGCATTTGCTAGAGCTGCTTTAACTTAGTTTGTGTAGCTGCCTTTCCCGGGGCAAGAGGCGTTCTAATCGTTGGTAGGAAATTAGTACTTCTACAGTTCTATGATAGAATAGAAGTAAAAAATGTTTTAAGAATTATATTCTAACCTAATATAATTTGCATAATAATGATGGTTCTCTTATATGCTCACTTGTCTTTGTGAATGTTCATGAAATAACTGATAGCGTTAATCCTTTCTCAAGAAGGAAGCATATTTGTTTTATTATTTAATTCAAGTCTTTCTAAATAATAGTAGGTTTATGATTAGTATTAGTTTACTTCCTGTTCAAGTTATTGCCTTCTTTATAAATAGTTTAGGAATTAATGTAATGTTTAAGTTTTTGGTTTCAAATAAACAGAAAAGAGTCGGGAGTTCCCCAACATCCATGTGTTCATCTTTCTTCCTGGTTATATCAATTGTGGGTAAAACCAACAATTGGTATCAGAGCATCAGGATCGTGTTCTTCAGAATCAATTCAAGAACCAAGAGGGGCATATAACCTCTAGGTTAAATCGGAGCCGGCGAGCAACAGAAGTCTCAAACTTCCGATTCGGTCTTGATCAGTGTTCTTTGAAGACGCGATAATATGGCAGACGGAGCTGTATCAAACCAGATCATAGTACAGCAACGAGACTCCAGTCCGACCTCCCTCACCGTTCCAAAACTCACTGGTTCAAACTATACCACGTGGGTGATACTAATGGAAGCCATGCTTGACGCAAAAGGCTTGTGGGAGACGGTGGATCCAGAGACCGGCGATGCAGAAGACGAGAAGAAGATCAAGTATGCTCGAGCCCTGATCTACCGGTCACTACCAGAAAACATTCTGGCCCAGGTTGCAAGGACGAGGAGTGCACGTGAAATTTGGGAATCACTTCGAGTCAGATTCTTAGGCACCGAACGAGTGCAATAGGCAAAGTTACAAAGTAATGAGTATCGTAGGGACGAATAACCATGGCAACAGAGGCCGAGGCCGAGGCCAGGGAAGAAGTAACGGTTAAGGCCGTAGAAGATATAGCCAAAGTAATGAGTATCATAGGGACGACAGTCAGGGGTGGAGTTCCAACCGAACACGAGATAAATCGAATGTAAGATGTTATAACTGCAACATTCACGATCACTTTGCATAGGAGTGCACAAAGCCACAACAAAATTAAGAGGCTCATCTTAATCAAGTACACAATCAAGAGAATACTCAAGGACAAAGGAACAATCAAGGGCCAACCATGATGATGGCCACTGTTGAGAAAAGTGAAGATAAAGTGCTGTTGAATGAAGACAAAGTTCATCCAAATGTGTATGCTAATGACCCTCATGATTCCTCGGTTTGGTACCTTGATAATGGGGCGTCAAATCACATGACCGGGTGTGCTAGTCACTTTACTTCCATTGATCATAAGGTGAACGGGTTGGTCTGTTTTGTGACGGGTCAAAAGTCAAAATTGAAGGAAGAGGATCTATAGTTTTTGATTGCAAAAACGGAGAATAAAGAGTCATTGATGAAGTATACACCATCCCCAAGTTATGTAGTAATATCCTAAGCCTAGGCCAAATGACTGAGAATGGTTGCAAGGTATGGATGGATGAAGACCAATTATGGCGTTACGAAGAAGGGTTCAAGCTGCTAATGAAAGTACAAAGAAGTGAAAACCGACTCTACAAGATCACTCTCAAAATTGGGACACCGGTATGTTTACTATCCTCTATCAATGACCAAGCTTGGCTTTGGCATGCAAGACTTGGTCACCTCAACTTTAGATCTATGAATAACATGAAAAACAAAGGTTTAGTACATGGAAACTTGACCACCATGCAAGGCGAACAATTCTGTGACGCTTGCATGTTGGGCAAACAAAACAGAAACCCGTTTCCAAAGCAATCCATGTACCAAGCCACAAAACCGTTTGAACTAGTTCACACCGATTTATGTGGACCGATATCACCTCCCACACTTGGAGGTAATCGACATTTCATGCTATTCGTAGACGATTATAATCGTTACATGTCGGTTTATACTATCAAAAACAAAGATGATGCACTTGGTATTTTCAAAAAGTTTAAACAGGAAGTTGAGTTGGAGCATTCACTTAAAGTTAAAGCCTTGAAAAGTGATAGGGGTGGAGAGTCTTTAAATAACTTGTTCACTGATTACTGTGATCAAACAGGAATTAAAAGATTGTTCACAGCCCCTTACTCGCCACAACAAAACGACGTAGTAGAACGACGCAACCGAACGGTCCTAAACGCTACTAGAAGTATGATGAAAGCAATGGAACTTCCTCAAAATCTATGGGGTGAGACGGTGAGACACTCCATTTATGTGTTGAACCGGGTCACGACTAAAGCGTTAAAAGATGTCACCCCATATGAAGCGTTGAAGGGAAGAAAACCAAACATTAAGCACCTAAGGGTGTTTGGGTGCTTAACCCATATGAAGATTCCTACAGTCAACCTCAGAAAGCTTGATGACTGAAGTAAACAAGTGGTTCATCTTGGTATTGAACACGGGACAAAAGCATATCGGCTATACGACCCTTCTCAGAAAAGAATTTTCGTTAGCCGAGATGTGAGGTTTGAAGAAGATAAAGCATTAGATTGGACGAAGCTCAGTGAATCGATGAACGTAGGGCCTGGACCTGAATGGGTCGAGTTCACCATATACATGGAACCTGAAGAGTGGGCTCAAACTAGTTCCACCCAGGCCCAAGAAACAAACACTGTAGATATGGGCTTACAACGGTCCAACTTGAAAACAGAAGGGAGCCCAGCTGAACACAATTCAACATCCAACAACGGGCCGAATATGCAACTCGAAGCACCAACTGAGCAATCTGCTGGGTCATACGATCCAGCCCAACATGAACAGTTCAATCAGGATCACGACACACAACCCATTACAGATCCAGTTATCGAGTCTAATGATGAGCCCGGTCCTAGACGGTCAACAAGACAGGTTAATCCTCCTAAACATCTAGAGGACTATGTCATGCTGCAAGAAGATTACATGATGCCAAGTGATGAACCAGTGAATTTTTATGAAGCCCAAATTATAAAGAATGGATGGAAGCAATGAGAGATGAGCTAGTGTCGATTGAGGTAAACAGAACATGGGAGTTGTGTGCTTTACCGGTTGGAAGCAAAGCCATTGGTCTCAAATGGGTATACAAGATTAAAAGGCACGCAGATGGATCAATCTTGAAATATAAGGCAAGATTAGTAGCCAAAGGATATGTCCAAGAGCAAGGTATCGACTTTGAAGAGGTATTTGCTCCTGTGGCACGCATAGAGACTATCCGGCTGATCTTAGCCTTGGCAGCCCGGAATAGTTGGTTGGTCTACCACTTGGACGTCAAATCGGCATTTCTAAATGAAGATTTAAAAGAGGTAGTGTACGTAACACAACCAGAGGGTTTTCTAGTTCCTAGAAAAGAAAGTATGGTATACCGTTTGCATAAGGCCCTATACGGTTTACGACAAGCTCCACGAGATTGGAACAAGAAGCTAGACACGACACTAAAATAGTTGGGTTTTATTAGATGTTTAAGAGAATCAGCAGTTTATAAATGGGCCACACAAGGAGAGTTGGTCATAGTAGGGATCTATGTTGACGAATTGATTATCACCGGTTCAAGTCTTAAAAGGATAGAAGAATTCAAGTCACAAATGAAGAACCAATTCGAAATGCAAGATCTCGGGTTACTCACATATTATTTGGGCTAGAAGTTTCACAAAAGGAAGGTGAAATAACCCTAAGGCGAGAAGGCTACGCAAAGAAGATATTAAAACTTGGAAGAATGGAAACGTGTAACACGACCCGTTATCCTATGGAATCACGGCTGCAACTGAGTAAAGATGAAGGGGGACAAGATGTTAATCCAACGGAGTACTACCGAAAACTCATTGGTAGTCTAAGGTACTTAATGCGTGTAAACTATATATATTTTTATAAGTGTTTTACACAATTAGTTTTAAAAAGGGTTTTCACCAAATACTAATCACACACACCGGGCAGTGTACCCGTCGTATAGCAATATAGTAAAGGTAAGAACCGGATATCAATCCGTGGACACGGTGGGATGCGATAATAAATCGGGACTAAGATTCAATCAAATATGGGTAAAATATGTTTAAGTTGATTTTTGATTAAACTAATATGCAAGAATATAAAACTAAACTAAGAACACAAGTCAAACAATCAAGGAAGGAATATCACTTCGGTCTCGAATCCATTCAGTAGACATCCAACAACAGTTACAAATACATGACACGCACACGATATATAAGTTGACTAAATTCTCGTCAAAGACATCTAATCAAATGATTCTTCAGAAAGTTAGAATGAATTACACAAACCAACCACCTAAAATCATACAATGAAGCTCACGTGCTATGAATACGTCAATGCTTAATGAAGATGAACTAGCTTCCTGTCAAGGTTGGCTAATTCAACAACTAGTTGGAAAGATTACACGAATCAACACATAACCCACCTCAAGTTGATTAAAGTAAACAACAACATGCACTTCTTCAACATACAATGTTCATATCAAGATTACATAAACTAGAAGATTGCGTCAACAAGTCCTAGATGAACATAGTACTAAACATGACACACCATAACAAGCACTTTGTCTTTCCAAACACAAGCACAAGGATGCATATTCAAGAGTTTTCAACCATAAACAAGACTTCATCCACCATTCCTAGTCAAAAGCCATAAACTAGCATACATACATACACTAATCAATGAATACATGCATAAACCACGGGTTTTCCAACATACAAATCCTATACATATACAAGTCTTGCAAACAATATCAACTCCCAAATACACAATATCATTGAAGAATAATCATGTCATTTTTATAACATTAATATAAACTATGCCAAAAATCTATAAATGTTGTCAAATGTTACTAAACTTCATCTAAACCAAAGTGATATCAAGAGTTAGCTCATGGTGAGCATGAGAACAAGAACAAGGCAAGGGAAAGTTACAAGACTCATAAAGAAATGCCAAGAATTAAACCAACTTCCCCAAGCTAGATGATGATGATGTATGATGATCCTCTTGATGTTGTAGTCCTTCCTAGAAGCTTGAAATGTGGTTAGAAACAAGGAAATTCGGAGCATAAAACAGTGCCCTGGGCTCCAACTCTCCAGGTCTCTACCCTTTTTGGCTGTGGGAAAACTACTGATATAAATAAAAGCAAGGAGGCACGACCGTGCCAGGACACTGGGACCGACCGTGCCTGAGAAGGGGACACGACCGTGCTACCTTTTGGCGCGGTCGTGTGACAGTAGGGTTGACCGATCTGTTTCTCCTATTGGCTCTCTTTCTTCGAGGAGCAGACTCACAGGGTGACACGCGACCGTGGGGGCCAAGGCACGGTTGTGCCTTGGATTTTGGCTTGGCGCGGTCATGCCAGATGTGGACGCGACCGTGCCTAGGGTTTGCAATCTTGGCACGACCGTGCCAAATAGGGGCACGACCGTGCCTCCATCACAGAAACCCTAAAACTTCACTTTTTATCCTGGAATCTTCTTGTTTGTTCACCAAGCTTCACAAAAACCTACAAAACAGGAAATGAAGCAAATAAGTGTCTAAACGTTGAATATAACCAAGAATTGATCGTTAATTGAGAGAAGTTTTGTGCCAAAAATATGTGTAAATACTAACACATCAGTACTTAACTCATACGAGACCTGATCTGAGCTATTCGGTTGGAATTGCAAGAAGATTTATGCAGCAGCCCAAATAGTCCCATTGGCAAGTATTGAAGCAGATTCTCCGGTACGTGAGAGGTACAACAAGTTACTGGTTAAGGTATTGTTGATGCACTTTCCTTTGACAACACTCTGGATAGAGTCTTAGCTTGTATTTCTTATGTCTGTAATTTGTCTTTGTACGTAAGAGTCATTATGTAATAGTTTATCGAGTTGTATTTACTTTTACATAATGTCTGTTGTTTTTCTGTTAAGTGTTTTGCGCACTTACATGTGCGCAGGAGAAAGCTCCTGCGTACTTAGCAAGTACGCAAGAACACCTCTGCGTACTTGTTAAGTACGCAAGAGCAATTGGTGCTGCGCACTTGTTAAGTGCGCAGGCATCAGGTCAGTATAAATAGGATAGGTTCACAGAAGCTAAGTACGCAGAACCAGTAGTTGAGTCGAACTCAATTTTGCTAAGTACGCACATTCTGTAACCGTCGAGTGTTTATAATACAAAGAACGTTTGTTGTGATTCTTGTGTTCGGTTTACTTTGTTTAGTAAGACTCTCCACCTAGTCACGGGTATTCCGCACCCGGTTTGACTAGTAGACCACTTGCATGTGACGATCCGACACACGCGAAGGGACCTACAAGTGGTATCAGAGCATTGCTCTTGAATTCGAGTGTTGCAAGTGAGTTTGGAGACGTTTTACTGAGTTTTACAAGCAAAAAGAGGTATTTTTGTTGATTTTTGTGATAAAAAAAAGGGGTAGCTCTTGAGCACTTTTTTAGAAGCAAAAATCTCTCAAAAACCAATTTTTGTTGTGTATTTGTGTGTTTTGAGCATCAAAGGTTGTTTAGAAACTTGTTTCTTACCCTTTGGCTCAATTGCATTGATCATCAGACTAATTTTTGCCAACTCCGGCGAGTTTCTGGTCACCGAAAAAGGTTGGTGAGAGTTGCTGAAAAGGTGTCCTGCGTACTTACCATTTTTGACAAAAAGTACAGTTTTCTGCGTACTTGTTAAATACGCAAGAGTTATCTCCTGCGTACTTACAAGTGCGCAAGACTGAACTGCGAACTTAAGACATATCCTGCGTACTTAACAATTTACTCCTGCGTACTTACAAGTACGCAAGGGCAACTATTAAATACGCAAGACCATTTCTTAAGTGCGCAATGCCAATCTTAAGTGCGCAATTGCTTCTGACTTTTCTGATTTTTGACTAAGTGTTCACTATGTCAAATCTTCAGAACCTTAGCAGTATGCTAAATTATGATAATGAAATCGGTACTCCACAGAAACCTCCCAAGTTGCTCAATGTAAACGATTATTCCAATTGGAAAGCCCGTTTTGAGCACTATATTTCATACACTGATTCATCGTTATGGATACCTATTCTTGAGGGATATAAGCATCCCACCCACTTGTATCTTGATGAAAACGTACCTAAGCCTATCTCTAAGCTGGATGCAGATGAAAAGAAGAATTATGATAGAGAGAAGAAGGCATTGGGTTCAATCACTATGTCATTAACTCGGGACTTGTTTCACAGTTTCCGAGGATATGAAACTTCTAAGGATCTTTGGAAGGCTTTACAGAAAAGATTCGAAGGAAATAGTGACATCAAGAAGAGCAAGAGGGATCTGCTCCGAAAGCAATACGAGTGCTTCAGATTTATAGAAAATGAATCTTTAGATGATCTTATCTCTAGATTCTATCACCTGCAAACGGAGTTGAAATCGTTTGAGCTTAAATATCCAGAAGAGGAAATGGTGGAAAAGTTTTTGGATGCTCTGCCACCGAGATATGAGATGTATACAACCCTGATGAGGGAAAGTTCAAAGTTCTACGAGATGACAGTAGATGAGGCAGTTGGTAAGATTCAGGCTCACAACATGAATCTTATAAAGAGGGAGAATTCTGGAAGACCTCAGATACAGGACCCTTCCATGTATCATGGGACGACTTCCACTTCAATGTCTTCCAGCTCTGGGATTGCCCTCTTTACTGGAAAACCCAATGAAGATGACCACTCAAATAGTTGTGGTGGTCATGCATGTTATGCATCAGGATCAGGGTTTGGATCTCATCAACAAAACTCAAAGGCTCCTCAAAATACGTGCTCAACCAACCAGTCAGCTATTGCCAAGATAGCTGAAGATCATGTAGCATTATTCTCATCATGTATGCTGGCATATGAGAATTTCATTGGTGGAAAGCTAACGGATCCTGAGACTATTGAAGAGGACTTCAATCAAGTGGATCCTGATGATATTGAGGACATGGATATTCAGTGGAATATGGCCATGTTACTGAGGAGGGCCAAGCGTTTCCTGAACAGAACAGGAAGAAAGTATATTGGCGGGCATTCTAATGCCAAGGTTGGATTTGACAAATCCAAGGCCAAGTGCTACAAGTGTCAAAACTATGGACACTTTGCTCGTGAATGTCAAAAGGACAGAGCACCGGCCTCTGGTTTTACCAGACCTAGCCAGGGAAACAGCCATGGCCAAAACAACCAAAGCCACCACAATCATACCCAAAGTAATCAGTCCAATGCACTGGTCGCACAGAATGACAAAAATTTTGATTGGGGTGTGCATCTAGAGGACGCCATCATTGCTCAAACACAGGTTGGTCTCATGGCAGAAATCATGGAACTGATGGAGACCGAGAGGAAGGAAGCCGAGAGGAAGGAAGCTGAAGAAGAGGAAGCTTCTGAATCAAGTGAAAAGGAAGCTTCTGTAGCTGATGAAGATGACTCTACTACTGCTGTTGCTCTCATGGCAATTGGCGAAGGACAAAGTTCATCATCTGAGGTAGATTCTAACCCTTTCTCTGTTATTTCTTGTTCTAAATGTCTAGGGTTAAAGAATGAAATTTCTGAGCTCCAAGACATAATCGAACCCCTAAAGTTGGCAGCTAAAAATTACAAAACAAATGAATCACGTTTTAAAGAATCCATTGAAATGCTACAAACAGAAAAATATGACTATTCTTTAAAAATAAGCGACCAACAGGTTCATTTGGATATTGCATATAGGGCGTTGGAAAAGAAGAACAATGAAAATAACAAACTGCAAAATGAGATCTTGCAGCTCAAATGCACTAACGAGAAATTGAAAAACTCTCGCTTTGTGGTGGAACACTACGAATCCGTGGTGAGAAAAATGAATGGCCTAGGACTTGGTTCCAATGCCATTCCTCCACCAATAAGTGGGCAGTTTGTCAATAGCTTGATAGACATTGATCTCACTTGTCTAGATGAGCCCTCTGATAAAGATGATTCCCCTAAAAAGGATGAATCCTCAAGTAAGGATAACTCCACATCTAGTGAGGAGTATGTTACTGCTTCTGAGGATGGGTCGGTTAACACTTGCCCTGAAGGAGTAGTCTCTGAGGAGTTGTTGACTGAACAGAAAGTCCACAAAAACATTATCACTAATGGTGATAATTGCATTTTAACTGAACCTGATATCATTGAAACAAATGATAAACTTAAGGGAATGCTTTACCAAGGTTTTAAAAATATTAACCAAGCTAAGAAAGAGGCTTTTTCAAATCATTATGGGCTTGGTTACAAAGAAAATTTGCAAAAGTATTATACCCCAAACCTCAAACTGTAAATGTTCAGACTTCTGTTCATAAACCTACTCTTCCTTCTCATAATGGTGAGTTTTCTAAGGTCAGAACTAAAGAGCCTTACAAGAGAACTTATGTAGACAGGAGGAACTGTTTTCACTGTGGCGTGGTTGGTCACATTGTAGTGAACTGTCCTTCTAAGAACCAAGGGAAACGGCATGTTGTTTCACAGCCTGCTGTTATCCCCAGGTCGCCACCAGTGAAACCATCTCCCAAAAGTCCTAAGCAAATTTTGGTGAAACCACCAGTGCAACCGATAGCAAAGCCAAAGATCAAATCTGAGGCCAAGCCCTCTGTTGTAAGAAAGGTAAAGCAACCTGCTGTACCTCGTGTGTCTACATCTGGTAGTACACGCTCTGGTGAGAAACCTGTGGCTAGACTCTCTAAGCCACAGAGAAGAAGAAGGAATAAGAGGTTGAGAAAGCTGGAACAGCTGACTAAAGCTCAATCAGGTGAAGCTTCCACAAGTTCACCGGCTGTGATTGAACCAAAGACTCCTGTTCTGGTTAAGATTCAAAAGAGATCCTGGACCAAGAAAGTAAAAGTTCTCAATCTCTTGTTCCCAATTCCTCCAAAGATTCACCAGGTTTGGACAGTCATCATGACTGTGAGTTGACATAAGTAGTTTATTTTGAGAAGGATGGACGACCCAAGACCACAATGGCTTGGGTTTCCAAATCTAACTAATTCTTTTGTTACTCGTGCAGGGACGTCCGAAGGGTACTATCTCTAACCGCTGGTATGTAGATAGTGGATGCTCCCGGCACATGACAGGAAACATGGCCTTGCTTCAAGACGTTAAACCTTTTAGAGGCGGCTATGTGGCCTTTGCCGGAGAAAAAGGCGGCAGTATCACGTGTCAAGGCGTGGTTTCGAATGGTTGTGTTAGCTTTAACAATGTCAACTTCTGCGAGCAGCTGAAGCATAACCTGTTGAGTGTCTCACAAATGTGTGACAAGGAGTACTCAGTGATGTTTGACAAGTCAGAATGTCTGATTCTCAAACCCGGTTTCAAAGTTCCTGAAGACTGGATTCTGATGCGAGCACCAAGAACAAACGACACTTATCAGATTGATATGAGCGTGGCAAAAACCACCTCAGCAGTTGCTACTTGTTTGCTTACAAAAGCGACAGAGCTTGACTCCATCTTGTGGCATAGGAAACTCGGACATATTTCTTATCGTAAAATGAATCATCTTGTCCGAAACGGTTTGGTAACCGGGGTTCCTAAGCTGAGATTTACCGTTGCAGATGACTGTATGCCTTGTAAATAGGGCAAACAGCAACGGAAGTCTCACAAGCCCAAGCTCCAAAACTCTATCGATACCCCTTTGGAGCTATTACACATGGATCTGTTTGGCCCAATAAGTATCAGGAGTATTGGAGGTAAGTCGTTCTGTCTAGTTGTAACTGATGATTTTTCACGTTTTTCTTGGGTGCATTTTTTAGGTACTAAAGACGAGACTGCTGATATTCTTCAATACCTGATCCTGAGCTTGGAATCTCTTTGCAAAAGTTCGAAGAATAAGGAGTGACAACGGAACTGAGTTCAAGAATAATTTGATGGAACTTTTCTGTCTCAAGAAAGGGATCCGTCACGAATTCAGCGCGCCGTACACGCCTCAGCAGAATGGAGTTGCTGAACGGAAGAACAGAACACTGATTGAGACTGCAAGGACTATGCTGTCGGATGCAAAGCTTCCTGTCACATTCTGGGCAGAAGCAGTTAATACAGCTTGTCACGTCTTAAATAGAGTTTTGGTGGTGAAAAGACACAACAAGACTTGTTACGAGTTGATCAACAATCGACTTCCCAATCTTGATTACCTAGTTCCTTTTGGTAGTCCTTGTTCCTTGTTGCTACAGTACAAAGACCGTCAGTCTAAGTTTCATGCAAAAGCGGTAGAAGGCATTTTCTTAGGATATGTTGCCAACTCGCCTTGCAAGAGAGTGTACAACATAGGAACTCGTACTGTCGAGGAATGGTTCGAAGTGGATTGTAGTAAACACAGCATTCCACCAGAACCAAAAGGTCCAGCTTGGGGTTTTGATTATGATGCGCTATTCAAGTCATTTAATCTTCCTGATTTATCTGCAGAAGACGCCACAAATGTTTATAATCTATTGAATGGCGGCAGTTTTTCGACTCGTGCTACTGTACCAATTATAACTCCGGATTCCAATGCTGCATCTGCATCTGGAACTCATGACAGTGATAACAGTGAAAGTGTTCATGTTACTGGAGATGACGCTGAAGCCAATCCTAACACAACTGTAGGAAATGAAGCTCCAGTTAATCCAATTAACATTGAATCTTCCTCTGCTGAAACACAGGAAATGGGGGAGTTAAGCACAAATCTAGATCCAGAAATTCAAGAACCAATTGTACCGGAGACGAGAGTGCATAGGAATCATCCAATCGACAACATTATTGGTGATCCTTATGCCGGTGTTCAGACTCGTCATAGAACCATCACAGAGAACACCAGTCTTTTCACAAAGATATTTGACACTGGTGTCATGGAAACATGTCTGCATGCTGCATTCGTGTCCCAGATAGAGCCGAAGAATGTGAAGGAGGCTCTCACTGACAACTGCTGGATTGAGGCGATGCAAGATGAATTGTCACAATTCCAAAAGTTGCACGTGTGGGATTTGGTTGACTTGCCAAAAGGCTTTCAGCCAATTGGAACTAGATGGGTGTTCAAATGCAAGACGGATGATCGTCATGTAGTTGTGAAGAACAAGGCAAGATTGGTTGTTCAGGGTTTTTATCAACAAGAGGGCTTGGATTACACGGAAGTATATGCCCCAGTTGCTAGAATTGAGGCCATTCGACTGTTCTTGGCTTATGCCACATATGTCGGCTTCAAGGTCTACCAACTTGATGTGAAGAGTGCTTTCCTTTATGGTAAAGTTCATGAAGAAGTCTATGTCACTCAACCTCCCGGTTTTGAAGATCCGCATAATATCAATAAAGTGTACAAGCTCGACAAAGCACTTTATGGTCTTCATCAAGCACCGCGAGCATGGTATGAGACACTATCAAAGCATTTACTGTCTAATGGTTTCGACCGTGGACAGATTGACTCGACTCTCTTCATAAGGAAAGCAGGAGGTGACATTCTTCTTGTGCAAGTATATGTCGACGACATCATTTTCGGGTCGACCAATGAAGGGATGTGTAGGGAATTCGAGAAGGTGATGAAGTCCAAGTTTGAAATGAGCAATATGGGTGAACTGTAGTTCTTCCTGGGTCTGCAAGTCAGTCAAAGAGAGGATGGCATTTATCTACATCAAACTAAGTACGTGCAGGACATCTTGTCAAAATACAAGATGAGTGATAGCACTACTTATGGCACACCAATCCCAGTCAATCATGGTTTGCATCCTGAAAAAGATGGGAAGGATGTAGACAGCAGGTTGTACCGTGGGATGATCGGATCACTTATGTATCTCACAGCTTCAAGACCCGATATTATGTTTGCTGTATGCTTGTGCTCAAGGTTTCAGTCTCAACCGAAGGAGTCACATATGATAGCCGTGAAGAGGATTTTCAGATACCTGAAAGGGAAACCCCGATTAGGTCTTTGGTACTCTAAGCAGCAGTCATTTGACTTCAAAGCCTACACTGATTCAGATTATGGCGGTTGTAACCTTGACAGAAAGTCAACTTCTGGCGGATGTCAATTCTTGGGAGACAGACTGGTCTCCTGGCAGTGTAAGAAGCAGTCAACGGTTTCTGTCTCAACTTGTGAAGCAGAATACATTGCTGCAGCTAGCGGTTGTTCTCAGATATTGTGGATTCAGCAGCAATTGCGAGACTACGGCTTGAACTTCACTGGAACTCCTTTATTCATTGACAACAATGCCACCATGTCCATCACAAATAACCCGGTGAAACATTCCAAAACTAAGCATATTGAAATTCGCCATCATTTCATCCGTGGTTGTGCTGAAAAGCATTTAATTGAACTTGTAAAGGTTCACACGGATGACAATCTTGCTGACCTTTTCACAAAGGCATTTGATCGGTCCCATTTTGAGCATCTTGTCAACTTGATAGGAATGTTCAATCCCGAGTGAAAATTAATTTTCTTAAATCAATTCAATTCATGGAAGTTAAAAAGGTTTATTTCTTTTAAATTTTCTGTATAGTTCTCTTAGTTTAAAATAGTTTACAAAAACCAAAAACAAAATAGAAAATGGAGAAAATTTCAAAAGAATCACTTGAGAAACGAGGAAATGATAGTACATCTGAAATGATCTAACCATCATAGATTGCTCATATGGGAAATGATTGCGTCATGTTTACTTAATTGTTTTAAATTATTATGTTTTTAATCTGTTTATTTACAAGTAATTTGAATTGTCAGTAGGCTGTACGCGTCTTTGAATCACTAGTAGTGTGGAAACTAAATCTAAATTACAACTGTGATTTGAACCCATGTTTGCAAGTGTGTGTGTGTAAAAGAATAGAAAAGATCATTATCAGATAAAGGATGTTAGATTTTGACAATAATTTTCTTTTGAGATCAGTTTCGGGTTATGTTGTTAGCACAATTAATGCGGTTCATCTCACTGCCTATACTCACAAGTATGCAAGGAGAGATTGAATCAAGACATGTCTCTACATCAACCGTTGAGCATGTATTCACCCTTGAATCATTCCTGGTTCATTGAAATCAAATCCAGATAAAAGTTGGATCCCCTTACCTTATAATCAAACACCATATTCATTATCCCGAATCATCATACCGATATTCAAAGAAGAAAAATATCATGAAACCAAGACAAATGAATCACTCGATTCTGAATCTTATGATTCCTGATAATCCTTATGGATTCTGCTTGATTTTTCTGTGCTAATTGATGTAACTTCATTCTGAAAATTAAGAATATCATTGGAAAAATCTTAGATGCCTTGAGATAGTGCAAAATATCATAGCATTTAAGTGTGGTACACGTTGTATATTTTATAATTAATACCTTAATACACAAGAACATGATACAAAGATGCGTATAGTTTCAAATCTTATAATATTGTCAACTTGAATTACTTGTTTATGTGCTTATTACGTAAGACTAAAGAGTAATACATGACATGATCCCATATTCTTTGATGTTTATATTGTATCGTTTTTGATATAAGTTAGCCTGATATGATCCTCTGCTCGTGTCTTTGATCAAAAATAGCTTGTGTGAATACTTGTACATATCTATCTTGAAAAGAACAAAAAGATTTTTAAGTTTTTTAAGTTTATGCATATTTCAAGTTTAAATAAAAAAAAAAAAAATAATAATAATAATAAAAAATAATAATAATAATAATAATAAATAATAATAATATACTTTTATGTTTAATCTTCATGAATTGTATTTGAATCCTCGTGGTCGAATGTTTTTATCTTGTTCGTTATTTGACTTAAATATCTTCATAAATTCTGAGTTGAAAAATTGCGCACTTAAGGTTTCTGCGCACTTGTCAAGTACGCACGAAGTAAGACTTGCGCACTTAGCAAGTACGCAAGAGTTAATTCCTGCGTACTTGTTAAGTACGCAAGAGTTAATTCCTGCGTACTTGTTAAGTACGCAAGAGTTAATTCGTGCGCACTTAGCAAGTACGCACGAACATTATCAGTGGGGTATAAGTTCAACACTTAGAAAAATTTTCAGGTTTACTCATTCAAACCGAAATTTCCCCCCTGCGATTATTCTCTCAAAATCGAGTGTGTTCAAACCTGTTTTTCATCCCGTCCACTTTATCATCTTCGTATTTCATCCCTTTGGTGAGAATCTAAGCCGATTCCATCCATAGATTCGTGTTTATTGGACCGATTTTTGACCTAGAAAATTTTAGATTAATGTCGACAAATTTTGGGGTAATTTTGGGGTTGTTTGGGTAACTAATGTCACTAACAGGTTATTAGATTGCCTAATCGATCATACATTTTCCCTTTGGTCATCGTTTGATCCGTCGGGTTGAAGTCGACTGTCAGTGGGACGTTCGACGACCTAGGTCCAAAATTTGATCGTGATTTAGTGGTTAAACGGTGTTGATAATGGTACCATAGGTTAGAATCCCTGATTCCGACCTAGTGGCTACCTAATCAACCCGCATTTTGATCGAATTTAAAACTTTGAAATTTTTGCTAAAGGTTGTTCTTGCGCACTTAGCAAGTACGCAAGAAGTAATTCCTGCGTACTTGTTAAGTACGCAAGAGTAAAATCCTGCGCACTTGATAAGTGCGCAGGACCAACACTTAGAAAATTTTCTTAAGTCTGAAAATTTTTTCAAAGTGTAACTACTATTCTATGTCATGTGTGTCTATTTCCATTGTTATAAATTGTTCTGATTACGGTTTCTGTGTGTGTTTGCAGATAATGGTTTGTGCATTCACTGACGAATTCAATCTGTTGGTGCTCACTGAACCAGAATGGAAAGGGGCCGCTTTACAATATAGAGAGATTGTGGACTTCCTGAACAGATCTAAAATAAGTTATGCAATTTCGGCTAATCCAACAGTCTCAAGACCTTACTTAGAGCAATTCTGGGAGATAGCAGAGCACGATTGCACGGTATCTCCAAATGTCATAAGGGCTACCGTTGACGGTCGGGCTATTGCCATCTCTGAGGATACAATAAGGAGAGTACTGCAATTTGGAGACCTTCCCACCGACCCGACATCCTATCCAGATTACTACGTGGATGGGTGTTGGAGGCAGAGAATGGGATATGTCGGGGAAAGGGACTATGCTTCATACAAGAAAATGTGGGTTCTAGATCAATGGCGTTACTTTGCCCACATCATGATCATGTGCATCTCATCAAGGAAAGCAGGAAAGGATGCCATGGGTCATGACCTTGCCGCAGCCATGGTGGGCTTGTCTCTCAATCGGGGCTACAACTTCTCCCGCTTTATTTTCAAAGCAATCAATGACCAGATAAACACGGCGGAGAGGTTTAGGTTCCTTTTATACCCGAGGTTTGTGCAACTTTTGATCGATGATGCGTTGCCAAACCTGCGTGCGATCGGGGAGAGACTGCAAGTGAAGAGAGTGGCCAAGAGAGTCTTTGCACAGTTCTTAAAGCCAGGCAGTGTAGAACCTACCCCTGAGCATACTGAACTCTTCGGCCACCTGATTAATGAAGCATATGTCGCTCCGGAGGACTGGAACTGGTATAGTCCCAACTCGGGACCAGAGATGAGTGATCACTCTGATGAAGAACAAGATGAAGAAGATGATGATAATGATGAAGGTGATGATGAAGGTGGTGCTGGTGGTGCTGAGGAATCCGATTCGGAGGCTACAGAATCAGATTCTTCTGATTCCGATGATGCACCATCACAGACACATTCGAGGAGACTGACACAGGTAACCCAGCTTGCGTCGTCTTCAAAAAGAAAGCGACAGAGCTCAGGGAGCGAATATGAGCCGGAATCCGACTCTGACGCTGCCCTACAAAGACAGAGACAAGAGAGCACCAACAAGAAAAGGGGTGATAGGCAAGAGGTTGCCATCCCCAGGGTTGAAGAGATTCAAACTGTGCAGCTAGTACAAGTTGAAGCTACCAATCCAGTATCTACCCAACCAGAACAGCAACTGTATCAAAGGAGGAGAAGGCCAATTGGTCAAACAGATGTGGCAGTCACGGCGGTCACAGAGGAGATTCCTGTGACGGTGACCCTCCCTGCTCCAACTGTCCAGGTGGTAGTGACTACTCCACGTCTAACGGAGTCAGTCACAGTCACCCCAACCATAACACCCACACCCATCATTACATCCCCAATCCCCACACCCACCAAAGAGCCGTCAGGTCAACCCTTCAACTATGGTGTCTTCTCACAGGGGTTCGACTTTGACACAATCTTCTCTTCCCCCATCCACAACGCCGAAGCCTCATCCTCTAGGCAGTCTGATCCTAATGAAGCAAGGATCAATGTTCTAGAAACCCAAGTTGCTACTTTGTTGAATACTATTCAAAAGTCAAAGGAGGAGTCTGATGCTCAACAAGCACAGATTAATTCCCTGGCCGATGAAGTTAGGATTCTCCACAGCCAGAGAACAGGGACAAATGAGCAATTGAAGAATGTCATGGCATAGAATGAACTGTTAATGAAGACTAACGAAATGATTCTAGGCCACAGAACTTCACTTGAGCTGAGGATGGACTTGCAGAGAAAGGAGCACGCAGCGATGGTCAAATTAGTTGGTGAACTGACCGCGAAGCTAGGTGCTCAGGGGGAGAAGGAGAAAGAGAAAGACAAAGAAAAGAAATCCACCGGTGCCGAGTCTTGTCATCCAGTCGATCTGACTAAGGATGATGATAAAGACAAGGATCCTGAAGTCGGTCCTAGTGGAGGTGAGCACCTAGCTTTGGCGATTGTGCCCATCTCTTCTGTTCCATTGGCTGAGGGGGAGTCTACTCAGCAAGAGGGTGGTGATACCTCAGCTGGTGGTGGCGGAGATAAAGGGAAGTCAGCGGCTGACGTGCTCAAGGACTTATCTGATGATGAGATCCTTTATTTAGAGCCTGACTATTCCAAAGAGGCACAGATCGATGCTCTCCTTAATCTGGAAGAAGGAGAGATCGACTCTGGTGATGACTGGAACGATGATGACGATGTGGTGATAGAGATTCCCAAGGGCGACGGGGAAGGAGAGTACGAGTTAGAGGATGGTGAGATCTTTGAAATACCATCGCTCGAATCTCTGCTCGACACAGGCTCAGTTGACATGGCAAGTAATGTTGAAGTTACAACTGAAGCCTCCCCGGTCGACCCTATACCTGTGGACCCTGAGGCACCAAAAGAGAAAGACATGCCTTCTGCATCTACAAAGGGTCCAGCTCCCGTGTGGCAAAAGACGTCTATCACAGACAAGCACGGAGCGACAGGTATGATCTTGGCTGTTAGGTTCGAGGAGGACAAGCAGTTGTTCGCCATCAAAAGATCTGGGGGGGTTCAATACTTGAAACCCACCAGTGAGGCGTTCAACTCTTTGCCCAAGTACGACCTAGTTAACCTTGCAAACCGAGATCTGCTAAGTCACTCGAGTAATGCAGTAGCAATGGGTTTGTGGGCACTACAGCGGGAAGCAAGATCAGGGAACTTTGAATATCTTAAGCCTCAGGTGCCCAGAAGAGTCAAGGATAAGCACGCTGTGCATCCTGTGACTAAGAAGCCCATAAAGAGATTGGTATACAAGCCAGTACGATGTGAAACTAAGATTCCCCTGAGCAAGTTACCTCAGGATATTCTTGGTGACATGTGGTACTGGTACGTTGATCCAAAAACGGGCGAGACAGTGGTTATGGGTAAAGGTATGTCAGATAGTGGAAACACAGTACCAAAGGAAGTGATCAGGGTTTTTGATGAAGTCTGCTTCATCAATTTCTCTGTGAACGATCTGGAGGTACTAGCAGACAAATTTTGCATCCACACTGACGAATGGACAAAGCTTCTCTCTGCTAAATATGACAAGGTGATTAAGTTCTGCCTTGACTACAAGAAGAAGATGGAAGCTAAGGAACAGGTGCTGTGAAGACTGAAGAATGAAGACTGAAGACGATGAAGATCCTGAGCTGTTGTCAAGGGGGAGTTTGTTGATGCACTTTCCTATGACAACACTCTGGATAGAGTCTTAGCTTGTATTTCTTATGTCTGTAATTTGTCTTTGTATGTAAGAGTCATTATGTAATAGTTTATCGAGTTGTATTTACTTTTACATAATGTCTGTTGTTTTTCTGTTAAGTGTTTTGCGCACTTACATGTGCGCAGGAGAAAGCTCCTGCGTACTTAGCAAGTACGCAAGAACACCTCTGCGTACTTGTTAAGTACGCAAGAGCAATTGGTGCTGCGCACTTGTTAAGTGCGCAGGCATCAGGTCAGTATAAATAGGATAGGTTCACAGAAGCTAAGTACGCAGAACCAGTAGTTGAGTCGAACTCAGTTTTGCTAAGTACGCACATTCTGTAACCGTCGAGTGTTTATAATACAAAGAACGTTTGTTGTGACTCTTGTGTTCGGTTTACTTTGTTTAGTAAGACTCTCCACCTAGTCACGGGTATTCCGCACCCGGTTTGACTAGTAGACCACTTGCATGTGACGATCCGACACACGCGAAGGGACCTACAGGTATAAAGGGGACGGACTCAGAATGCTTGTAGGATTCTGTGATAGTTCGCATGGAACTGATAGATGTGATGGAAGGAGTACAACGGGTATGGCATTTTACTATGGTGAAGCCTTGATATCATAGAACTCGCAAAAACAACAAACCGTTGCCTTATCATCATGCGAGTCTGAGTTTATGGCTGCAGCATCAACAACATGTCAAGCAATTTGGTTAAAAGGTCTCTTAAATAATTTAACATGAGAAAAGGAGGAAACGGTAACGTTACGGGTAGATAATCAATCGGCAATTGCATTGATTAAAAATCCCATCTTTCATGGTCGGAGTAAACATATAAATACTCGTTATCATTTTATAAGAGAGTATGTTGAAAAAGGAGTGAACAAGGTAGAGCATGTTCAAGGTATTGAACAAAAGGCGGATATACTCACGAAAGCTTTACCAAGAATAAAGTTTGAAGAATTAAGGACGTTGCTCGGAGTGGTGGATTTGGGTGGTACGAGCAATGATTAAAGGGGTGAATGATAACGTTAATCCTTTCTCAAGAAGGAAGCATATTTGTTTTATTATTTAATTCAAGTCTTTCTAAATAATAGGAGTCCAAGTAGGTTTATGATTAGTATTAGTTTACTTCCTGTTCAAGTTATTGCCTTCCTTATAAATAGTTTAGGAATTAATGTAATGTTTAAGTTTTTGGTTTCAAATAAACAGAAAAGAGTCGGGAGTTCCCCAACATCCTTGTGTTCATCTTTCTTCCTGGTTATATCAATTGTGGGTAAAACCAACAATAACTACCAAATACACTATTGATCCACTTCAGCAGATATTGTTTGGAGTAAGGATGTCAGGTTGAAATTCATTTAGAACTTACCTATTCATCTCGAAGCATAAAATACGCCTCAAGATCTTGCTCTTGTTTCCTTAAAAAAAAATTCACAATCATCAGGATGAAAATCTCAAAGATACTTAAAAAGAAAACAAAACTCATGAAATAAATGAATTTAAATCAACCTTTAATGAAGAAATCAATCATATTAAAACCGAAAAGTTACCTCAAGACTTACATCAAACACTTGTGGAGATCAATTTCCTACCGATGAAAACACCTTTCTAAAACCCACCAAACCGCAAACTGCAACGAATTCTTCTTTCCATTCAACTTCCTCTTCACACAACCTCGCTTAAAATTGAGCCGATTGTTCGACCTAACCCCAATTTAGAAAACCGTCAGTGATACCCAGCACTATCGATAAAGAGAAGAAGCAGAAGCTACGTGTCACACCCCCAAATCCCACTAACGGAGTTTTACCTTTAGGCGTGTGACATACTAGGATCTCAGACATTATATGGGACATAAATGAAATATCATAAAAGTTTAGAGTGAGTGCGGAAGCGTTTAAACAAAGAATTAAATGCGCAAAGCAAATGCGCCCAAGTTTAGTTTAATAAAAACAAGTGAATTGTTTTAAAATGCTTGCATAAGAATGCAATGACAGTAGGACTCCATGAATGTCCTAGGTGTGTAACCTGTTCCTTAGCGATCTGAGAAACATGTAAGAAAAAGTGTCAACACGAGGTTGGTGAGTTCACAGGTTTGTAAGTAAATATATTGTTTGTGTGTTTGCATGATCCACATACGTAAGTCACACCTATTGCTAGCTAGACAATGTACAAGTTACTCTAAGCGCTCGTAACCGAAGCTGACAGTGTGTTTGTTTGGCTCCAGCCAGGTCTATCAACCCTGACTAATGTGTTTAGGCCAATCTACACCCGTTCAACCTCCAACCATGCTAGCGCGACTAGCCCGGGTGGGGTTTGTCAAACGCAGTAGTACTACTCAAATTACCTCGCTAAGTCCATATTAACGGTTCGATGTGAGGACTTTGATGATAGTGTTTACGCTTAAGTACACAAGTGGTAGTGAAATACTATGTGATCCATGTTTGTTTGTATGCATGTTTCTCCCAGACGAAAAAACAAGTATAAGGATGTTTATCTGCAAGCATGTTTCTCCCCAACGGGAAAACAAGTAAAAATGAAGTTCGTTTGTATGCGTGTTTCTCCCCAATCGGGAAAACAAGTAAAATGATGTTCGTTTATATGTATGTTTCTCCCCAACGGGAAAACAAGTAAAATGATGCTCGTTTGTATGCATGTTTTCTCCCCAACGGGAAAACTAGTAAAATGATGCTCGTTTGTATGCATGTTTTCTCCCCAACGGAAAAACAAGTAAAATGATGCTCGTTTGTATGCATGTTTCTCCCCCAATTTAAAACGGTAAAAGGGGCCGTGAAAACTCACCTGAGTTGTGTAAGAGTAGATAGCACTGTAGGACCACATGACTCGTCTACAGATCGAACTCGTGATGGGACGCTCGATAACACGGAGTGCGGAATCCTTCATGTTAACGTTTGTATACTAATTGACAATAGAAACATCAGGTAAATAAACTTCTCGTTTTATATCACCAAGCACATAGAGTTTACAGAATTCTTCGATCTCTCTCTGATTTCACGCTCGCTGTTCTTTGTGTAAACAGAAACTGTAAGCCTCTATATATAGACACACGTTCTGAAGTAAGCAAACTTATCAAGTTTGCCTCACAGAGACTAAGCGAACTTAACAAGTTCGCTTCTACTGGACTAGGCGAACTTAACAAGTTCGCCTCTACTAGAACTTGTGTAAACACTTAGAAAACATTACAAAAACATAAAGACAATAAGACCTAAACTATTACAAAGCTTTTGTCATTCAATCTATGTCCTAACAGACTCCCCCTTGACAATAGCTTGATCTTCTGTCTTCAGTCTTTATGACGAGCTCTTCCAGTTATCTGGTAATCTGCTGCCTGCGTGCACTCCATATCTCTGACAAATCTCCAACACTCTTTTATACTGCATCCCTTGTTCTCTCCATTCATCAGTAAACATAAGCTCATTCTTTCTTAACGTCCTCTGATCTTTCTTAGAGAAGTTAATAAGATTCATTGCATCATAGAAACTAACAATGACCTTATTATCTTTATCATCAATTCTAGCTTCACCAGTATTCACATCCACATACCACCATTTCATATTCCCTAGAAAATCTTGTGGTATTTTCTTCAATGGTATTTTTTGTACAGCCCGAACTGGTTTGAACTTATATTTCCATGTCACAATCCCAGTCTTTTGATCTACAATCTTCACTCTTTTTCCTTTATGTGGTTTTAACCTTTCATACTTCCCTGATCCACCTTCTCTTTTAATCAAGTTGGCAATCACATCTGCTAAACCAAACTTTGATCTATTAATCAATGGTTTTGTAGCTAGACCATTCATTTCACACCTTGGCAAGGTATTGAAATACTTGATCCTAGGCTTTAAGTATTGAGCACCATCAGATCTTTTAAGAGAAAATAACTTTGTGTCATCATCATAAAACCAACTGATGATTCTTCCTATACACTGCTCTTTATTCACATATATTTCTTTCTGAGCATGTATTACAGGAGACTTGGGTAGTACTTTCATCCAACTGTTAACTACTTCTCTCCACTGTTCTCTAGTCATACCTGTATTTTTGTACATCACAGGTTCTTCATTCGGCTTCGGAGACACAGGGTGAGTAGTATCAGCATCAGTATATGTCTTGGATTGAGCAGTATCATCAGGCATAGTAATGTCTTCAACAGAGTCCATAGAGTCTGTTACTCCATCATAAGAAAAACTCAGGAATAACATCATCTTGGATGAAGTTATACAGTACATTCAGACCATTACAGCCTTCATATGTCACTCTCTCTTTACCCTTTTCTATCTCAATCTCCACTATCTCTCCTTCTTCAACTTCATTATCAGTCAAGTCATCTTCAATATCATTAAACAGATCATCTATATCATCTAGACACTCTAACTTCTCAGCATTCTCTTCTTCAGAATCAGCAAAGAATTCCAATAATAAGATCTCTTCATTCACACCAGAATCAGTTTTGGTTCCTTCAATAGATTGTGATGTTAACTCCCCCTGAGCTCTTGCTATGGGATTCACGTCAGTAGCGACTTGACGATCACCCTCAACATTACCATGAGGATCATTGTCTTCATCATCCTTTCTTTGAATAGACTCAGCATGACAAGTATCATGTATCCTTAACTCCCCCTGAGCGTCAAGACGCTCAACAAGTTTAGACATCAATAACTGCATGTCAGCAATCTGAGTAGCTTGAGTAGCAATCTGAGTAGCTTGATCTTGAATAACCAACTGTCTCTGAGTATCAGTAGTTACAAGAGTATCTACTTGAGTTTGTAAAGCAAGCACTTGTGATTCAAGGAAGGTAATTCTATCAGAATCAGAAGGTTTTGAAGTATCAGCAGATGAACTAGGAACTGTAAGAACAGGAGTATTCACAGGAGATGTATGTTTAGATAAAGGAGGTGTAACCAATAAGGATTCAACAAATGTAGCATCTTCAACACATTGAGATGAATGAGCAGCAGCAATAGAAGCAGACATAAGCTTCTGAACTTTTGGAACTGGATTAATATCAAAATCCGAGTCAGAACTCTCATTAACTAATGTTCTCTTGCCAAGTACTGAACCGGAAGGAGGATCCCGAACAGACTTACGCCTCGGCCTTCTGGCTTTAGATTTAACGCGCTTCCCCGCATTCGCCAATGGAAATGAAGCCATATTCTCATAATGTCCCGAGCTAAAATCTCTAGACGAATCAGAATCAGTAGCCTCAGAAACTGGTAAAATAGTTTCACTTGAACTAGAACTAGTATCTACCACATTCCCTTCAGCTTCATGAATGGGTGAGTTCACAACGTCATCAATAAAATCTTCCATATTCATACCCAAATCTTGTTCATTTTCTTGAACAACGTCTTCTTGAACTGGTTCATGAACAGGAACATTAACTTGTACTTGTGGAATAGGAACTTGCTGTTGTTGTTGAATAGGAACTTATTGTTGTTGAATAGGAACTTGTTGTGGAACTTGAGCATGTTGTTGATTCTGGACTTGGTCTTGAACTAACTCCTCAGGATGAAACCAATTATTATTAGGAGGTTCAACATAATCAGGATTGAGTAAGTGACCAAACAAAGGAGTTGGAACTGGAATCAAAGCAACATTCTGTTGCTTAACCTTTGTACAATCAGTAAAGATTCGTTTTGACATAGGAGTCAAAGACAATCGAATTGGATGCTGAGGTAAGTCCGGAATCAAATGATTCAGAATCATTTGCACAAACCTAGGGTACATGAGAAACCCTTGACCTTCTGGAGGATTAATTTGCATGACCAACTCACGGTATATATACAAAGCAAAGTTAACCGTTTGTTGAGAGTCAGTGCAACCATTAACGCACACTTCAAGCCATCAGTGCCTGCCTTTCTTGGGATAAACACTAGATAATAACGTGCATAAAATACCTCCATTCTCCAACTAAGCCACCTTTTTGTGCTTGAGTATCATTTGGTCTGCCTCGGTATCCCATCCTCTGAAAACACCCCATAATCAGTGTTCAAGGATAAGAAATAGGATCTTCATGAGCTCCTCCCAAAGCTAAAGCAGCACGAATAGTTCCCTCAGAAATAGCCACCTCTGTATTATTCACCGTAGCACGAAGTACGTGAGGTTCAACATCCGTATCTTGATGTACTATATCCCATAATTTTTGAATATACAGTAAGCTGATGTACGGATCTGCGGATAAAGCTACATGTAAGCGTGAATGATTCGAACAGTTAATAATTCCTTGGAAATGAGCAGCCTCAGACATGTTAGGATCTAACAACGCCACTTGATTATGTTTGTACTCAACACGACGAGCCATCTGTGAATGTATTGGACATAGAACACACATTAGTCTTATAACAAACACACATATAATAGACACATAAGCTATACACAAAACAAACAAACTTAAAAAAAAAATTTCACAAAAAAAAATTTCACAAACAAAAAAAAATCACAAGTCCAAACACTACTGAGCCCTTAGGCGAACTTAATAAGTTCGCTTAGTGTTGCAAGAGGCGAACATAATAAGTTCGCCTACTCAAGTTCGCTTGAACAAGTTCACCTGAACCTGAGTGTCGATACAGATTCAATCATTAGAAATCAAACTTTTGACAAATCAAACGAATCAGTTCAAATCAAAACTATCAGAACCTTCGACTAACAATCATGAGCCACTAGGAATCAACAATTTCAAATTTTACAATCAGTATACCTCGATTCAAACAAAAAAGCATCCGGAAATTACAAACGAGAAAACCCGAAGGAAATAGATGATTTCCCGACAATTTACCGGATGAAAATCTATGAAATTACCTTATACAAGTTCGCAATCCAAAACCGATCAAGAATCAACACGAAATTTCGAACTAGACAACTCGAATTCAAAAATCCAACAAGTTCGCTAAAAAACCCGTAACTTCGCTCGGTAAGTTCGCTTACTCAGGAAATAAGGAAAATGTATAAGTTCGCATGTCTAAGATATTTAAAACACAATTAAGTTCGCTTCGTTAGGCGAACTTGTTAAGTTCGCTTAACAAGCCCTCAACGAACATTTTAAATTCGCTTAAACAGTAAACCGGCGAACATATTAAGTTCGCTTCAAACCTTTTCCTTGACCAAATTTGTCAATTTTCAACTCGTCACATTCTTGTGAACTTCTATCTGCAGCATGTATCCGATCCAATTCCCGAAACATTTTAATAAAAGATAAAATTTTCATGGAAGGTAAAAACAAAATATTTTTGGATTTTATCTGTACAAACGGAATCACATATTTTTGGTTTTTATCTGAGCAAACTGAAAACACATATTTTTGGATTTTATATGAGCAAACGTAAAAACAATTATTTTTAAATGAACATCATGAGTAAGAAGATCATATCAGTATATGAATACTTTCATCACACAATCTATTAACACTATGGGTAACTTATAATATGAAACAATCAAACTCATTCTTATGCAACTCATATATTTTTCATTTTTATGCAATTTTTGCAATGAATATTTATAAATCCAACATATTCATATTTTTGACATTTTTGTCTCTTTTCTATTCTAAATACTCACTTTTCTTTTCAACTTTTTAATCAATTTGAACAATACTTGAAATGATACGCGATAAATTTCAACGTAAATAAGATCATGTCATGAAATGCTCAATTATTCATACCGAATTTGTAATACAAAGCATGAAATTCTTAAGTTGTCAATATTATATAATTTGAAACTATAAGCGTTTTTCTTCCAAATTCATGTGAGTTAGTACCATTTAGATGAAAAACATCGTGTACCCCACATATATGCCAAACAAAAATTTAAAATTGCACTATCTTCAAGACATATACATTTTATTGCAAGATTAGATCAATCTCCAAGATGAAATTATCTCTTTTTAGCACAAGTATAGAATAGTAGATCCCAAAGGATATAAGAATCATGATGATTCAGAATCAAAAGATTCTAATGAATTGGCTGTATAATGAGAATAAAAAGATTCAGGTAGGAGGATCCAACTATTATCTGGATAAATTTCAATGAAATCAGAATATATAATGTATCTAACTGATCCAAGGGTGAATATATGTTTCAACAGATGTTGTTAGAAAGCATATCTTAGTTCAGCAACACATTGCATGTTTTTCGAGGCATAGGCAGTGAAGTGAACTGAAAGAGTTTGTGCTAAAGACATAATTCGATATTGGTCTCATGAAATTCTTAAAACCATATATTCTTTATCTGATAATGATCTTTTACACACACACCCAAGCATATAATGGATTCAAATAACAGATGTAATCATATCATATTTAATTTTCACAATACTATTGGTTCAAAAACGCTTCTAGTCTACTGACAATTCAAGTTTCAAACTCATATTCAAATTAAAAACAAATTATCAAGATTAGAGCATTCAAAACATTATCATTTCTCATTTATGCAGACTTTGAAATTTAGATCAAATCAATTTACTTTAAACTATCATATATCAAAGGTCTACTATGGTCATGTGTAATGAACTATTCACTGATGTACTATCATTTCTTCTCTAACTTCAAATGATGTCAATTTTGTATTTTTCATTTTGTTTTGAATTTTTATAAATAACAATTTTTGACTGAAATTTAAAATGCAGAAATGTAATAAAGCAATATAAGAAATTTAAAACAAAATCTCCCATGAAAATTATTTTGAAAAACATTTATTCGGGATTGATCATACCGAACATTTTGATCCGAAATTCAAACCTGGTACGATCAAATGTCTTAGTAAAGAGATCATCAAAATTATCATCTGTATGTACCTTCACCAGCTCAATCAACTTTTTCTCTGCACAATCACGGATAAAATGATATCTAATTTCAATGTGATTTGTTTTACTGTGCTTAACATGATTATTTGTTATAGACATTGTAGCATTATTATCAATAAACATGGGGGTTCCTGTAAAGTTCAAACCGTAGTCTCTTAATTGCTGTTGGATCCACAAGATCTGTGAACAACAACTTGCAGCAGCAATGTATTCTGCTTCACATGTTGAAATGGAGACCGTAGTTTGCTTTTTGCATTGGCAGGAAACTAGACGATTTCCTAAGAACTAACAACCACATGTAGTAGACTTCCTGTCCAAACAACAACCACCAAAATCAGAGTCAGTATATGCATTGAATTCAAAGCTATAACCATGTGGAAACCATAGTCCCAATCTTTGTTTTCCTTTCAAATAACGAAAGATTCTTTTTACTGCAATCAAATGAGACTCTTTTGGTTTTGCTTGGAATCTGGAACAAATACACACATCGAACATTATGTCTGGCCTTGAAGCGGTTAAGTACATGAGAGATCCAATCATTGCACGGTAGAGTCGGCAATCAACTTCTTTTCCATCCGGGTCAGAATTCAATTTATGATTGACCGGAATCGGAGTATCGTATGGGGTACAGTCCTCCATCTTGACCCAGCTCAAGATGTCTTTGACATACTTTGACTGATGAATAAAGAAACCATCTTCCTTTTGATTAACTTGAAGACCTAGGAAAAATTATAACTCTCCCATAGCTGACATCTCAAACTTCGATTTCATAACACTCTCAAACTCTTTGCACAACCCTTCATTTGTAGAGCCAAAAATAATATCATCTACATATATCTGCACCAGTAGGTAATCTCCCCCTGCTTTCTTAATGAATAAGGTCGAGTCAATTTGGCCACGCATAAAATCATTATCCAAAAGATGTTTAGACAACGTTTCATACCACGCTCGGGGAGCCTGATGAAGACTATAAAGAGCCTTATCAAGCTTGAAAACATTAGACGGATTAAGCGGATCTTCAAACCCCGGCGGCTGACACACATAAACCTCCTCCTTAACCGTACCATATAAGAAAGCACTTTTTACATCTAATTGAAACACCTTAAACCCTTTGTATGAAGCAAAAGCAAGAAACAACCGAATAGCTTCAAGCCTAGCAACATGAGCATAAACCTCGGTGTAATCAATTCCCTCTTGTTGATTGAAACCCTGTACAACTAATCTTGCCTTATTTCTCACCACGACACCTCGATCGTCTTTCTTGCACTTAAACACCCACTTTATACCAATTGGATACACACCCTTCGGAAGTTCTACAAGATTCCAAACTTTGAGTTTATCAAACTGAGCAAGTTCTTCCTGCATGGCCTCTATCCAATTGTTATCACTTAATGCCATTTCGACATTCTTTGGTTCGACGTGAGAAATAAAACATGAATGTGAGCAAGCATCAAGAACACCAGTATCTTTAATACTTGTATACAAACAAGTGTTGTCAACAATAGAACGCGTCTGCAATCCATCTCGCAAGTTCCCAATGATATTTTTAATCGGATGATCTTTGAGTTCCTTGATTGATGCAACCTTAGGAACCGACAACACATCAACTTGAGTTGTATCAGAATGAGAAGACATATCCTGATTAACTGGTATCTCCGAGTCCGGATTTGTAGGAATCTTTCCCTGAGCCTGTGTCGAAGTAGACGGTTCATCAACTAACAAAGGATCAACAGAAGAATCTTGGAAAATAACATTGTCTTCTTCACTATCAGACTCTTGCGGTCCCGAACAAGAAGCAACATTAGGATCTGGAGCCAAAGTAGATGAAACAGATGAATGTGATACTGCATTTGGTAGAAAACCACTATGTTGTGCATCCTGACATGAATCATATAAGCTTCCTCAGGAGAAATATCAGAAGGTAAATGAAAAGACTTGAATAAGTTATCATAATCAAAAGCCCAGTCTGGTCCAATTACCATTTGAGGTAAAGACCTGTTAGAACAGTCAATATGAAACCATTCCTCAACCTGACGAGTCTTTTTGTTATAAACCCTCTTGGTAGTAGAATTTGCAACATACCCCAGAAATATCCCTTCAATAGCCTTAGCACTGAATTTGGTTGGGACATCTCTAACTTTCAACAGGGTGCATGGATTACCAAAAGGTAGTAATTATTCCAGATTCGGCTTACGATTATTAAGAAATTCATAGCATGTCTTGTTGTGTCGCTTTAAGGTCAAAACTATGTTCAAAACGTGACACAATATTCACAGCCTCAGCCCAAAAAGTAACTGGAAGCTTAGAATCTGCAAGCATCGTACCAGCCGTTTCAACCAAAGTCCTGTTCTTTCATTCAGCAACTCCATTTTGTTGAGGTACATATGGCGCACTGAATTCATGATGAATTCCCCTTTGAAGACAGAATAAACCCATCTTGCTATTTTTAAACTCGCTGCCATTGTCACTCCTAATTCTTCTGACTTTCTGTTTGCACAAGTTCTCCAAACCCAGGATTAAGAATTGTACCAACTCGTGGTTTCGGCTTTAGAAGCAAGAAACTTAACCCATGAAAATCTAGAGAAATCATCTGTTACTACCAAACAGTAAGATTTACCACCAATGCTCCTGATACTAATCGGTCCAAACAAATCCATATGCAGTAATTCCAAAGGAGTTACAATTGAATTCTTTGTCTTAGATTTGTGGGACTTCTTGCGTTGTTTCGCCTTCTTGCAAGGAATACAGTCACCAGGAACAAAAAAATTCATCTTCGGAACACCAATAACCAGATCATTCTTCACGAGATAATTCATTTTCCAATAATTGATGTGAGCAAGTTTCCTGTGCCACAAAATAGAATCTGACTCAGACGCCTTGGAGAGTAAGCATGTAGGAATTGAATCCGTTGTAGTAGCAACACTCATGTCTAGGATATATGTGTCATTTCTCCTCGGAGCCTTCATTAGAATCCATTCATCAGGAATAACAAAGCCCGGTTTCAAGATATAACACTCAGAATCATTGAAATGAAATGAAAACTTCTTATCACACACTTGAGATACACTCAAAAGATTGTGTTCAAGTTGCTCCACATAGTTTACTTTCTCAAATTTGACTTTATCGTTCTTTAAAGTACCCTGACCAGTTATGTACCCGCCTTTATTTCCAGCAAAAGCGACATAACCACCATCAATCTTAATAACATCTACTAGCAAACGAATATTCCCTGTCATATGTTGAGAACAACCACTATCCACATACCACGTATTGTTGATAGTCCTCCTTGGTTGCCTCTACATAAACAAAGACAATCGGTTAGAAATAGGAACCCAAGCCATTGTGGTCTTGGGTCGTCCAGATGAATCAAAATAAACAACTTCAATTAGTTCACAATCAATATTGTCATCAACCTTTGAAACATAAGATTCAGACTTAGACCTTCTTAATGAAGACACAGTAGGATGAATTGGAAAAACATTTGTAGATTTATGATTATCAGTTTCAGAATTTTCCAAAAGTTTCTTTAATTTTCTGTTACGTCTTCTTCGTTGTGGTCTAGAAAGTTTGACCTCAGGTTGAGAATCTTTTGAAATTCCAACATGTGGAATCTCAAACTTCTTTTTAAAAACAACAGGTTTAGAAATATGCTTATCATGTTGCTTAAATCCTGAAGATTTAGCAAATGATTGACAAGACACATTCTGTACAACACTAGATGTAGGCTTCTCCACATATGGTCTTTTCAGAATCGTCACCACACGTTGTTGTGGGAGAACACTCTTTAATTTGCCTTGATTCTTATACGGACAATGAATCAGAATATGACCAGCCTCATTACAGTGAAAGAAAACTCTTATATCATGATGATTTCTGATATAAGGAGTTTTTCCTTGAATTTGATGGACCTTTTGATGAACAAGCTTCAGAAGTTTTTACTGAACAATCAACTGGCTTCTTTTGAACAAACACTTGTTTAGGCACTGTTGATGAATTTTTTGTAGAACCAAAGACTGATTGCTACCAAATTATTCTAAGTACAAATGCTGCTGATAGGCTTATCAGCAGCATTCATCACATGTTGCTGCTGATAGGCTTATCAACAGCATTCAACACTTGTTGCTGCTGATAGGCTTATCAGCAACATTCAACACTTGTTGCTGCTGATAGGCTTATCAGCAGCGTTCAACACAAGGTGCTGCTGATAGGCTTATCAGCAGCGTTCAACACAAGGTGCTGCTGATGGGCTTATCAGCAGTATTATTCTCATCTCTGCTACTGATAGCCTTATTCACTGAAGACCAAACGTTGCAGCTGACTATCCATGTGAAGCGCCTCTGACACCTTTCTGCAAAAGCAACTGCCACACTCTAAGCAGAAGGAACCTCAGTGGTGCAACCAATAAAGGACAATGTCGCGCGTCTCCAAGCATGCAAACAATGATGCCAAAGAAGACGTTTCAATAAAGTTATCTAGATTAGCCTTTGCGTGTAATTTAGATTGATAAACAAGATCGACGGTCTGTGTTCGATCTGATCCTTAGAATCAAGGGTCTGTCTTGATTCTAAGTTACTATAAATACCTTGTAAACACTTCATAGCAAGAGTGCTTTTCAGTGTGTCTTTTGTATGTCTTGATAGTGCTTTTCGAGAGAGTTTTACTTGTAATCTTGTAACCTCAGAAGTTTAATACAACAGTGCATTTATCAGTATTCTTGCTGTTTACTTGTTTACTTTGTTGGTTGCTATTGTTTCCGCCAATATCAACTAGAATAGAATCACCTTGTAATCTCACGATCCTATAAGTGGTATCAGAGCTTTGGCTCAAGATTAAACAAACTAACATTTGTTTAATCACTTTCTGATTCTATTCAAAACTCTATTCTTTTTCAAGTCACACAAAACAAAATGGCACAGAGTCATGGATCTGAAGACATCGGCAGTATCAACCGACCACCGAGGTTGATGTCTGGGGAGGACTATGATATGTGGAAGAACCGTATGGAAAGCTTCTTCTGCTACCATGAATACGGAATGTGGAAATCCATAAGGGATGGACCTTATGTTCCCATGGTGGCCTCTGCTGACTCCGGAGGACCACTAGTTCCGAAGGAACCCTCCAAGTATTCTGAAGAAGACATCAAGAAAATGGAGGTGGACTTCAAGGCACTAGGAGCTATCCAAATGTGCCTTCCAAATGAAGTTTTTCACAACTTCAAGGCTCACAAAACTGCAAAGGAGTTATGGGGAGCCTTGGAAAAGATGTTTGCTGGATCTGAGGAGGTCAAGGAGAACAGACGTGACATTCTCAAGCAACAGTATGAAAACTTCGTCTGGAAGGAAGGTGAGTCACTAACAGTTTTGTATAACAGGTACACGTACCTGGTTGGAGAACTGCAGTGCTCCAAGGTAAAGCTGGAGAATGAAGACATTCTCAAGAAGTTCATAAGATCTCTGCCTAGTTGCTGGACATTGTATACAGTGTCCATCAGAAGAACAGAAAATCTGAAGACTCTTCAGATGACTGAGCTCTTTGGCATGCTCAAAACATATGAATTAGAAATGATCCAAGCTAAAGAAAGGAGCTCCAGTTATCAATCAGCTACCACCTCCTCCACCACCACCTCAGCGCTTCACTCTGATCATTCCGGTCCTAGTGCAAGCAATTACTATCCCCCCATTGTTACACATCCTCAAACACCAACTACTTCACAATCCATCTCATCACCATTTCTTCTTGAGGCACCTACTCAACAACCAACCTCTACTGCTTTTGTCTCTGACAACTCAAGCAGCATGTACTTCATAAAGGAGGATCTGGAATGCTTTCATCCAGATGATCTTGAAGAAATGGATATTCAGCACTCATATGCCATGCTCTCCCTCAGAGCAAAAAGGTTTTATTCTAGAACCGGAAGATCAGTTCCAGGCAACAACTCAAACACCAGAGTTGGGCTTGATAAAAGCAAGATCCGATGTTACAACTGTAACCAAATGGGTCACTTTGCTAGGGAATGCAAGTCACCTAAAGCCAATCAGGGTACAAGCCATCAAAGACAAGCTTACCAAGGTCAGCCCAGGTAGCAGCAGCAGCAACAACAAGGAACTCCTCCAGCACAAACTGCAGCCTGTGCAAATGTTGGAACTTCAGACTTTGACTGGAGTTTTCAATATGAAGATGTTCCTGCCTCCAACCAAGCACTTATGGCAGACAATGCAGAGATACCACCTCAGGTATTTGAACATCTCTGCTCTCAAGCTTGCATTGACAAAGTTTTAGGTTATAGAAAGCATAACCAAAATCTGATAGATCAAAATGAAGAGTTTCATCAAATGAAGTCTGAATTCAAAAAGGTAGAAGATACTTACAAAGAAAAAATTAACTGCCTTAAGAAAGAGATTTCTTCATTAAAACATGAACAAACCAATCTAGAAACTCAGATTGATGATCTATTAGTAAAACTTAAAGCTACCAGAGCTGAACTGGCTGAACAGAAAGTTCATGTTGAAAAATATGAATTTTCATCTAAAAAGTTACAAAGATTGTTAGATATTCAAGTCCATGAAAGGGTAAAAACTGGACTTGGATATCATAGTGACGAGTACCAGACAGTTCCTCCTCCTGCTGATTATGTTGCCATTCACCAACCAAGCTTCAATACTGCAAAACTTGACATGGCAAACCGAAATCTTGATCCTTCAATGGATGCATGTTTTGTGGAAGACTGCTCCACCTCTTCAGAATCTGAGTCAACCTGCTCAGACCACTGTGAAACCAGTGCAGTCCCATCTGCTCCTTTCTCTGAAGCCAGTTATCCTGTTGTTACTCCAACCATTCCAGCTCCCATCCCATTCAAACAAATCAATATTAGCTATCCTCCAGGTGGAAGAAAGCTAAACATTAAAAAGGGAGAGACATCAGGCTTCACTAACCCCAAATCTCAGTCAAAGTCAAAGGCGTTTGATTTCTCTCATACACCTGGAGAAAAAGGTCCATATGTTCAAAGGACACTAGAAGAAGCCACCTTTGAACATAACAAAGCTCATCCCTGGAACTTCAAAGATTTGTTTCAAAGTAAGAACTATGTGGACTCTCACAGGGACAAGATAGCCGTATCATGCTTTATGTGTGGTAAATACAATCACACTGCCAACACCTGCTTTCACTACCGTGAACACCAAAGAAACTCAAAGCAGCATGCCTTTGAGAAAACAAATAGAAACAAACAGGTGAGAAGCTATGATGCAAAGGCAACAAAGTTCAGAGAATCTTTATTCCCTCAAAGAGTGAAGATGTAGAAACCTCAACAAACTTGCATCATATGTGGGGAATCAAACCACTTTGCTGCAACATGCAAGTTCAACCCTTTTAACCAAGTTGCAAATCATTCATCTGTGTTCAACCCATCAGCAGCAAACAAAATCGCTGCTGATAGAGTAAAATCCAGGAAACCAAAGGCAAAGCCTTCAGCAACAAAATCCTGTGCTGCTGACAAAGCACAACCAAAAACAACGGCATCAGTAGCAAAAGTATCTGCTGCTGACAAAGCAAAATCCAGAACAAAGCTTCCAGCAGCAAAAACTGCTGCTGCTTCAGCAAAGCCTTCAGCAGCAAAATCGGCTGCGGATAAGCCAGAATTGTCAGCAACAACATCTTCTGCCGACAATGTAAAGAAAGCTAGAAAACCTCCAGCACATCAATGGAGGGTCAAACAATCTCCAAGCATAACAAATGGTTCCATTGACTGCAAGCTTGCTGAAAATGGCAAATTAGCAACGATTATCTACAATGCTGCAAGCTACAATGTTCCTCCCACTAATTAGATATTTCCCATGTGTAGGGACAGCCAGGCAACAAGCACAATACTTGGGTGGTAGATAGCGGCTGTTCCAGGCACATGACAGGCAACAGGTCCATCCTCTCTAACTTCAGACATTTTAATGGAGGATATGTTGCCTTTGGGAGTGACTCAAAAGGTGGATCTATCACTGGACAAGGAACTGTGTCCAATGAAAGGATGAGTATTGAAAGAGTCAACTATGTTAAAGAACTTGACTTCAATCTCATGAGTGTTTCCCAAGTATGTGATCAAAAGCATTGGATGCTCTTCACTGACAAGGAATGTTTCGTGTTAGCTCCTGGCCTATCTAAACCCCCTCCAGAGAAGATTCTCCTAACTGCTAATAGAAAGGACAACTTATATGTGCTTGACATGAATGAAGTCACTCCCTCTGGTAGTGTTTCATGTTTTCTGTCAAAGGCATCAGTTGATGAATCCGCTCTCTGGCACAGGAGGTTAAGCCATGTTAACATCAAAACAATCAATAAATTAATGAAGGACAATCTTGTCAGAGGGCTTCCTGACAAAGAATTCCAGCTAGATGATCACTGCATTGCCTGCTTGAAGGGAAAACAACACAAGAGTTCCCACAAGCCCAAGACATTGAACACAAATGACACTCCTCTCTAGCTACTGCATATGGATCTATTTGGTCCTACGAATGTCATGTCAATGGGCAAAAAGTCATACTGTCTGGTGATAACTGATGATTTCTCCAGATTCTCATGGGTATTCTTTCTAAGAACAAAAGATGAAACTGCTGAGATTCTCAAATCCTATATTATTAGGGTAGAGAATCAAAGCAATCTGAAGGTAAAGATCATAAGGTGTGATCAAGGAACAGAGTTCAAAAATCACACTCTGAACAGTTTCTGTGAGAGCAAGGGCATTGAAAGGCAATGCAGTGCTCCAAGAACCCCTCAACAAAATGGGGTTGCTGAAAGAAGAAATAGGACTCTGATTGAATCAGCAAGATCTATGCTGGCTGACTCAAAGCTGCCCCTTACTTTCTGGGCGGAAGCAGTAAGCACAGCTTGTTATGTGCAGAATAGAGTCCTTATTGTTAAGCCTCTCCAGAAAACACCCTATGAACTATGGCTCAAAAGAGTTCCCTATATTGGCTTCCTGAAGCCCTTTGGATGTCCATGTACCATACTCATCACACATGGGGTTCTTCCTAAATTCGGCGCAAAGTCTGATGAAGGTTACTTTGTGGGTTACTCCTCTCAATCAAAAGCCTATCGAGTATTCAATTCTAGGACTCGGATTGTGGAAGAATCTGCTAATGTGGAATGCAGGGAACACGTTGTCTGTGAACAAGGCAAAGGTCCTAACTGGCTCTTTGATATAGACTCCTTCACCCAGATATTTGAGCCCCTCATATTCTCAAATATGGAGTTTTCTTCTTCAAAATCAACACCTTCTGCCTCAACCTCTTCTTCTGACTACAGACTGGATTTTCCCAGTCCCTACATCAGGATGAAAAGGCCATCCATTGATCCCCCATCAGTGGCAGAAGCTATTGAAGCCAGTACAGGTGAAGCCAGCACTTCCAACACCACAAGCAGCAATCTCTCTGACCAAGAAATCTTTAATGAAGCCTCCTCAATTCATGCTGAAGAGGCCTTTGATGCTAATACTGCTGACAATGTGGAACACAATGATCAGAATCCTCAAGCTCCTCTCCTCACAACTGAAGACAATCCTGATCTAAACCAAAGTAATCTTGAAGAGGGAATACGGCTGGATGTGATACCAGCTCAGAGAATAAACAAAGAGCATCCTCTGGAAAACATCATTGGCCAAATCCACACAGGTATCCAGACAAGAAGTAAGTCTCATGAAGCCAACATTTGTTTGTTCTCTTGCTTTCTATCTCAGGTGGAACCCAAGAAGATTGATGAAGCTCTCAAGCACAACAGCTGGATTGAAGCAATGCAGGAAGAATTGCTGCAATTCAAAAGACAAGATGTTTGGAAGCTTGTTGATCTTCCACCTGGTCAAACAGCCATTGGAACAAGATGGGTCTTCAGAAACAAGCAAGATGAAAGGGGCATCGTAGTCAAGAACAAAGCCAGACTGGTAGCTCAAGGCTACACTCAAGAAGAAGGCATTGACTATGATGAAGTCTTTGCTCCTGTTGCCCGTCTGGAAGCCATCAGAATCTTTCTGGCATATGCAGCATCCAAAAACTTTATGATCTATCAAATGGATGTGAAGAGTGCCTTTTTGTATGGCAAAATTGGTGAAGAGGTCTATGTCAAACAGCCTCCAGGCTTTGTAGATCCTGCACATCCAAATAAAGTCTGAAAACTGGACAAAGCTCTCTACGGCTTACACCAAGCCCCAAGAGCCTGGTATGAAACTTTATCTGGATATCTACTTAGCAACAACTTCAGAAGGGGGGCCATTGATCAGACATTATTCATCAAAGATGAAGGGGGAGAAATTTTGTTGGTCCAGATTTATGTTGATGACATTATCTTTGGATCTACAAGAAAGAAGCTATGCAAAGACTTTGAAGTTCTGATGCATTCCAAATTTGAAATGAGTTCAATGGGTGAACTAAATTTCTTTTTAGGACTTCAAGTCAAACAGGTACCAAATGGAATCTTCATAAGTCAATCCAAGTATGTTAAAAGAATCTTGGAGAGGTTCAAGATGGCTGACTGCTCTGCTGCAAGAACTCCTATGCAAGTGCACCATCAATTATCTCCGCATAAAGAAGGACAAGACACTGATCAACATCAGTACAGAGCAATGATAGGTTCTCTCATGTATCTCACTACATCAAGACCAGATATCATGTTTGCAGTTTGTCTCTGCGCAAGATTTCAAGCAGCTCCAAAAGTGTCTCATCTTCAAGCTGTCAAAAGGATCCTTAGATACCTAAAGGGAGCTCCAAAACTAGGGCTATGGTATCCAAAGAATGGAAATGTAAATCTCTATGCCTACACTGACAGTGATTATGGGGGTTGTAACTTGGACAAAAAGTCCACATCTGGGGGATGTCAATTTCTTGGAGGAAGGCTCATCTCATGGCAATGCAAAAAGCAAACATGTGTCTCTACTTCAACAGTTGAAGTAGAATACATTGCAGCTTCAAGCTGCTGTGCACAGGTCATCTGGATCCAAAATCAAATGCTTGACTATGGAATGACCTTCATGCAGACTCCAATTCACATTAACAACATGAGTGCAATCTCTATCACGAATAATCCAGTGCAGCACTCCAAGACTAAGCACATCGACATCAGGTATCACTTTATCAGGGATGAAGCTGAGAAAAAGAGAATTGTCCTATCCAAGGTTCACACAAATGAGCAATATGCTGATTTGTTCACTAAACCTTTTGATGAAGCAAGATTTCGATATCTAGTTGAATCAATTGGCATGATGAACTTTGAATAAGACATGTCTCAAATTTTTTATCTTTCCTTGTAAATATGTCTATGTTTTTGTTCTTAATAAAAGGTTAGTCAGCAGCACCTTTTTCACTGCTGACAGTTTTACTCTTCAGCAGCAAAACATTTGCCACTGATCGCTTTAAGTTATCAGCAGGAACAAGTTTCCTGCGGATAGCTTTAAGGCGGTCAGCAGCAACCTTTTTAATGCGGAATGAATACAACAGTCAGTAGCTACCAAATCTGCTGCTGAAAGACTTAACTATCCGCAGCAACCAAGTTTGCAGCGGATAGCACACCATCAGCAGCAACCAAGTTTGCTGCTGATGGGTAAAACAAGTCTACATTAACTTTTACCTGCGGTAAAAACTACTCTCAGTCTTTACCATGACTGCTCGAGTGCTTTACAGCTGTAACAATGAAAAGTGAAACAGGTTGTACTGTACAAGTAAGGTTGCTTTTTCTTCGTCTGCCGTTATATCACAATTTCAAACGTTCCCACAGCCTCTTCATATTGAATTTCAAACCCTAAACCCATCACTTTCTCTCCCGTCCCCACAGCATTCAAAGCCCTAAATAATTAACCACCATTCAAACACCCTTCTCTCTTCCCTCCAAATCCACAACAATGGCAGGCGCAGACATTAACAATCCCAACGACAAGTTTTCCCCATATCACAACCTCACTGCATGCCTAATAAAGGGCAAGAAATCTGATGGTTTCAACGATATGATCGACTTCCTTTGTCGGTCCAAAATCCTTCATGCCCTAACAGTCAACCCAACCATCTACACTTCCCACATGGAAGATTTTTGGAGCTCAGCTGTGTATTCTACTGAACAGGGCACTCCCCAAATCAAAGGAACAGTAGACGGCAAAGAAATAATCATCACTGAAGCAAAGCTCCGCCAACACCTCAAGCTTCAAGATGAAGGGGACGCCACCTCTTACCCAAGAGACGTATACATGAGGACCTTTGTATCCGTAGGGTACACTGGGAATCAAACAGAGTATACGATAGAGAAGGCACTCATGGGTCCCAAATGGAAGTATCTCTGCCACACTCTTCTCCAATGCATATCCCAGAAGAGAAGTGGCTGGAACCAACTCAGCTCCGGACTTGCGTCGGCAATTCACGGTATGATAACTGGGGCGGGTTTCAATTTTTCCCACCTCATTCTTGAAGGTTTGAGATACAACCTTCAAGAAGGGGTGAAATCTCAGTTCTTCATGTACCCAAGATTCTTGCAAGAAGTGTTCAATATTGAACACCAAGATCTTTCAAAAACTGCAAGAATCTACTCAATTCTGGGACATAAGAACAATATTTTTCAAAGCATGAGAACAATTTCTTCAAAGTTCTCAGGGGCCGACGTTCCATTGTTATCTACAATGCTGAACGTACAAAGTGCCCAGGGTGACAGTTCAGCAAACCCAGCTGATACTGATCCCACACCCTTCTCCTCACTGCCACAAACTCAAACTACTGTTTCCCTTGATCGAACCCCTGTGCATTCTACTGAGGATGCACAGGCACATACATTACTCACCCACAGTTTGCTTGCTCAACCGGAACACAGGGCCCCGGTTGCAGCCAAATATACAAGGAAAAGGGGCAAGAGAACTCCTTCTTCTCTTGCCTCCAAGGCCCAAACCCAAGCCAACATCCCTCACTTAGAATCACAACATTCTAGTGAGAATATCATAAGGGAAAGCCACACTGTTAGGGAGACTCCTTCGGAAGTCTCTCTATTAGGATTAGGATCACCTCCTGGATCCGTAGAACAGCCCCCTGAGCACTTCCTTTCACTTCTGAACTTAAGTGTTGAGGATCCTGACCAAAGTGATGTACCTTCTCCCACTACCACTATCAAGGAGGTACTGATTGGTCTTGCTTCCGAAACACCCAACCCAAGTTCTTCACCCTTGAAGGTCCACTCTGGGAGTATTGAAAGAGTGGATGTGGACGAGGCTGTCACTACTACTGGTCCATCAACTGACCAGAAGGACAGTGACAACATCTTTAAGACCTCAACCACGGCAACTCATGGTGAGGGTGTTTCCTTGGAAACTCCCCTCACTGAGAGGAATACCAGGCGCCAAGAAACCGCGGGTGATGTGGATGCTGAGGCTAGGCCTACGGCCCCATCTGGGTCCAAGGATTCCACAACTATGGATGAGGACAGACTGAAACTTCATAACTTGGAATTGACGGCCAGGGTGGCTATGCTAGAGGCTGAGGTGTCCAAACTAAGACACCAAGTCTCTATGCATGAAGCCCATCAATGCCCACCTTTAGCCACTCCCTCTCTTGTATCAGTAGGCACCCAAACTGATGCCTACCTGTCTACTGATGCAACCAAAAAGGGGGAGATGGTCTCAATGGAAGAAGATAAAGACAGTCTTGACGACTGGATTCAAGAGCAGGTTGTACTTCAAATCTCACTATTCAAGCCAGCCTTTGTCCAAATTCATGACTTGCCAGTCCCAGATAATGAAGACGAAGAGACATCTGAAGACTGGAAGTTGGTCGTCAGGGCTGTCGATGAAATGCTGAATGATGTTGAAGACACAGAACAAACAAATACATCATTCAGCATCCTTCCTGAAGCAGCAGCCATCATTGGTCAATCCTCAACCCCCCAACTACTCAGATCATCAAAGAAGCTAGAATTTGACTCCATTCTAGCTTGGGGGTATGATGGATCATCTGAGAGGTTTTGGATTGGATGGGAGTTCAGCGGAGTAGAAGAGCTGAACTGGAACTCTCTCAATGCCCTCCAAGTCCTACATCTGCATTTAACTAACTGCATCAACACCTCAACAGATCTCTCAGCAGAACTTGCCATTGGCAGGTTCCATGACCTGATGGAGGATAATCTACCCAGGTTCCAAAGATTCCTACAAGCAGCACATCGGGTAGCTTAACCTGAATCCTCGGCGGCCGCAGAAAGGAGACTGACTCCTAGCAATCTTGAAATAACAAGGAGCAGTCTTCTCCCTGAAGAAGAAGTTCTGGGCCTTCAAAGATTCCTGTATGCCTTCCTGGTCAAGGACTTGGACGTGCTAGGTTGGGTGAGCACTAAGTCCCTTGACCACACCTTTCTGCTCAGCAACGGCACCTCTCTCATCATCAACACCAGGAACATCCTTCAGCTGCCCTTAGACTTCCTATTCAAGATTTTTCAGCTCAGGGCAAACATCTGCAAAGTCAACTCTCTTGAAAGCCAGGCAATGATATCTACTGTCAGAGCCCATCTTGAAGAAGAAGGACTGATTCCTCAGGAAGAATCTGTGTCAACCTCTGATGCTGACTCCAACTCAGATACTCCACAAGTTAAAGCCACATCTGCAGCATCTGGCACAAGATCTTCTCTTAGGGATCAACTGAAGGAAATAGAAGGTCCTGAGTATCAACTTGATGAAGAAAGTGATCATCCCTTGTCAATCCCTCATTCTGCCAATGAAGCTGAGGCAGAGATCCCAATAGCAGCATCATCATCTGCTGTTGAGATCAGTGAAGCTGAAGCAGAGGCATCCAATGTAAACAAAGGAAAGGGAATCATGACTGATGAAGATGAAGAGAGGTTGCAAAAAGAGAAAAGAGAGATAGAAGAGAAAAGAAGAAAAAGAGAAGAAGAGGAGATGGCTGACATGAAAAAGGCTCAAGAAAGAAAAACAGCCATTCTCCTAAGAGAACAAACTATCCAGCTGTATGCTAGACAGCTGGATGAGCTGAAAAGAAAGATTCCTGCAGTTGACCAGATTGCAGAAGATGCAGCCCTTGCTCGTCAACTGCAGGAACAGTTCAATAAAGAGGAGAAAGAATTGGAGAAAAAGAAGAAAGAAGAAGCTAAGTTCAGAATAACCGATTCTGAACTAGCTAAAGAAATGAGGGAGGAGTGGGTAAAGACTCTAGTCTCTCAAGGTGAGGATGCAGACTACCTTGAGAAACTATCAACTAAAGAAGTCTACAGAGCCTTCATGGGTCAGCAGGGTCAATTGGCTAGCAAGAAAAAGGCTGAAGAAGAAGAAAAAGCCAAGCTACAGTCCAAGAAGACCATTGCACTGAATAAAAGAACCCATGAAGAAAGGAAGGTCATGATTGACTTCCTTAAGGCTAGAGGAGATAGTGGAAAGAGGCTAGGTCCCATGAATTTCATGAACCTGCAAGCCCTCTACTTCAAAGTTAAAAAGGATGAGGAAGAAAGACTAGGGAAGAAGGGCTCCAAGAAAAGGGTACTTATCAAAGAAGAAGAAAAACCAAAGACAAAGAAACCCAAGCCTTCTCCCTCACCTACCTCTTCCTCAGTCCATCATCCTTCCACTCTCCTCCCCAAACCTTCCATTCCTCCACCCAACAAGTCCAAATCATCCCACCCAGCTCCCACTCATCAACAGCCTCCCCTAAAGAAATCCAAATCCTCATCTGAACCTGAAGACTCAAGAAACATAGTTGAATGGGTCTACAATCCACATGATCAAAGGTTTGAGATCTTCAGGGGGAGAACTGAAAGAAGAAGATCTACATACAGGTCTGTTGATGAAGTTCTGCAACTACCAGATTCAGACCTAAGAAGAATTTTGGAGCTGGGTGAAGCTCATGAGCCTGCAAATAAGAGAGGGAAACATCTTATGCTAGCAATCAGACATTACTTCAACCCTAGCAAAGATGTAGTCATGGACATCAAACCACTCAAGTCCCACTCTCCATTTGTATCTTGGTCCTACAATGCTGATTTGGATGAGTTCACTCTGATTGATGTAAAGAAGCAGCAGATGAGGTGTTCAAGCAAAGCAATCTACAAAATGCCACACAAAGACATCAAGACTCTGTCTGAACTTCCACTGAACAATCCCAGCAAGGATCCAAGAGGCTATGAGGTTGAAAGGATAGTCATCCATATGCAAAAGCTTCAGCAGCAAAGTAATTAGAAGAATTTTGGTTGCATCAGTCTAGGGGGAGTTTGTAGAACCAAAGACTGATTGCTTCCAAATTATTCTAAGTACAAATGCTGCTGATAGGCTTATCAGCAGCATTCATCACATGTTGCTGCTGATAGGCTTATCAGCAGCATTCAACACTTGTTGCTGCTGATAGGCTTATCAGCAGCATTCAACACTTGTTGCTGCTGATAGGCTTATCAGCAGCGTTCAACACAAGGTGCTGCTGATAGGCTTATCAGCAGCGTTCAACACAAGGTGCTACTGATGGGCTTATCAGCAGTATTATTCTCATCTCTGCTGCTGATAGCCTTATTCACTGAAGACCAAACGTTGCAGCTGACTATCCATGTGAAGCGCCTCTGACACCTTTCTGCAAAAGCAACTGCCACACTCCAAGCAGAAGGAACCTCAGTGGTGCAACTAATAAAGGACAATGTCGCGCGTCTCCAAGCATGCAAACAATGATGCCAAAGAAGATGTTTCAATAAAGTTATCTAGATTAGCCTTTGCGTGTAATTTAGATTAATAAACAAGATCGACGGTCTGTGTTCGATCTGATCCTTAGAATCAAGGGTCTGTCTTGATTCTAAGTTACTATAAATACCTTGTAAACACTTCATAGCAAGAGTGCTTTTCAGTGTGTCTTTTGTGTGTCTTGATAGTGCTTTTCGAGAGAGTTTTACTTGTAATCTTGTAACCTCAGAAGTTTAATACAACAGTGCATTTATCAGTATTCTTGCTGTTTACTTGTTTACTTTGTTGGTTGCTATTGTTTCCGCCAATATCAACTAGAATAGAATCACCTTGTAATCTCACGATCCTACATTTTTCTTCTGATAACCAGCAGCAAGAAAACCACTTGATTGTAATACTTTGGAAAGCTTAGGTTGATCACTTTCACTACATCAGGTTCTGTCAAAATGCACCTATCCCGGGTAACATTCTTCACCACTTTTGGTTCATCAAGTTGCACTTCCTTAGGAATGCCTTCTACCTTTTTATCATCAAAAACTTCATCCTCAGTATCAGAATCATAAACCATATCTTCACCAGTTACTGGATTTACTTTCAATACAATCTTTGGATCAATTTTCTCTTCATGAATAATTTCTGGTTCAACCACATAATTTGCATTGAATGGTGGAGGAACAAATCCAATTCTAGCAACCCTCTTTGTAGGATCAGAATTAGCATTAAAGTAATCCAATACCACAGATGAATTTTCAAAATGTTCCAGCTTTCTATGTAATTTGATCACTTCAGATTCTTTATCAGAAATTTCTTTGTTCTTCTGAGCGACAATTTCATTATGCTTTTCAATCTCAGCATAAGCCATATCCAGATGATATGCTTGTTCCTTATTTTTCAACCCCAAAGAGTTCAAATCTCTTTTCAAAGACTCAATTCTATCCATACACAATTTATCATTATCTTTCAATTTCTGATTAACTGTGTGCATTGATTTCATATCACAAATTAGATTTGTGTTATCATCCATAACTTTTTGCATTTTATCTTTAACACAAATGCAATTAGAACAGTAAATGTGATAGACAGAATCTTTTACCTTTGAAGAATCTGACATATCTGCCATGAAGACTTTTGCAATAGGAATAGCTTCAGAATCAGCACCATCAGAATTTTGAGTTAAAACGATATCATCTTCAGATACACCTGATGCAATATCAGGTTCAACAGTTTGTACATGATCATGCTCTTCATCAGCACTTGGCAAACTCTCACCATCACTTGAGTTATCATCATCAGTAGACTCTTCAGATTTAGATGAATGGATTTCAGCCACAAAAGCTTGACTTACAGTACCAACTAAATCTTCAAGATGAATACCCCAGTCATAGTTTTCATCATTATGAGCAACCAACACAGATGATGCAGATGCATGATTAGAATTTCCAGAGCCAGAGGAACCATGTGACTGATTACGATTGTTCTAAAAGTTATTTGGCTTTTTCTAAGAATCAAAATCAACTTTTGGCTTCACACATTCTTTGGCGAAATGACCATACTCCTGACAATTATAGCAACGAACTTTGGTTTTATCAAATCCCATACGTGAACGACTGTTAGAACCAATATACTTCCTTCCAGACTTCTTCAAAAAACCTTTGCTTGTCGCATCAGCATAGCCATGTTCCATTGAATGTTCATCTCTTCCAGATCAACAGGATCAATTTGTCTGAAATCCTCTTCAATAACATCCGGACCGTGAATTATCCTCCAATAAAATTTTCATAAGATGCCATAAAGGAAGAAAACATCGCTAAATAATCATCAGCAACTCTGTGATTCACATTATGTGTTCCAGAAGATGAAGAAGCTGTATTTGTAGAAAAACCAGAATGACTTGGAACTCCAGAACAAAGATCATTAGAACCATCTTGAGTATCTCTAGAAAAGAACGCAACCCCTGCACCAGTTTTGCCCAAAGTCTTAGCAAAATACATTGAAGGATCTTGAATATGCTCCATATTGGTTTCCTTCTTCTTCATATTCAAATCATGTGATTGAATCTTGCCAAGAACCTCTTCAAGAGACATAGTTTTATACTTGACATTCTCTTTTATCAAAACTGTATACATATCAAATTTAGATGGTAATGCCTCCAAGAACTTATCATTTATCTTTTCAGTCTCATAAACCACTGAAGCACTTGACAATTCACTCAACAGATGATAGAATCTCGTTGCAAGATCATCTAAAGATTCATTTTGAAAATGCTTGAATACTAAGAACTGCTTTTTCAGTAATTCTTTTATGCTTTTCTTGACATCCAAACTACCTTCACATCGCTTTTGCAACGCTTCCCACAATTGTTGAGAAGACTTGAATTGTGTAAAACTATGATAAATTTCTTTAGGAAGAGACATTGAGATACTAGCCATAGCCTTCTTTTCCCTATCAAACAATAATTTTTCTTCTGTACTCAAAGCAGATACCGGTTTAGGAACATTATCCTGTCCCATCCAAGTGTATGTCGGATGAGAATAGCCTTCTAAGATTAGAATCCATAAACTTGTATCAGTAAATGACACGAACTGATAAAATCGATCTTTCCAGTTAGAATAATCTGCAAGACTTAACAACTTGGGTGGTTTCTGAGATGTACCAATCTCGTTATCGTAATTGAACATGTTAGTCACTTGCACCATATTCGCCATTTTTTAAAAAAATTTTAGAAAAAATTTCCAAGTGTTGAATCAAGAAATCCCTTAGGCGAAGATAATAAGTTCGCTTCAAGCTACACAAGCGAATTTGATATCAAGCGAACTTGATAAGTTCGCTTAAACACGAAAATCCGGTAGGTTCGCCTACTGATTAAGTTCGCTTAAACTGTGAGAAGAGAACTTAATAAGTTCGCTTGCTAAGTTCGCCTGCACAAGAACTCAGCAAGTTCGCTTAAATCAGCTGTAACAAACTCAGGAAGAATCTTCAAACCAAACACGAACAACCAGTACCGAAAATCATGATTTCTTACAGATTTGATAGAATTGGAAGAAATTGAACCGTAGGATTACGAATATTATGAATTAGAACACTTCTATCGGATTAATTTCACTAAAAACCACTTCAAAATCATGAATTCAGCAGCAAAATCGATCTTCAAGGACTTGAAAACTCCATGGATACAAAAACTTCAAAAATGATGAATTTCTTGTCAAATTGTACACAAAAACGTCTCTAATCACCAAGAATCATACGCAAATCACGAGCAATAGCTCTGATACCACTTGTAGGACCACATGACTCGTCTACAGATCGAACTCGTGACAGGACCTCTCGATAACACGGAGTGCGGAATCCTTCATGTTAACGTTTGTATACTAATTGACAATAGAAACAACAGGTAAATAAACTTCTCGTTTTATATCACCAAACACATAGAGTTTACAAAATTCTTCGATCTCTCTCTGATTTCACGCTCGCTGTTCTTTGTGTAAACAGAAACTGTAAACCTCTATATATAGACACACGTTCTGAAGTAAGCGAACTTATCAAGTTCGCCTCACAGAGACTAAGCGAACTTAACAAGTTCGCTTCTACTGGACTAGGCGAACTTAACAAGTTCCCCTCTAGTAGAACTTGTGTAAACACTTAGAAAACATTACAAAAACATAAAGACAATAAGACCTAAACTATTATAAAGCTTTTGTCATTCAATCTATGTCCTAACAAGCACCACACAAGGATGCAATTGGGACCACAAGTGTTTGCCTGCTAACGGCTTACGTATGCCCTAGAATTATAAGCATAATAGTTAGAGATACAAATAGGATTTTTGTGACGTCGACAAGGAAGATTTGAACGTCCTAGAATATGCTTAGGATTAACGAGTAGACGAACTTGTCCACGGGAATAAGGATTTCTTAATATAATAATTAAGATAAATACGTTTCGTGTCGAACGTCTCTAATTACGAATATAATATATAAATATTCATTCGTGCGTTTGTACCATTTAAAAATGGCCTAGGGAAAATAATATAACTTATTATATTATTTTTACGTTTAGAAAAATAATACGAAAATTAATTGTGTGACAAAAATAATAAAACTATTATTTTTATTTGGATCATAAAATGCGGGTAATAATATAAATAAATATCTTATTTAATAGTTTGACACGTTACACGAAGTTTATTAATGTGGCGAAAATAATACATAAATATATATTATTTTTAATAGGAGTAATGGATCGAAAATAATATAAATATATTATTTTAAAAGTGGTGAATAATAATAATTATGAGTTATAAAACCAAACCCGAGCCTACGGGTGTTTTACGAGGCTAGAACACATTAATATATTAATATGGTAATATAGGAAAATGATTTTATATTAAAAATGGTATTGAAAATATGTTTTAAAAACAAACAGAGTGGGGAGACTCGAACCCGGGTCTCGTCCACATCAACACACAGCTTTAACCAACACGCTCGCTAGGGTATCACGATAAGGACTTTGATTCAAAAGGTTTTAACCCATACCTCCTGGTGTTCTCCCCCCCCCCATCGCATAGCCGAACCAAAACCTCCCCCAATCCAACCATTTTGATCTCGATTGATCTTAAAACCATAAGGCTTTTGTTAATCGGTGCATTTTGAATCTGGGGGTAAGTTTAATTACAAAAACAACGAGTTCTGGATCGTTTATTGATCGTTTGAAATCCCGAAACCCTAGTTTTGAAATCACAAATCAAATCGACTAATACTGATATTATTTAGGATTGGAATCATACGGCTTTCAAATGGTATGAGATTGTGAACCTGTTCATGTAAAATAATTGAATTGAGACTGAGTTTAAGTTGGAGTTCGATTAAACCCGAAATTACGATGAACCCTAAGTTCGGATCATGGTTAAATCGATGATTTAAGCCCCAATTTGGTTAGGGCTTTCCATCTACAGATGAAAACGAAGTTGTGGACAAGATCGATTACCTCTAACGATATTGAATTGATAGGGTTCGACTAAAAGGGATTCCGACTTCGAGGAGTTAGCCTCCGTCGACTATGGTTCCTTCTCCAGTCGAATTTGTGTGTGCAACAGCCTCTGGGATGTTCGACTAACGTGTTTAGAGAGTTTGATTGAGAATAATGAACCAAATGATCGAATTTGATGCGAATTGGTGAGGAATAGGGACTAGTTCGACGGTTACGGTTTTAGAGTTCATAATGGGATTAATTCGCGATCGTTAAAGCTGTTAATTGATTCAATGACGGTCGGTTATGACATTTAGGAACAAATCAGTTATGAATTCGAGTTGTTAATCAGTTATGGTTTGAGTTTGGAGTCAAGAACTATCGATTTTGACTTTCAGAAGTCAATGAAATCGATTTTGGATTAATTATAGGATCAGTCCCTGAATTCTCATGTGTTAGAGTTTAGAAAAATGACAGAATAGTCCCTGAGGTTTGGATTTGAGTTAAGTAGGTTAAATTTAACTGGATTTGGTTAACGGGGTAAATTCTAAAATGTTCGGTTGTCACACTAGGATTTCAACGTGGCTTCCTAAAATCCCTTAGGTAGCGTGAGAAGAAGCAGAAGCTAGGGTTTCAACGTGGCTTCCCAAATCCCTTAGGTAGCGGCAAAAAAGAAACCCTAACATACCTTCAGCAGAGGAAACCGAAGGAGAAGAAAAGGCGAGGTCACCCGTAACGATTTTCCCACAGCTGTCGCTTGTGTTTGATTACTTCGGTCTCACAACGTCACGATCTGGAGGCAGAGAAAGAGAGGATTCGGTAAGGAGGAACATGGATGTTTGTATTTGGTAAGCAGGATAAAGGAAGGAAAGAGGTGGGTGGCATCAGACGTGGCTTTGAGAAACATGGATGAGTGTCCATGCATAGGCCTCTTGTACTTCATGCCTTTTTGTTTGAACCTTACTATTCATCAGGTTTCTTATTGTTTAGTTGGTAATAGGAGCCTCTTGTAATTGTTTTGGTGTGGGTTTTTACTAATAAGAAAATAGTCGGGGTTTTCTTCAAAACCCTACTATGTCTTTGATTCTAGGCTTTAAAACACAGCTTTTGGATAAGCATCATACCAAAAGTTTTTAGGTAGATGAGCATGGAAAAGTAAAGCTCGAGTAACTTTGACAAATAACGGTTTTTCCACTCAGCCATACCATTCTATTGGGGTGTGTAGGGACATGAAATACGTAGTTAATACCGAAGTCTGAGAGAAATTGACCCATTGAGCCTCGGGAGCACCATCACACTGTAAGTGTTTTATGGTGTAGGAAAACAAGTTTTTAACAAAAGCTTTAAAATGACAAAAGGAATTTAGGGCTTGGGAGCGGTGGGCCAAAGGATACATCCACGTGAACTAACGGAAATCATCAATAAATGTGATAAAATAGCGGTAACTAGAACTAGAAACGGTGGGTGACGGACCAAGGTTGTAAAAATCGCAATTAGTCGCAGATTAGTCGGCGATTAATCGCTAGTCGGAAAAAAAGAGAGGAATTTTAACCTAGTCGCCCAATTAATCGGAAATCGGCCGTAATCGGAGCTAATCGGCCCTAATCGCGAGATTCCGGCGAGTTTCCAACGAACTTCCGACAAGTTTCCGGCGAAACTCTAGGAATTCCGGCGGATCTCTTGAAATTCCGGCCAAGTTAAACTAATTTCTTTATTAAACTAATTTTTCATATAAAAATGTGTATATATACATATAATTTTGAAAATTACATACAAAAATGTGTATATATATATATAAATTTGAAAATTACATATAAAAATTCCAATCCGATTAATCCCTAGTCGGTACCCACCGCCCGAATAACGCCTAGCGATTTTTACAACACTGTGACGGACCCCAAATGTAACAGTGAATGATGTGTAAAGGTACAATACTACGGGACAAGGATGGATAAAAAGGTAATCGAGTAAATTTGGAAGTACTACAAGCATTGCATGTGTTGTTTAGAGATTTAGAAGAAACACGAAGAGACGAAATATGAGAAAATACATAATCCAACGGACGACCAAGACGTGAGTGCCATAACTAATAGGAGCCGGATGTGATAGCGGAAAGTGAATAAAGCTCATGTGGTGTAGGCAGTAAACGATGGATCATTTGGCTTGTTGTAGTCCAAATAGACAGGTCACAATGTGAGAACACAACAGCAATTAGCGTATCAACAACTGATGGATAAATGGTTTTAGGTTAAGCTGGGAACAACGAATGTGTTTTTGAGTGTGAGAGTTCAATGTGATAAAGAAAGTAAAGCATAACCGATATGAGAGATAGTACACGCCATACAATTTCCGACGATAACTTTTTCCGAACCAAGATATGGACGGAGTCAGGAATCTATTTTTCAACTATCGGATGCGTATCTGAAAAATCTATCGTAAGCCCAAACTGTGAACAACGGGGCTGTTGAGAGACCGATAAATAAAATGAAGATGGCCAATAATAAATTAGATCTTTAGACCCAAATGAAGTTTATGTTAGGCCAAAATAGGAGGCTGGATTCCCATTAAGTGGGCCTGATGGACCAATAAAAGAATATGGATAATTACTTTCATGGGCCACCTCTGAATCAACGTTTTGAATTTGATCAATACCCTTCGTGACTCGTGAGGCCGTGAGCGCCGTGAAATAACCCACCAAATGTTGCTTCGACAGTTCGACGGATATTTATCAAGAAAAACACCACAAATAATCCAATTAAAATGAAACCGTCATTTGGGGCAATGGTAGCCTAAGACTTTTTATAGTGGATATCTTGGGTTCGAGTCTCACCTGGAGCAATTATTGGGTTAAACCAGGGGGTTTTGCCAGTTGTGGGTTTCCTCCTGGGTTGGGGATTCGATCTGGATTGGTGGTGTGTTGGAAATCATGCCCAAGAATACGAAAATGGAATTTTATTAAACAAAAAAACCACACTTTACAATTAATCCATAACCATCTATTTATAATAAACCCTATACAAATCCTAACACAACTCAAACTCAATTAAATAATCAAATAAATAAAAACTCACACCTAGTCTAATACTACTTAAATACTTAAAGATAATACCAAACAATAAACAAATAATAAAATAAACAAGCATTAGACTTCTACTAGGACTAACAAACTTGCAACTTCCTCCTTGCACCCCGTAGACTATTAGACTATGACAAGATTGAACCAATATGGTGTAGTTGGGCACGATTTAGATAACATCCATCTCCCAAGGGCATCCTGGTGTCTCCTTTAAGAAAAAAAATGAAACCGTCGAGCAAGTTCTCATATATATTGAGTAGGATGTTCTAGGTGTTGCCCCGGGTAAACCCAATTATCTTAAAATATCTAGGTGTTGTCGTTAAAAAAAATATATTGAGTAGGAATAACAACACGAGAATTAACGTACGTTATTTGATTTTTTGCCCGGTTTCTAAGCACACAAATCGTTTTGGGCCGTTGCTGTTTATTTTATTATATTTAAGGTGGGTCAAGTCCAAACCAATTACTATTGGCTTAATTATGGGCCGGAGCAGGGGCGAAGTTAAGCCCAGTCCAGGGGAGGGCTGAAAATTTAATGGGCCTTTGTGTATTTAAAAATTTTAAGTGTTAAAGTTTGGTTTAAATATTTTTTGTACCCATATGTTTTCTTCACCGTGCCCCATGACCATGTAGTAGATTTCTTTCAACATAATTTAGGGATTTCTTTCAACCTAATTTAGGGCCCACTAAGTGAAAAAAAAAACCTACGAACAAGTAGAAAGAAGCGAGAGGGTCAGATGGGTATTAAATGGGTCTTAAAAACCGTTGTAAATGGGTCTTAAAGTATGTAAATGGGTATTAAAAACCGTTGTAAATGGTATTAAAAAACCTAGACAACATCGTTGTAAATGGTCTTAAAAAGCGATGTAAATGGGTATTAAATGGGTCTTAATTAAAATCAAAAAACCGCTGTGGCATTTATAAATACTTCACCGCTGTAAATGCTATTTTTAAGTTATTTATCATCGCTGTAAATGCTTCACAAAAAACGACCGCTTTAAATGGTGTTTTATAAATGGTTCAATTATTAATACTAAAAAAATAGTTAAAACTAAAAATAATATATACCCTAAACCATTTATTTACATTAAATAAATTAAAATCAAATACATACACTATAAACCATATAAGTTAAATGTAACACCCGATAATTCCCAAAATATCATAAGGGCTAATAGTGTTTAAAAGAAAATCCCAAGAGCTAAAAATGCAAAGTTCCAAAAGTTCAAGGGCCAAGAATGACAAAAAGGAAATTTGTGACTGTGACGGACCGTCACAAAGGGATAACGGTCCGTTACGGTGGTGACGGACTGTCACAGGTCATAACGGTCCGTTACGGGCTCGGCACAACAATGAACCAGGGAATGACACGTGTATGCTGACTAATGGGGCAATTATGACGCGTATAACCCTTTGACGGACAATCATGGGGCGTAACGGTCCGTTACGCTTGCCGCCCCAAATTGGGTGACGGACCATCACAAGTGGTAATGGTCTGTCATGACTCTGGAACTTGCCATATAAGTAGTTGAACGAGCTCAGCCACTTTCACTCATTCCACACACTCAAAAATCACACACACACTCTGGTGATTCCATTCCCGCGCCGTGGTTCGGGTACGAGGGTCCGGTTTCTAGCAAAACGCCCGCAAACTGCCGTAGCTAGTGTAGAGGTAAGGTTTCCTAAACACCCTGAGGTTCCTTTGTGTAAACCTAAGATAGGAATATTGATTATGATAATGTTGGATATAATTTAGGGTTCTGTCGAGGTATTGATTATTATAATTTAATCAGAAGGAGGTTCTGCTTGAGGTGAGTTCCTCTGAACTATGCTCTATAAAATGTTTTGTAAATGATTTTTATATGAGATCCCAATATCATCCGTGCATATATCCTATAATAAGTACTTAATATGGCCATGATTGGGGGGACTGACGGGCGAGAACTGATCCTCTCGTATTTGGCCAGACTTGTATCCGGAAGCCAGGGAGTCGCCTGTATATATGTATGTTGTAGACTCGGAATCCATGTGAGGTTACTGGGTGATGGATCGGGAGGGATGATTATTAGACCCAGACCCGAGTAAAGCTGTGGTCCTGGGATATTCTTGTATCAAGGATACAAGCTATGAAAATACATATTTGTTTATGAACTCACCAGCGTTATGCTGATCCAAAATGTTTTCCAATGTTTTTGAGCACATGTGACCACTAGCTGGTAGTTGGCATTCCAGGAAATGTACATGTGTTTTGAGATAGGGATGACTGAGGGTAGGTTCTTGAGTAACCATAAGGCCTGAGTGGATGGCACGTTCTCCGTGAACTATTAGTCCAGAGTTAAATGTTGTAATTACCAGTCAGTACTTATTGTAAAACATTATTATAAATGAAATGAAATAGTTATGACTTTTAAGTCTTCCGCTGTGTGTTTTTGGTATCAACGACACAGTAACTAGAAGGCGACCTTCTAACCAGTATGTAGTTATCTGACAAACGGAATGTTCTGTCTAAGGAAAGAACGGTGTATAAATCTCTCCTAGACCCGTCGTTCTTTCCTGGGAACATATCTGTTGGAGGTATTACTCTGGTTAGATAACTGTCCTGTGTTACGGGTGTGACAAGTTGGTATCAGAGCCGCAGTTTAAGAGATTTAGATACTAATAGGAAAGATTAGTATCTAGACTTAAACTAAGAGCTCTGAAAATAGCTAGAATGCTATAGGATGTAGGCTGAGACGTTGATTATCATTATGAATATAACATGATATATCGAGGAAACAGATAATTAATTACATTCTTGGCCAAATGTCTTTAATTTCTGATTTTCTGGATCATAACCAGTTATACGAAATAGGTAACAATGGTCGGAAGAGGAAGATGTATAGGAGCATGTCGTACTTCGGTTACTAGGTCTCGTAGGCAGAACGAGAATAACACCAACACTAACGATCATCACGAAACGAACGAGAATAATAATAACACGAATCCTCATGCTGAAGAAGTAGTTATGTCTGAGGCCCAATTCGAGGATGCTATGGCTAGCGAGGTAACAAAGGCACTAGGAACAACGTTACCTGGATTGTTAGACGAGGTACTCACAAGGAGGATGGATACTGGAACTGCCGGAGGAAGAACCAATAATAATGGAGGTACAAATAGAAACTCCACTACCAGCTTAGTAATGAGAACTGAGAATCATGAAGGATGCAATTACAAATCCTTCGGAGGATGTAAACCCAAGCCATTTGATGGAAAGAAAGGAGCCATTGATTCTACTCGATGGATCACGAAGATGGAAGCAGTTATTAAGCTCAGTGAATGCAGGAACGATCAGGCAGTCAAGTTTGCTGCCAATTCCTTAGAAACTACACCACTGGATTAGTGGGAGTCGTTGAAACGAGCCAAAGGGGAACAAGCTGTGGACAACATGAAATGAAACGAGTTCAAGGAACTAGTTCTGCAATGATTCTGTCCTCAGAACGAGCTTGACAAGACTGAGGAAGAGTTTTAGCGTCTGGAGGCTGGAACTATGACGCATCAGGTGTATGCAACGAGATTTGATGAAATGTCTAAACTGGTGCCACATCTGGTGACACCCGAGTCCCGAAGAATCAAACATTTCATCCGGGGGTTGCCACTAAAGGTAGGAACCTTAGTAAAATCCTCTGCACCTCAAACGATGGATGCTGCCTTGTCAATTACTGACACAATTTATGATCATGTGGCAGCACAAGAAGCCAAGGAGAAGGCAGTTGAGATAAAACCGGTAGAAGCCAAGAGGAAAAGTGAGGAAATCATGTATCGGTTCAAACCGAGGAATTTTAAGTTCCCTAGGAGAGAGGGAAACAATTCAGTAAGAAATTCTCAAGAAGTGAAATGTAACAAATGTCAGAAACCGGGACATGTTTCATCATATTGTCCATCTAAAAAATGTTACAATTGTAATGAGATGGGACATATATCGAGAACTTGTACCAAACCTATACAACAGAAGCCCAAGGGATGGGCTAAAGGTCGGGTGTTTGTGAATGGTGAAGGAAAGAGAAACGATAATGCCAAAGTGGTAGCTGGTACGTTCCTAATTAACGATATTTACGCTAAAATCTTGTTTAATACGGGAGCGAATAGAAGTTTCGTTTCAGATGCCTTTAGTTTGCATTTGGGCATAAAACCCACCCCACTTGAGCGTGCTTATGTAGTTGAGACGACAAGTGGAGAACATATTTGGATAACCGAATAGTATACGAATTGCAATATAACTCTGGGCAACGAAAATTCAGTGATTGAATTAATGCCAATGAGTATGAGCAAGTACGATGTTATCATTGGGATGGATTTGTTAAACCAATTCCATGCTCAGATCAATTATGATCAATGGACTGTTAGGATTTGTAGGCCTAACGGAAAGTCTATGTTGATACATTACGATAGTGATGAGAATAAGAATGAAACTATTTCTGTAGCCAAGGCTAAGAAATGTGTGAATACAGGATGTGGTGTAATCGTAGTTTATGCTTTAGACTCAAAACCTGAACGACAGATTGCGAACAATCCTGTAGTATGTGATCACCCGGATGTATTTCCGGAAGAATTAACAAATTCCACGTGTCATGTCTACGTAAGTGCTTAGCAGACCCCGATTAGGTAATCTCGTTAGACAACATCCATATTGATGATAAACTCCAATTCACCGAACAACCTATTAAGATTTTAGGAACACAAGATCGTAAGCTGAGAAAGAAAACGATACCGATGGTATTGATACAATGGCAAGGTCGAAAATGACCGATCAAACTTGGGAATTAATAGAACATATGAAGGCTAAGTACCCTCACTTATTTTACTGATATTAAATTTCGAGGACAAAATTCTTTTAAGGAGGGGAGATTTGTAACACCCGGATAATTCCTGAAATACCATAAGGGCTAATAGTGTTTAAAAGAAAAGCCCAAGAGGTAAAAATGCAAAGTTACAAAAGTTCAAGGGCCAAGAATGACAAAAAGGAAATTTGTGACCGTGATGGACCGTCACAAGGGGATAACAGTCTGTTACGGTCGTGACAACCGGTCACAGGTCATAACGGTCCGTTATAGGCTCGACACGACAATGAACCAGGGAATGACACGTGTTGGCTGACTAACGGGGAAATTATGACGCGTGTAACCCTATGACGAACCGTCATGGGGCGTAACGGTCCGTTAAGCTTGCCGCCCCAAATTAGGTGACGAACCATCACCAGTGGTAACAGTCTCTCACGACTCTAGAACTTGCCCTATAAATAGTTGAACGAGCTCAGCCACTTTCACACATTCCACACACTCAAAAATCATACACACACTCTGGTGATTTTATTCCTGAGCCATGGTTCGCGTACGAGGGTCCGATTTCTATCAAAACACCCGCAAATTGTCGTATATAGTGCCGAGGTAAGGTTTCCTAAACACACTGAGGTTCATTTGTCTAAACCTAAGATATGGATATTGATTATGATAATGTTGGATATAATTTAGGGTTCTGTCAAGGTATTGATTATTATAATTTAATCAGAAGGAGTTTCTGCTTGAGGTGAGTTCATCTGAACTATGCTCTATAAAATGTTTTGTAAATGATTTTTATCTGAGATTCCAATATCATCCGTGCATATATCCTTTAATAAGTACTTATTATGGGCATGATTGGGGGGACTGACGGGCGAGAACTGATATTCTCGTATTTGGTCGGACTTGTATCCGAAAGTCAGGGAGTCGCCTGTATATATGTATGTTGTAGACTCAGAATCCATGTGAGGTTACTAGGTGATGGATTGGGAGGGATGATTATTAGACCTAGACCGGAGTAAAGCTGAGGTCCTGGGATATTCTTGTATCAAGGATACAAGCTATGAAAATACCATTTTGTTTATGAACTCACCAGCGTTATGCTGATCCAAAATTTTTTCCAATGTTTTTTTAGCACAGGTGACCATTAGCTGGTAGTTGGCATTCCAGGAAATGTACATGTGTTTTGAGATAGGGATGACTGAGGGCAGGTTCTTGAGTAATCATAAGGCCTGAGTGGATAGCACGTTCTCCGTGAACTATACGTCAAGAGTTAAATGTTGTAATTACCGGTCAGTCCTTATTGTAAAACATTATTATAAATGAAATGAAATAGTTATGACTGTTAAGTCTTCCGCTGTGTGTTTTTGGTAGCAACGTCACAGTAACTAAAATGCGACCTTCTGACCAGTATGTAGTTATCTGTCTGTTTAAAAAAAGAACGGTGTATAAATCTCTCCTAGACCTGTCGTTGTTTCCTGGGAATATATCTGTTGGAGGCATTACTCTAGTTAGATAACTGTCCTGTGTTACGGGTGTGACATTAAATACATAAGTTACACTTTATCGTCATATGCCAATAGTCATTCAACCAACCCTCAATGCTTCCAAAATTGCACCGGTCTAATCAATAATAACACTTGATTCTACTTAAGCCTGAAATAAGAAATGAAGATTGAAAATAAGTTGCAGGTGTAAATGATCTTGCAATAGTTAGCATCTTGCTAGCCAAAGTTCTTCCCTTTAACTGTCAAATTAATTAATGCAGAAGTATATATGTGTTACCGGATATGATGGATCTTGCAAGCCATTGTAACATTAGACCGAAATAAGACCTGTCATAAAAAGAATAAAAGTAGATGTCAAATGCAAAACTTAATCAAAACTTACCAGAAGAAATCTTGACAAGGCAAATCATTCAAATAAATGTTAGCGAACTTGTCTCAAGTTCGCTTATTTTAATAGGGACGAACTTAAAAAGTTCTCCCGGTAGTTTTGTTTGTTTTCTTTACTTGTATATAAATAGTCTATTTGTAATCATTATTGTGTTATCAATCAAATCATTCAATTTTACCCCCATTCATTTTCTCTTATTTTTCATTCTCTCGTTTATCATTCTCGCTTGTTTTCAGCGTTCACTCTCGATATCATAACATGGTATCAGAGCATACATGCTCGATTATGTGATTCTCTTCTCTTTTATGTCATTATTCCGCACTCGTTGTTCGTTTTTTCATTCATTTTCTCGTTATTCATGTCGATTGGGGTACGTTTGATGTTGTGATCTGTTCAAAACATTCCTTTTATGTTTTTGATCATTTCTACGGTTGGATTTCTTCATATTCGTTTCTGATTTCGAGTTATGATGATTTCTGGATCATTTTCACGTTTTTCAGTTCGTGCAGGCGATATGGTTATTTCTTGGATTTTGAACACTTTGTCTCGAGATATTAGTGAGAGTGTTTTGTATATTGAGACTGCTCGTCAACTTTGGGAAGAGTTAACTGACCGGTATGGACAGAGTAACGGGGCAAAGTATTATCAATTGCAGAAGTCTCTTTCTGATATTTCTCAAGGGAATGATGATGTTGCTACTTACTTTACCAAAATCAAGTATGTTTGGGATGAGCTTAATGCCATCGAGCCTATTCCTCCTTGCACCTGTGGTAATTCCAGACTTATGGCAAAACGCGAAGCTGATCAACGTTTGATGCAATTTTTGATGGGTCTTAATTCCTGCTATGACATAATTCGCGGGAATATTATCATGATGAAGCCTCTTCCCTCCATCAATCAGGCTTATGCTTTTCTCATTCAAGATGAGAAACAGAGGGAGCTTCACTCATCTGCACAGTTTATACCTCAGAATGCTTCTATGAATGCTTCTATGCACCTGCCAAAGAGTTCTGGTGCTCAGAAGGGTTCTGTTTGTTCTCAGTTCAAGAAATCGGGTCATGATGCCAACAAATTTATCGTCTACTTAGGTTCCCCAAAGATTTTAAATTTACTAAACCCAAAGCTGCTGCAAATGCTGTTTCTGATGCTGATGTTACTGTTCCTGCTTCTAGTGCACCTACTGGTCTCTCTTCCGAACAATACAATAATTTGCTGCAGCTTCTTCAGCAAAATTCGGGGGTTCAGGGTGGTGTTCTTACTGTTCAACCACTCAGTTTTGCAAATTTTGCAGGTATTATTGCTTGCAATTTGACTACGGTCGAAACTACTTGGATCATTGATACCGGTGCAAGTAATCATATGTGCTTTGATTTTAATTTGCTTTATGATGTTCAATTACTTAATTCGCCTGTTTATGTTCTTCTTCCAAATGGGCATATCTTAACTGTTACGCAAGTCAGAACAGTTAATCTCACCAAGACTTTTTCTATCTCTAATGTCTTCTTTGTGCCTCAGTTCAAGCATAATCTGTTATCTGTTCCCAAACTTTGTGGAGATACAAAGGGTCTTATTCAGTTTTCTAAAACTTCTTGTTTCTTTTGCAGGCCCCTTCACTGTGTAGTCTGTTGGTTCTGGGAGATCTTCTCAATGGACTTTATCTTTTGCATCCTAATAAACGTTTCTCTGTTACTTTTGATTATTTTTCTCACTGTAATTCTGTTGTTTCTTTGAAACTTTGGTATCATCGTCTTGGTCATTTACCTTTGTACAAACTTAAGCAAATGAATGTTTTTACTACTGCACAAGATTGTTCTATTGGTTCTTGTTCTGTTTGTCCTAAGGCTAGACACCACAAACTGCCTTTTGCTTCTAGTAGTATATCCAGTTCTCACATGTTTGATCTTATTCATATTGATACACGGAGACCATATCATTCTACTACATATGATGGATATAAATATTTTCTCACCATTGTTGATGATTTTACTAGAACAACTTGGACTCACCTTTTGACAACTAAAGGCAATGCTTTTAATACTCTTCAAGGGTTCATTGAGATGGTTAAGACTCAATTTAATACCAAAGTAAAGCGTTTGCGATCTGATAATGCTTTTGAACTTGGTTCAGGTGTTCATCATGCCGAGTATTTTAAACAAAAGGGCATTCTTTATCAAACTACTTGTCCTGGGGTTCCTCAACAGAGTGGGGTGGTGGAACGAAAAAATAAGCATATTCTCGAAACTGCCCGAGCTCTTATGTTTCAATCCAAGTTACCTATAACTTTTTGGGGTGAATGTGTTCTTACTGCTACTCCCTTGATTAACATTTTCCCCACATGGGTTCTGAAGGGCAAATCTCCTTCTGAGATGCTTTTTGGTAAAGCTCTGTCATACACTCATCTTCGTACTTTTGGGTGTTTATGTTATGCTTCTACTTCTACGCCTGGAAGAGATAAATTTCAACCTAGGGCTCAAGATTGTATCTTTATTGGATATCCCTTTGGAAAGAAAGGTTACAAGCTTTATAATCTTGACACTCGACAGGTTCTTTTTTCTAGGGATGTGACTTTTCTTGAGCACATTTTCCCTTCTTTACATTCGTTGGATCCTTCTTCTTTATTCCCTTCTCTAAATGATCTGTTTGAGGAGACAGATCCAACTGCTGTTCCTTCATCTTCTTCGGTTGGTCCTAAAGTTGATTCTTCTCCTCTTCCTCCTATTTCTCCTGTCCCTCCTCCGCCTCCTCCTCCGGAGCTCAGGAGATCTTCTCGTTCTTCTGTTCCTCCTTCTCATCTACATGATTATGTTTGTAATTATGCTTCTGTTGATTCCTCTTGCTTTCATACTTTGTCGAGTGCTTGCCAAGTTTCTCATTTTGTTAATCTTGCTGATCTTTCTCCTGATTCTGAGCAACTCCTTCTCAATCTTGATTATGTTCAGGAACCTTCTTCTTATTAGGAGGCTGCTAAACATCCTGCTTGACAAGAAGCTATGACTAAGGAATTTAATGCCTTGAAACGTAATCAAACTTGGGAGGTTATGCATTTACCTAAGGGTAAGAAAGCTATTAAATGAAAATGGGTGTATAAAGTCAAATATAATGCTCATGGCACAGTTGGACGATGCAAAGCCCATTTAGTTGTCCGTGGTGATACTTAGAAAGCAGGGATCGATTAAAATGAGACTTTCTCCCTTGTAGTTAAAATAACTACTATTCGTAGTCTTGTTGTTGTTGCCACCAAACGACATTGGGGTTTATATCAGTTGGATGTTAATAATGCTTTCTTACATGGGGATCTTGATGAAGACATTTATATGATTTCCCCTCCCAGAATGTCATTTTAGCCTCTCCTGATCATGTTATAAAGCTAAAGAAGTCTCTTTATGGCTTGAAGCAAGCTTCAAGGTAATGGTATGGAAAGCTTTCTAATGCTCTTAAAACCAAAGGCTATATATGTTCTCCTAATAATTATTCTTTGTTTTCTAAGACAATGGGAGATTCTGTTGTTCATGTGGCTGTCTATGTTGATTACATTATCTTTACCGGTAATAATGAACAGGAGATGTCTGCTTTAAAGGCTTTCTTACATTCCACATTTCAGATCAAGGATCTTGGTGGTCTTAACTATTTTCTGGGCAATGAAGTTCTCAAATCTTCTTCTGGTCTTATTATGACTCAACGTAAGTTTGGGAAGGATTTGCTCAATGAGTTTCCTACGGATGATGTTTCTTTTGTTTCGTCCCCTCTGCCTTTGTATTTATAGCTCAAGATCAATGAAGGTCAGGTTCTTGATGATCCTTTGGCCTATCGTCGCCTTGTTGGTAAACTCTATTATCTCACTCACACTCGGCCTGATCTTGCTTTTGCGGGTCGGTTTCCCAGCCAGTTTATGAGTGATCTGTGTGTTCCTCAGTGGGATGCTGCGTGGCATTCTCTTCGTTATGTCAAAGGAACTTTTTCTCAAGGGTTGTTTTTTAATGATGATCCTGATATGTCTTTGTCTGCTTATTGTGATTCTGATTGGGCGGCTTGCCCTAAAACTCGACGTTCTATTGGTGGCTATTTCATTTCTCTTGGGGGCAGCCCTATTTCTTGGAAATCCAAGAAGCAAGCCACTGTTTCTCTTAGTTCTGCTAAAACTGAATATCGGTCTCTTTGTCGGGTCACACAGGAACTTGCTTGGTTAACTCGTTTATTTGTGGAGTTTCAGCTTCCCAACCTTACTACTGTTCCTCTCAAGTGTGACAGTCAGGCGGCCATCCATATCGCTAAGAATCCTGTTTTCCATGAGCGGACTAAGCATATTGAGTTGGATTGTCATTTTGTCCATGAGAAGCTTCAAGCCGGTTTGATTCTACTTTCTCATACGTGGACTTCTGATCAACTTGCGGATTTATTCACTAAAAGTCTGGCTGGTCAACCGCATTCAGATATCATTTCCAAGTTGGTGTTGTATACACCTCCAACTTGAGGGGGGGTTGGTGTTAGCGAACTTGTCTCAAGTTCGCTTATTTTAAGTTCGCCCGGTAGTTTTGTTTGTTTTCTTTCCTTGTATATAAATAGTCTATTTGTAATCATTATTGTGTTATCAATCAAATCTTTTAATTTTACCCTAATCATTCTCTCTCATTTTTCATTCTCTCGTTTATCATTCTCGCTTGTTTTTAGCGTTCACTCTCGATATCATAACAATAAAGAAATAAGAAAACAAAATAATGCGAAGAACAAACAAAGAGTAAATCAAACACAAACCTGAAGGTGAAAAATGTGCCAAGGTTTGTACTTGTGTTAAAAAACCACTTCAAATGAATTTTTTGACCACCACCTTTTTGTACTAGTGTTAAAAAAAGAACATTTGGTAAAGCACGTTGATGTTTCAAATCAAGTGAAGATCAAATCAAGCAATTTTAGATAATACACTACAAGAAAACTAGGTAGTTTCGTCGGGGCAATCTCGACGAGATAGGTGGTCCAATTACGACGACATGTCGTCGCCGATGGTCGAATTTCACTTTTTGACCTTTTCACCTTTTATTGACGACATGTCGTCGTTGATGGTCAAGCGGAAATAGCTGAAAAGTTTTCGCGCTCACCTTATGCTATTCTCGACGATATGTCGTCGTAATTGATAATAATAATTATTTTTTTCTTTTTTTTTGCCCGGTAGAATAATTGTTATTTTTTATTTATGAAAATTACCTATTCTCGACGACATGTCGTCGAGATAGGTGTTTAATAAAAAATTATTTTTTATTTAATAATTAAATTAATTAAAAAACATGACTCAATGTCGACGAAATGTCGTCGAGACTGGTCTGAGCTGCTATTATCTTTACGGGTGAAACCCAAAATACCCTCATTTCACCCCCATTTTCTCTCCTACTCTTTCTCTCGGTTCTCACCCTCATTTCCGCCCATTCCACTCATTTGGCCACCGTTTTCCACCTCTTCCACCACCACTAGTCATCTCGTTGAAGTGGTATGACCCTATTTTGACTTTTTTTAGTAATTTTCCATTATTATTGAAAATTTTTAACCTATCTCGACGATTAATTCCCGACGACATTTTAACCTTTGCCGACGAGACCTTTCTCGATGACATATCTTCGATAAAGGCATTCTCGACGACATGTCGTCGCTAAAGGTCGACGAATCTGCCTAGTTTTCTTGTAGTGAAGAATTTATAAAGTTTTATAAAATATAATAAGAAATACAAACAAAATTAGTTGAGAGAACTTACAATACGATTACACTTGACATAAAAAAGAATGCGAAGAAAGAGCATAAGTAGAAAGTTGAGGCCCGTCTTTGACACGTTCCCTTAAACATATTTCGTCTACAATAGCTAGAAGCAGCTTATACTTTCGGAGTAGTTCACGAGCCTGAAACTCACCATGAAAAAAATGTTGTGTGTTTGAGTATTTTTTGAGAGCATACGAACTCTCTCAAGTTAGAAATTAAATAACCATTAGGACCATTTGCTCACTTTTAAATTAAATAACTTTAAGGTGTTAACTAATGCCAAGATTTTGTGCATTTGTCTTAAAAAAATATGAATATTTGGTTTTTTATTACTTTAAAATAAAAGCACGTTGATGTTTCAAATCAAGTAAAGATCAAATCAAGATATTTTAGAAGAACTTATAAGCGATACCGTTCATAGTTTTATAAAATAAAATATAATAAGAAATGGAAACAAAATTAGTTGAGAGAAACTTACGATACGATTACACTTAACATAAAGAGAATGAAAGAAGGGGCAGAAGTAGAAAGTGAAGGCCAGTCTTTGACATATTTCCTTCAAATAAATTTTGTGTACAATAGCTAGAAGTAGCTTGTACACCCTAGAAGCATCTTGTACTCTCGAAGTAGACCACGGGCCTGAAATTTACCGTGGAAAAAATGTTGCGTGATTGAGTGTAACATCCCGGGAATTTGCATAAGAATGATTCGGGTTAACGGGTGACCCGGCTCCTTACTAAATGGGAGGATTAGTAGGAGTTGTCGTTAGAGGTGAGTTTAATTAGACGGTTAGTCGTCGAAAGTGGACGGTTTGAGATTATAATGCGTGAAACGAAAACCCGAGGACTATAATGTAAAAGACTAAAGGTTAAAATACCAACTAATCGCAAACCCTAGGCCATTCGGCCTAGGCTTGTGCACATTGACAGCCGCGAGAGAGAGAGAGAGAGAGAGATTGCCAGAGAGGGAGACGACGCCGGTCACGGTGGTTCCGGGTGACGTTCGCACGACGAAGACCAAGGGCTCGATCAGGTAATCCCTGTTTTCATTTATGTACGCTCGTATATTCGTTTTCTTGCATGGTTTGGTTTAGGATGGTGATATGGTGGACGACGACGAGCGATGATGAAGGTGATAGTGGCTATGATGGGGTGTGTTGTCACACCCCAACCGACGACGGAATAAGTCAGAGCGGGACATGTAGACTGTTCATAAGCACATGATAAAACTAAAGTTTCACATATAAATTATTCCAAATTCCATAACACTTGTTTAATCAAAACATACAAAGAAATAAGATACATCATCAAAGTTCAATTATTTATTTAACCAAGTCCTCAATTCCTATGTGTTGCATCTTGAATATTGACTCAAAGATTAGCACCTGAATCATGATGAAAACATGGTCAACTATAAATAGTTGGTGAGTAACATAGGTTTTGACACCACAAGTAATATCAAGAGTTTGTGTACAATTCATATGAAACATGTTTTAGTAAGGCAATTATAGAGAACCACTATAGTTAAAACTGGGGCGCACAATCAAACCTTGTCACTGATAGGCATAACACTCAATGTTATCCTTAAGTGAAGTCGGCAACAATCACCCTACCCGGGTGGATTGGTTAGAAGCAATAGATATATCATTGTTAACCGTCGGATTGTACAGAGTTAATGATTGCACTTGCACTATGCACTAAAGTATGTAAATGTAGTTTGAAACTCATAGTGTTCAAGCATAAGGCACAAATTGTACACATAATCATAATGTTTGAATTGTATAAATTGTAAATAGTTTGAATGTAATCATGTTTTACCCCAAAGATGTAAAAATGAAAAAAAGGCCTATGTAAGCTCACCTGTAACGAAGCTAGTATGTTGTATGAATTGTAAATGAAAGATAGGCTCGTAAGGAACCCTCACAATCAACATACACAGTTAATTTATACTCTAGGCTCAACGTATGTTTATTGAAAATGAGAGTAAAGAATTCTAAGTTTACTTGAGTTTTCTCGGGATTTTAGGAATTTGGGATTGAGTATAGGGCTTGTACAAGTTCACAAGTATTGTAAAAAAAATGATAGAGTAGTTTATAAAATTAATTAGAATTTCTAAGTAATTATGTAAGAATAGTATTTCTAATAGTAATAGTACGTTTGAGTTTATCTAAATATTTATCCTAGAAATAATAAATAAATGGTGGATTATGAAGAGGTTTAAATAACTGTTTTATGTAACTAATATAATTATTTAAACTATTTAAATCATTTCTTTTATTTTTAATAAAAGAGGTATTAAATAATTACAGGCTTTAAATGAATTCAATTGAATTTGCATAATTATTTATTTAAAATAATTATTTAAGTATTTCAATAAATTTCTACATGTTTTAAGTAATTATTACTTGCTAAAATAATTATTTATATGGTTTGAGAAATGACTTAATAAAGTTTTTGTTTTATAAACATTTCTATTTTATAAATAAAATAACATAATTAGATTTATTTAATTAAACCATTTCTATATTATTTATTTAGGAACTATAACCTTTATAATATGTTTTTAAATAAATTAAAACGAATAAAACATTATTTCTATTTTTCTGTTTTTAGAAAATACAGAACACTTTTATAAAATTTGTAAGATTTATCTCAGAATTTAAAAACATCAAATTCTATGTTTAAAGTGACAAAAAGAGGTCCAGGCTCCAAAACTGGTTCCAACCGGTCTCGAACCCGGGTGGGTTCCCTCGAGGCGTACACAAGAAACCACTAGACCAGAAGCCCATTAGTGATACAAGTCTTGGGCCGCGTAGAGTTAAACAGGAAGTAGGGGGTCCGAGTTCTAACAGGTATGCGCGCAAAAAGGAGAGGCACGAGTGGTTTCAAACCTGTGACCTCTCGTCTGAGGACCAATCGAGTTAACCGGTGAGACAGGGCAAATGCCATGTTAGCATTTGGTTTGAGAAACTTATAACCCGCACCCAAAATCAACTCCTTCTTCCCCAAGTACGAAACCCGAAAAACCTAATCCCACAACACCACAAATCCTCAACGATACGAGGCCAAAATGATAGGGCTTTTAATGTGTGAACCAAGACGAGTTTAATGATAGCAAATTTACCTGAAATGGTTACATAACGGTGGTGTTCGGCTATATCTTTTACGATCGGGTTCTCCAGCTCTAATCGAGTTCCAGGGTCGAGGTGAATTGGATTTGTGATTACAGGGAGTTTGTAACAGATGTTGCGATGATGTTTGATCCAATAATGGGGTTAAATTCTATACAAGACGCATAAATTAACTCGTATTGAACAAGGGACGGTTACAGAATTGGTTAAGGGTTAATAAACTTAAATTCGTTTAAACCGGTTCATCATTGGCATTTAGTATTGATTGCCTAACGTCTGTGCACGAGTTCTTTAGCTTAACAGTTTCGAATTTCAAGCGTTTGGATCGAAATCGGTGGCGGTTTAACCTAGGAAAGTCAACTGTCGCATGAAGGGTTTGAATTCAGATTAATTCATTGTTTTATGTTAAATTGATTTTTTAGAATCATTTGAAACAGATCGAATCACGTTCTAGCATGATCAAGTCGAGTTAAAACGCGCGAATTCATTGGTCTTGAAGCTGAATTTTGCTTCTGTTGACTTTTTAAGGTCAAAATTGAAGGGGGATGGGTTCAAGATCAAGAAGTGTGTTCAATTTGGGTTCAAATGAAAACTCAAGGTTCAATGGTAAATAAATGGTTTTAAAAATTATTTTTTTTAAACTCATTGTAATTATTTATACAAAATTTTGTTTATAAAATCTAACTGTTGTTTGTTTATTTATCATATTTTGTAAAGGAAAAGTTTTGACTTTTATAAATTCCATCACTGTATAAGTGTTTATTAAATATATATATATATATATATATATATATATATATATATATATTTAGGTATATAACTATAAATGAGTACACACACACACACACACACACATATATATATATATATATATATATATATATATATATATATATATGTAGAAGATATAAATGCATCATTAAACTTCAAATAGATTATTTTAACAAAGTATATACATATGTATCTATTTAAATATATGATGTAGTGTAAAGCATACATCTTTATTCCTATTGTTTTCGTGCATTTTAGTTAGTTTTACCTTTGATTTGAGTCGGTTTTGTTTCCTATTGAGTCTTTGTTGTATTTTCAGGTGCTCGTGTGGATAACAAGTCAAATCCCGAGGAAAACGAGCAAGAGAATGAAAGCCCAAGGTTTAAAAGTGTGAAAATCAGTCCCTCGCGGTACGCGAGGGAGTAGAGGAAAAGCCTCGCGGTACGCGAGGAAATCTAGATCCGGCCGTGACTATTTTGTTCCTCGCGGTATGCGAGGAACCCTGCCCAATCTCTCGCGATACGCAGGGACCCTAATTTCCGAGAAAAGCCCTAAGTTGAAATCAAATAGAATTGTGATAGCTATTCTTGAGGAGTTCGATTGTTTTGCTATTAGAGGGATTCTAGGAGGCGATTTTTGGAGCTAGGAAGCGGAATCAAGTGCAAAGTTGAAGACTTTGGATCTCGGGTTCGTTGTAGTAACGTATTCGGTTTTAAAGTTCGAATCTTTATTCGTTGTTTATGTGTTTGATACTGTGGTTTGTGTTTTTACTTCTGTTATGGTTGTTCTAATCATGATCATAGGCTAAAACTTCAATACTGCCTAGGTTATAGATGAATACTTGTTAAAGATTCAATTTTTATCAGTTTTTGTATTCGTATGAATGGATTAATGATTTTGTAAAAAATCTCATGTTAATAATTAGGATGTGTTGCATGCTTTGAATCTGATTTGCAATTGATTATAGTTTCATATGCTGCTTGTGAATGTCTTTCAGTTTGAGTAGTGTATCTAGATCATAGTCTGTGTGATTATGGTTGTTTGTATGGTTTGCTAGACGTAGTATCTCATAGGAGCTGTGATTGAGAGTCATTAGATCTGAGTGTTCTTCTTATCTCAATACCCAAAAGGTGAGAGGTAATCGGTTAGTCTTCGTATTAGGATTCCGAGTGTTAACTGTCTGGGAGGAAGTTGCCTTGGGGTTCTAGTATCCGTTGCTATTCCGAGTCATAGTTGTTATCCTAAGATTACCCCATGCATCTTCGATGTATTGTGAACAGTGAGAGTGAAAGATGATATGTCTGTTGGGTACTTTATCATTGTTGGAGAGACTGGAATGTTATCCGACCATCTGGTTAGTTTAGTACATTTTAGGCTTCTTAGTTGGTGACACCCTGAGAGTGATTAGGGATCCACTAGGTTGTCTAGAGCTGTTATCATTAGAAACCCAGATCCATCATTGTTTCCATAACCAGTAGAAGTTGAGCTTTGCAAGTAGGATTCCGACCTAGGTGGTATTCTTCCCATCTCTGATTATTTCCCTGAGTTCTTTGTCTGATAGTTAAAGTCCTTCTTTAGTTCTGCATTATTAGTTTAATCAGTAGTGTAGAAAACCCCCTCAACCAAATCATCTTTAGTCCGAGTCAGAGTCTAGTTAGCTATACAGTGTCTCTAGGGTTCGATATTCCGGTTTACCATTAAGCTGTGCTACACTCGATAGGTACACTTGCCTGTCAGTGCGGTATAGTTCATAGGTACTATATTTATTACTTAGGAGTCTAGGTTAGGTTTATTTGTTAGTTCCGTTCCGAGCACATCAATATACATACACATGTTATATATATAATAGAAAGTTTTTATGTAAATACAAGGTTGAAACTTCAGGTCGATAAAAATTAACGTGACGTATTGTGTTGGACAAGTATGGGTTTGAACGGCGTGTCATTATTGTATAAAAAAAAAGTCCGGCCGAAAAATCATGGATGTTACAGTATCCCCAAGTTAAAGGAATTTCATCCTGAAATTCAACTGTTAGAGGTTAGTGAAACGAGTTTTATCTGTCGGTTTGAGGAGTATAATTGATGACAAGATTCAGGTCTGACACTCAAAGTCAGGCATGAAAGGTGGTAGTGGATTTAGTTTGAAGAGAATTAGGGAGAAAATTGTACTAGAATAATTTTGGACTCAAATGATGGGGTGCATCACTTGAAATGAGAATGATAAGAGTTTGATGATCCAAACTTGTTTAGGATATAGTCTAATATGTTCAGAAGGTATCACTGGGTGTAGATTTCACAGACATTGATTAAGGTCAAATTAATAGAAAACCCTACGTGACACGAACAACGAAACTACTAACAGTATGACAGGAACACTTACGTATAGGAAGTGCCAACGGCGTATCCACCATGCCCTTAACATATCATATTAGTTTCGTTACCGTATATCACTATAGGTTTTATGTCATCACACACGGAAGAATTCACTATGTTTTTCCATGCGCTGACTTTTATAATTACGTGTGCACCCGTAACTACTCAAATCATCGCATGGTCCGTATAGGTCACCCCATTGTGTGCGGGTCAAGAGAGGACACAAAACACTTAGTTCATAACTATTGTTTTCACGTATGAGTTGCTAATAAATAACTGTGTCTCTAGATAGTAAAGTCATTCGGGAAATAAAAGGGTAGCAATGTGGCACAACTCCATTCATTGGTGTCCTAGGTAGATGGCATAATCCTCCAGATTACCCATAAAGTTTATAGCTCCCTCGTGTTTGAACAAGAATACGTCAAACCCCGAGTAGTTTAAAGTTTTATAGCTTCCTCGTGTTTGAACAAGAACACGTCAAACCCCGAGTAGCTCAAAGTTTATAGCTTTCGACTTTGATGAATAGGGTGAATAATCATGCCTTGTGTATAATGTAATCAATCAATTGCAACAATGTAAACAATCTAGTTTCGTAAATAATCTAGTATCATGTATATTGTGAACATCCAAGTTTCATGTATAATGTGAACAATCTAGTATCATGTATATTAGAAACAATCAAGTTTTGTCTATAATGTGAACAATCTAGTGTCATGTATATTGTAAACAACCAAGTTTCATGTATAATGTGATCAATCTAGTGTCATGTATTAATTAAATCAAATAGTAAAATACTTAGTTTACAAAGAAGGTTTAGGTATGTGTACTAAATTGCAATAAATAAGAGGATGGTATTTAGATTGTACTCTTTTGGTAGCATAACCAAATGGATACTTTGACAAATTAACGTGATTTAAATTCATATGTTTTCAAGAATACATGCTTTAGCCTATAGGTAAACACTCACCCTCGGAATTCCCATGAGAGCATATGGATCCTTCGGTTGATTTGGATTTATATAAAATGTTTTCCTAGATAGAGTATCCAGAGTACAAGTGTCACCCTCCCAGATTGCACATTTTCTCTACTAATTACATAATTTAAAACTTTGATGGGGTTTCAGAATTTTAATGGATGACGTTTGGGTGATCTTGATGAAAATGTGACGAATGTATTTCATACTTGCAATGTTAAATCAACGAGTAATGGCATTTAAGTTGTAATATAAAACTTAGCATTGAATGATAAAATGTCAAATATTTATTCCAAGCATAAAGTAGCGGTTTCAAACTGGAATTTAAAGACAAGAATAGGAAACCCAGCTAATGTCTCAGGTAGTTTTCCACAAGGAAGCAGATGAGCACCAAGATGAACATCGTTATGGTTACTCGTAAAGCGAACTGGGCCTCAGCTCTAGCTACCGTACGTGCATCAAATATTTCCTGATCTCCTTCCATCATGTCAATGTGGGTACCTATATTTGCAATTAGGTCCTCCTGGTATCGCACTTGACCCAAAAGGCTGTCTATTCGTTGACCTAGAAGGTCGTGCCTTATCCCGTGCTCCATTCCCTATCTTAGAAACTCTGTGGTCCTCACATACTGGTGAGTGGCATTAGCTGGAGCTCTAATAGCATTGGTGGTTCCCATAGTCTACTTGGCTCCTGGGTTTGGGTGGTATGGGTCGGGTGCTACGTAAGGGTCTCTCAAAGGTGAGGTGCTTGATAAGGGTCTCTTGATGGGGGTGGTTCAGATGCTCGGAGTCTTAGGCCCATGCTCCTAAGCCAATCTGCTCTGCTGTCAAACATGGATCTGGCAGCTGGTTCTGTCGGTGACCGGTTGACTGGTGATGGGGATCCGAAGTCTTCCTCCTGCTCAGACTCTGTTTCAGGGTGATATTCCGGGGAGTCGGGAGGGTAAGTGGCCATGTCTAGCACAAAAAGAAAAAGGTTGTAAGTGATACAAGTCTTGGGCCGCGTAGAGTTAAACATGAAGTAGGGGGTCCTAGTTCTAACAGGTATGCACGCAAAAAGGAGAGGCATAGGTGGTTTCGAACCCGTGACCTCTCGTCTGGGGACCAATCGAGTTAACCGGTGAGATAGGGCAAATGCCATGTTAGCATTTGGTTTGAGAAACTTATAACCCGCACCCAAAACCAACTTCTTCTTCCCTAAGTACGAAACCCGTAAACCCTAATCCCACAACACCACAAATCCTCAATGATACGAGGCCAAAATGATAGGGATTTCAATGTGTGAACTAAGACGAGTTTAATGATAGCAAATTTACCTGAAATGGGTACTGAACGGTGGTGTTCGGCTATAGCTTTTGCGATCAGGTTCTTCGGCTCTAATCGAGTTCCAAGGTCGAGGTGAATTGGATTTGTGATTACAGGGAGTTTGTAACATGTGTTGCGATGATGTTTTTAGGTCCTAAACAGACCTGAGAGAACATATCTGCGGATAAATCCATCAAACAGTCCGGATCGAGAGGCGGAATCCCTTGATCCGGTATCATTCTCGAATCAGAAAAAGGTAGAGACGGGTGCGGGAATCACATACACGAACATAAATATATAAAAGTGAAAAAGAACAGATAATTGAAAGCATAAAACGTATGATTCTTTCATTGATATGAAAATGATAAAGCTACTCACACACTCACAATTAGTCTCACCCCAGGGTGATCTCCCCCTGGGGTGGTGATTCCCTCTACAAACACACACTCCTCCTATGTGGTATTCTACTATAAATAGGAGGCCAAGCACATGTGCCTTGTTTTCCAAGCCACCGCCAAATGGGCCTGAAAAACAGGTATTGAAACTAGGTAGTTTCGATTGAACAATTGTTTAACCGAAACTAGTAGTTTCGATTGAACAAATGTTCAACCGAAACTTGTAGTTTTGATACTGTAGTTTCTATTGACAGCATCAGTCTCAATTTTATACCCAACAATCTCCCCCTAGACTGATGCTATCAATTCTTGTCCGACTCTGTCTTTCGTCTTCATAGATTGACTGATGATCCAATGCCTTTCGTTGTGATTCTCCCCCTCAAGTGTAGACCCTCCTATCTTGTAGGCAATTGATAAAGGTTTAAATCCCAAGTATTTAGCAGTAAATAACCATCTTTCTACAAAGATTCTCGATATTCACGGACACTTGATCAACTTGTGCCTTCTCTCCCCCTAAAAAAAGGTCAATTTTAAGCGGAAGCTCACTTTGTCTTGCATCTTCATAACTCTGCTGATAATTTGAAGCCTTTCGTGGTAATTCTCCCCCTGAAGTGTAGAACCTCCTATTTCTAGGTAAAAGATAAGGGATCGAATCACCATGTAATCAACGACCAATGATCTGGTTCGTCACAAATATGATTGACTTTGCTACCCACTGCTCAAAATTGAAATTTAAATAAAGGAATTACGGCTGGCTCTGGCAGAACATCATGTATATTGCTGCTAAAGAAACGATATTTTCAAAAAACCGAAAATGTTGTCTCCAAGTTTTCAGCCAAAACTCCCCTCCATATATGCAATATCCTGTGAAAAAATTTATCCAAGAAATTCTCCAAAATACTTTTTTTAATATCTTGGAGAGTACTTGGACAGTTATGCCTGTAGATTCGATAGGCTATACTTCAGTCGAAACATGACTAGTTTCGGTAGAGACAGTACCGAAACAAGAAGTTTCGATAGGGAGATTCTTCAACCGAAACTAGTAGTTTCGATAGGAGATTCTTCAACTGAAACTAGTAGTTTCGATACCCTCTAGTTTCGATAGCCTAGTTTCGACAGCCTAGTTTCGATGTTTTCTACTTCTGATTTAGGGCTTCAACAGTAGTTTCGATAGAACATGTTCAGCCGCCACCTAGTTTCGACCAAAATCTTCAGCCTCCAACTAGTTTCGATAGAACATCTTCAGCCTTCAGCTACTCCGATACCACCAATCCAGGTTTGAAAATTGCTTCAAAAAGCCTTACATCTTCAGATTTTGAAAATGTAAATGTAGAAGAGCAGTCACGAACATGCTACACATCGATTTCTTTATTTTTAACGTCTCAATGACGGGTTTTCTCTGATTTTGGAGAAGATTCGAGAGCAATAAAGAGCCACCATGGCTCTAATACCACTTGTAGGTCCTGAACAGACCTAAGAGAACATATCTGCGGAGAAATCCATCAAACAGTCCGGATCGAGAGGCGGAATCCCTTGATCCGGTATCACTCTCGAATCAGAAAAAGGTAGAGACGGGTGCGGGAATCACATACACGAACAGAAATATATAAAAGTGAAAAAGAACAGATAATTGAAAGCATAAAACGTATGATTTTTTCATTGATATGAAAATGATAAAGCTACTCACACACTCACAATTAGTCTCACCCCAGGGTGAGCTCCCCCTCGGGTGGTGATTCCCTCTACAGACACACACTCCTCCTATGAGGTATTCTACTATATATAGGAGGCCAAGCACATGTGCCTTATTTTCCAAGCCACCGCCAAATGGGCCTGAAAAACAAGTATCGAAACTAGGTAGTTTCGATTGAACAAATGTTCAACCGAAACTTGTAGTTTCGATACTGTAGTTTCTATTTACAGCATCAGTCTCAATTTTATACCCAACAATGTTTGATCCAATAATGGGGTTAAATTCTATACAAGACGCACGAATTAACTCGTATTGAGCGAGGGACGGTTACAGAATTGGTTAAGGGTTAATAAAATTAATTTGGTTTAAATTGGTTCATCATTGGCATTTAGTATTGATTGCCTAACGTCTGTGCACGAGTTTTGTACCTTATCAGTTTCGAATTTCAAGCGTTTGGATCGAAATCGCTGGCGGTTTGACCTGGGAAAGTCAATTGTCGCATGAAGGGTTTGAATTCAGATTAATTCATTATTTTCTGTTAAATTGATTCGTTAGAATTAATTGAAACATACCGAATCACGTTCTAGCAAAGGGGGATGGGTTCAAGATGAAGAAGGGGGTTAAATTTGGGTTCAAATGAAAAATCAAGGTTCAATGGTAACTAAATGGGTTTAAAATTTATTTTGTTTTAAACTCATTGTAATTATTTATACAAATTTTTGTTTATAAAATCTAACTGTTGTTTGCTTATTTATCATATTTTGTAAAGGAAAAGTTTCCACTTTTATAAATTTCATCATTGTATAAGTGTTTATTAATTATGTATATATATTTACATATATATAGGGGTGAGTTATACTAAAAAGGAGATTTTATCTAAAAAGTATAAAAAGTACATGTTTAGACATGGTCTCATTCATTTTAGCCATGGTTTTTATGTTTTCTTTTTGTGAACATATTTAAAAATTAAAAAAACATCATACCTAAAATGAATGAACACCATGTCTAAACATGTATTTTTTAGACTTTTTAGGAAAAATCTACTTCTTAGTTTAACCCAACTCTATAACTATAAATGAGTACATATATATATATATATATATATATATATATAGAAGATATAAATGCATCATTAAAGTTCGAATAGATTATTTTAACAAAGTATATACATATGTATCTATTTAAATATACATATATAATAGAAAGTTTTTATGTAAATACAAGGTTAAAACTTCGGGTCCATAAAAATTAACGTGACGTATTGTGTTGGACAAGTATGGGTTTGAACGGCGTGTCATTATTGTATAAAAATAAAAAAAGTTCGGTTGGAAAATCATGGATGTTACATGTGTCAACAGCTGTGGTGGTGGCTGACCCAGTGGCGAGTACGATTCGACGGTGGGGTCACGGTTTTGCAGATGGCCGACGAGGAGGAGGAGGGCTGTTGTGGCGATGGCAGTAGTAGTGTGCTATGGCGGCGAACATCGGAGAGCGGTAAGGGTGTTGTTTTCGACGTTCAAGGAGGTTCGGGTGGAGTCCTCTGGCGTAGTAGCGGTGGTGTTAGCCAATTTGGTTTAGTCACGGAAAGGATGAAGGATACGGTGTGCGCGGTGATGCATGGTGTTGGCCGTGAGGGTGATGCTTGACGATGATGGCAAACAGGTGAGGGTTGTGACTCCGGCGATGGATCACGGTGGAACACGAGAAGCTAGCATGGTAGTAACCGGCCATGATGGTGGTTGTGTGGGTGACACATGAAGGAGCACGGTGGTGGATGGACGGGCTAGGCTAGAATTAGTATCGGGCTAGGGTTTGCATTAGAATGCACGTGCACATGCATGTATGAATCCTGGTTCATGTATTCGTAGAGCTAAGGATTCGGTGAATTAGACGGGCGAGCAGATGAGACGAGGGTCGGGGTTTATTTTTATGTACGCGTTATTTGACGTATGTTTAGAACATGTCTTATATTATGATCATACGTTTGGAAAATTTGGGTTTTGAGCAAGTGATCGGGTTCCAGAACTTGGATTTGGACTTAGCGTAACCGGTGAGTTTCTAATCCCCTCTTTAATGATTTTACTGTTTTGGGGCTATTGTACATACCTGCAATATTTGTTTAATAAATTAAACGTGATGATAGTTTTGGGTTTAATCCGATGAGTTATGAATTTATATATTCAAATACAGAACTAAGGGATTGTGTCTTGTCCTTACAGTGTGTGGCTAGATGTGAGTTTGTTGGTCGTGTGTCGTATAGTAACCTAGTGGGGTGAGTCGGGGAATGAGTTAGAAGTTTATGAGTATATGTAGGATGTGTTATCTTGAGAATATGTGTGGGGTGCATGCTTAGCTAACGAGTCATGTAATGTATGTTTTATGTGTTATGTGCTTCATTATGTGTGTATTTTTGTCGTCGTCCTTGTGACACGACGGGAAATTGTGTCGTTATCCTTGTGGCATGACGGGAAATGATGTGAAGGACGAGGTCCTTCGGGAAGTCACCAAGAGTGACAAGGTCCAGGGGGACAGTGATGAGCTTGGAGTATGATGAAAGCCCTGACGAGGGTAACCCTTACGAGGGCGTTTGTGACGAGGTATGTGTTTGTGTGCATTTATGTGTGTTTTAATTGCATGCAAGTGCTGATTGTTATTGATTGTGCTGAGATGATATTATGGCGGTGTTGAGCATTAGACTGACCGTTGTGTCAGTTGGCCTTGTGAGAGTCTTGGTTAAGGCTTGTTAGGTCGGTGTCATGGAGTTGGTTATGTTAACCGGAATTCAGGTTGATACGTGTGGTAGATTACGAGTTTTTAGTGTAGTAAGCTCGATCCATGTCAGTGACACTTACAGGGTTATAATTATGGGATGGGTCTTGGGTGGAGAACCCTTATGGGAATTGGTCGGTAACATGGGGTACTTTCATGTTAATAAATAACAAATCATTTTATAAGGATTGGGATGTCCTGAGTTGACATAAATGATATTTATGACGAGACGGTTTCTTCTTAAACTAAACTGTTAGAACTCACTCAGCGTAGCTGACTTTGTATGTACGTTAGGTTGTTTTGCAGGTGAGATTGTATGACGAGGTATCTTGGCTTGGGAGCGGTGCTACTCGGATTGGTGTGCAGGAATTCGTAAGGTAAAGTTAAAAATGATAATGACTTTAAAGGATGATTATTATTTTAAGAAAGACTTCCGCTGTATGTTTTTGTAATAAAATAAGGGTTTTAAAGAGAATACCCAGTGATGAGATCTAACTGTAGGGTACTCGGTTTAGGGCCTTACAAGTTGGTATCAGAGCCGAGGTTTAAGAGAAAAAAGGTGTTTTAAAAACATAAAATACCTAAACTTAAACTGAAAACGGGACAAGGGTAAACGAATGCTACCATGAGTAACCACGAGCCAAGAGGTACGTCTTTTGAGTTAAACATTAATTGTTAGAGAACCATTTTTGTAATGTAATTCTATGAGGAGTTGTTTGGTATGATTGAGTGGTTTAGTGATTCTGTGTGGAATTGCGTTGTGTAAATACGTTTTGTGATAGGGTGTTATGTGTAACTATATGATGATAGTGTCTTGTGTTGGTGGATTTGTGTGGGATGCATGTGCATCCGTTGTGTGGAATGTAGAGAGCTAGTGTGAGTAGGATGGGGAACGTTTAGAATTCAAGTAGCAACGTGGACAACCGATCACATTTGATCACCGTGATTTAGAGGTCTATCGTTACTCTTATATTTTGAATCGGTTACCTATATAAACCACATAAATGTTCTATCTTGAGTAGGATTACATGGCTAAAACAAAGCATACGAGGTCAGTCAGATTGGGAGCTATGGCTAGGAGGAATGCAGATCAACATGTCAAGCCGGCGACTGCTGTAGATGGAACTGAAGGTGATATGGGGGTAGTGTTGGCGCTTCCCGCGCCGAGTGTGACTAGAGCTCCGGTGAGAGACATGCTGCGTGATGCTATGATTGGACAGACCGGATAGAAAAGGAGAGCAGTGTCATCTGTACGTGATTTCCCTCCAGGATGTGGACCTGCGTGATTGAGAGATCGACTACTTGCCACAACTAAGAGGGCTCTGTTTCAAAAAGACAGTGAATAACCCGGAATGTGACGGTGAGGAACCATAGGAGGACACGCCAAATGCACATGAAGTGGTCTAGTAGTGACTTTGTGGGCATTGTTCGGGATACTAGATTGCTTGATGATTAGTTGATCTGGCAGTTGTCACGAGATATTTCAGGGTGATTTGACGTTATGACTAATTAGACGTTTACGTGTTGTGATGTTTAATTCAAATATTGACTATTTGATTTTGACATTGGTTGTGAGCTTTTCCGCATGATGATTTGAACATAATTAATGATAATTGTGTTTGTGATGGTGTACGATTGTGTTTACAGTCGTTGATTATGTGCGGTAATGTGTGATTGTGTGATTACATTTTGAATGGCGTGAGTTCACGTTTAATATGATTCTTAAAGAGCATGGTTGAGTAGGTTGTGCAGGTGGACTTTTATAGACATAAAATTGAATTTGTATGTGTCTACAGTCTTAAGGTAGTGTCACTTATGTGCTAGTGTTTAGGTGATGTTTGGAATGCAATGGGCATATTGTACTTTGTGTGAATGTTCAGGACGGGGTCCTGTGGGAAGTGAGGGTTATACATCTTGTGTATGCATAAATGTTCAGGACGAGGTCCTGTGGGAAATTTTGGATATATATCTTTTGTGTATGAATGATTAGGATGAGCTCTAGTGTATGACACCTATATTGTAACCCGTGAGACGATGTCTTGTGTCTAGTCTGAGTAGTGTGTCGTCCTGAACTAATGGTACGGCCCGTAGAGGGTACGACTGTGTGAACTCTATGTGAGTACATGATGATGTGTGGCAGGGTTCACCGTTGTGATGAATAGAAGTTGGAGTTCAGGAGTTTGTGTGTCTATAAATGACGAGGTCATATCGTATGCACGTAGATTTGCTCAGGTCTAGCTAGTTGTGTGTGTGCACTTTATGCGAGTTAGAAAGTTGGGTTAATAGTAAGTATGTAGAACATTGTGTGTTCTGTTGTTATGTTGTGTCGGTATGTGTCCTTGTAGTACAGCTCGGACAAAGTATTTCTTTCTTGACATTTTTCTTGACGTTGATACATCGAGGTGATGCGAGGAGTTTGGACGTTTTTCTAGACGATCGATGAGTTGCTCTTATGAGATGCCTATGCTTATGTAACACCCCGAAAATTCCTAAACAAGTGAAGGGCCATGACTGTAAATAAGTTAAAACCAAGAACCCAAAGTAGCAAGATTGAAAGAACAAGAACCAAAAATGAAAAATTGGGAAAAACAGCCTGTAACGGACCGTCACCGGTCATAACGGTCCGTTACGCATCATGACGGACCGTCTCCCATCATAACAGTCCGTGTCGCAATACCGGAGGCGGTTTTAGGGTTGCTGACACGTTTCTAATGACTCAGCCAAGTGATGGACCATCACAGATCCATAACGGTCCGTTACGTGCTCCCAAAGTGCGTAGCCGCCAAGCAATGGTGTGACGGACCGTCACGCCTTGTAACGGTCCGTCACCGACCCAAGATTTTCCCTGTAAATAGATGATCGATCTCAGACCTTTTCTCACACAAATCACACCTCCAAACACACACACAACTTCTGATGTTCCGATCCCGAGCCCCGGTTCGATTGCGAGAGGCCGATTTCTAGCAATTCGACTCCAATTTGCAGTAGATAGTGCTGAGGTAATGTTCCAACCTACTATTAATCTTTGGTTATGCATCCTTAAGCTAGAATTATATAACTTAGGTAATGTCATTATATCTAGGAACTCGGCCCAAGGTGTTTGACATATTAGTGATTCATTAAGCCGAAATACTGTCACACCCCCAAATTCCACTAACGGAGTTTTACCATTTTGGAAGGTGACAAAATAGGATCTCAGACATCAGTTACTTCAAACGACACTATATGGGACTTGAAATGTAATAATATAAAAGATCAAGTTTAGAGTAAATGTACGAAAGCGTTTAACAAAAGTAAATGCGCAAAACAACGCGCCCAAATTCAAATAATAACAAAACATAATTATTGTTTGACAAATTGATGATAGAAGTCAAGACACCATGCATGACCTAACGTGATCCTGCATAACGACATGAGAAAACATGTAAGAAAACAAGTCAACACTAGGTTGGTGAGTTCACAGGTTTCAATCATTACAAATAAAATGTTTGCAGATTATTGTACATTCAATATATATATCAAAAGGTAGCTAACCAATGTTCATGTATACTAATGCGCTCGCAACCGTAAACTGACTGTTTATGTTTGAATGCCTCCCACCAGGCCTATCAACCATGGTGCATGTTTAGGTCAATATTACACCCGTTCGACCTCCAATCGAGTTAGCGCGACTAACGCGGGTGGGGTTTGTCAAACCCAATAGTACTACTCAACATACCTCGCTATACCTATATTTAAACGTTTCGAGGTGAAGACTTTCAAGATAGAGTTTACGCATAGTCATAACAAGTGATAACATATATGAATTACAAAAATCAAAAGTGTTTGCGTCATGTTTTCTCCCCCAAGTAAAAACAGTAAAAGGGGCCGTGAAACTCAACTGCGTTGCGTAGTAGGTAGTATCGCACAAGTATGAGATTTAGAACCTCAAGTGTTAGCCTGCACGGCTTACGTATGCCCTAGAATTATAAACACATAATTAGACACAAGTTGGGATTTGTGACGACGACACGGAAGGTTAGAACGTTTTAACACATTCAAAGGATTAATGAGTAGACGAACGTGTCTACGAGAATATAAGTTTCTTATTAAATAAGATGAGTGCGTTTCGTGTCGAACGTTAATAACGAATAATATTAAATAAATAAATAGATTCGTATGTATGTATCATTTAATAATGATTTAAGAAAATAATATAACATATATATTATTTTTGAACTCGTAGAAAATATACGATAATCATTACGTGATAAAATAATAAATATATTATTTTTATTTGAGATAATAAACATGAGTAAATAATATAAATAATTATATTATTATTTATTTTGAAACGTTACATGAGATTAATAAACGAGGCGAAATAATACAAAATATATATATTATTTTATAACAGGAGTCATGGGTTGAAAATAATATAAACATATTATTTTATTTGAATTCGTGGTTTAAAAATAATATAAATATATTATTTTAAAAGTAGAAATAATAATAATTATAAGTTATAAAACCAAACCCGAGCCTACGGGTGGTTTCCGGAGCTAAAACACATCAGTATAATATTATAATAGTATAGGGATAGGTTTTTACATTAAAATAATACCAGAAAAAAGCCCCAAAAATAAAATGCAGGAGCCCGGACTAGAACCCGGGTCTCTCCCACACACGCACACAGTCTTAACCACACCCGCCCGCTAGGGTATCTCGTTGTTAACCCGGACCAATTGGTTTTATCAAACAAGTCCAGTGTATCCCCTTCCCAAATTCACGCACGATCGAACCCAGTCCAATTCTGTCGATTTCGATTATGATCGAACAAAACAACATAGGGGTTTTATAAATCGAGCATAGGCGATTCTGTGTGTGTTTAAATTGGAAAACATCAAGCCTAGGTTCGTTTAATTACAGATTCAAGTGTCGAAACCCAAGATATGAACTCAGAATCAATTAGATCAGATTCGATAATGAAATCGGTTGGAATTAGGGGGCTTTTACTGATTAGGCTATTGCGAAAACACTGGGGAAGTTTAATTTGATTAACAATGTGCCAAAGATCAAAACGCCCAACTCGTTATTAGAATAAACCCTAGATTACGGATTTGGATTTAAACAGGTTCAAAGGTGGAGTTCGATCAAATTGGAAACCAGGAATTTGTTCTTGATCGAATCAGTGTTATAAGCCCTAATTGGTTTAGGGCTTTCATTCTACGGATAAAAACGAAGCTATAGGTGTAGGAAATTACCGGATTAGTGTTCGAATTGAGTGTGATCGGCTAGAAACCGATGCCGACGATAACTGGTCTGATTCTTGGCGACTTCTCCTGTGATTCCGGTCAAGCTGGTGCGCGTACGATCTTCAGAGTTTTTCGTGTGTCGAATGCAGGGGGTTCAAATGTGGAATTAACATCAGTATTTAACGAATTTGATGGCCATACGATCATTGTCGACGGTTATGGCTTTAGTTGGATTAATGAGATTAATTCGTGCCTAATAAAGATGTTAAACTGCTCAATGATGATCGTTTATTGCATTTTGGGATGATTCTGTTACAAATTTGAGTGATAAATGAGTTATGAGTTCGAATTAAAACCAAGAATTCGTGGGTTTGACTTTCTAAAGTCAATGAAATTGACATTGGTCTAATTACAGAATTATTCCCTCTAGTTTCTGTGTTGGAGTTTAGAACTTGGCAGAAAGAACCCTTGTGGTTTGAATTGAGGTTAGAACCTGGTTAGTTTGACTATCACAAGTCAACAGGAGTACAATTTTGACTTTGAAAAGTCAACAGAACGGTTTAAGGATATTACACAACTAGTTCTTGGAGTTTGAGTTTGAATATTGACAGAATTAGTCCCTAGGGTTTGAGATAAGTTAAATAGGTTAACTTTAACTAGATTTAAATAACGGAGTTAGACTAAAAAGTCCGGATTGTCACATCATCCCCTAGTTGAAAGAATTTTCGTCCCAAAAATTAAAATAAAAATAAAAAATTTCTGAGGTGTCACATCATCCCCTTATTGAAATAATTTTCGTCCCGAAACATAGAATAGTACCTTAAGAGTTTGACGTGGATTGCTTGAACAAATGAGGATACTTTCGTATCATCTGATCCTCGCGCTCCCATGTGAATTCTGGTCCGCGTTTCGAGTTCCAACGAACTCTGACAATAGGGATTTTACTGCGTTTGAGCGTTTTGATTTTCCTATCCATGATTTCTACCGGTTCGACAAAACGCAATTGTTCATCGATATGTAGTTCCTCATGAGGAACCACAAGTGTTTCGTCTGCTAGACATTTCTTCAAGTTCGAGACATGAAGGACGTCGTGTACACTACTAAGTCCTTCCGGTAGGTCCAGTTGATATGCTACTGGGCCAATTCTCTTCAGTATTTTGAACGGTCCAATATTACGAGGATTCAGTTTGCCTCGTTTCCCGAAGCGAATTACACCTTTCCAAGGTGAAACTTTCAGTAGAACCATGTCGCCTACTTGAAACTCTAATGGTTTACGATGCTTATCGGCGTAGCTCTTTTGACGATCTCGAGCTGCCGCCATACGGTTTCGAATTTGAACTATCTTTTCAGATGTTTTGAATACAAGTTGGGGACCTGTAAGTTGGTTGTCCCCAACTTCAGCCTAACAGATAGGAGATCAGCATTTACGTCCAAACAATGCCTCGAATGGTGCTGCCTTGATGCTAGTGTGATAACTGTTGTTGTAGGAGAATTCCACTAAAGGTAAGTGAGACTCCCAAGTGTTACCAAAATCGATCACACATGCTCGTAGCATGTCCTCTAAGGTTTAGATGTTACGTTTCGTTTGACCATCAGTTTGAGGATGATACACCGTACTCATGTCTAGACGCGTACCTAAAGCTTTTTGCAGAGATTGCCAGAAATGTGATGTGAATCGAGCGTCTTGATCCGAAATAATAGAAATTGGCACTCCGTGCCAAGAGACTACTTCCTTCAAGTAAACACGAGTAAGTTTTTCCATTTTGTCAGTCTCTCTGATTGCTAAGAAGCGAGCAGATTTAGTCAGAAGATCGACGATCACCCAGATGGTGTCGCATACGCTAGGAGTTCGGGGTCATTTTGTTATGAAGTCCATAGAGATTTGTTCCCATTTCTACATAGGAATCTCTGGTTGCAGTAGTAAGCCAGAAGGCTTTTGGTATTCTACCTTAACCTTTGTGTAAGTCAGGCACTTGCTCACATAGGTGGCTATACCGGCCTTCATCTTTGGCCACCAATATAGAACCTTTAGGTCATGATACATCTTGTCAGAACTTGGATGAATAGATTATCGAGATTTGTGAGCTTCATCCATAACCAGTTCTCTTAAGTTCCCATACACTGGAACCCATATTCGCTCTGCCAGGTAGTGAATGCCATCTGATTTGACCTCCAGTTGTTCTTCCATACCGCGTGTAGCTTCCAGCGGTAGGTTTTCCTTTTTAAGGGCTTCGAGTTGAGCACTTCGGATTTTGTCAAGTAATCCAGTGTGGATAGTAAGCTGTAATGCTCGAACTCGTTTAGGTTTGGTGTCCTTACGACTTAGGCCATCGGTTACCACATTAGCCTTCCCCGGATGGTATCTAATTGCACAGTCATAGTCGTTCAAGAGTTCAACCCAATGACGTTGTCGCATGTTCAACTCTTTCTGTTCAAAGATATGCTGAGGGCTCTTGTGATCGGTGTATATAGTGTATTTGGTACCGTACAAGTAATGTCTTCATATCTTTAGTGCAAATACTATGACCCCCAACACTAAATCATGAGTTGTGTAGTTTTTCTCTTGTATTTTCATCTGACGAGAAGCGTAAGCGATGACCTTCTCACGTTGCATCAGAACACAACCAAGACCTTGAATTGATGCATCACAATACAACACAAAATCATCCGTTCTCTCCGGAAGAGATAGGATTGGTGCACTGCAAAGTTTCTGCTTCAGAAGTTGGAATGCTGATTCCTGGGTATCACCCCAGTTATAAGGTTTACTCTTCTGAGTTAAGGCTGTGAGGGGTTGTGCAATCTTGGAGAATCCTTCAATGAAACGACGGTAATAGCTAGCTAATCCCAGAAATTGTCGCACCTCAGTTGGCGTTGTCGGTGCTGCCCAATTCTTGATTGCTTCTATTTTAGACGGGTCGACATGTATCCCTGTCTCGTTGACTACATGTCCTAAGAATTGCACTTCACGAATCCAGAATTCGCACTTGGAAAGTTTTGCGTACAACTGTTCTTGTTTTAGCAATTCCAAAATCAAACAAAGGTGTTCCTCATGTTCATCCCTATTCTTGGCATAGATGAGGATGTCATGAATGAAAACAAGGACGAACTGATCAAGGTACGGTTTACACACAAGGTTCATGAGATCCATGAACACCGCGGGTGCGTTGGTCAGTTCGAAAGGCATGACCATAAATTCGTAGTGACCATACCTAGTCCTGAATGCCGTCTTTGAGATGTCCTCCTCTCGGACTCTCAACTGATGATAGCCGGACCTAATATCAATCTTGGAATAAAATATTGATCCTTGGAGTTGATCAAATAGATCGTCGATGTGGGGTAGAGGATATCGGTTCTTGATCGTCACTTTGTTCAGTTCCTGGTAATCGATGCACATGCGGAAAGTCCCGTCCTTCTTCTTGACAAATAGAACTTGAGCTCCCTATGGCGTTGAGCTAGGTCGGATGAAACCTTTGTCTAACACCTCTTGCAGTTATGTAGATAATTCCTGCAATTCACTAGGTGCAAGTCGGTAGGGTGCCCGAGCAATAGGCGCTGCTCCGGGTGCTAAGTCAATTTGGAACTCGACCTGTCGGTGAGGTGGAAGACCAGGTAGGTCTTCGGGAAATACTTCCGGATATTCACGAATGATCGGTATGTCGTCAATCCTATTCTCCTCATATGGCTGCTCGGCGAAGAGCCAAAATAGCAGTATGTCCCTTACGTAGACACTTTTGTGCTTTCATGAAGGATATGATGCCCATAAAAGCACCACTCCTTTCGCCTTGGACAGAGAGGGTTTCTCCATTAGGAAGTGGAAGGCGAACAATTTTCTCCCGACAGACGATCTCGGCTTGGTTCTTTGATAACCAGTCCATTTCAACAATTGCGTCAAAACTACCGAGTGTGACCGGCATGAGATCAATGTCAATATTACGTCCAGCCAGTTCGAGTTTACAACCCTTAAGAATGTGGGTTGCTTCTATTATCTGTCCGTCCGCTATTTCTATGGTATACTTATCTTCTAACATGGTTGGAGTTTCTCTTAGTAGGTTACTAAGTTTATTAGATATAAAACTATTATGAGCACAGGTGTCAAATAGTACAGAAGCAAAATAATTGTTCAGAAGGAACTTACCGGTAACCACATTGTGGTCGTATCGAGCTTCTCCAGATCCTGGCACAAAGGCTCGCCCATTTGCACCGTTCCCTCCATTATTACCGTTGTTGTTATTATTGCCCTGGTGGTTATTGTTGTTGTTATTGCCGTTGCCACCATTCTTTAACTGTGGGCAGTCCATCCGGATATGTCCTTCCTTACCGCATTCAAAACAACCCTTGGTAAATCTAGGTTGTTGAAATGGTTGTTTGGGTTGAAGTTCAACCCTACAGTCTTTCACAGCGTGGCCCATCTTGACACACACTGACATCATAGCCTATCACAAGTACCAGTGTGGTGATACCCACATTTGTTGCACTTGGGGTTTCTCCCAGTATAACCACTCTGATTCTAACCAATATAGAATCTGTTCTTGATCGAATCAGTGTTATAAGCCCTAATTGGTTTAGGGCTTTCATTCTACGGATAAAAACGAAGCTATAGGTGCAGGAATTTACCGGATTAGTGTTCGAATTGAGTGTGATCGGCTAGAAACCGATGCCGACAATAACTGGTCTTATTCCCGGCGACTTCTACTCTGATTCCGGTCAAGCTGGTGCGTGTACGAGTTTCAGAGTGTTTCGTTTGTCGAATGCAGGGGGTTCAAATATGGAATTAACATAAGTATTTAACGAATTTGATGGCCATACGATCATTGTCGAAGGTTATGGCTTTAATTGGATTATAGAGATTAATTCGTGCCTAATAAAGATGTTAAACTTCTCAATGATGATCGTTTATTGCATTTAGGGATTATTCAGTTACAAATTTGAGTGATAAACGAGTTATGAGTTCAAATTCAAACCAAGAATTCGTTGGTTTGACTTTCTAAAGTCAATGAAATAGGCATTGGTCTAATTACAGAATTAGTCCCTCTAGTTTCTGTGTTGGAGTTTAGAACTTGGCAGAAACAACCCTTGTGGTTTGAATTGAGGTTAGAACCTGGTTAGTTTGACTAGCACAAGTCAACATGAGTACAATTTTGACTTTGAAAAGTCAACATAATGGTTTAAGGATATTACACAACTAGTCCTTGGAGTTTGAATTTGAATATTGACAGAGTTAGTCCCTAGGGTTTGAGATAAGTTAAATAGGTTAACTTTAACTAGATTTAAATAACAGAGTTAGACTAAAAAGTCCGGATTGTCACAAATATCTCTGAAATTCGGAGCACAAATCCAATGGGTGGGGTTGTGAGAGTTGATGCTGAAAGTGTTTACGTGGACGCTTGATTGGAGATTTTTATGATGTGATCGAGATGACGACGCTGGAGGTTTCAGCGTGGAGTAAAGATGCGACGTGATGGCCGTCATGGATGTATTCCATATGAATGGTTTGGTTGACATGTGTTGACAGATGTCACACCCCAACCGACGGCGGAATCATCGGGGCGGGACATGTGGACTGTTCATGAGCACGAGGTTGACTAGATTGCAATATTTTAATCATCAAATTTCATTGCATAGTTTCAAACAAATCAAACACGACCAAATTCCAACAAGCATGAAATTGAAATACATAATATTCTTTATTTAAATTTAACTAAGTCCAAAGCCTATCTGTAGCATGTCTTGATCAAACACACACGTTAGCACCTGAAACATGAATAAAATAAGGTCAACCAAAAAGTTGGTGAGCATACACAGATTTATACATAGATATTATATAGATGTGAAATAAGCAAATCCTTACATATCATGATAAAATAAGGCATTTATGGGGAGTAACCATTGTGTAACCAAAGTACAATCAAACCTTTGTAACTAGCATGCAAATTGTGTTGTCAGTAACAATCACCCCAATCTGGGTGGGTTTGTCAGACTCAATAGATCTATCATTGTTAACCGTCGGCTTGAATAGTTAATGATTGCACATAAAATGCACATAAATAGTTAACACACCTTGCACTCAAACATAAAGCTCAAATTTGCACACATGAATGTAAAGAGGATTGTATTTGTGTAGTTTGTGTAAATGTAAGCAATTGTGTGTATAGAGTTCATGATTCACCCCAAAAGTGTAAAAAAGTAAAAGGGGCTATGTAATACTCACTTGTATCAAAATGTAGTAGTTAACACGAGCGTTGGATAATCCAAGTGATTTGCTAATCACTAAGTTTGACCTAGAGTAAAATAGTATTACTTTGGATTAATAGTATGCATAATGTCTAAGGAAATTCTAAGGCTTCAATAGGAGTGAGTGTATGGATTTGTACAAAGGGTTGGTGTATACGTTTACGTTTGCATTTGAATGAAAAATGTAAGTTCAATTAAATAACGAAAGACTTATGGTTTAATTTGAATAATTAACTAAAATAATAATTAATTTCTTTTTATTTAGTTGTTCATGAAAATGTGTCAAGAGGCATTTTAAATATATATTAGTATATAAATAGTGTGTGTAGGTTTAAATAAAACAATTATATGTAAACTTTTTATTTAAAATTTATTACTTTTTAATCCCTAGAAAAGATTAATTAATTTGTTAAAAACTTCCAAGTTGATAATTTAGTTTATAAAAAAGATTTCTGGGCCTTGGGATTTTATAAAATAATTTTTATAAAGGAAATTGAGTTTATATTAAAATAACAGAAGAAACAGGTTCTGACCAAAGGTAGGGCACAACCGTGCCAAAGATGTGGCGCAACCACGCTTAGGCATGGAGCGCGATCGTGCTTAGGCGTGGGGCGCGACCGTGCTTAGGCATGGGGCGCGACCGTGCTTAGGCATGGGGCGCGACCATGCCTGGACAAGAGGCACGACCGTGCTAATCGATTAGCACGACTGTGTCTGAATGTTCCAGAAGCTAAATTGTCTAAATCCTGTATTAATAACAGGTGAATTCATAGGGCTTTAGATTGTTGGGTGTTTGCGAATCTAACCATATATTTTAATTGAACGGAGATCATGTCTAGGGTGTAGTTCAATTAAACCAAAACGTGATGAACCCTAGATTTTATTCGTGTCCAATTCGGTGGTATAGGCCCTGAATAGGTTAGGGCTTTCATTCACGGGATTGAAATGAGTATGAGGATGTGTTTACTTACCTTAACGATATCGAATTGGTAGGGTTCGACCAAACGGAGTTCCGACTTTGATGCGTTGATCCCTGGCGTCTCCTGCTGTGATTCCGGCACAATTGATGTGAGGAATGTGATTAGAGAGGCTTGAATATCATGCGCAGATGGTTGATTTCGAGCGTGATACGAGAATTGGACAAGATTGAGAGAAAGGAATGAAGAGGTGACGGTTTTGGTTTCTAATTACTAACGTGGTTATTGGAGAGGCCTTGGTTATTGATGAACGGTCTGAAACGGCACAATAGACGTTACAATTACGGATTCAAACAGGTTTGCGATTAAAGACAGATTTTGCGTTTCAACTGGGTACCTGGCGCGACCGTGCCAATGCATGGCGTGACCGTGTTTACGGGGCGCGACCATTCTAGGTCATGGCGCGACCGTGTCTACTTGGCGCGACCGTGCCAGGTCATGGCGCGACCGTGCGAAGTGATCTTTTGATAAATTTCAAAACTGATCTTTGTAGTTTGTGAGATAACGGAGGTTTGTTTCAGTTGTTATTGTAACGATGTAAAATGTGTGTATGTACTCATAATATTATGATAATACTCCCTATTTGCACATGAAAATATTAAATGATGTGACACTACGTTTTGAATGTGAACATTAGATTGAAATTGTCGTTTATTGCACAATATGAAATATCGGAAAAACATGGATGTTAAAGTATCCCCTAGTTGAGGGAATTTCGTCCCGAAATTTAACTAGTTGAGGCTACTGAATCAGCAAAGAGGTGTGGATACTTGAGTTTCATTTGGTCTTCTCGTTCTGAAGTAAACTCGGGGCCTCATTTAGATTTCTAACGAACTTTAACAATAGGAATACGGCTTCGTTTGAGTTGTTTTACTTCACGATCCATAATCTCTACCGATTTCTCAACGAAGTGCATCGTGTCATCAATGCGCACATCGTCAAGAGGTATATGAAGGTTTTCGTCAGCAAGACATTTCTTCAGATTGGATACATGAAACTTAGGATGCACATTGCCAAGTGATGGAGGTAGCTCGAGTTTGTAGGCGACTTTCCCAATCCTTTCAAGGATCTTGAATGGACCCACATAGCGAGGTGCTAGCTTGCCTTTCTTTCCAAAACGGATTACACCCTTCCATGGGGATACCTTTAGAAGAACAAGATTACCGACTTGGAATTCCAAAGGTTTTCGTCGTTTGTCGGCATAGCACTTTTGCCGACTCCTCGCTACTCGGATGTTGTCACAGATTTGAATGATCTAGTCGGATGTTTCTTGGATTAACTCGGGACCAGTGATTTGTGCTTCACCAATCTCGTTCCAACAGATAGGAGAACGACACTTACGTCCATAGAGAGCTTCAAATGGAGCCATGTTGATACTTGTGTGGTAGCTATTGTTGTAAGAGAACTCAATTAGGGATAGATGTGAATCCCAATTGCCACCAAAATCTATTACACATGCTCTAAGAATGTCTTCAAGAGTTTGGATTGTTCGCTCGGACTGACCATCAGTTTGGGGATGGTAAGCCGTGCTCAAATCCAATCGTGTACCAAGATCAGTTTGGAGGCATTGCCAAAAACGGGAGGTGAAACGAGCATCTCTATCGGAGATTATGTTTAATGGAAACACCGTGACGACTCACGATTTCGTCAATGTAAATTCGGGCCATTTTTTCAACCAGATAGTCTTCACGGATAGGCAAGAAGTGAGCAGATTTGGTGAGGAAGTCAATGATTACCCAAATGCTATTGTAACCACTTGAGGTGCGAGGGAGTTTGGTAATGAAGTCCATAGCTAAATTCTCCCATTTCCACATAGGAATTTCTGGTTGTTCAAGCAAACCGGAAGGACGTTGATGTTCGGCTTTGACTTTGGAGCAAGTTAGACATTTGGCAACGTAGAGAGCAATGTCTTTCTTCATACCAGGCCACCAATATTGTTGGCGAAGATCTTGGTACATTTTATCCGCACCAGTATGAATAGAATAACGAGTCTTGTGAGCCTCGTTCATGAGAAATGAGCGGAGATCATCGCGATCGGGAATCCAAATACGGTTCAAGTAATAAAGTAAGCCATTGGGTTTAGATTCAAGCTGAAGTTCGACACCACACGACATTTCTTCGTACATGTTACCCTCGGTGACCGAGACGTGTTGAGCTTCTAGAATACGATGTTGAATGTCGGTTTGAATTCGGATACAATGAAGTATTACATGGTCCTTACGACTCAAAGCGTCGGTTACAACATTCGCTTTGCCGGGATGTTAACGAATTTCGCAGTCATAGTCGTTAAGGAGTTCAACCCAACGTCGTTGCCTCATATTGAGTTCTTTTTGGTTGAAGATATGTTGGAGGCTTTTGTGGTCGGTAAACACCACACATTTTGTGCCATAAAGGTAATGTCTCCAAATCTTCAATGCGAATACGACCGCACCCAACTCGAGATCGTGCGTCGTATAATTCTTCTCGTGAATCTTAAGTTGCCTTGATGCATAAGTGATCACCTTGCCTCGTTGCATGAGAACACAACCGAGACCTTGGTTGGAGGCATCACAGTAGACAACTAGATCATCATTCCCCTCAGGGAGGGTCAATATAGGAGCATTGCACAACTTTTGCTTGAGAGTTTGGAAAGCTTCTTCTTGCTTGGGTCCCCATTCATAAGGTTTAACCTTGTGGGTCAAAGCGGTGAGAGGGACAACAATCTTGGAGAAATTTGAAATGAAACGACGATAATATCCCGCAAGACCAAGAAACGAACGAACTTAGGTGGGGGTCTTAGGGGCATTCCAATTCTTAACATCTTCGATCTTAGCAGGATCAACATGAATACCCTTATCATTGACGATATGACCTAGGAATTGAACCTCCTTTAGCCAAAATTCACATTTGGAGAACTTGGCATATACTTGCTCTTTCTTCAAGAGATCCAAAACCAATCTAAGGTGTTGCTCATGGTCGGCTTTAGTCTTAGAGTAGATCAATATATCGTCAATGAAGATGATCACAAATTTTTCAAGATACGGTTTGCACACACGATTCATGAGGTCCATGAAAACCGCGGGTGCATTGGTTAACCCAAAAGGCATAACCATGAACTCGTAGTGACCATACCTTGTTCGGAAGGCAGTCTTTGGAATATCTTCCTCTTGCACACGGAGTTGGTGATAACTAGATCGAATATCAATCTTTGAGAAGTAAGTAGAGCCTTGAAGTTGATCAAAGAGATCATTAATTCTGGGCAATGGGTAACGGTTCTTTATGGTAAGCTTGTTGAGTTCGCGGTAGTCAATGCACATGCGGAATGATCCATCCTTCTTTTTGACGAATAAGACAGGTGCACTCCACGGTGAATGACTTGGACGGATGAAGCCCTTGTCGGAGAGCTCTTAGAGTTGGCTTGCAAATTCTTGCATTTCAGAAGGCGCAAGACGATATGGAGCTCTAGCCACGGGATTAGCTCCGGGCACAAGGTCAATGCGAAATTCCACTTGTCGAACAGGTGGAAGGCCAGATAGATCTTCGGGGAATACTTCGTGAAAATCCCGGATGATGGGGATGTCTTGAACACTCTTCTTTTTGACATCCCTTTGAACAACATGGGCTAGGAAAGCCACGTATTTCTTTCATAAGTACTTTTGAGCAGTTATGCATGACATGAGCTTGAGTCCTTTGCAAGGCTTTTCACCAAAGACTCTTAGCATTTCTCCAGTCGGTAAAGGTATTCGGATGCACTTCTCGAAACAGATAACTTCGGCATGGTGATTCGACAGCCAATCCATGCCTATGATGAGGTCAAAACTTCCCAGTGTCATTGGTACGAGGTTGATTGGAAATGTATGATCATTGAGTTCTAGTGTGCAGTCATGAATAATGGAGTCGATTGTAAGAGAGTCACCATTTGCTACTTCTACGGTGAAGGTTTTCTGTAATTTGGATCGTGTTTTTGCAAATAAGGGTTCAAAGTTAAGTGACACAAAACTCTTATCTGCACCGGTATCAAATAAAATGGAGGCATATTGACTATTAACAAGGAACGTACCGTTGACCACATCATTGTTGGCCTGAGCTTCGTTGGCGTTTATGTTGAAAGCACGCCCACGAGCTCTGCCTTGTCTAGCATTGATGAACTTCGCACATTGGTCGCGGAAATGATTCGGGTTGCCACATTCATAACAAGCACGCCCATTTGCAATAGCAGGCACACCTTGATTAACCACTTGATGGTTGGTTCGGGTTGGTGGGTTGACTTGACCTACAAGTGCCTTGGCTCTACAAACATTGACCGTATGGCCATATTTTCCCCAATGGGTGCAAAGGCGGCAGGGAATGGTTTGGAGGTGGTGATAATTGCATGTGGCACAAAGTGGGTAGATTCCAACATATGGCTTCTTGACAGGTGCTTGAACCATGGGAGCAACTTGGTTAACAGGTATAGCAGGAGTGATCACGGCATAATTCTTAGCCTTTCTTTTCTTATTGTTGTGGTAGGCTTCAGTTCTAGCTTCTTTGATGTGTGAAGGTGGGGTTATGGTGTCGGGAACTTTCTTGGTGCCCTTTCTAGTTAGAGTCCCTGCTTTTACATGGTTGTCGGTCAAAGTAGCAGATAGTCGGATAGCATCTTCGAGTGTTGCTGGATTTCTCCCTAAGACAGTATCTTGAATCTGCCTAGGCAATCCACCAATGTACTTCTCAATGCAGCGGGACAAAGGTGTGACCATATGGTCCACAAGGAGACTCAGCTCATGAAACCGAGTTGTATAAGCCAAACTTTCGCCACTATCTTGGGTAAGATCCCAAAATTCGGCCTCCAGCTTTTTTACCTCATTCTGGGGACAGAACTCTTCGGTGATTAGTCTCTTAACCTCATCCCACGGTAAGGCCATTGCTGTTTCCATACCTCTAGTTCTCTTTTCCCCATTCCACTACGTAAGTGCCCGTTTTTGAAAGACACTTGTGGCATGACGAACACAAAGGTCATTGGGACAGTCACTATTGAGGAAGGTGCCCTCAATACTTTCAAACCATTGAAGGAGTCCGGTGGCTCCCTCGGTACCATAGAACTTAAGAGGATTACATGAGTTGAAGTGCTTGAAGGTGCATTGTGGTGGGTTTGCACCACCACCACCACCATTAGTTCCATGGTTACCATTGGCGGCTCCATTAGCTTGGGTGAGTTGAGTTACAAGTTGTGTAAGGATAGCAGCAATATCGGTGTTGTTGTTGGTCACGGCAGCACGACGAGGAGGCATTCTACAGATTTACACAAGACAAGAAAGGTATGAGAACTTGTGAAAGTTGCTTGGATTTAAAAGGATAAGATATTTAAATAAAATGGTTAATCATAGTTTGGATTGTACTCAAATAGTGACATAATCACATGAATACTATGACACATTAAGGTTAATTAAACTTATATAACTTTCAAGGAGAACGTGCTTTAGCCTATAAGTAAACACTCACCCAGGGCATTCCCAGGAAAGCATACGGGTCCCTCGGTTGATTGGGATTTATGCAAAATGCTTTCCTAGACAGAAAACCCAGAATACAGGTGTCACCCTTCCAGATTGCACGTGTCCTCTAATAATTAACAAAGTTTAAAAACCTTAACGAAGAAATTAAGAAATTTTATAGATTTAGATCCATGAAGTTTCCACATGCTATGATGGTGATGACAGAGAAGCAGGTAAGAAGGTTATGAGGTTTATGGTATGGTTAGAGATATTGTTTATTTAATTTATTATTTAAGCATAGTTTAATAACTCAGGAATTTTTTTTAACAAGTAAGGCATCAAATGAAATAATAATTAACATAGTAAGCATGTAACACATAGCATGTAGCACATAACACATAATCATGAATCATGGCATAATGGGTACCCTAAAGTTATAGTCTAGGTCAAGGGTGTCTAATAACCTAGTTCCCTATAACCAAGACTCTGATACCAATCTGTCACACCCCAACCGACGGCGGAATCATCGGGGCGGGACATGTAGACTGTTCATGAGCACGAGGTTGACTAGATTGCAATATTTTAATCATCAAATTTCATTGCATAGTTTCAAACAAATCAAACACGACCAAATTCCAACAAGTATGAAATTGAAATACATAATATTCTTTATTTAAATTTAACTAAGTCCAAAGCCTATGTGTAGCATGTCTTGATCAAACTCACACGTTAGCACCTGAAACATGAATAAAATAAGGTCAACTAAAAAGTTGGTGAGCATACACAGGTTTGTACATAGATATTATATAGATGTGAAATAAGCAAATCCTTACATATCATGATAAAATAAGGCATTTATGGGGAGTAACCATTGTGTAACCAAAGTACAATCAAACCTTTGTAACTATAATGCAAATTGTGTTGTCGGTAACAATCACCCCAATCTGGGTGGGTTTGTCAGACTCAATAGATCTATCATTGTTAACCGTCGGCTTAAATAGTTAATGATTGCACATAAATAGTTAACACACCTAGCACTCAAACATAAAGCTCAAATTTGCACACATGAATGTAAAGAGGATTGTATTTGTGTAGTTTGTGTAAATGTAAGCAATTGTGTGTATAGAGTTCATGATTCACCCCAAAAGTGTAAAAAAGTAAAAGGGGCTATGTAATACTCACTTGTATCAAAATGTAGTAGTTAACACGAGCGTTGGATAATCCAAGTGATTTGCTAATCACTAAGTTTGACCTAGAGTAAAATAGTATTACTTTGGATTAATAGTATGCATAATGTCTAAGGAAATTCTAAGGCTTCAATAGGAGTGAGTGTATGGATTTGTACAAAGGGTTGGTGTATACGTTTACGTTTGCATTTGAATGAAAAATGTAAGTTCAATTAAATAACGAAAGACTTATGGTTTAATTTGAATAATTAACTAAAATAATAATTAATTTCTTTTTATTTAGTTGTTCATGAAAATGTGTCAAGAGGCATTTTAAATATATATTAGTATATAAATAGTGTGTGTAGGTTTGAATAAAACAATTATATGTAAACTTTTTATTTAAAATTTATTACTTTTTAATCCCCTAGAAAAGATTAATTAATTTGTTAAAAACTTCCAAGTTGATAATTTAGTTTATAAAAAAGATTTCTGGGCCTTGGGATTTTATAAAATAATTTTTATAAAGGAAATTGAGTTTATATTAAAATAACAGAAGAAACAAGTTCTGACCAAAGGTAGGGCACAACCGTGCCAAAGATGTGGCGCGACCGTGCTTAGGCATGGGGCGCGACCGTGCTTAGGCATGAGGCGCTACCATGCCTGGACAAGAGGCACGACCGTGCTAATCGATTAGCACGACCGTGTCTGAATGTTCCAGAAGCTAAATTGTCTAAATCCTGTATTAATAACAGGTGAATTCATAGGGCTTTCGATTGTTGGGTGTTTGCGAATCTAACCATATATTTTAATTGAACGGAGATCATGTCTAGGGTGTAGTTCGATTAAACCAAAACGTGATGAACCCTAGATTTTATTCATGTCCAATTCGGTGGTATAAGCCCTGAATAGGTTAGGGCTTTCATTCACGGGATTGAAATGAGTCTGAGGATGTGTTTACTCACCTTAACGATATCGAATTGGTATGGTTCGACCAAACGAAGTTCTGAATTTGATGCGTTGATCCCTGGCGTCTCCTGCTGTGATTCCGGCACAATTGATGTGAGGAATGTGATTAGAGAGGCTTGAATATCATGCGCAAGTGGTTGATTTTGAGCGTGATACGAGAATTGGACGAGATTGAGAGAAAGGAATGAAGAGGTGACGGTTTTGGTTTCTAATTACTAACGTGGTTATTCGAGAGGCCTTGGTTATTGATGAACGGTCTGAAACGGCACAATAGAAGTTACAATTGCGGATTCGAACAGGTTTTCGATTAAAGACATATTTTGCGTTTCAACTGGGTACGTGGCGCGACCGTGCAAGTGCATGGCGCGACCGTGTTTAGGGGCGCGACCGTGCTAGGTCATGGCGCGACCGAGTCTACTTGGCGCGACCGTGCCAGGTCATGGCGCGACCGTGCCAAGTGATATTTTGATAAATTTCAAAACTGATCTTTGTAGTTTGTGAGATAACGGAGGTTTGTTTCAGTTGTTATTGTAACGATGTAAAATGTGTTTATGTACTCATAATATTATGATAATACTCCCTATTTGCACATGAAAATAATAAATGATGTGACACTACGTTTTGAATGTGAACATTAGATTGAAATTGTCGTTTATTGCACAATATGAAATATCGAAAAAACATGGATGTTACAACAGAAGAGTGGTGACATTCTTTTAGAACGAGGCGATGGATGGCTGAGACTTATGCCAAGACGGACTTCATGTACGGCGGAATCCATGTTCGTACATGACGGATGAGACATGGCCGGTAATCGCGTGGTAATGATAGAAGAACGACGAGGAAAGCGAAATGAAGGAAGGACAAGTGCAGGATTGCACATGAGTTCTCGAGAATGAAATGCCTACGCTGGTAAACATATGACTAGTTTAAGGCAAGCTCATGTAGAGCATTGGCTAAAGCCAATGGTGGGCTATTGAGACAACGTGACGATGATAGATGAACTTTTTGAGAAACATCGAGAGCTGATGAAGATAACTCTAGTGTGGTGTGTAAGTGCTTATTTAAGGGGTGCATAGGACGGATGATAACGATGTAAAGAAGTGTCTTGGGAGAGACCCGTTGTGATTATAGAGATGAGTGGAGCTTTACACAAGCTCGTGGAGATCATCAGAGGAGGACAAAGGAAGTACCTTTACGAGTAAGGCAGGGGTTCCTGGGCTTTAAGAAATCATCGCAGGATGGCGATTAGGGTATGATGCGAGAAGTATGACGACCTCAATTTAGAAGTATGACAAATGTTTCTAGACGTGATATGCAAGAAGCCTACTTGGGGTGATGGTTGTCAGAGTGATGAGACCATCAGGGCTATACAAGAGACAAAGGCAATTGTGCCCGTGAGCTGAAGTGAAAATGTGACAGGTGAGCGAACAATAAACAGTGTTGTGCTACGTAGTACTAGAGATGGTATGTACGATGTTCTAAAGTATAATAAGAGCGATGAGGTATTATCAAGAACAATGAGAACGAAACCTTCGTAAAGGGTTAGTAATCAAGGCAATCAAGGAAGGAAACTTCTAGCAAGTGCCGGGATAGCGAGAGTTAGAAATGTAGTTATTTGACTAATGGTTAAAAGGACGGGATATGAGGGAATGTGTAGATGAGACCTACAAGTCCCAAAGTTGAAAGCGAGCAATGGAGAGGACATTTTTTTAACACCGATGGCGGTGGCCAAGTTGCAAAGTAAATTGACAGGGATGATGTATATGAAAGTGAATAGATGTCATCAAATGACTTTGGATGCACCAGTTGGAACAGAAGGGCGAGTTGTGTTAATTTTTGCTTACGCAGGATTCGAGGACGAATCCTCTTTTAAGGGGGTAGACTTGTAACATCCCGGGAATTTACATATGTATGATTATGGTTAACAGGTGACCCGGCTCCTTACTAAATGGGAGGATTAGTAGGAGTTGTCGTTAGAGGTGAGTTTAATTACCGAAAATAGATGGTTAGTCGTCGAAAGGGTATAGTTTGAGATTATAATGCACGAAACGAAAACCCGAAGACTATAATGTAAAACCCTAAAGGTTTATATACCAACTAAAGGCAAACCCTAGGCCCCTCGGCCCAAGCACACGCACATTAGCAGTCGCGCGCGAGAGAGAGATAGCCGGAGAGGGGGACGACGCCGGTCTCGGTGGTTTCGGGTGACGTTCACACGACGAAGACCAAGGGTGGTGGTATGGTGGACGACGACGAGCGACAATAAAGGTGATGGTGGCTGTGACGGGGTGTGTCAACAACCGTGGTGGTGGCTGACCTAGTGGCGAGTACGACTCGGTGGTGGAGTCACGTCGTTGGAGATGGCCGACGAGGAGGAGGGATGCTGTGGCGGCGACAGTAGTAGTGCGCTACAACTGAGAGTGGTAAGGGTGTTGTTTTCGACGTGCAAGGAGGTTCAGGTGTAGTAGCGGTGGAGTTAGCCAATTGGGTTTGGTCACGGAGAGGATGAAGGAGACGCTGTGCATGGTGATGCATGGTGTTAGCCGTGAGGGTGATGCTCGACGAAGATGGCAAACGGGTTGTGACTCCGACGGTGGAGCACGGTGGAACACGAGAGGCCGACATGGTAGTAACCGACCATGATGGTGGCTTTGCGGGTGACACACGAAGGTGCACGGTGGTGGATAGACGGGCACGACTAGAATTAGTGTCGGGCTAGGGTTTGCATGAAAATGCACATACACATGCATCCGTGAAGCCTGGTTCGTGTATTCATAGAGCTAAGGGTTTGGTGAATTGGACGGGCGAGTAGATGAGACGAGGGTCGAGGTTTAATTTTATGTACGCGTTATTCGACGTATGTTTAGAACGTGTCTGATCTTATAATCATAAGTTTGGCACATTCGGGTTTTGAGCAAGCGATCGGAGTACAAAGCTAGGATTTGGACTTAGCGTAACCGGTGAGTTTCTAATCCCCTCTTTAATGATTTTACTCTTTTGGGGCTATCGTACATACCTGCAATATTTGTTTAATAAATTAAACGTGGTGCGAGTTTTGGGTTTAACCCGATGAATTATGAATTTATATATTCAAATACGGATCTAAGGGATTGTATCTTGTCCTTAGAGTGTGTGGGCTAGATGTGAGTTTATTGGTCGTGTGTCGTATAGTAACCGTTGGGGTGAGTCGGGGAATGAGTTAGACGTTTATGAGTATATGTAGGATGTGTTATCTAGAGAATATGTGTGGGGTGCATGCTTAGCTAACGAGTCATGTAATGCTAGTATGCTGTTATGTGTTATGTGTATTTGTCTCGTTGTCCTTGTGACATGACGGGAAATTGTGTCGTTGTCCTTGTGGCATGACGGGAAATGATGTGAAGGACGAGGTCCTTTGGGAAGTCACCAAGAGTGGCAAGGTCCATGGGGATAGTGATGAGCTTGGAGTATGATGAAAGCCCTGACGGTCGGCGTTTGTGACGAGGTATGTGTTTGTGTGCATTTATGTGTGTTTTATTTGCATGCAAGTATTGATTGATATTGATTGTGGTGAGATGACACTGCGGTGGTGTTGAGTATTAGACTGACCGTTGTGTCGGGATGATGATGTTGTGTTTACGACTGTTGTTGACCTTGTGAGAATCTTGGTTAAGGCTTGTTAGGTCGGTGTCCGGGAGTTTGTCGTGTTAACCAGTTTTAGGTTGATACGTGTGGTAGATTACGAGTTATTAGTGTAGTAAGCTCGATCCATGTCGGTGAGACTTACATGGTTATAATTATGGGATGGGTCTTGGGTGCGAACCCTTATGGGAATTGGTCGGTAACATGGGGTATTTTCATGTTAATAAATAGCAAATCGTTTTATAAGGATCGGGATGTCCTGAGTTGACATAAATGATATTTTTACTAGATGGTTTCTTCTTAAACTAAACTGTTAAAACACACTCAGCATAGCTGACTTTGTATGTATATTATGTTGTTTTGCAGGTGAGATTGTATGACTAGGTATCTTGGCTTGGGATCGGTGCTACTCGGATTGGTGTGTAGGCATTCGTAAGGTAAAGTTAATAACGATAACGACTTTAAAGGATGATTATTATTTTTAGAAAGATTTCTGCTTTATGTTTTTGTAATAAAATAAGGGTTTTAAGAAGAATACCCAGTGATGAGATCCAGCTGTAGGGTGCTTGGTTTAGGGCCTTACATTGAGTGTTTTTTAGAACATTCGAAGTCTCTCAAGTTGTTGGTTTATCTAGCATCTTATAACTAAGGAGAACCTTAGTTAAATAGTGAAAATCAACTAGTACCTTACCATTAAAGTCGGATGTTAATTTATATTAAACGTATTTAATAAAATTAAACTCGTTTAATATTTTTGTTTCAACTAAGGTATTAAACATGCTTAACACCTTACTTAAATAGGTTTCTAGTCAACGCCAAGCTGTTGTGAGAAAATGACGTGCAACAACAATGGGAACTGTGCTACTGTGACAACTGATGGCGCAACAGTAGTAAATCAGACCAACTGATGCAACTACTTCCCGAGCAGTGGGAACGTCGCACAATGGTAGCCGGGAGAAGTCACAACTGGTTAGCATAAAAAACGACGATACAAGTGTGCGAAGTGAAGTGCGCCATCAAAACAACATCTTGCACACATCACCCACACCAGGGGCAGCACAAGTGCGACGACGAGTTAGGGTGCAGACCCTAAGGGTCCCCACTTGTGTCTTATTATTTCTAAGAAAACAATAACTAAGGATTACCCCTCCTTATATGTGGGACAAGTTCTTCCTAATTTTCACAGCTTCAACTATTTCAAACACACAACTTCGAACATCGAGATCTTTTTTATTTTAGCTTCATTTTGGATGTAGTTTGGTTCATTGTGAAGATCTCACATAATAGAACGAAAACCCAGAAAAATATACTTATTTTAATCGTAATGATATATAATTATTTATGTTCAAATTTTTCACTAATTTTTTTTCCAATAGAATTAGATGAATCACATTTAAGATTATTTCTTCTTAAGGTTTATCCTAATAATGAAGAAAATAAATATTATAAATATATCGAAATATAATATTATCAAATATCACATGAGAACTCTATAAATACAAATCTCTTGCGTAGAGATTTGTGTGGATGAGATAACTTAGAATTTCGCAAATTATGTACAGATTTAAAGTGTTTATACTAAAGAATTTAGTTCCTAGTTTGTTCTAGGATTTTTATTGTTCTCTTTGTTCGTGGATTTTTACAAAACAAGTTTGTTATTTCACCAACTAGTTCTATTCCACCAAGCTAGTCAATTTATTTTCCTAATCAAATTTAAACGTTCAAAAGAATATTAGAGTAGAAATTGTCATGTACTTCTGTGTAATTAAGGTAGAGGTTTCATTTATAAACTTCCGCTAGCTAATTTTTATTGAATATAATTCCTAATCCATGTTGGTTTAAAAGTGTAGGGGTCATTATGTAAATATGTAAAGTGTAAGTTTGAGTCATTATGTATACTATTATAAAGTCTAGGGGCTAAATGTGTTAAAGGTCAGAGTCAAAATAGAAACCGTCTAGTCAAAAGACGCGACGATTCTTTAGGTTAAAAAGGAACGAATCGTATCATTTATCTGTATTGGCCAGGGACGATTCCTTGCATTTGTGTGAATAGAAATCGTGTGTTTGTGTAAATCATTGTGTTCATGAGAGTGATCTTGGGTTAACAGTGGTATGAGAGCCAAAGGCTCATACGATCGAAGGATTTGAGGGAGAAACCACATCGGTGGTTAATCGGAGACCGATCACAGAGGGGTGGTCGTTCGGTGTTTTGCGCGATTGAGATTGTTCGTTTTGAGAACGAATTCAGAGAAAAGGGTGTTCAATTCAAAGAATTTGGAGGAGACAGAGATCGTTTGGAATTTGTTGGTTAACAGGGGTTAATCGTTCGCGTTCAATGAGAGAGGATTGAAGAGAAATTGTGTTTCGTTCAAGGATTCACGCTCTGTTCCCGAGTTTACTTAAGGAAAGAAAAGAAGGGAAGTGGAAGGAAAGAAAAGCTTGGTTGTGTTCTAGAGATTTTTTTTAGAAAGAAGTGGAAGGAAAGAAAAGAAGGTAGTGTTCCATTTTATTGTAAAGAAGTGGAAAGAAGAGAAGAGAAAGGGGGGAGTTTGGGCCAAAATTCTATCCTTCCAAATTGGAAAGAAGTGGAAAGAAGAGAAGAGGAGAGAAAGGAGGGGAAGGGAAAGGAAAGAAAATTGAGTCTTTCTCTTCTCTTCTTTCCTTAGAAAACTCGGGAACAGAGCATCAAGGCGTTTGGGTTGATTGCAGAGTAATCGATCAAAGAGGTAATCAGAAGTTTATCTTTCGTTGTTTAATTAAAGTCGGTGGACGAAATTGAAGGAGGCTGAAAGAAATGGGTGAATTCAGGAAATCGTTGCGTTAATCACATGTGTGATTAAATTGTTGTTTGTGTTCAAGACGGACTTGGAATCAAGGGACGATTTCAAGGAGGCACATATTTGTTTTATTTGTGGCCTGTGTGCGTCAAACTGGAACAAAGTTAGGAAGAAGGTATTCAATTGACTTTGGTGTTGGGTTTGGAATCGAAGAAAGAAAGAATCAAGGGCTGGTTGTTTTTTCTCAAAAAAGTTTGATTCTTGTGTGGTGTTGTGTCACGGAGGCAAGGAAACAAGAAAAGGCAGGCATAAAATTTATTTTTGTGGTGTTTGACTTTTCAAGGAAAAGGTCAAACTGTTTTGTTTTTCTTGTGTGGAACTTTGTTAACATAATCAGGGAAAAGAAAACAAAGGTGGCTTTTTTTGTGTGCCTGTTTGCGTGAAGAACATAATCAAAAAGGAAAACAAGTTTGGTTTTTTGGTGTGGTTACGAATTATACCGAATGGGCAATTCATATGAAAACCATACTTACACTACTAGAAAACATGTATATTTTCTACAAAAGTTTCCGACAAGTTACTAACAAAATAAATTTCCCACAAGTTAGTAACAACTTTCCGACAAAACAAAAACAAAAAAAGTAACCATAAGATTTCATACAATTTTCCGACAAAATCGCGACACTAATATATTAATTTATTTAATATATTCGTCGGAATATTGTCGGATATTACCGACGAAAGGATTTTGTCGCTAAATCGTTGGAAAATTAGTCCCGACTTTGTCAGAAAAAACATCTCCTACGGGGGTTTTTCCAACAAACACTTTTTGTCGGAAATTTGTCGCTAACGGCCAATTCCGACAAATTTCCCATGAAATCTGCTGTCGCAAATTTTTCAGGTTTTTGGTAGTGTTAGGGCTAATGGACTGTGGGAAATGATAGAACCTAAAGCTAATACGCAACCGGATGAAAAGAAGCATATGTCTACGACTGTGTATTTGTTTCAAGCACTACCGGAGAAGATGATATTACAAGTGGGCGAGCTGCAAGAGTGCAAAAGAGATATGGGATGCACTTAAGACAAGACAGATTGGTGTGGATCGAGTACAAAAGGCACGTCTTTAAACACTGAAGACAGAATTTGAATTGCTGAGAACGAAGGAGGAAGACACTATTCATTCATTCACCGCAAAACTTAATGGTATTGTTACAAGGGCAAGTGGTCTTGGATCAATGTTTGATCAACCTACTTTAGTGCAGAAACTTCTAAGTTCTGTGCCAAAGAGGTTCGTTCAAATTGTTGCTACTATTGACAATTTGCTGATCTAGAGACAACTACTCTAGATGAAATAATTGGGAGACTTAAAGCTTTTGAGGTAAGGACAAGTCTGTTGAATGAAGGCATAGTGGACAGTCAAGACACGCTCTTGTTCACAAGACATGAAAATAAGTCGGATCATGGAAAGCGTTTTGGAAACCGTGTACAAGGAAGATTTGACTGATCTCGAGGCAATTGGCGTGATGAAAAGATTAGACAAGGAAAAAGAGAAAGAGGTCATTCGTATGATAACTTTAAAAGGAATAGATATTGCTCGAGTAATCAAAGGGATATGAGAGAAGTGAAGTGTTACAACTGTCAGAAATTTGGACATTATGAGAAAGAATGTCGTCAGAAAGAGCAAGCGCAATAGGAGTCGAATTTAGTAAAATAGGATGAGGAACCGACTCTCTTGATGGCTATTACTAGAGAGAGAGAAGTATGCGGAGACTTCTTCAATTGAGAAAGAAAGCAATTTGTGGTTTTCATTAGCTAAATACATTAATGAAGAACCAGCGTGGAGTGGATTAGTTACTTAGAGGAGTTAAGTTCCAGACAAGGAAAAGCTGAGTGAATTGAAGACAGAGATCGAGATTGATATAAAGTGAAAGAGTTTTGGAAAGTAGAACTGCTTCATGAATTTGAAGTAAAGAAACATGAACTCAAGACTAAACTAAGGAATAGAGATATAGATTGTGAAAGGCAAATGCAAGAAAGAGAGAAAACATTTGCAAAGAAGATGGAGAGTAAGATGGGAAACATGAAAGACTTGAAGGATGTTGCTAGTAAAGAAATTGAAAAAATGAAAACTGAAAGAGCATTGTTAGACAAGGAAAAGGAATGCAAGGGAAATATAGAGATGTCATCAAAGGTTGTGTTGTCACATAATAGCAAGATTATTAAAAATTCTGAGTTACCTTATAAGAAAAGAAGACTAGAGGCAACTCAAGATTTACCGGTCAAAGGTGAACCAGTCAAAATTCAAAAGAACGGTGTACAGGTTAAAGATGATGATGATACTCAAAGAATCTATGAAGTCATGGAGATGGATGCACATGTTCAAGATAAAGAAGATGCTACAACTCATGGAGATAAAGTCAAAGAGGAGAATATCTATCAGCAAGGCAGAAAACCGAAGTTCAGAAACATTGATCTTCTACAAGCTGCACGTGATAAACAGGAATGAAGATATCAAAGTGGTGAAAGCATGGATTAAAAATTAAGGGGGAATATTGAATATAATTCCTAATCCATGTTGGTTTAAAAGTGTAGGGGTCATTATGTAAATATGCAAAGTGTAAATTTGAGTCATTATATACTATTATAAAGTCTAGGGGCTAAATGTGTTAAAGCCCAAAGTCAAAATAGAAACTGTCCGGTCAAAAGACGCGATGATTCTTTAGGTTAAAAAGGAACGAATCGTATCATTTGTCTGTAGTGGTCAGGGACGATTCCCTGCGTTTGTGTGAATAGAAATCATGTGTTTATGTGTGTAAATTGTTGTGTTCGTGAGAGTGATCTTGGGTTAACTATCTTGATAGGTGTCATACTCATAACACAGGACAATTATCTAACCAGAGTAGTAGCTCGAACAGATATGTTCACAGGAAAGAACGACGGGTCTAGAAGAGATTTATACACCGCTCTTTCTTAGACAGAACATTCTGATTGTCAGATAACTACATACAGGTCAGAACGTCACCTTCTAGTTACTGTGACGTTGATACCAAAAACACACAGTAGAAGACGTAAAAGTCATAACTATTTCATTTAATATATAACAGAGTTTTTATAATAATGACTGACCGGTAAATACAACATATTGTTCGTAACATGAACACAAATAACTTTGGACTTATAGTTCACTGAGAACGTGCCATCCACTCAGGCCTTACGGTTACCAAGGAACCTACCCTTAATCATCCCTATCGCAAAACACCTGTACATCCCCTCGAATGCCAACTTCAAGCTAGTAGTCACCTGTGCTAAAAAACATTTGAAAACATTTGGATGAGCACAAGGCTCGTGAGTTCATAAACAAATCATGTTTTCACAATCATAATCATCATACGAAACGACCATCCATCCCAATCTCCACCCAGTGGCCACACAAAGACCCTGAGCTTTTATTATATATATATATTGAGACCTTCCGGCTACTGGCCACACAAGGACCAGTCTAAAAACAAGAAGATTAGTCTTATCCCTCAGTCCCATCCCATTCCCGACTATAATAAACGCTATTCACAGGTATATATACATGGAATTCACATAGGGATCCGACTCGTTTTGATAAAAATCATTTCAAAACATTTTACATCGAGCATAGTTTAGAGGACTCACCTTTAAGAAGAACCTCCTTCTGTATCAAATATAACAAGTAACACCTCGACAAAACCCTAGATCATATTCAACATTATCATAATTAATAAAACTATCTTAGGTTTTGCACAAGATAACCTCAGGGTGTTAAGAAACCTTACCTCGACACTATTTATGGCAGTTTGCAGGCGTTTTGCTAGAAACCGGACCCTCGTACGCGAATCACGGCTCGGGAATGGAACTTTAGAGTGTGTGTGTGTTTTAGAGTGTGAAAATGTGTGGGAAATGGACTAAGATCGGCCAAGTATTTATAGGACAAACTTCGGGCCCGTAGCGGACCGCTACACAAGGTTGTGGCGGTCCGCCACCCATTGAGGCGCCTTAATTCGCTTGGTGCCTACATAGCAGACCGTTAGGGTCTAGGCTAGCGGTCCACTGCCCCTCCACGAGTCAGAATTCAATCGGTGAGTCACCTGGACACGTGTCAACTCTTGGTTCATCCCTTCCTCCACATGTAGCGGACCGCTAAGGCTTAGGGTAGCGATCAGCTACCCCTTCAACTTTCAGAATTTTCATTTTTAGTCCTTCAACTTTGGAGAACGTATAATTCAACCCCTGATCTTTATATTTTGACACCTTTGTCCCCTATATTATTTGGGAATTATCTGGTTGTTACAATTCTCCCCTCCTTTAAAAGAATTTCGTCCTCGAAATTCAAGATCAGTCGAATAAATGAGAGTACTTAGCCTTTATCTGTTCTGTTAATTCCCAAGTCTGATCGACGCCTTTTCGACTTTCCACTGTACCAGCACCATCGGTATTGTTTTATTTCTTTGTTTATGATCTTGTGGTCCTAAGATCTTAATGGTTTGTTCGATGAATTGGAGTTTGTCATCAACATGGATATCGTCTAATGAGATTGTCTGATCGGGGTCTACTAAGCACTTGCATAGACATGACACTTGGAATATGTTATGAATACCCTACAATGCTTCAGGTAATTCTAACTTGTATGCCACTGCTCCAACTTTTTCGATGATCTTGTAAGGTCCAATGTATCTTGGGCCTAACTTCCCTCGTTTCCTGAAACGTACAACACCATTCTAAGGTGATACTTTCAACATAACGTAATCACCAACTTGGAACTCTAATGGTCGTCAGTTTCTATCTGCATAACTCTTCTATCGATCTTGTGCCGCTTTTAATATTTTTTTGATCTGAACTATCTTATCAGTGGTTTCCTTTAAGATTTCTCGTCGAGATAGTGGTAATCTCTAACTTCCATCCAACAAACTGGAGTTCTGCATTTTCTACCATATAATGCCTTGAACGATGCAGCTTTTATAATCGAATGGTAGTTGTTGTTGTAAGAAAATTCTATTAATGGTAGATGATTATCCCAACTACCTCCAAATTCAATTACACAATCCCTCATCATATCTTCTAGGGTTTGAATTATTCTTTCAGTTTGTCCATCGGTTTGAGGGTGATATGTTGTACTCATATTGATTCTAGTTCCCAATTCTTTCGAGAAACTAGTCCAGAATCTGGAAGTGAACCGACTATCTCTATCTGAAATAATAGATAACGGTATACTGTGGTGGCTCACAATTTCATTGATATAGAGTCGGGCTAACTTATCCATTGAATAATTCTCACTGATAGGGATAAAGTGTGCCGTTTTGGTTAGCCTATCAACCACAACCCAAATAGCATCATGCCCTTTCTGAGTTTTCGATAATTTTATGATAAAGTCCATAGTAATCCTATCCCATTTCCACACAGGTATTTCCAAATGTTGCAGTTGACCTGCGGGTTTCTAATGTTCAATCTTGACTTGAAGACAAGTCAAACATTTTTCTATGTACTGGGCTATGGATCTCTTCATATTTGGCCACCAGTAATGAGTATTCAATCCTTTGTACATTCTATCAGCTCCAGGATATATAGAGTATTTAGATTTGTGAGCTTCATTCATCACCTTTGTTTGTATTTCTCCAAGTCTAGGAAGCCAAATTCTATTCCAAATAGTAGGATTCCATCATCGCCTTTAGTTAGTAACTTTTCTTTACAAACCATGCGCTCCTTCTTGATGTTATGTTCTTGCAATGCTTGTATTTGAGTTTCCTTGATCTGACCCATCCGGTCTATCTTGATTTCTAATCTTAGAGCTCTTATCTTAATTGGTTTGATTTTCTCCTTCCAACTTAATGCATCTGCTACATCATTAGCCTCCCTGGTATGGTATTTGATCTCATAATCATAATCATTAATGAGTTCCATCCATCTCCTCTGTCTCATATTCAATTCCTTCTGATTGAATATATGCCGGAGACTCTTATGGTCTGTATATATCACACATTTAGTACCATACAAATAGTGTCTCTAAATCTTTAGAGCAAACACTATGGCACCAAGTTCGAGATCATGTGTGGTATAGTTCTTTTCATGGACTTTAAGTTGTCGTGATGCATAGGCTATCACCTTATCTCGCTGCATCAACATGCAACCTACACCAATTCGGGAAGCATCATAATAGATGATGAAATTATCATTCCCTTCAGGTAATGCTAAGATTGGTGTGGAGCTAAGTTTATGTTTAATAGTATTGAATGCCTCTTCTTGCTTCTGGTTCCATTCAAATTTCACAGATTTCTAAGTTAAACTAGTTAATGGAGTAGCAAGCTTGGAGAAATCTTGTATAAACCTTAGGTAGTATCCTGCTAGACCAAGAAATCTTTGAACTTCAGTTGGTGTCTTTGGAGTTTCCCACTTCATGATTGCTTCAATCTTAGATGGATCCACTTGGATTCCCTGATGATTTATAACATGCCCTAGGAATTGTACTTCTTGTTTCCAAAACTCACATTTGGAAAATTTAGCGTACAGATTTTCTCTTCTGAGAGTTTGTAGGATTATCTGAAGATGTTTGGCATGTTCTTCTTGAGTTTGGGAGTAGATAAGGATATCATCTATGAACACTATAATGTATTTATCAAGGAATGGTTTACAGACTCGGTTTATTAGGTCCATAAATGTTGCAGGAGCATTCGTTAGACCAAATGACATAACAAAAAATTCGTAGTGTCCATATCGAGTTCTAAATGCAGTCTTAGGTACATCTTCTTCCTGTACCTTCAACTGGTGATATCCAGATCTAAGATCAATATTTGAGAAGTATTTAGCTCCTTGCAACTGATCGAACAAATCATCTATCCTAGGAAATGGAAATTTGTTCTTTACTGTGAGCTTGTTTAATTCCCGATAATCTATACACATACACATGCTTCCATTTTTATTCTTTACAAACAATACCGATGCTCCCCACGATGAAGTACTTGGACGTATAAAACCTCTGTCCAATAATTCTTGAATCTGCTTCATTAATTCTTTCAGTTTAGAAGGTGCTAGACGATATGGTGCTCTAGCTATAGATTTGGCTCCAGGTATAAGATCGATTCGGAATTCGATTTGTCTATCTGGTGGTAGACCAGGTAATTCTTCCGGAAAAACATTCGGGTGATCACATACTATAGGAATGTCCGCAATCTGCCGTTCAGGGTTTGAGTCTAAAGCATAAACTACAAATACATTACATCCTGTATTCACACATTTCTTAACCTTAGCTACATAAATTGTTTTAATCTTATTTTCGTCACTCTCACATTGTGTCAACATAGACTCTCCGTTAGGCCTACAAATCCTAATAGTCCGTTGATCACAATCGATCTGAGCATGGCATTTGTTTAACCAATTCATCCCAATGATAACATCGTACTTGCTCATACTCATTGGCATTAATTCAATCACTGAATTTTCGTTGCCCAGAGTCATCTTGTAATTCGTATACGATTCGGTTATCCTAATATGTTCTCCACTTGCTGTTTCAACTATGTAAGCATGCTCAAGTGAGGTAGGTTTCATGCCTAAATGTATACTAAAGGCATCTAAAACAAAACTTCTATTCGCTCATGTATCAAACAGTATTTTAGCATAAATATTGTTAACTGGGAACGTACCAGCTACCGCTTTGGCATTGTCGTTCCTCTGCCCTTCACATATTACAAACACCCGACCTTTAGCCCCTCCTCCAGGCTTCTGTTGTACGGGTTTGGTACAAGTTCTCCATATATGTCCCATCTCGTTACAATTATAGCATTTCAGATTTGGACAATATGAAGAGATATGCCCTGGTTTCTGGCATCCGCTGCATTTTACTTCTTGAAAACCTCTTGATGAATTATTTCCCTCTCTCCTAGGGAACTTAAAATTTCTTGGTTTGAACCGATACATGACTTCCTCACTTTTCCTCTTTGCTTCCACCGGCTTTACCTCAACTGCTTTCTCAGCCCTCTCCTTGGCTTCTTGAGCTGCCACATCATCATAAATCATGGCACTCAACGATAAAGCTGCATCCATTGTTTGAGGTGCAGAGGTTTTTACTAAGGTTCGCACCTTTAGTGGCAACCCCTTAATAAAGTGCTTGATTCGGTTATCCAGATGTGGCACAAGTTTTGACATTTCATCAAACTTTGTTTCATATTCTTGATGCGTCATAGTCCCGGCCTCTAGACGCTGAAACTCTTCCTCAATTTTGTTAAGTTCATTCTGAGGATAGAACCGTTGTAGAATCAGTTCCTTGAACTCATTCCATTTCATGTTGTCCACAGCTTGTTCCCCTCTGGCTTTCTTTACCGACTCCCACCAATCCAATGTTGTAGTTTCTAAGGAATTGGCAGCAAACTTGACTGCCTGATCATTCCTGCATTCACTAAGTTTTATCACTACCTCCATCTTTGTAATCCATTGAGTAACATCAATGGCTCCTTTTTTTCCGTCAAATGGTTTAGGTTTACATCCTCCTTAGGATTTGTAATTGCATCCTTCATGATTCTCAGTTCTCGTTGCAGAACTAGTGTTGGCATTTCCGTTTGTGTCTTCCACGTTGTTGGTTCCTCCTCTAGCATTTCCAGTACCCATCCTCCTGGTGAGAACTTCGTCTAACAGGCCAGGTAGTGTTGGCATTTCCGTTTGTGCCTTCCAGGTTGTTGGTTCCTCCTCCAGCATTTCCAGTACCCATCTTCCTGGTGAGAACTTCGTCTAACATGCCAGTTAGTGTTGTTCGTAATGCCTTCGTCACCTCGCTGGCCACAACATCTTGGAATTGAGTTTCAGACATAATTACTTCTTCAGTATAAGGATTTGTATTATTATCGTTCTCGTTTGTCTCATGATGATTGTTAGTATTGGTGTTATCCTCGGTTTGCTTATGAGATCTAGTGACCGGAGTACAACCTCTTCCTCTACCTCTTCCTCTTCCAACCATGGTTACCTATACACACAGATGCAAGATATCAGAAATCGTATAACCGGTTGTGATCCAGAAAATCAGAAATTAAAGACATTTGGCCAAGAATGTAATTAATTATCTGTTTTCTTAACATCACCCGTTATATTCATAATGATAACCAACACCTTAACCTACATCCTATCGCATTCCAGCTATTCTCAGAGCTCTTAGTTTAAGTCTAGATACTAATCTTTCCTATTAGTATCTAAATCTTTTAAACTACGACTCTGATACTAACTTGTCATACTCGTGACACAAGACAGTTATCTAACCAGAGTATTACCTCCAACAGATATGTTCCTAGGAAAGAACGACAGGTCTAGAAGAGGTTTATACACCACTCTTTCCTTAGACAGAACATTCCGTTTGTCAGATAACTACATACCGGTCAGAACGTCTCCTTCTAGTTACTCGACGTTGATATCAAAAACACACAGCGGAAGACGTAAAAGTCATAACTATTTCATTTCATATATAACATAGTTTTTATAATAACGACTGACTAGTAAATACAACAGATTGTTCCTAACAAGAACACAAATAACTCTGGACTTATAGTTCACTGAGAACGTGCCATCCACTCAGGCCTTACGGTTACCAAAGGACCTGCCCTCAGTCATCCCTATTTCAAAAAACATGTATATCCCCTAGATTGCCAACTACAAGCTAGTGGTCACCTGTGCTAAAAAACAATTGAAAACATTTGGATCAGCACAAGGCTCGTGAGTTCATAAACAAATCATGTTTTCACAATCATAATCATCATACGAAACGACCATCCATCCCAATCCCCACCCAGTGGCCACACAAGGACCCTGAGTTTTATTATATATATACTGGGACCTTCCGGCTACTAGCCACATAAGGACCAGTCTAAAAACTAGAGGATTAGTGTTGTCCCTCAGTCCCATCCTATTCCTGACTGTAATAAGCACTATTCACGGGTATATATACATGGAATTCACATAGGGATCAGACTCGTTTCGATAAAAATCATTTCAAAACATTTTACATCGAGCACAGTTTAGAGGAACTCACCTTTACGCAGATCCTCATTCTGTATAAAATATAATAAGTAACACCTCGACAGAACCCTAGATCATATTCAATAAAACTATCTTAGGTTTTACACAAGATAACCTCAGGGTGTTCAGAAACCTTACCTCAGCACTATCTATGGCAATTTGCAGGCGTTTTGCTAGAAACCGGACCCTCGTACGCGAATCACGGCTCAGGAATGGAACTTTAGAGTGTGTGTGTGTGTGTTTTAGAGTGTGAAAATGTGTGGGAAATGGACTAGGATCGGCCAAGTATATATAGGACATACTTCGGGCCTGTAGCGCCCGCTACACAAGGTTGTGGTGGTCCGCCACCCATTGAGGCGGTCTAATTCGCTTGGTGCCTACGTAGCGGACCGTCAGGGTCTAGGCTAGCGGTCTGCCACCCCTCCATGTGTCAGAATTCAATCGGTGAGTCACCTCGACACGTGTCAACTCCCGGTTCATCCCTACCTCCACACGTAGCGGACCGCTAAGGCTTAGGGTAACGGTCCGCTACCCCTAAAACTTTTAGAATTTTCGTTTTTAGTCCTTCAACTTTGGAGAACATATAACTCAACCCCTGATCTTTATATTTTGACACATTTGGCCCCTATATTATTTGGGAATTATCCGGTTGTTACAATAAGGATCAATACTCACAAATATGTAAATGGTTAATTGATTATTATAGCATGTGGTATACCTCCCCGTGAGTGAGGCCTCTCACGCCACTCACTTGGGGAGGGGGTGATGTTCCTAGTGAGTGAGGCCCCTCACACCAAATCATAATTTCTCACTCCTCTCTTTCTCCCCCTCACTGCCTGTGACTAAGGGTAAGTTTGAGGGATTCTTTAGAAACAGTGGAGATGTCATTGACTCGTTTGGTGCGGTACTTGTTTCGTGATGCACCGTGGTGGCATGCTGTTATGTTGGAATTCAAATGTTAAATAATTAGAAGCTTGGAAGATATTTATATACCTAAAAGGGTTGTGAATTTTGTTAGAGATACAACTCAATTTGATTGATGTATGTTTTAATTATGCGTGTTTTTTCCTTAGGATATGAGGAAACCAATTTTCGATTTCAATAAGTGTGTACCTTAGCTTGTGGTGCGTTTGATTGCCTCGATCATGTATTCCGCCAAAGCTTCTAAATGGATATTTTCATCTTCCATGTTTTTTATGTAGTAAAACATAGGTTTCCAATATTGTTTTATGTTGTGAATGAAAATAACAACATAACCAAACTGATTAGGAAATATTTTCTTTTTTTTTTCTCAATTCTCAATCTCCCAAGAAAGGTAAAGTTCATTGGGTTAAAATCAACTTTACAACACATACTTAGATTTGTTAACAAAGCCGAGAAAAATCCCTCTACAAACATACTAATTTGAGCGATATATCAAAGACCACGAGCCCCTACGAATTGGTTTTTCTGTCCAACGGTAAATTGGTTGTTAGCCAATTGGTTTTTCTCGAACCGTATTTGATGATTTTGGGATTTCTCTATGAATTGGTTATTCTACAAATTGGTTTCTTCTTCTGGAATTCTGTGCCACTTGATTAGATCCCTCATGATTTCACAACCTCTTATCATGTAACATCCCGTATTTCAAAAGCGCTAGATCGTACACAAGATTCGCATGAAACGGGAAAAAGGAACCAAGTGAGATGGCCCTTAGGCTTTGGGTAGGGATAATGGGCCAAGCAAGGATTTGGGCCTTTAAAATCCCCCAAGTTCAGCCCCTCTCCACTTCATTTGCATCTTCGAAATTATAGAGAGAGGTTAGAGAGAGAAAGTAGAGAGGGAGAGTGGAGGCGGACACGGCCAGGAACGGAGTAGCTACGGGAGCAAGGTAGAAGCATCACCATCGAACCAGGAACTCATTGAGGTAAGCCATCGGCCCAACAACTCAGTTTTCATATTGGGTTTTGGAGGGTTTCGGGTTTGATAATGAAAGTGTAACATCCCAAAAATCCCTAAGTTAATAGTTAGGTTAATAAGTAACTCGAATCTCTAATAAACGAAGTAGTAGTGAAGGTTTTCACGTGAAGCAGGATATAAAAGAAATAAGAGAACTAATATGTCATAATTTATACATGTTTTGTATACATAATTATCCCCATGTTTATTAGAATTATAGAAAGTTTTTATATGATATGATACTTAATTCATTCCTTTTTATTATAACAAGTTAATTACCCCCTAAACACAAAAATATGAAAAAATCACTCAAAATAAAGTTGAAATTAGCACTTTAAAGCCAATTGAACGATCATGCATCCAAGAAGTCACACACAGGAGGTCAAAAGGTCAACATAAGCCAAAAAGAGGCTTTGCACGGTCGTGCATCCTAATGCACGGCAGTGCAAAGTGGTTCCCACTCTCCTGTACTCTCCAAAGCTGCCAGATTCCCACACGTGCAAGAAAAGGGTACTTTTCACGACCGTGTATCCCAATGCACGGCCGTGCGTTGCCCAAATCTTTGCATATAAATAGAAAGCTCATTCCAAGCATTCAAGTGTTGAAGATCGGGTCAGTGGAAGCCCTGGTGCTTTGCTAGGGCCGAAACTCTCTCAGTTTTGTTCCATTTTTACCCTTGTTTATTTTCCTTTTCTAGTTTTGTAATATGGAATGATTCTCCTCATTTGGGTAAATAAGAAGAAAACTATACCCACTTTCCCTTGGTGTTGCATCACTTCCACACATTGTCTAAGGGTTAGTGGAGTCACTTGTATGGTCATTCGTGACTAGTCTTTTTGCGTTACTTTGGTTGGTTGAACTTTGTTTAATTAATGATATATTTTTAGTATTTTATGCTCTTAAAGTCTTTCTTTTACTTTATCTTAAAAAGACAAGAATAAGTAATATTTAAACCAACTTAATAATCTTAAATCTTGTGAGTTACTGTAGCAAGTGTAAAACCCAAAAATCCAACCCAATTTAACTTTTTATAAAACACGCGGAATTAAGGTCCCAAAACAACTATTAACGTATCCACACATTTTAGTTTACAAACATAAATTAAACTATATAATTTTGTTGGGTATAGAAATGAGACTGATGCTGTCAATAGAAACTACAGTATCGAAACTAGTAGTTTCGGTTGAACAATTGTTCAATCGAAACTAGTAGTTTCGGTTGAACATTTGTTCAATCGAAACTACCTAGTTTTGATGCCTGTTTTTCAGGCCTGTTTGGCAGGTGGCTTGGAAAACAAGGCACATGTGCTTGGCCTCCTATATATAGCAGATTATGTCCTATGAGTGAGTGCGTGTCTGTAGAGGGAATCACCACCCCAGGGGGAGCTCACCCTAGGGTGAGACTAATTGCTAGTGTATGATCGAGCATTTATTTTCATTTCAATCAAAGAATCTTACGTTTTTATGCTTTCAATTAACTGTTCTTCTTCATTTTCATATGTTTCTGTTCGTGTATGTGATTCCCGCACCCGTCTCTACCATTTGTGATTCGAGAGTGATACTGGATCTAGAGATTCCGCCTCTCGATCCGGATTGTTTGTGGATTTCAACTCAGATCTGTGCTCTACAGGTCTGCTAATTTCCACTAAGTAGTTTAACAAAAGTTAACAAAAACAAGTTACCCACAACTTGTTACGACCCCAAATCTTTTATAAAGACTCCCCACAAGAAAGTTAACAAAATCATTTACAAAACAGGTCCACGATAATCCAATCCACATTGTGTGAGACCCGAGAATCACTTCGGAGCTTTCATACATACAAAACATCAATTTTTATAAGGTTGGTATAGATAAGTAGCCATATGGACCTCTCCACAAGTCCCTACAACAATTACCAAGTCCGTAGACCCCCCCATGGGTATTACCCAAGAAAAAAGGACATTTCTAAGAACAAATCTTCTTAACATGGTCGTGTTCGCTTTCAGCACCTAAAGAAACAAAGTTACTCCCTGACAGAATCTTCTATTCTCACCATTTCTACAATTTCTTGCATATAACAAGTATCTAACATATATTTACTTGTTTTCTAACCCTACAATGTCTACCACATTAACTAACATTAATTTGTTAGTTTATCCACTCCCATTACGAGCACCACTACTCATTAGGAATTTAACAAGTTCTATCAATTCGTTAGTTTAGGTACATATCAACCTACAACTTTAGACATGTAACGACCCATAGATATCCTATGTTTTACCATTCTTTCTGTTGGAGCATGTTTTGTGACAAGCAGCTTGAAGATTGTTTGTAGTTTATGAGAGTCGTTTGTATCTGATCGAGCTGTATAGTCGAGTCTTTGTTCATGTGTGTTTTCAGTTGTTTTAGTGGATGCGTACTTAGCAAGTACGCAGGGAGAGTTTGTCCTGCGTACTTAGCAAGTACGCAACCTGAGTCTGTGAGTATAAATAGCTGTTAGGGTTCTTGTAGAAACAAGGTCTGAACAAGTTCTTGAGAGAAAACCCTTTGTAATCAGTTGTTTGATGCTAATAGACAAAGTTTTATATACTTGTGTTTGTTCTCATCGTATCTAGTCATCTTGTTCAAGCTAATCACAAAGGATTCCGCACTCTGTTGATTGGTTTCATCTCCTATACGTCAATCGATCTAACACCAGGGGACCTACAAGTGGTATCAGAGCTTTGCTCTTGAAATTGAGTGTTATAGGAATGATATTGAACATTTTCGACTAGATTTGGACTGAATTACAAGGTTTGTTGAGCAAAAACTGAGCGTTCTTGTTCCTCACTTTCACGTACTGAGATTGCTTCAAAATATCTCAATAGTTGTTTGATTTTATAAATTATTCATCAAGGGTTTGTTAGAATTGGATTTCTAAGCTTTTGGTTGGATTAATTTCATATTTTAGACAAGATTTGAGTGATTGATTGAAAAAGTAGGTGAACAGGCCTTATTTTCTGACTTTTTTGCGTACTTAATTTTGTTCCTGCGTACTTAGTTTTGTTCCTGCGTACTTAGCTTTGTTCCTACGTACTTAATTTTGTTCCTGCGTACTTATATTTGTTCCTGCGTACTTAGTTTTGTTCCTGCGTACTTACTTTTGTTCCTGCGTACTTATATTTGTTCCTGCGTACTTAATTTTGTTCCTGCGTACTTAAAAAAAAAAAAAAAAAAAAAAAAATTATTTACTTGGTTTAAGTGTTACAATGATGTTGTGTTACAAGAATGAGTTTGGAACATGGCCCCCGCCTCCTAGACTCGTATCTCTAAATGATTATACTACTTGGAAAGCTCGGCTTTCTAAGTACGTTTCTTTGACCGATGAAGGTTTTTGGAAACCAATAGAGGAAGAATATACCCCTCCTACTTACACTTTCTTGGGTGATCCGAACACTCCAAAACCTCCATCAAAGTTCACGGTGAAAGAAAAGAAAGAATTTGATAGAGAAAAGAAGACTAGAGAGGTTCTTGAAATGGCTTTTTCACAAGAATTCAACTATAAATTTAGCAGTTACTACACTTCAAAAAGCTTATGGGAAGCAGTTCAAATGAAGTGTGAAGGATGCTTGAACGAGAAAGTAAAGACGATGAATTATGTGGATTCACCAAAATCTTCGGTTGCTCAAAAGGATAAAAAAAATGAATGTGAAATTCCTCTTGAAGAAGAAAGGGAAGCTTCTGTAGCTGACCAAGAAGAGTCTGCCACTGTTGTTGCTCTCATGGCGATTGGAGAGGCATCTTGTTCGTCAAATGAGGTAGATTCTAACTCTTTTGCTGTTATTTCTTGTTCTAAATGTCTAGAGCTAAAGCATGAAATTTCTAAGCTCCAAGACAAAATCGAACCCCTAACTATGGCAGCTCATAATTACAAAGCAAACGAAAAACGTTTTAAAGAATCTGTTGAAACATTAAAAAAGGAAAAATGTGAATATTCTTTACAAATAAGTGAGCAACAAGTTCACTTGGATATTGCGTATAGGGGGTTAGAAAAACGGAACAATGAAATCAACAAACTGCAAAATGAGATCCTACAGTTAAAATGTACAAATGAGAAGTTGAAAAACTCTCGCTTTGTGGTGGAGCACTACGAATCAGTAGTGAGGAAAATGAAGGGTATAGGTCTTGGTACCAATGCCATTCCTCCACCAATAAGTGGGAAGTTTGTCAATAGCTTGATAGACATTGATCTCACTTGTCTAGATGAGTCCTCTGATAAGGATGATTCCCCTAAAAAGGATGAATCCTCAAGTAAGGCTAACTCCACATCTAGTGAGGAGTATGTTACTGCTTCTGAGGATGGGTCGGTTAACACTTGCCCTGAAGGAGTAGTTTCTGAGGAGTTGTTGACTGAACAGAATGTCCAGAAAAACATTATCACTAATGGTGATAATTGCATTTTAACTGAACCTGATATCATTGAAACAAATGATAAACTTAAGGGAATGCTTTACGGGGGTTTTAAAAATATTAACCAAGCTAAGAAGGAAGCTTTTTCAGCTCACTACGGGCTTGGCTATAAAGAAAATTTGCAAAAATACTACACTCCCAAAAGCCAATTACCATCGGGTAAACCAAATGTTCACCAAACAAATTCTCCTGTTCATCATGTCGAGTCCTCAAATAGCAAATCAAATGAGCCTTACAGGAGGACTTACAAAGAGAAGAGAGCTTGTTTTCATTGTGGTATTGTAGGACACATTGTGGTGAAGTGTCCTCACAAGAACCAGAGTAAGAAACCAGTTGATCCACAACAAGTTAAATCATCTGTGAAGCCACCGGTCAAACTAGTGGACAGATTTGTTGCTCCACGGGTTCAGAAAGATAAAAGACCACCAGTTCAGAAGAAAGGTATCTCAAAAAGACAGCCTGGTAGAATACCAAAGGCTAGTCTAAATGTGCCCAAATCAGTTGGTGAACAACATTTTGAGACACCTGTGGTGAAGCTTTCTAAACCACAAAAACGGAGACTGAACAAACGTTTGAGAAAATTAGAAAGAGAATTTCTTGAGGGTAAGTTTGATCAAAAACCTGTTTCTGGAAAGCTAACTGGTGAAAGACCAAATTTTTCAAAACCTGATTTTACAGAGTATAGCCACAAAACGGTTGTACCTGAGTTTTCAAAACACCAAAGTTTTCAAAAGAAAGAGGTTCAAAACAAGAAGGTTTGGAAAAGAAAAGATCCAGTCTCTGATTCTGATTCTAACTCTAAGTTACAATCACCACAACTTGATGACGGGCTTGATTGTGAACTTAGAGAAGTGAGTTATATTGGTAAAGATGGACGACCCAAGACAACGATGGCTTGGGTTTCTATTTCAAATTAATGTGTTTGTTTTGGTATGTGCAGGGTCAACCAAAGAGAACTATTACCTGAAATTTTTCTTTATTAACATTGATTTGATGTAGGTCGATATTGGTTGTTTCATGGCACATAATAGGCATGCCACACTTCTGCAAAACGTCAAAAATCAGTTGGATGTGGCGACATGGCATAACCATTGCACTAAATGAGTTGTTGAGATATTTCAACGACTTGATGCTTAGAGGGAGAAGTTGAAGAAGGTATCTGGATTTTGAGGTCACACAGTAGATGAGTCTAAGATGACAATGAATCTTGACACAAGAAGTAGGTGAGTGGGCATCAAGCTTTTGATGTTGTACCTAGTTCTAGTGTTCAAGGAGAGTCATCTGGACAGGGGGAGTCTACCACTCAGGTGATAAAATTTTAATTTTTATTGTGTTGACATATCACTGTTATTGGTAACTTCTGATGATATCTTCTATCTCATCTTGAACATTTTGCCCAAGTTATAAAAAATAAAATAAAATTTTCATGGAAGTGTTTATTTTTTATTTTTCTTTCATTTAAGGTCTTTTTAATTTAATTTACTTTCACATTTACAGTTCCTTTTATTTGGTACATTTCTTTTAATTTTGTACAGATCTTAAAACAAAAATCTATAAAATATATATATATATATATATATATACATATATATAGAAAATTTTGAAAAATCAAGGTCGTTTGAAGTTTTAGGGGAAATGATAGTACATCAGGTGATTGTTTGACATACTAGACCATAGGATTTGACTGAAATGGTAATTTAAGTGTTTAATTGAAGTTTATGTTGATCTAGACATCTAAGACTGCACAAATGGGAAATGATTGTCTCATGATTACCTGATTTATTAGAAAATTACAAAAATAGAATAAAGGTGTGTAATTTGGATTGTTGATAGGCTATAAGCGTGTTTATAACTTGAGTAGTGTGAAAATATAATTAACATGATTCATCTGTGACGTAAACCCGCGTCTAAGTATGTTTAACATCTATGGTGAGCTCTATCAGATATAGATTGTGTGATGAATCTTAGATATTTTATGAGATTACCGTCATGAAGAAGTTTTAGCACAATTGGATTGATTTCATGCATATGCCACAAGCATAGAATTGGAATTTAATTCAGAGATGACCTCCTCTGCTTTGTTTACGCAATGACATGGAGTGTTCATCTCACCTAAATAAATGTGTTGATCAAGTGATCAAAACATGAGTCAATCTTTGCAAATGCAAAGTATTTGAAAGATAAAAAAAAAATATATATTAAGGTGTCATCCACTTGGATATTTTCCTGTGCTAAAACAGCTTCATCACTGTAAAGATTGAATGTCTGAATGAAGTCTAGCATGTCTTGAGGATAGATAAAGACTTAGATTGTGGGTAACACGATGATATCTACTAAAAGTACCATAATCACACGAAATTAGGGACTAAACATGATTTTAGTTTCAAGTCTTATAATATCGGCAACTTAAATTATATGCTATGGGGTTTAAATTGCAACACCTTGGAAATTCATGATATGATCCCATTTTCTATGATGTCTATAGTATCATTGCTATTTAATCTTGAAATAATGAAATATAATGAATTATCTAACTGTTTGCAGTTCATGATTAAGGCTGAAATTGATACTAGAACCCATAGAAGTCAGTTCAATGTGTGTGTCATTCAATTTGTATCTGGTATGATCCCCTTTCTCGCGACTCTTGAACAAAAAGAAGTTGCTTGGTAAATAGCTTTCTGTAAATAACTTTGTTATTTTCCTGTATATTCTAATCTCTTTCTCATTTATTTAAAAAAAAAAAAAAATTCTAAACTTCCATGAAGTTCACATTTTTTATGACTTGGGAAATTAAGTGTTTGAGAATCCTTGAATGTAGACAAATAGTTCTCTTTCTTATGTCTTGTTCGAGATTAAGTGCAGATATACTAGGCAAGGACTGAAGATACAGACTGGACTTCATGATGTGAGCAGACTTGAAGACAACTTCTGAAGACTTCTGAAGCTGTTGTCAAGGGGGAGTCTGTTAGAGCTTATTTGGAAGCATGTGACAAACATCTTCAGAGCTGTTGTCAAGGGGGAGTTTGTTGGAGCATGTTTTGTGACAAGCAGCTTGAAGATTGTTTGTAGTTTATGAGAGTCGTTTGTATCTGATCGAGCTGTATAGTCGAGTCTTTGTTCATGTGTGTTTTTGGTTGTTTTAGTGGATGCGTACTTAGCAAGTACGCAGGGAGAGTTTGTCCTGCGTACTTAGCAAGTACGCAACCTGAGTCTGTGAGTATAAATAGCTGTTTGGGTTCTTGTAGAAACAAGGTCTGAACAAGTTCTTGAGAGAAAACCCTTTGTAATCGGTTGTTTGATGCTAATAGACAAAGTTTTATATACTTGTCTTTGTTCTCATCGTATCTAGTCATCTTGTTCAAGCTAATCACAGAGGATTCCGCACTCTGTTGATTGGTTTCATCTCCTATACGTCAATCGATCTAACACCAGGGGACCTACACTTTCAACTTGACATATCCACATGTTTAACGAGAGATCCACCTCTCTCTTTCTCACATGGAGTATTTGACTCCATGCCGACCCATGAAGTATCTACACTTCATGTCACCCATGAAGTACTTGACTTCACTTTCACCCGTGAGGTATTTGACCTCACTACCATCGGTGAAGTATTTGACTTCACGTAAACACCTTCATGAAGTATCCACACTTCATTTAATCAACCAACTTACCATTTTATTTACACCATTTAACCACATATCACTCATTAGTTTGACCAATAACCACATAAGTCAATTTACACGTATTTACCATATTTGCACATTCAAGTTTGACTATTAACCACATAGTCTAATTACACATATTTCAACATATTAGTTTGACCCTATAACAACTAAGGTCAAATTACACCAATTTCATCATTATCCACAATGGTTTGACTTATACCACATTAAGTCAATTTTATACCAATTTCACCATTCTCCACAATGGTATGACTTATACCACATTAAGTTTGACTATATTCCACATAGTTCAACTACACCACTTTTACCAAGTGTTATTCATTAGTTTGACTAATTTTCTCATTAAGTCAACTATAACAATCCTACCACATTCATACTTTGACCATTTACCACATAAATCAAAATCAACATACAACACATAAATAGAATTAACAACACATCTATTTACATGTAACCACTACTTATCTACTACTAAGTAAGTGCAAAGCACTTACCTTAGATAATGAAGATTTCAATCAGTTTTCAAAGCTAACACCTTTAATGCCTTGATCACCTAAACATTTCCACATATTTTAGTAATCCAATTTACCCCAAAACATTCATCAAATGAAGTTTAACTCCCACCCAGGATTTTATGATATTCACTATCATCTAATCTGGGTTTATTAAGCTCCATACAAGCTTTTAACCATTAATAATCCTATTCTACCCATTTTGACATGTTAAGGATTTCACCCAATTTTCACAATTTCTTTATTTCATAATTCACCAATTCAATTGAGTTTTATACTTGAAAATGTGTTTATGTTACACCATAAACACTTATTCATACTCAATTCACCATTTAAACACCTCCAATTATAAAAACCCCAAATTAGGTTCTCAAGAACCCTAATTTCCAAATCATCAAATTGATTGAGGTTTCTCATCAAACAAAGTGTCTATTACCCCCATAAACACTTACAACCATCATTCCATCATTTAAACATCCCCAAATATAAAACCCCCAAATCACCCTCAAGAACCTAACTTTATGATTCTTGAATTAGGTGTTAAAAGGATGTCATTAAACACTCTTTAACACTAATCAAGCTAGGTTTTAACTTTAAACAAGTTATTAACCACAAACAACCACCAATTCAGCCCCTAGCATGATTTATACCAAAACCCACCAAGAACAAGAATCAATGGAGGTTTTGGAGAAAAAAGGATACTTACATGGAGCCTTGATGAAGATGAACACCTTAAATCCCACTGATTTTACATGCAAATATTCAATTTGAAAGAACACACCCTCATGTGTGTGTTCTGCCCTACCAACACCAATAAAGTAAATCATCTTTGACTGATTTACATAAATAGTCCTTGAACTTCCAGTTTTGACCCTTTCTTCCAAAACTAGTTATAATCCATCTTTTTAGCAAACCCCCAACTTTCATTTTATTTAATAACACCCTTATAATATGATTAACATATTTTATAATAAACCCGAAAGTTGGTTCGTTACAACATGACTTCTTGTTTGGGAAGCTTACTCAAGTTTGTACGGTCTATATACAAATCTTGGTGCTATCAAGGGTACGGTTAGTATAGATTTAACATTATAGGTTGATTGGAGGTTTGGGTATTTAATGAGTCATTCAAGTCTTAACTGGATATTGTGGTTCGTGTAGGTATAACTTTATTTCACTTGTGTTGGTATTCAAGGGCGAACCGACCGCGGGAGTCGAGTATCCAATCTTGAGAAAGAAATTTATATTTATTTAAAATACTTTTGCAAGTAAAGAAACTATTTTAAGAATATAATTTGTTAGGTCTGAGCTTCATAAAGTAGCTTTGGAGGGGGTTGCGCATTCCAACTTTCCAAAGAAGCTACACGACATTGGGGCGACTAACAACAACACTACTAGTCAACAAGATAATCTTAGTACGAATAATAAATCATGGGAAACTAGATGGACTGGAGACCCCGTTAGGATCCCGAGAATTATTAGGAACAGTTGGCCGACCGTATCCAATGTTCCGTTAGGAAATACTAACTCCTTTATCGAAAGGGTTAGTACTAGTAACTTTGACCAACCTTACTGAAATATAACATTAATTAACAAGTGATAAAAACCAGAGTAACACCTAAAATGTGATGATATTCCTAATTACTTTTCTCTTCCTTTTTCCTTCTTTTAAACAAAACCCCATCCAACTTTTATCTCATTTAGACAATAGCGAGGATTGAGTAAGGAATCTGTGTCTATGGTTCGATACTTGGTTCTTACCCATACTATACTACGCTACGATAGATTCACTTGCCTGTTGTGTGTGTATTTAGTTGAAGTATTTATCATTTTAATTTATAAATTTAAAACCTGATTTTGTGTAACTCTAAACCGAACTTTAAAGATATACATATATTATTTCACTCGTATTTAGAATAAAGTTTTTGGTGTCATTACCAGGGAAATAATTATATATGTATTTTTATTTATACACTAAATCAAGCACATTAAGAACTCGGTTAGCCGTTAGGGGACGGTTCGAGATCAAAACGTGTTAAGAGGAAACCCGGGACCCGGATGTAAACCCTTGGTGGTTTAAATACCAAGTAAAGGCAAAACCCTAGGCCATTCGGCCTAGGTTGCGCACAACGACGGATGATAAAAAGAGAGAGAATGATGCCGGAGTTCAAAGAAGGCCAGCGATGGGAGTTCATCGGTGGTTTTGAGCAGGGAAACTCCACGCATCACAAAGGTAACTCTCCGTTTATGTTTCGTTACGTTGTTTACGTTCGTCTTTTTGCATGTAAACCGATTAGGGTTTTGGGTTTTGACCATGGTAATTGGAGAGGTGACGAGGATGGTAGTCGGAGGGAGCTTCCGTAAGCGGTGGTGGCTGCAATGTAGTCCGATGGCGACTCGGTGGAGGGTGATAGGAGGCGGTAGTCTGATGGCGGCATGGAAGAGGTACCTGACACGAGCTGACGGAAACCACAAGGGTGACGGTCATGGAGCGACGGGAACCAGGGGTACCGACAGATGTCAGAGTTCGCTATGGAGGTGCATGGTGGTGGTGGATGGTGGTTACGGCCGGGGAAGCTGCTTTGGCAGCAGAGCATGGCGTTGGTGCCCGGTATTTGTTAATGGTGGACGACGGGTCATGGTGGTGGTTGTGTGGGGGGTGACATGTGGTGGTGCATGGAACACGTACATGCATGCATGAAACCTGGTTTGAGCATTCTATTTCTAAATGGGTCAAAGGCTATCCGATACAAGTATTCGTGGAGATAAGGGTTCGGGGAATCGGAGGGACGAACAGATGTGACCAAGTGTCGGGATTATTATTATTTTTATGCATTATTCGATGTATGCTAAGAACGTGTCTGATCATGCGATCATACGTGTTAACAGGTTTGGGTTTGGAGCGATAGGACGGTTGTTGAGCAGGACTTCGATCTTCGCAACCGGTGAGTTTCTAATTCCTTATTTACCGTTTTACTGTTTTGGGGCTATCGTACATACCAACATGTTTTACCTTGTCAATTGAACATGATACGAGTCTTGAGCTAAACTTGAAGATATTTATGAGTTAAATGTTCTATAACGAACTTAAAGGTCCATGTGGTACCCTTAGGTCGTGTGGGCTAGAGGTCGATATGTTGTTTATGGGTCGTGTAATGATTTAGGTGGGATATGTTGGGTAATGAACTTAGGCATGATGAGGGTACATCTAGGATGTGTTAGCACACAAATACGTATACGGTTAATGCTTAGGAAAAGAGTCATGGTAATTACTTGTGTATTGATACGTGTTACTTGCTTATTGTTGTGTGTGCTTGCATCGTCATCCCTGTGACATGACAAATGATCATGTAAAAGACAAGGTCCTTCGGGTGGTCACTATGGGTGACAATGCCCTTTGGGGGGCAGTGATGAGCTCGGAGTATGGCGAAAACCCTGACGAGGGCAGTTGTGACGAGACAGGTAAAATCCTTCGAAGGTTGTGCACGACGGCAGAGGAGCAAAAGAGAGAGGGATGCCGGAGTTCGGAGGAGGCCGGCGACGGGAGTGCATCGTTGGTTTCGAGCAGGGAAACTCCACGCATAGCCAAGGTAACTCTCCGTTTATGTTTCGTTACGTTGTTTACTTTCGTGTTTTTGCATTTAAACCGATTAGGGTTTTGGGTTTTCACAATGATAATCGGAGAGGAGACGAGGTCGATAACGGTAGTCGGAGGGAGGCTGCCTTAAGCGGTTGTGTCTGTAATTGAGTCCGACGGTGACTCGGTGGAGGGTGATATGAGGAGGTAGTCCAATGGCGGCATGGTAGAGGTACCCGACAGGAGCTGACGGAAACCACAGTGGGGGCGGTCATGGAGGGATGCGACGGGAACTAGTGGTACCGGCGGATGTTGGAGTTCGCTATGGATGTGCATGGCGGCAGAGGACGGCGGTTACGGCTGAGGACGGCGGTTACGGCTGGCGAAGCTGCTTTGGCAACAAAGCATGGCGATGGTACTTGGTGTTTGTTAATGGTGGACGACGGGTCAAGATGGTGGCTGTGTGGGGGGAAACGCGGTGGTGCGCGGTGGTCATTGCACACGTACATGCATGCATGAAACCCGGTTCGAGCATTCGGTTTCTAAACAGGTCAAAGGCGATCCGATACAAGTATTCATGGAGATAAGGGTTTGGCGAATCGGAAGGACGAACAGATGAGACCGTGGTCTCGGGATTGTTATTATTTTTTTGCATTATTCGATGTATGCTTAGAACATGTCTGATCATACGATCATACGTTTGACAAGTTCGGGGTTCGAACGATAGGACGGTTGCTGAGTATGACTTGGATCTTCGTAATCGGTGAGTTTCTAATCCCCTCTTTACCGTTTTACTGTTTTGGGCCTATCGTACATACATAAATGTTTTACGTTTTCAATTGAACATGATGCGAGTCTTGAGCTAAACTTGGAGAGATTTATGACTTAAATGTTCTATTACAAACTTAAGGGTCTATGTGGAACCCTTAGGTCGTGTGTGCTAGAGGTCGGTATGCTATTTGAGGGCCGTGTAACGATTTAGGCAGGATAAGTCGGGTAATGAACTTCGACATGATGAGGGTACATCTAGGATGTGTTAGCACGTAAATACGTATACGGTTCATGCTTAGGAAAAGAGTCATGGTAAATACTTGTGTATTGTTACGTCTTACTTGCTTATTGTTGTGTGTGCTTGCGTCGTCGTCCCTGTGACCCGACAAATGGTCATGCGAATGACGAGGTCCTTCGGGTGGTCACTAAGGGTGACAATGCCCTTTGTGGGCAGTGATGAGCTCGGAGTATGGCGAAAACCCTGGCGAGGGTAGTTGTGATGAGACAGCTAAAATCCTTTGAAGGTAAGTGTTATGTGCATAATATTTGATTTAATTGCATGCAAACGTTAATGGATGTTAATTGTGTTATGATGTTATTTCTTTCGGTTTAATACATTAGATGGAGTACTGTGTTGGTACACAACTGATGTGTTAGTAGAACTGGTGAGAGTCTTGGTTAGGGCTTGTCAGGTTTATGTCTAAGGGTCGGTTGAGTTGACCAGACTTCGTGTTGATACGTGTAGTGAGCTATAAGTTAGTAGTGAAGTAAGTTTGATCCATTTCGGGGAGACTTACTGGGTTATGGATATAGGTTGGGTGTTGGGTTGTTGGACCCTTACGGGAACTTGTAGGTAACGTGGGTTACTGATATGTTATTAAACGAAAAACCATTTTATAAAGGACTTCTGAGTTGAAATAAATGATAATTATAACGGAATTACGTTCTGATTATTATAAACTGTTAGAACTCACTCAGCGTAGTTGACTTTGTATGTACGTTAGACTGTTTTGCAGGTGAGTTCATGTGGACGTCGTATCTTGGCTTGGGAGCGGTGCTACTCGGGTTGGTGTGCATGCATTCGTAAGGTAAGGTTAAGAACGATAATGATTTTAAAAGATAATTACTATCTTGAGTAAGACTTCTGCTGTATGTTTTTATAAAGAATTAAGTGTTTCAAAAGAAAACCCTATGATGTGACCCAACTGTAGGGTGCCCGGTTTGGGCCCTTACAGAAAGTAACGAATTTTATGTGTTAAACACCAAACGAACCATAGATCTGGACTCCTGAATAGAAAACCAACGTTTTGAATGTAAAAGGTTCGAGTCCTGATTGGTTAGACCTTAGCCTCCAACACCATGTAGTGTTAGGGTTTGTTGGGGAAGAAGGAGCCCGTAGACGAACGTGCTAAGTTTGCCGGGCTTGAGACTAGCTAACATATTAGATTCGCTGGTACTATCTAGCTAAACTTCCAAGTTCACTGGCTAAGTTCGCTAAGCATTGTCTAGCGAACTTTTCTCGTTTGCTTACTAAGTTTGTTTAATCCTTGATCAGCGAGCTTGGTATGTTCACCCATAAGTTCGCTCGGTCTATGGGAGGCGAACTTAACCTAAGTTCGCCTTGTAGGAATTAGTGAAACCGTTCAGTGTCTGGTAAAGTCTGATATGCTTTGAACTGTTATGATTATCCAGATTTTGTGAGATTCAAGTTCTAGCTAAGATATCAGGTGAGTTCTAATCCCCTTTTTGCCTGCTTTAGGGGTGGTGTGCATACTTAATGGAGAGTGTTTATAATATATTTTATATTAATAAACTAAGGTGAAAGTGATGTTTTGAGAAAAGTTTAAAAGTGGCAAAAGTCCGTTTTTTTTAAAGTATAACTATATTCATGGCAAGCGTTTATTATATTTTATATACATAAACAAATGCGTAATATATGTGAAATGAAATGTTTTAGGAAAGTAAAGGTATTTATGGCAAGCGTTTATTATATTTTTATATACATAAACAAAGGTATATATATATGTTAAGTTATTGACAAGTTAAAGAATGTTTTATGAACAAAAAGCGAACAGTTTTCCTACGGGAATGTGTACCAACTTGTTAAGGTTCCTTCGGGGACAGATGTTACTTGTACAAGATGTCAGTTATGGGTTATGCCCATTAGTAAGAGCCTTTGTGGTTCGTTAATGGTTGTACAACTGGGATGAGTGACGGCGGTTACTTGGGAGGTCCACGCAACCTCCCTTTAGCGTTAATCGGTATTGTCATAGGGCAATACCAGTAATTTTCGGTTCATGGACGTGAGTCATGGGGCAGTATAGGTTAAGCGATACTTATTGGTTCATGGACGTGAGCTATGGGGGCAGTACCAGTACTCGTCGGTTCATGGACGTGAGCCATAGGTGCGGTATAGTAAAAAAGGGAATTGCCGGTTAATGTATGTATTAAACTGTTTTAAAGGTAAAGTATGTAAAGTTTTTCCTTAATTGCATTATGTATGTATTAGTAAATCTTTCTTGTATGAATGATTAAAGTAAACGTTAGAACTTACTCAGCGTTGCTGATTTTTATTATGCACATCAGTTAAGTGTAGGTGGCTGTAGATGGATAAGGATGCTTGGCTTGGCGAGAAGAGTTACCCTGAAGATTCTGAGTCTGGCATCCCATTTTATGTTTATGTTTATGTTGTTTTAGACAAGTTTTAATTGTACTAGATATTTTATTGTTTCCGCTATTTATGTTGATGTAATGAATGATTTCCGCTGCTTATGGTTAAGTTTTAAGTTCGAAAGATATGTGTTGATGAGTAAATCCAATAACTATGGCCTCCCAGGTTCGAGATCTTACAATTTGGTATCAGAGACATAGTTTGAGAGATTCGGACATCCCCGATGTGTGAACTTAAACTGAGAATGGGACCAAGTAGCGGATGCCAATACGGGTAACTCGGAGCCAAGCATCAGAAGCGTATTGTTTGGTCTAGTTTGAGAATGATGTTAATCAATTATTTCGATCACGAGATGTTTATGTTCGCGTATGAAAATGGGTCTGAGAGTTGCTGGTTTCAGCCAACTCTCTAAGAGTCGCTAGGTTATCTTTAGCCGACTCTCTGAGAGTCGCTAGGTTGGCTTCATCCGACTCTCTGAGAGTCGCTAGGTCGGTTACGGCCGAATCTCAGCGAGAATCGGTAATATGCACGCCGACTCTCTCAGGTTCCTTATATATACCTGACCATTTTCATAGCTCTGGGATCTTCTTCTCTACAAAATTTCGCTCTGTAATTTCATTTTCTAAGCTTTTGGTGAGGTTTTTCTTAGCTAGTTTGTTCCACTACCACGGGTGAGCTCACCCATGGTGGATGGCGGTGGCAGATCGTTGTAATCATTCCAGGAGCATATTGTATTCATTTTAATGGAATGTTAATTAGATTTTGTGGGTTTTTGTTATACTTTTATGCTCTTTTTCTTGCTTTTCTACTGATTTCATCAATAACAGCTGATCTATAGCCTATTTTTTGATCAGATCTTGACTAGAATCATCATAGCACACGGACCCTATCGTCAGGACCTACAATTTGGTATCAGAGCCTTCTGTTCTCTTGATTTTGGTGAAAAACTTGGGGTTTTTTTTGGTTTTTTATTAGATCTGAGTTTCTTCAAATCTGCATTTTGGCTTAGATCTGAGCGTTTTTGGTTTGATTTTGTGTGTTTTTGAGAAAAAAAAGTCTGAATCTGCTCTTGTGTCGACTGTCCAGAGCCGACTCTCTTGCTTGAGCCGACTATTGCTGATGTAGGGTCAAATATCCCATGTTTAAGTGTCGGTTTTGTATAGTTTTATGAGTTTTACTTTGTATATCGAGTTACTTTTATGTTGGTATTTGTATTTGTGTCTATTACAGGTATTATGTGCCAATTGAGCGGATAACGAGACAAAATCGAGAAGGCACGAAAGTACAGGGGGTGAAAGAGTAAAAATGTCAAATTCGTGGAAAGTTTAGTCTTCGCGCCACGCAAAGAGTGGGAGTGAACATCTCGCGACACGCAAGGAAACCAGAAAAGGGCCCGACTAATTTGTCCTTCGCGTCACGTGAAGGACTGGCTTGAGATTTTCGCGACACACGAAGGGCCGACGGATCAGCAAAAAAAGCCCTAATTCTAATTAAAAGGAAATCCACCCCTAGTTCGCACATATCTTTCAATCAGACGAACTTGGAGCAGCTAGGGGCGATTTTGAGAGGTAGAGATAGTTCCAGATCATCTATTGAAGCTATACTCATGTGTCTGACAAAGATGCGTGGCTAAGTTGCGTGTGGCTTCCACCAGGCAGATGGTTCGTTTAGGTTTTTGTGTTTGATTCAGTTTCTTTATGATTGGGTCCTGTTCGTTTCTGACAATAACTTGATAGATTGATGTATTAGTTGATTTGAATAATTTATTTGAGTTCTTTGAGTTTGCTTGCTTTACAACTGTGTTCGGTTGATGACAAAACCTAGTAGCAGGGTTGGGTGATTAAAGGGGGTAACTTGGTATTCATAAATTGGGTGATTGGATTGTACTGGTTTGTGACGAAACTAGTGGTATAGGTTTTCTGACAAAGAATATGTCTTCAATTACTGTTTCAACTGATTTTCCAACACTATGTCTATGTGGTATCCATTGAACAACTGAGTTTTACCTAAACCTAGAACCTGCAGTTTGGAGGGAGTTACATCTTTATTTGATCTGTGTTTTAGCTATAATTTTCTAATCTAAGCAATTAAACTATCCACTAATTCCATGTGGATTCGACAACCCTACTTCTCTGTCTACAGTCCAAGGTAGATAACTAGTAGTTTTTATAAGTGTTTTTGATTGACCTTGACACCGCGATCAAAATGGCGCCGTTGCTAGGGATTCGGTGCGCTTAGTTTTGTTGCTTTAGTTTAGTTGATTTTGATTCTTTTAACAAAAAACCCAAAAAAAATTCTTATTTTTCTTTTTATCTTTATTTTTTTATTTGTTATTTTTTTTCATTCAGAACTACTTGGGTGTGCTACTTGTGCATGTCGGCATGGAAAGGAATTACCATGATGACCAATATTACTATGAGCCGTGCAGTAACTGTGGCATCACTGGCCACTGGGCTCAAGATTGCCCAAGATATAAATAACATGGTGGTGGTCCTGAGTATCAAAGCTGTCAGGAAGATTACAATCAAGACTACCACCCGAGCGGTTCACCTGATCAAGGCAACTATCAATCTGAATTGGATGACATCAGGTCAGATATGAAGGAGCTGGCTAAAGTGGTTTAAGCAGTGGTGCAGCAACAGGAGAGCCAGGCAAAAGCTCATCAAGCTTTAATAGATCAAGTTGCCCACTTAACTAAGATTGTAGCAAGCATCATCAAAGACTTAGGTAAGCCTTGCAGTGCACATCAGTCGTCAAGTTCCCAAACCACAAACAATGCACACCTCCATAGTGCAAGTCTTAAATCCTCATGTGAATTTCCTGCTTTTGAACAGACTCCACCACCGACTATGGAAAGAGTGGGGGAGTACAGTGAATCTAAGTCTGACCCTAATCGGGATTTTATGTCACAAAATAACTTGAAAACTGAAAATGTGAATAAACCTGTAAGAATCCCGTTTCTGATACGTTAATCAAACCATTTTTGATAGAAAAGGATCCAACACAAGATGAGAGATGGGAAAAGTTTGAAAAGCGTAAAATTAACTCACTATTTTTAAATACGCTTAAACAAGATCCTGATAGTGTTGAGTGCTTGAAAGGTTTGGGTACCCAAAAACGACGGCATAAATGTCCCGAATAAGTAAAACTGAGTGTTAGTGTGATGTCGTGTTTACGGATACCCTTCCCCCAAAACTCCAAGATCCAGGGGCACCTTTTATTTCAATACAAATAGGTGAAATTACACTGGATAGAGCATTGTTAGATCTTGGAGCATTGTAAGTATACTGCCAGGGAGTCTGTATGATCATCATGATTTTGGTCCGTTACAGACAGTCCACACCACTGTGGTGTTGGCTGATCAGACTCCCACACATCCTCGGGGGATTGTAAAGGATGTGATTGTGAAGGTAGGGGAGTTTTATTACCTGGTGGATTTCTTGGTGTTGGATTGTGCAAGAATACAGAACCAACTATAATTTTGGGTAGACTGTTCTTGGCGACTGCTCAGGCAAATATTAACTGTGCTGAGGGAACGGTAAAGATGAGGTTCGGGGCTCAGAATTTGAGTCTTAAAATATTTTCAAACTTATCAAACCCGAAAGCTAACAAATGTGGATCACCTAAAAAGGTGAATCACACGGTCGAGAATGCATGTTTTGTGAGTGACAGGTTAGCTGAGCAGAAGGAGGGTGAGACTCCAGACAATGGGAAGAAGAGGGTCTGAAAGAGAAGGCGGAAAGGGAAGAAACCGCAGGTTCCGGATTCAGAAAAAGAGATGTTTACCTTGTTTGTGAAGGCTTAGAGGAAATTTAATGAGGAAAGGAACCTAAGTGTGGGGAAGGAGGATTGCAAGCATCCCATGTCACACCCCAACCGACGGCGGAAACGTCGGGGCGGGACATATAGACTGTTCATGAGCACAAGGTTCACTAGATTTCAATATTTAATCATCAATTTCATTTCAAACCATTCAAACACAAATAGCAAAATTCAACAAGTACATAAAGAAAAATACAAATTGTCTTTTGAATTTAAATTAACTAGGTCCAACTTAAGTGTAGCATGTCTTGCTCAAATTCACACATTAGCACCTGAAACATGAATAAAATAGGGTCAACTAAAAAGTTGGTGAGCATACATAGGTTTGTACATAGATAGTATATAAATATGAATAAGCAAATCCTTACATGTCATGATAAATAAGGCAATTATGGGGAGCAGCTATTGTGTAACTAAATTACAATCAAACCTTTGTAACTAGCTTGCAAATTGTGTTGTCGGTAACAATCACCCCAATCTGGGTGGGTTTGTCAGACTTAATAGATCTATCATTGTTAACCGTCGGCTTAATTAGTTAATGATTGCACAAAATTGCACACAAAAGTTAACACACCTAGCACTCAAACATAAAGCTCAAATTTGTACACATGAATGTAAATAGGATTTGTGTTTGTGTAGTTTGTGTAAATGTAAACTATTGTTTGTATATAATTCATGAATCATCCCAAAAAGTGTAAAAGAGAAAAGGGGCTATGTAATACTCACCAGAATCAAAGGTGTAGCTAGTACGAGAGTCTAGATAGTAAAGCGATCCTTGAAATCTCACAACGTTACCCTAGTGTGTAATGAATCTTAAATTAATAGTGTGTACAATAGTCCATATTTAAGTCTAGGATTGAATTTGTTGTGTGTACAAGAGTTGGAGTTGTAGTTTGAAATGAAATGTGTAGGTTAATTGAATGAGTGTTTTATAAATTGAAAGGTTAAAAAATAGATAATTTAAGGTTTGGTTTGGATAACTAATTAAATATTTGTCATTTAATAAAAGTAGAATGTAAATAATCTTAAATATAAATTAAATAAATAATTTCTATCTATTTATTTATAAAGATGTGAAAAATAATATTTATTTATAAGATTAACTTTAAATATAATTTAAACTCCAAGTGTATTAGTAAATGTAACTTATATAAATAATAAATACATTTATTTATTTATTCATCATTTGAAATGGTTATGTTAAAATAAATAAGTTTACTTAAAAATTGACATGTATTCTTTAAATATATAAAGTCTATATATAACTAAAATTTTATAAAACTTTGTATAATGTATTTATAAAACTTGTAACAAATTTATACATTAGGTAGAAGGATTACTTAAAATAAATAATATATATTAAATTGAGTAATTAACAAGTAAATTTATAAAAATAGCGATTTTTATGCAAAATTTATGAAACTTGTTTTTATTCTGTTCTAATAAATGTAGGGTTTATAAAAATATTCTTTTTATAAAATTTTCGGGCTTTAAAATGGTTTTAAAAATTAAAGCAGGCCACCCGCTTCGAACCCGGGTGGTTCCTGTGTGTGTTGAGCGCTTTAGCACCGGACCAAGGGACTCATCCTTGTAAGATACCCGGTTTCATTTGGATTTAACCCGTGCCTGCAAAGGGCCGGGTCTGGTTTAATTGTGTGCGCAAAAAGTCTGGCCGGTCGCGTGGGCCGTGGGTTTCGAACCCACACCACCAGGTCCGATGGTTCATTGACTTAACCAGTCGGACTAGGTGGTTCGCTGATTATAACAGGAATCTTAAATTTGAAATACGTTAACCAAATCGAACTCGATTCGTTTCTTTGAAACTGTATAAACAGGTCATGGATTCAAAGTGCAATCGAGTTCGATGCCCTCTGTCTTGCGAAATTAACAAAGGGCTTTTGATTGCCATGTGATTACGGACCTGTAGGTACGAAGCTCGCGTGATTTGATGCAGAGATGAGTGTGGACGGCTGAGCTTCCGAATTCGTTGATCTTGGTACTCGACAGAATTTTGGAGGTGGAATGCGGGCTAATTGAGAGTTGAGAGCGTTTGTGTGACAGTTCATGAAGGTGAATGAGTGGTTTGATTTGATTAATTTCGTTCAAATTAGTCAATTTCGTTTGTAGTTTGACCGCGAGGTTTGTGGGATTCGGTTACGCGTAAATTCGTTGAATTAAGCACGAATTGGGTATTGATAATAGTCTAGGTTCGTACTAGATCAGTTCACGTGTGATTCCTGGGATTTACACTCGTTAATTTCATGAATTTGGTTGATATTGTGATAAGGTTTGACTATCCAAAGTCAAACTCGTTTGAATTTGAATAATCCGTGTAGATTGACCGAATTGGTTCGAGGGATGGGCCTGTTTTGGGTCAATTATTGATTGTACCCGTACCGAAGTCCATTGGTGTCAATTTGGTCGAACAATCGAGTCTTGATTTTGGTAAATTCGGCCCCTGTTTGACTTTTGAAAGTCAAACAGGTAGATTTGTTAGGAAATTGGTTTAAATTTTGACTTTTTAAAGTCAATCTATTTATATTTTGTGTATATATATATATATCTACATGTATAATTTATATGAATATGTGTATATATGTATGCATTTGTTGATGTGTTGAACGAGTACGAGATCGAACAAAAAATGAAATTTTATCGTTGTAACGTAAGGATGATTAAAGTGAAACAATGGAAACTTATAAATGTTACAGTCTCCCCATGTTAAGGGAATTTCGTCCCGAAATTTAGCTAGTGGAGGCGACTGAATCAGCAAAGAGATGTGGGTACTTGAGCTTCATTTGATCCTCATGTTCCCAAGTAAACTCAGGTCCACGTTTAGATTCCCAACGAACTTTGACAATAATGATACGGCTTCGTTTGAGTTGCTTGATCTCACGGTCCATGATCTCCACCGGTTTCTCAACGAAGTGCATCGTTTCGTCAATGTGCACATCGTCAAGGGGTATATGGAGATTTTCGTCAGCAAGACACTTCTTTAGGTTGGACACATGAAATGTAGGGTGCACATTACCAAGTGATGGGGGTAACTCGAGCTTGTAAGCCACTTTCCCAATTCTTTCAATGACTTTGAATGGACCCACGTAGCGAGGTGCTAGCTTGCCTTTCCTTCCAAAACGGATCACGCCCTTCCATGGAGACACCTTTAGAAGGACAAGATCATCGACTTGGAATTCCAAGGGTTTTCGTCGTTTGTCAGCATAACTCTTTTGCCGACTCCTTGCTACTCGAATTTTGTCACGGATTTGAGTGATCTTATCGGATGTTTCTTGGATTAACTCGGGACCGGTGATTTGTGCTTCACCAATCTCGTTCCAACAGATAGGAGAACGACACTTACGACCATAGAGTCGATACTTGAGTGGTAGCTATTGTTGTAAGAGAACTCAATTAGAGATAGATGTTAATCCCAATTGCCACCAAAATCAATTACACATGCTCTAAGCATGTCTTCAAGAGTTTGGATTGTACGCTCGGTCTGACCATCAGTTTGGGGATGGTAAGCCGTGCTCAAATCCAATCGTGTGCCAAGAGCAGTTTAGAGAGATTGCCAGAAATGGGAGGTAAAACGAGCATCTCTATCCGAAATTATGTTTAGTGGAACACCATGTGGACTCACAATTTCGTCAATGTAAATTCGGGCCAGTTTCTCAACCCGATAGTCTTCACGGATAGGCAAGAAATGAGCAGATTTGATGAGGCGGTCAATGATCACCCAGATACTATCATAACCACTTGAGGTTCCACACGGGAATTTTCGGTTGTTCAAGTAAACCGGAAGGACGTTGGTGCTCGGTTTTGACTTTGGAGCAAGTTAGGCATTTGGCAACATAGAGTGCAATGTCTTTCTTCATACCGGGCCACCAATATTGCGGGCAAAGGTCTTGGTACATTTTATCCGCACCAGGATGAATAGAATAACGAGTCTTGTGAGCCTCGTTCATGAGAAATGCACGGAGATCATCACGATCGGGAACCCAAATACGGTTCAGATAATAAAGCAAGCCATTGGGTTTAGATTCAAGCTGAAGTTCAACACCACACAACATTTCCTTGTACATGTTACCCTCGGTGACCGAGACGTGTTGAGCTGCTAGGATACGATTTTGAATGTCGGTTTGAATTCGGGCACAATGAAGCAGGATATGATCCTTACGACTCAAAGCATCGGCTACAACATTCGCTTTGCCAGGGTGGTAACGAATCTCGCAGTCATAGTCGTTAAGGAGTTCAACCCAACGTCGTTGCCTCATATTGAGTTCTTTTTGGTTGAAGATATGCTGGAGACTTTTGTGGTCAGTGAACACCACACATTTTGTGCCATAGAGGTAATGTCTCCAAATCTTCAATGCGAATACGACCGCACCCAACTCGAGATCGTGCGTCGTATAATTCTTCTCATGAATCTTAAGTTGCCTTGATGCATAAGCGATCACCTTGCCTCGTTGCATGAGAACACAACCAAGACCTTGGTTGGAGGCATCACAGTAGACAACTAGATCATCATTCCCATCAGGGAGAGTCAGTATAGGAGCATTGCACAACTTTTGCTTGAGAGTTTGGAAAGCTTCTTCTTGCTTTGGTCCCCATTCATAAGGTTTACCCTTGTGTGTCAAAGCGGTGAGGGGGACAACAATCTTAGAGAAATTTGAGATGAACCGACGATAATATCCCGCAAGACCAAGAAACGAATGAACTTAAGTGGGGGTCTTAGGGGTATTCCAATTCTAAACAGCTTCGATCTTAGCAGGGTCAACATGAATATCCTTTTCATTGACGATATGACCTAAGAATTGAACCTCCTTTAGCCAAAATTCACATTTGGAGAACTTGGCATATAGTTGCTCTTTCCTCAAGAGATCCAAAACCAACCTAAGGTGTTGCTCATGATCGGCCTTAGTCTTGGAGTAGATTAAGATATCGTCAATGAAGACGATCACAAATTTGTCAAGATACGGTTTGCACACACGATTCATGAGGTCCATGAAAACCGCGGGTGCATTGGTTAACCCAAAAGGCATAACCATGAACTCGTAGTGGCCATATCTTGTTCGGAAGGCAGTCTTTGGAATATCTTCCTCTTGCACACGGAGTTGATAATAACTAGATCGAAGATCAATCTTCGAGAAACAAGTAGAGCCTTGAAGTTGATCAAAGAGGTCATCAATTCTAGGCAATGGAAAACGGTTCTTGATGGTAAGCTTGTTGAGTTCTCGGTAGTCAATACACATGCGGAATGATCCATCCTTCTTCTTGACGAATAAGACAGGTGCACCCCACGGTGAATGACTTGGACGGATGAAGCCCTTGTCGGAGAGCTCTTGGAGTTGGCTTGGAAGTTCTTGCATTTCGGAAGGTGCAAGACGATATGGAGCTCTAGCCATGGGGTTAGCTCCGGGCACAAGATCAATGCGAAATTCTACTTGTCGGGCGGGTGGAAGGCCGGATAAGTCTTCGGGGAATACTTCGGGAAAATCCCGGATGACGGGGATGTCTTGAATACTCTTCTCTTTGACATCCTTTTGAATAATATGAGCTAAGAAAGCCACGTACTTCTTTCGTAAGTACTTTTGAGCAGTAGTGCATGACATTAGCTTGAGTCCTTTGCAAGGCTTTTCACCAAAGATTCTTAGTGTTTCTCCCGACGGTAAAGGTATTTGGATGTACTTCTCAAAACAGATGACTTCGGCATGGTGATTTGCCAGCCAATCCATGCCTATGATGATGTCAAAACTTCCCAATGGCATTGGTACAATGTTGATTGGAAATGTATGATCATTAAGTTCTAGAGAGCAGTTATGGATAATGGAGTCAATTGTAAGAGAGTCACCATTTGCTACTTCTACGGTGAAGGTTTTCTCAAATTTTGATCGTGTTTTGGCTAGTAAGGGTTCAAAGTTATGTGACACAAAACTCTTATCTGCACCGGTATCAAATAAAATGGAGGCATATTGACTATTAACAAGGAATGTACCGTTGACCACATCATTGTTGGCCTGAGCTTCATTGGCGTTTATGTTGAAAGCACGCCCACGAGCTCCGCCTTGCCTAGCATTGATAAGCTTCGGGCACTGATCACGGAAGTGATTTGGGTCACCACACTCATAGCAAGCACGCCCATTTGCAATAGCGGGAACACCTGGATTAGCCACTTGTTGGTTGGTTCGAGCTAGTGGGTTGACTTGACCTGCAAGTGCCTTGGATCTACAAACATTGACCGTATGGCCATATTTTCCACAGTGGGTGCAAAGGCGGCAGGGGATGTTCTGGAGGTGGTGATAATTGCAGGTGGCACAGAGTGGGTAGACCCCAACATATGGCTTCTTGACTGGTGCTTGAGCCATGGGAGAAACTTGGTTGACAGGCATAGCGGGAGTGACCACAGCAAAATTTCTAGCCTTTCTTTTTCTATTATTGTGGTAGGGTTCAGTTTTGGCTTCCTTGATGTGTACGGGAGGGGTTGTGGTGTCGGGAGCCTTCTTAGTGCCATTTCTAGTCAAGGTACCTGCCTTCACATGGTTGTCGGTCAAAGTGGCAGATAATCGGATAGCATCTTCGAGTGTGGCGGGATTTCTCCCTAAGACAGTATCATGAATCTGCCTAGGTAGTCCACCGATGTACCTTTCAATGCAACGGGATAGGGGTGTGACCATGTGGGGCACAAGGAGACTTAGTTCATGAAACCGGGTTGTATAAGCCAGACTTTCACCACTGTCTTGGGTAAGATCCCAAAACTCAGCTTCCAGCTTCCTCACTTCGTTCCGAGGATAAAACTCTTCGGTCATTAGTCTCTTAACCTCATCCCATGGTAAGGCCATGGTTGCCTCTACACCTCGGGTTCTCTTTTCCCCATTCCACCACGTGAGTGCCCGTTTTTGGAAGACGCTGGTGGCATAGCGGACCCGGAGGTTGTCGGGACAATCGCTGTTGAGAAAAGTGCTTTCAATGCTCTCGAACCATTGCAAAAGACTCGTGGCTCCTTCAGTTCCATAAAACTTAGTGGGGTTGCACGAGTTAAAGTGCTTGAAAGTACATTGTGGTGGGTTGGCACCACCACCACCATTAGTTCCATGGTTACCGTTTGTAGCACCATTAACTTGAGTGAGTTGAGTTACAAGTTGTGCAAGGATAGCAGCAATATCAGTGTTGTTGTTGGCCACGGTAGCACGACGGGGAGGCATTCTACAGATTTACACAACACAAGAAGAGATGTAAGAACTTATGAGGGTTGATTGAATTTAAAAGATGAGATAACAAATAAAATAGTAAGTCATAGTTTGGATTGTACTCAAATAGTGATATAATCACTTGAATACTGTGACACATTAAGGTTAATTAAACTCATATAATTTTTCAAGGAGACATGCTTTAGCCTATAAGTAAACACTCATCCCGGGAATTCCCAGGAAAGCATACGGGTCCCTCGGTTGATTGGGATTTATACGAAATGCTTTCCTAGACAGAAAACCCAGAATACAGGTGTCACCCTTCCAGATTGCACGTGTCCTCAAATAATTAACAAAGTTTAAAAGCCTTAACGAGGAAATAAAGAAATTTTTATAGATTTAACTCCATGAAGATTCCACATGCTATGATGATAATGATAAAGAAGTAGGCAAGAAGGTTATGAGGTTTAGGGTAAGGGTAGGGATATTATTTTTTTAATTTATTATTTAAGTATAGTCTAGTAAGTCATGAACTCTAACAAATAAGGTACCATAATGAAATAAATATTAATATAGTAAGCATGTAACACATCGCATGTAGCACATAACACATAATCATCAAGCATGGTATAAATGGGTGTCCTAAAGTTATAGTCTAGGTCAAGGGTGTCTAATAACCTAGTTCCCTATAACCTGGCTCTGATACCAATCTGTCACACCCTAACTGACGGCGGAAACGTCGGGGCGGGACATGTAGACTGTTCATGAGCACAAGGTTCACTAGATTTCAATATTTAATCATCAATTTCATTTCAAACCATTCAAACACAAATAGCAAAATTCAACAAGTACATAAAGAAAAATACAAATTGTCTTTTGAATTTAAATTAACTAGGTCCAACTTAAGTGTAGCATGTCTTGCTCAAATTCACACATTAGCACCTGAAACATGAATAAAATAGGGTCAACTAAAAAGTTGGTGAGCATACATAGGTTTGTACATAGATTGTGTATAAATATGAATAAGCAAATCCTTACATGTCATGATAAATAAGGCAAATTATGGGGAGCAGCTATTGTGTAACTAAAGTACAATCAAACCTTTGTAACTAGCTTGCAAATTGTGTTGTCAGTAACAATCACCCCAATCTGGGTGGGTTTGTCAGACTCAATAGATCTATCATTGTTAACCGTCGGCTTAATTAGTTAATGATTGCACAAAATTGCACACAAAAGTTAACACACCTAGCACTCAAACATAAAGCTTAAATTTGTACACATGAATGTAAATAGGATTTGTGTTTGTGTAGTTTGTGTAAATGTAAACTATTGTTTGTATATAATTCATGAATCACCCCAAAAAGTGTAAAAGAGAAAAGGGGCTATGTAATACTCACCAGAATCAAAGGTGTAGCTAGTACGAGAGTCTAGATAGTAAAGCGATCCTTGAAATCTCACAACGTTACCCTAGTGTGTAATGAATCTTAAATTAATAGTGTGTACAATAGTCCATATTTAAGTCTAGGATTGAATTTGTTGTGTGTACAAGAGTTGGAGTTGTAGTTTGAAATGAAATGTGTAGGTTAATTGAATGAGTGTTTTATAAATTGAAAGGTTGAAAAATAGATAATTTAAGGTTTGGTTTGGATAACTAATTAAATATTTGTCATTTAATAAAAGTAGAATGTAAATAATCTTAAATATAAATTAAATAAATAATTTCTATCTATTTATTTATAAAGATGTGAAAAATAATATTTATTTATAAGATTAACTTTAAATATAATTTAAACTCCAAGTGTATTAGTAAATGTAACTTATATAAATAATAAATACATTTATTTATTTATTCATCATTTGAAATGGTTATGTTAAAATAAATAAGTTTACTTAAAAATTGACATGTATTCTTTAAATATATAAAGTCTATATATAACTAAAATTTTATAAAACTTTGTATAATGTATTTATAAAACTTGTCACAAATTTATACATTAGGTAGAAGGATTACTTAAAATAAATAATATATATTAAATTGAGTAATTAACAAGTAAATTTATAAAAATAGCGATTTTTATGCAAAATTTATGAAACTTGTTTTTATTCTGTTCTAATAAATATAGGGTTTATAAAAATATTCTTTTTATAAAATTTTCGGGCTTTAAAATGGTTTTAAAAATTAAAGCAGGCCACCCGCTTCGAACCCGGGTGGTTCCTGTGTGTGTTGAGCGCTTTAGCACCGGACCAAGGGACTCATCCTTGTAAGATACCCGGTTTGATTTGGATTTAACCCGTGCCTGCAAAGGGCCGGGTCTGGTTTAATTGTGTGGGCAAAAAGTCTGGTCGGTCGCGTGGGCCGTGGGTTTCGAACCCACACCACCAGGTCCGATGGTTCATTGACTTAACCAGTCGGACTAGGTGGTTCGCTGATTATAACAGGAATCTTAAATTTGAAATACGTTAACCAAATCGAACTCGATTCGTTTCTTTGAAACTGTATAAACAGGTCATGGATTCAAAGTGCAATCGAGTTCGATGCCCTCTGTCTTGCGAAATTAACAAAGGGCTTTTGATTGCCATGTGATTACGGACCTGTAGGTACGAAGCTCGCGTGATTTGATGCAGAGATGAGTGTGGACGGCTGAGCTTCCGAATTCGTTGATCTTGGTACTCGACAGAATTTTGGAGGTGGAATGCGGGCTAATTGAGAGTTGAGAGCGTTTGTGTGACAGTTCATGAAGGTGAATGAGTGGTTTGATTTGATTAATTTCGTTCAAATTAGTCAATTTCGTTTGTAGTTTGACCGCGAGGTTTGTGGGATTCGGTTACGCGTAAATTCGTTGAATTAAGCACGAATTGGGTATTGATAATAGTCTAGGTTCGTACTAGATCAGTTCACGTGTGATTCCTGGGATTTACACTCGTTAATTTCATGAATTTGGTTGATATTGTGATAAGGTTTGACTATCCAAAGTCAAACTCGTTTGAATTTGAATAATCCGTGTAGATTGACCGAATTGGTTCGAGGGATGGGCCTGTTTTGGGTCAATTATTGATTGTACCCGTACCGAAGTCCATTTGTGTCAATTTGGTCGAACAATCGAGTCTTGATTTTGGTAAATTCAGCCCCTGTTTGACTTTTGAAAGTCAAACAGGTAGATTTGTTAGGAAATTGGTTTAAATTTTGACTTTTTAAAGTCAATCTATTTATATTTTGTGTATATATGTATGCATTTGTTGATGTGTTGAGCAAGTACGAGATCGAACAAAAAATGAAATTTTATCATTGTAACGTAAGGATGATTAAAGTGAAACAATGGAAACTTATAAATGTTACATCCCACCCGACCACCATGATGCAAGTAAGGTACACTGCGTCTGGCTGAAGACGTTAAACTTAGCGCTCTTGGGAGGCAGCCTAAGGTTAGTGTTTTAATTTTCATGTCTAGTTAAATGAACTTTGTGGGTATGTTCTCTAGAAACCCTCACGATACTAAACTCGTCCACTCGGGCTACCGAGGGGTTTAAAAGGCTTGATGCATACGCTAAATGCATTCGTGATTACTACGAAAGTGAGTTAGGTTTTTGTTTTTGTTTTGTGTGTTTTGTGTGTGAACCGGCCAAGTATGGGGAAGTCACATGGATTTTGATGCATGTGGGGTGCAATTGGGTGCGTGTTCGGATTTTTGGAGGATGGAACAAATTTTAGATTTTCTTTGTGAAAATTTGTTTAATTAAAAAAATGATCAAAACTTTCTGTAAACAATGGGTCTTCGCGGTACGCGAAGACCTCTCGTCCATCTCTCGCGACCCGCGAAGAGAAATAGTCAAAGGCCGGGTCAAAATTCCATCTTTCGCGGTATGCGAAGTGTTCCCCCCAGTTTTTCGCGACACGCGAAGACCCTAAATTAGAGTTAAATTTTGTAATTTTTTATTTTTGTATTTTTGAGTCGTGTCGAGTTCGTCAGTTTTTTTTTATTTTTATTGAGTCTTGTTATTTAGTCGATATGATGCTCTTGGGTTTGTTTGGAGTATAATTTTTGCAGGTTTTGATTGATCCGCCCGTACTCAATTGTAACATTTCTGATTTTAGTATTCCTATTTCAATTCAAGGTAATGCAATTTCAAGTTCTATACTCGTGCAATGTCTCATTATTTTCTCGCCGTAAATTTAATGCAATAATATTATACAAATTCGCAAGTGTTACTCGGTTATATACATTTAAACGCTATACAAGAAACTATTTTATTCAAACTTATCAAATCTGAAAATTCAAGGACTAAAGTTGAAAAATGTCAAGAAACCCTAATTAGACACGGTCGTGCTTCGTATAAGCACGGTCGCGCCAAGTGCTTTGGCACGGTCGCGCGACCTGCTTTGGAACGATCGTGCCCGGTGCTTAGGCACAGTCGCGCCCATCTTGGCACGGTCGCGCCTGCGTAACAGTCGAATCGTAATTGTGACTTTAATCATCCGATCGTTAGAAGTCGTAACTTTAACACGCTTTATTCACATTAACAAACATAATAAACATTTCCATTAATCGAAATCACTTCGGTTTTATTCTACCAAATTCCAAACGCTTGGACATTTCAAGGAGAACCCAAAATCCTCTCAATCTTCTCAAGCAATCCAGTCAAGCAATTCCAGACCATCTCTGAATCAATCCGAAGCCGCTGAGACATTCGGAACCGCAGCACAGGTCGCCGGAAACCAAGCTTGCCGCCGTCAGAATTTCTTCCTACCATTCTCTAACGAATCGCTTCTATTCCGGGTAATTGAATCTTCTATTTCATTCTCTTCTGTATCAGTATCGAAAGCCCCTATTCAATTTGGGCTTCCATTATAGAAATCGATCCGAATCAGAACTCATATTTTATTGAAAATGATTTAATCGAATCCCTACTTAAACGCGATGTTCATACAATTAAGTTATATGAAAAGACTCGTAATAACCCATTAATCAAAAGCCCTAACAAATCCAGTGTTTAAAATACAAGAAATTGTCATTTCGTGTCTGATTTGGAAGAGACACGGTCGCGCTAATCATCTAGCGCGGTCGTGCCTCATCGAGCGCGGTCGTGCCGACTAGCAGCGCGGTCGTGTCCTCCTGTCTAGACCTTGTCATGCCCTCTGGGCTAGTCTCTGTTGTGTCTAAAGATCATAGACACGACCGTGCCGGGCTAAGGCGCGGTCGTGCCTGTTGATTTGTCTCGATTGTGCTCCTGTTGATCAACCCGGTCGCGCCCCGACTAGCGCGGTCGAGCCCGTGACTTGAGCACGATCGTGCCTTTACGAGGCGCGGTCGTGTGAGACTCAGAACCTTTTAACAGAATTATAAATTCTTATATTTTAATCAGTAAATATTTCAGATTTTATAAAAATATGTTTTCTGTATTTAAAAATGGATTAAAAGTTTAATCTTGGCATAAATATAATTTATTTAAAAGTTTATGAAAATTTAATTTATATTTATTACCTTACACTTAAATGATATTTTAAATAATTAAGTTACAAAATTTATAAATAAATGAGATAATGATTATTATTTAATTTACATTTTAAATCAAAATCATTTATTTATTGATACTTAATTATTTCATAAACTATAATTATATATTTATTTATTCAATTCAAACCTAATCAAATGGTTACAAACATATTTTACTTCAAACTTTATATATTTTATTCAATGCTTTTTAAATACAAATCAATAGTTTTATATACAAATTCAACTTTCATTTTAGACTTAAACTTTGTACATCTATTTGATTCTGTACACATTACTCTTTAGGTTAAAGTGTGCATTCCAAGGATCATATTTTCTATCTATATTTCCTTGTTAGCTTCACTTCCATACCAAGTGAGTATTCACAACCCCTTTTTACTCTTTTACACTTTTGGGGTGGAACATGAACTCTATACTCATTACACATTTACGTAAACAACACAAGTGCAATAATCCTATTTACATACATGTGTGCAAAAATTTGAGCTTTGTGCCCGAGTACTAGGTGTGCTAACCTCTTGTATGCGATTATGTGCAATCATTAACTTTTCAAGCCGACGGTTTTCAATGATGGATCTATTGAGTCTGACAAACCCACCCATGGTATGCGGTGATTGAAACCGACAACACAATTTGTTTTGCATGCTAGTTACAAGGTTTGATTGTACATTGGTTACACAATAGTTGCTCCCCATAAACGCCTTATTTATCATGTCATGTAAAGGATTTGTTTTCAATTATATGCTATCTATATACAACTGTGTTATACTCACCAACTTTTTAGTTGACTTTATTTTATTCATGTTTCAGGCCCTATTATGTGAGAATGATTCAAGACGTGCTCAACATAGGATTTGGACTTAGCAATATTAAATCAAGAAGTTTTATGAATTGTTTATTGTTCTTTGTTTGGATTTGGTTTGTACTTGGATTATGTGAAATGGAAATTTAACTTTAATATATTACAATTTAGTCAACCTTGTGCTATGAACAGTCTCACATGTCCCGCCCCGATGATTCCGCCATCGGTCGGGGTGTGACAGATTGGTATCAGAGCCTTGGTTATAGGGATTTAGGTTATTAGACATCTTGACCTAGACTATAACTTTAGGACACCCACTTATACTATGCATCATGATTTTGTGCTATGTGTTACATGTTATGTGCTACATGCTTACCATGATAAATTGTTTATTATATTTGGTACCTTACTTGTTAGAAATTTATGACTTATTAGGATCTTCTTAAATAATACCTTTCCTATATCCTAAAACCCCATGATATTTCTACCTTCTCTTCTATCTTTATTCTTTCTAAGCATGTGGAAAAATTTTCTTGAAGCAAAAATCTTTAAAAAATTTTATTTTCTTCGTTAAGGTTTTTAAACTTGTTAAATTATTTGAGGACACATGCAATCTGGAAGGGTGACACCTGTATTTTGGGTTTTCTGTCTAGGAAAACATTTCGCATAAATCCCAATCAACCGAGGGACCCGTATGCTTTCCTGGGAATTCCCGAGATGAGTGTTTACCTATAGGCTAAAGCATGTCTCCTTGAAAATTATATAAGTTTAAATTAACCTTAATATGCCTTAGTATTCAAGTGATTTTGTCACTTTTGAGTACAATCCAAACTATGAATATCTATCTTTTATTTGGTTTTTTCATTCTATTAAATCCTAGCGATTCTCATAAGTTCTTACAATCTTTTCTTGTTTTGTGAAAATCTGTAGAATGCCTCCTCGTCGTACTCCCGCCGCCAACACCAACTCCGACATTGCTGCTATTCTTACCCAATTGGTGACACAACTCACCCAAGCCAATGGTGCCACAAATGGCAATGGTGGAAATGGAAGCAATAGTGGTAATAATGGTGGTAATGGTGGAAATGGTGGAAACAATCCATCTCAATGCACCTTCAAGCACTTCAATTCTTGCAATCCCCTAAAGTTTTATGGAACCGAAGGAGCTACTGGACTCCGTCAATGGTTTGAAAGTATTGAGAATACCTTTCTCAATAGTGACTGTCCCGACAACCTCCGTGTTCGTCATGCTACTAGTGTCCTTCAAAAGCGGGCACTTACATGGTGGAATGGGGAGAAAAGGAATAGGGGTATTGATGTAGCTATGGCTTTACCTTGGGATGAGGTCAAAAGGCTTATGACCGAGGAATTCTGTCCTCGAAATGAAGTGAAGAAGTTGGAAGCTGAATTTTGGGATCTTGCCCAAGATAGTGGAGAAAACTTAGCATATACAACTCGGTTCCATGAGTTGAGTCTTCTTGTGCCCCACATGGTCACTCCTTTAGCCCGTTGTATCGAAAAGTATATTGGTGGGCTACCAAGACAAATTCAAGATACTGTCTTAGGTAGAAATCCTGCTACTTTGGAGGATGCCATCCGCCTGTCTGCTACCTTAACTGATAATCATGTTAAAGCTGGAACTCTTACCAAAAAGGGTTCTAAGAAAGTTGCTGAAACCGTAACCCCTCCAGCCCACAACAAAGAAGCCACAACTGAACCCTCTCGCAATAACAAAAAGAGGAAAGTTAGAAACTTTGCTGTGGTTACTCCTGCTGTGCCCGTTAATCAAGTTGCACCCGTAGTTCAAGCACCGGTTAAAAAGCCATATGGTGGAATCTACCCACTTTGTGCCACCTGCAACTACCATCACCCCCAAAACATCCCATGTCGCCTTTGTACTTATTGTGGGAGATATGGTCATACGGTTAGTGTTTGTAGGACCAAAGCTCTTGCGGGCCAAGTCAACTCTCCAAACCAAACTGTACCTCAAGTGGCTAATCAAGGTGCTCCCGCCATTGCTAATGGGCGTGCTTGCTATGAGTGTGGTGACCCGAATCATTTTCGTAATCTATGTCCAAGGCTTGCAAATGCTACACAAGGTGGAGCACGTGGGCGTGCGTTCAACATAAACGCCAACGAAGCTCAAGCCAACAACGACGTGGTTAATGGTACGTTCCTTGTTAATAGTCATTATGCCTCCATTTTGTTCGATACCGGTGCCGATAAAAGTTTTGTGTCACTAAATTTTGAGCCTTTACTTGCAAAGACACGATCCCAATTAGAGAAAACCTTCACCATTGAAATAGCAAATGGTGACTCCCTTACAATTGAGTCTATTATCTATGATTGCTCCTTAGAACTTAATGATCATACATTCCCAATCAACCTTATTCCAATGCCACTAGGAAGCTTTGATATTATCATTGGTATGGATTGGCTATCAAATCATCATGACGAATTCATTTGTTTTGAAAAGTGTATTCGAATTCCGCTACCATCGGGAGAAACCTTAAGGGTTTTTGGTGAAAAGCCTTGCATGGGTCTTAAACTGATGTCTTGTACTACCGCTCAAAAGTACTTACGAAAGAAGTACATCGCCTTCCTAGCTCATATTGTTCAAAAGGGTGTCAAGGAGAAGAGTATCCAAGACATTCCTATCATTAGGGATTTTCCCGAAGTGTTTCCTAAAGATTTATCCGGTCTTCCTCCTGTTCGTCAAGTAGAGTTCCGTATTGATCTTATGCCTGGAGCTAACCCTGTTGCTAGAGCTCCTTATCGTCTTGCACCTTCCGAAATGCAAGAGCTCGCAAGTCAACTTCAAGAACTCTCCGACAAAGGTTTCATTCGCCCGAGTCATTCACCGTGGGGTGCACCCGTCTTATTTGTTAAGAAGAAAGATGGATCATTTTGCATGTGTATTGACTACCGCGAACTCAACAAGCTTACTATCAAAAATCGCTACCCTTTGCCTAGAATCGATGATCTCTTTGATCAACTTCAAGGTTCCACTTGCTTCTCGAAGACTGATCTTCGATCCGGCTATCATCAGCTCCGTGTTCAAGAAGATGACATTCCTAAGACTGCTTTTCGAACAAGGTATGGTCATTACGAGTTCATGGTTATGCCTTTCGGGTTAACCAATGCACCCGCAGTTTTCATGGATCTCATGAACCGTGTGTGCAAACCGTACCTTGATAAATTCGTGATCGTTTTCATTGACGATATCTTAATCTATTCCAAGACTAAAGCCGACCATGAAGAACACCTTAGATTGGTTTTGGACCTTTTAAAGAAAGAACAACTATATGCCAAGTTCTCCAAATGTGAATTTTGGTTAAAAGAAGTTCAATTTCTTGGTCACATCGTCAACGACAAGGGTATTCATGTTGATCCTGCTAAGATTGAAACGGTTAAGAATTAGAATGCCTCGAAGACTCCTACCGAAGTTCGTTCATTTCTTGGTCTTGCGGGTTATTATCGTCGTTTCATCTCAAACTTCTCAAAGATTGATGTCCCTCTTACCGCTTTGACCCATAAGGGTAAAACTTATGAGTGGGGACCGAAACAAGAAGAAGCTTTCCAAACTCTCAAGCATAAGTTGTGCAATGCTCCCATTTTGACTCTCCCCGATGGAAATGATGATTTAGTTGTCTATTGTGATGCTTCTAACCAAGGTCTTGGTTGTGTCCTCATGCAACGAGGAAAAGTAATCGCTTATGCATCAAGACAATTCAAAATTCATGAAAAGAATTATACGACGCACGATCTCGAGTTGGGTGCGGTCGTATTCGCGTTAAAGATTTGGAGACATTACCTATATGGCACGAAATGTGTGGTGTTCACCGACCACAAAAGTCTTCAACATATCTTCAACCAAAAAGAACTCAATATGAGGCAACGACGTTGGGTCGAACTTCTTAACGACTACGACTGCGAGATTCGTTACCATCCCGGCAAAGCGAATGTTGTAGCCGATGCTTTGAGTCGAAAGGACCATGTTATGCTTCATTGTGCCCGTATTCAAACCGATATTCAAACCCGTATTTTAGAAGCTCAACACGTCTCGGTAACCGAGGGTAACATGTATGAGGAAATGTCGTGTGGTGTTGAACTTCTTCTTGAAACAAAACCCAATGGCTTACTATATTACTTGAACCGTATTTGGATTCCCGATCGTGATGATCTCCGTGCATTTCTCATGAACGAGGCTCATAAGACTCGATATTCTATTCATCCTGGTGCGGATAAAATGTACCAAGATCTTCGTCAACTTTATTGGTGGCCCGGTATGAAGAAGGACATTGCTCTTTATGTTGCCAAATGCTTAACTTGCTCCAAAGTCAAAGCCGAACATCAACGTCCTTCTGGTTTACTTGAACAACCGGAAATTCCCGTGTGGAAATGGGAGAATTTAGCTATGGATTTCATTACCAAGCTCCCTCGCACCTCGAGTGGTTATGATAGTATTTGGGTATTCATTGATCGACTCACCAAATCTGCCCACTTCTTGCCTATTCGTGAAGACTTCAAAGTGGAGAAATTAGCCCGAATTTACATTGATGAAATTGTGAGTCGTCATGGTGTTCCATTGAACATAATATCCGATAGAGACGCTCGGTTCACTTCTCGATTTTGGTAATCTCTCCAAAAGGCTCTTGGTACTCGATTGGATTTGAGCACGGCTTACCATCCGCAAACTGATGGTCAAACCGAGCGAACAATCCAAACTCTTGAAGACATGCTTAGAGCTTGTGTAATCGATTTTGGTGGCAATTGGGATTCACATTTATCCCTTATTGAGTTTTCTTACAACAATAGCTACCACACAAGTATCAACATGGCTCCATTCGAAGCTCTCTATGGTCGCAAGTGTCGTTCTCCGATCTGTTGGAACGAGATTGGTGAAGCACAAATCACCGGTCCTGAGTTAATTCAAGAAACATCCGATAAGATTATTCAAATCCGTGACAATATTCGAGTAGCGAGGAGTCGGCAAAAGAGTTATGCCGACAAACGTCGAAAACCCTTGGAAATCCAAGTCGGTGATCTTGTTCTTCTTAAGGTGTCTCCTTAGAAGGGTGTGGTCCGTTTTGGAAAGAAAGGCAAGTTAGCACCTCGTTATGTTGGTCCATTCAAAATCCTTGAAAGGATTGGAAAAGTGGCTTACAAGCTCGAGTTACCTCCATCTCTGGGCAATGTGCATCCTACATTTCATATATCTAATCTAAAGAAGTGTCTCGCCGATGAAAATCTCCATATACCGCTCGACGACGTGCGCATTGATGAAACGATACACTTCGTTGAGAAACCGGTAGAAATTATGGATCGTGAAGTCAAGCAGCTCAAGCGAAGTCGCATTCCTATCGTTAAAGTTCGTTGGGAATCTAAGCGTGGTCCTGAGTTCACTTGGGAACGAGAAGACCAAATGAAGCTCAAGTACCCTCATATTTTTACTAATAATGTTGTTTCCTCTAGCTAAATTTCGGGACGAAATTCTCTCAACATGGGGAGACTGTAACATTTCTGATTTTAGTATTCCTATTTCAATTCAAGGTAATGCAATTTCAAGTTCTATACTCGTGCAATGTCTCATTATTTTCTCGCCGTAAATTTAATGCAATAATTCTATACAAATTCGCAAGTGTTACTCGGTTATATACATTTAAACGCTATACAAGAAACTATTTTATTCAAACTTATCAAATCTGAAAAGTCAAGGACTAAAGTTGAAAAATGTCAAGAAACCCTAATTAGACACGGTCGTGCTTCGTATAAGCACGGTCGCGCCAAGTGCTTTGGCACGGTCGCGCGACCTGCTTTGGAACGATCGCGCCCGGTGCTTAGGCACGGTCGCGCCCATCTTGGCATGGTTGCGCCTGCGTAACAGTCGAATCGTAATTGTGACTTTAATCATCCGATCGTTAGAATTCGTAACTTTAACACGCTTTATTCACATTAACAAACATAATAAACATTTCCATTACTCGAAATCACTTCGGTTTTATTCTACCAAATTCCAAACGCTTGGACATTTCAAGGAGAACCCAAAATCCTCTCAATCTTCTCAAGCAATCCAGTCAAGCAATTCCAGACCATCTCTGAATCAATCCGAAGCCGCTGAGACATTCGGAACCGCAGCACAGGTCGCCGGAAACCAAGCTTGCCGCCGTCAGAATTTCTTCCTACCATTCTCTAACGAATCGCTTCTATTCCGGGTAATTGAATCTTCTATTTCATTCTCTTCTGTATCAGTATCGAAAGCCCCTATTCAATTTGGGCTTCCATTATAGAAATCGATCCGAATCAGAACTCATATTTTATTGAAAATGATTTAATCGAATCCCTACTTAAACGCGATGTTCATACAATTAAGTTATATGAAAAGACTCGTAATAACCCATTAATCAAAAGCCCTAACAAATCCAGTGTTTAAAATACAAGAAATTGTCATTTCGTGTCTGATTTGGAAGAGACACGGTCGCGCTAATCATCTAGCGCGGTCGTGCCTCATCGAGCGCAGTCGTGCCGACTAGCAGCGCGGTCGTGTCCTCCTGTCTAGACCTTGTCATGCCCTCTGGGCTAGTCTCTGTTGTGTCTAAAGATCATAGACACGACCGTGCCGGGCTAAGGCGCGGTCGTGCCTGTTGATTTGTCTCGATTGTGCTCCTGTTGATCAACCCGGTCGCGCCCCGACTAGCGCGGTCGAGCCCGTGACTTGAGCACGATCGTGCCTTTACGAGGCGCGGTCGTGTGAGACTCAGAACCTTTTAACAGAATTATAAATTCTTATATTTTAATCAGTAAATATTTCAGATTTTATAAAAATATGTTTTCTGTATTTAAAAATGGATTAAAAGTTTAATCTTGGCATAAATATAATTTATTTAAAAGTTTATGAAAATTTAATTTATATTTATTACCTTACACTTAAATGATATTTTAAATAATTAAGTTACAAAATTTATAAATAAATGAGATAATGATTATTATTTAATTTACATTTTAAATCAAAATCATTTATTTATTGATACTTAATTATTTCATAAACTATAATTATATATTTATTTATTCAATTCAAACCTAATCAAATGGTTACAAACATATTTTACTTCAAACTTTATATATTTTATTCAATTCTTTTTAAATACAAATCAATAGTTTTATATACAAATTCAACTTTCATTTTAGACTTAAACTTTGTACATCTATTTGATTCTGTACACATTACTCTTTAGGTTAAAGTGTGCATTCCAAGGATCATATTTGTTATCTATATTTCCTTGTTAGCTTCACTTCCATACCAAGTGAGTATTCACAACCCCTTTTTACTCTTTTACACTTTTGGGGTGGAACATGAACTCTATACTCATTACACATTTACGCAAACAACACAAGTGCAATAATCCTATTTACATACATGTGTGCAAAAATTTGAGCTTTGTGCCCGAGTACTAGGTGTGCTAACCTCTTGTATGCGATTATGTGCAATCATTAACTTTTCAAGCCGACGGTTTTCAATGATGGATCTATTGAGTCTGACAAACCCACCCATGGTACGCGGTGATTGAAACCGACAACACAATTTGTTTTGCATGCTAGTTACAAGGTTTGATTGTACATTGGTTACACAATAGTTGCTCCCCATAAACGCCTTATTTATCATGTCATGTAAAGGATTTGTTTTCAATTATATGCTATCTATATACAACTGTGTTATACTCACCAACTTTTTAGTTGACTTTATTTTATTCATGTTTCAGGCCCTATTATGTGAGAATGATTCAAGACGTGCTCAACATAGGATTTGGACTTAGCAATATTAAATCAAGAAGTTTTATGAATTGTTTATTGTTCTTTGTTTGGATTTGGTTTGTACTTGGATTATGTGAAATGGAAATTTAACTTTAATATATTACAATTTAGTCAACCTTGTGCTATGAACAGTCTCACATGTCCCGCCCCGATGATTCCGCCATCGGTCGGGGTGTGACATCAATATTCATTCGGGTGGCGATTTCCGACTTTCACTTGATTCTTGTGTACAAGGCAACCCGCTTGCATCTGTGGAGCACGATCGCGAATGAAATGCTATACGATCGTTTGTCCAGGTAAGTTTTTCTTAATTTTTGTATTTTTCCTTTGTTTTAGAGTCGCTCTTCCTACATTGAGGTCAATGTAGAGTTTAAGTGTGGGGAGGGGAGACCTTAGTCCAGGTCTGTAAATTGAGTCTGTATTTTGAGTCATAAAAAATAAAAAATCCATAAAATTTAAAAAAATTTAAAAAAAATCCTTGGATTAGAATTTGTGCAACTAAATGGAAAATGATAGTACAAATGGAAATTTGCATGCTTTTGAGAATTGAATTGAAAAAACATAAAATAGAAAATGCGTCTGATTTGTAACGTTTTGGTAGGCCTGGCCGACTTAAAGAGCTTAAACATCCTGGTAGTGTATCTTGGTTTAATTGAATAATTAATTCAGGATATCTTGTGGGTTCTCATCTTAAGGGTGTCGGTAAGGTCGAAACTGTCAACATAGGATGATATGTACCTCTATAAGCAAGAAATTATAAGTTTTTGAAATCTTTGGCACACCGCTTTTTTTTATGAGAATAAATCCGAAAGTTGGTGGCGCCCACATTCCATCATCCGCATCATTGCATGAGCTTAATTAATTAAGTTGAAAGCTTGAGTTTCGCCTACGTGTTACCTTCCGGGTTACAAGCTTGGATGAAACACCCATGGGTGGGACTTAAGTAATCAATTTTGGATGTCTAAGTTAGGTTTATGTTGTACCCTCTAGGATGGTGACTTGGGGGATACACCACTAAACTGAACCTTATGTACTTCATTGCTAAAAACTGTAGCCTATGTGTCACACGTCGAGTGCCAGCTTGATTGAAAGACCACTAGGTTAGGTTTATTCATAATATTAATAAAAGCTCAAAACATTCATTCATCGATCCATAATTTCATAAGATTTTGAAAACTTATAAATTAGTGTTTATAGTGGTGGAAAATCTTTAACCCGTGCCTAAACATGACCTTGAGATGTAATTAGGCTGAGTCGTAGCTTTCTGAGTGTGAGAACCATAGATAGACTGCTGTTTGGTAATGTATAATATTATAGATCACAGAATTGGGGGCTCGAGAATCGGTGGTTGGGTTTAATCGGACATAAATACCGATTGTTACGATTAACGTGTTCATATATTTGTGCTGTGTAAAATGAAAGTATAGATAGCAAGTTTTCTGATTATGATTCCATTGCATAATTCTTTTTCGGGATGCAAAAGGTTAAGTGTGGAGATGTGATGTAGGGTCAAATATCCCTTGTTTAAGTGTCGGTTTTGTATAGTTTTATGAGTTTTACTTTGTATATCGAGTTTGTTTTATGTTGGTATTTGTATTTGTGTCTATTACAGGTATTATGTGCCAATTGAGCGAATAACGAGACAAAATCGAGAAGGCACGAAAGTACAGGGGGTGAAAGAGTAAAAATGTCAAATTCCTAGAAAGTTGAGTCTTCGCACCACACGAAGAGTGGGAGTGAACATCTCGCGACATGCGAGGAAACCAGAAAAGGGCCCGACTAATTTGTCCTTCACGCCACGCGAAGGACTGGCTCGAGATTTTCGCGACACGCGAAGGGCCGGCGGATCAGCAAAAAAATGCCCTAATTCTAATTAAAAGGAAATCCAACCCTAGTTCCCACATATCTTTTAATCAGACAAACTTGGAGCAGCTAGGGGCGATTTTGAGAGGTAGAGACAGTTCCAAATCATCTATTGAGGCTATGCTCATGTGTCTGACAAACATGCGTGGCTAAGCTGCATGTGGCTTCCTCTAAGCGGATGGTTCGTTTATGTTTTTGTGTTTGATTCAGTTTGTTTATGATTGGGTCTTGTTAGTTTCTGACAATAACTTGATAGATTGATGTATTAGTTTATTTGAACAATTCATTTGAATGCTTTGAGTTTGCTTGCTTTACAATTGTGTTCGGTTGATGACAAAACCTAGTAGCAGGGTTGGGTGACTAAAGGGGGTAACTTGGTATTCATAAATTGGGTGATTGAACTGTACTGGTTTGTGATGAAACTAGTGGTATAGGTTTTCTGACAAAGAATCTGTCTTCAATTACTGTTTCAACTGATTTTCCAACACTATGTCTATGTGGTGTCTATTGAACAACTGAGTTTTACCTAAACCTACAACCTGAAGTTTGGAGGGAGTTACATCTTTATTTGATCTATGTTTTAGCTTTAATTTACTAATCTAAGCAATTAAACTATCCACTGATTCCCTATGGATTCGACAACCCTACTTCACTGTCTACAGTCCAAGGTAGATAAGTAGTAGTTTTTATAAGTTTTTTTCATTGACCTAGACACCGCGATCAGTTGCTTGATCGTGTCAACTGTCCGGGCCGACTCTCTGATTTTACTGCCGATTCTCTAGTAAACGCAAGTGTGCGACTCACTTGAGTGAGGGCCGAGTCTCTATGTGAGTTTTTCAATGTGAGTGTCGCTACTCCCTTTGTTTAGTCGACTTTCATGAACCGACTCTCTCTTTGGTCCAGCCGACTCTTAGAGCCGATTCTCAACTTTTCTCTGAAACCAACTTTTCTTTGGTCCAGCCGACTCGCTCTTTGGTCCAGCCGACTTTCATGAACCGACTCTCTCTTTGGTCCAGCCGAAGAACAGGAGATTTGTTGTCCAAAAACTTGGAAACAACGTTTTGGAATTTTTGTGTTGTCGGCAATATCGGTTCGGGAGCTGATTAGAGTATTCAAAGAACGACTTTTATCGTCATCTTAATAGTTGAAGATCGCGTTGCCATACGGGGGAGCTCATCCATGTTTAAAATGATCGGTATCATGTGATTTAGCATTAGTTAATTAGGTTTGAATTCTTATCTTAGTCCTAAATGGAAGGGTTTCACAATGAACGAGAATCGAATTGAAGACTGTTGGATTATGTGATGATCATACTGAGCTTGGTCTGACTGCGTCAAAGATATTTGTGATGAAGCCTATTATTTGGAGTTAATTGTTGGAAGTTCGAACCTTTATCTTAGCCTATTACATTGGTATCATTAATGAAGATATACGGAGCTTTGACTGAAAAGATATAGGGGATCTACAATTTGCGGGGGCGAACGACAATGAAAGACTTTGGTTCATTGGTGAATTCATGAAGATAAGAGACAATGTCAGATATAGACCCCCTCAAAATGATAAAAAAATTTTCGGGGGAAAGGGGAGGAGAAAGGAGAGAGAAAAGAAGAGGCAACGGATTATCAACTGCTGAGAAGATGTTTGAAGATCTTTGGATATAATTGATAACGTCATTCTATGGGAGAGAATGTTTTGAGAATTATGTTAATCAATTATTGCGATCACGAGATGTTTAGGTTCGTGTATGAAAATGGGTCTGAGAGTCGCTAGCGACACTCTAAGAGTCGCTTGGCTGGTTTCAGCCGACTCTCTGAGAGTCGCTAGGTTATCTTCAGCCGACTTTCTGAGAGTCGCTAGGTTGGATACAGCCGACTCTCTGAGAGTCGCTAGGTCGGTTACGGCCGACTCTCTAAGAGTCGCTAGGTCGGTTACGGCCGACTCTCAGCGAGAATCGACAATCTGCGCGTCGACTCTCTCAGGTTCCTTATATATACCTGACCATTTTCATAGCTCTGGGATCTTCTTCTCCACACAATTTCTCTCTATAATTTCATTTTCTTAGCTTCTAGTGAGGTTTTTTTTTTTAAATTATGTATCAGAGAAGCTGTGAGAGTCGGCTCAAATGAAATTAATCAATTATTAGATCCGGTATGATGTTATCAATTATTGCGATCACGAGATGTTATGTTCGCATGTAAAAATGGGTCTGAGAGTCGCTTGGCTGGTTTCAGCCGACTCTCTTAGAGTCGCTAGGTTATCTTCATCCAACTCTCTGAGAGTCACTAGGTTGGCTTCATCCGACTCTCCGAGAGTCGCTAGGTCGGTTACGGCCGACTCTCAGCGAGAATTGGCAATCTGCACGCCGACTCTCTCAGATTCCTTATATATACCTGACCATTTTCATAGCTCTGTAACCTTCTTCTCCATATAGTTTTCACCATTTTCTTTGTATTTTTAGCTTGCTATAGAGGTTTTTTGGTTTTTGTTTGTTCCACCACTACGGGGGAGCTCACCCATGGTGGATGGCGGTGGTAGATCGTTGTAATCATTCCAGTAGCATATTGTATTCATTTTAGTGGAATTCTGATCAGATTTAGTGGGTTTTTGTTCTTATTTTTCATGCTCTTATTTTTCATGCTCTTTTTCTTGATTTTTCTCTTGATTCATCAATAAAAGCTGATATATAGCTGTGATCAGATCTTGACTAGAATTATCATAGCACAGGGACCATATTGTCAGGACGTACACGTATAGTAAGTAAAGTTTTTCCCTTTTAGAGTGTCAAGATAAGAATAGATGCTTTAGTGAAATCATGAAAGTGAATAATTAGAAGAGGAGAAGTAATGTAATGGTTAATTGCAGATGGCCAGCTTATCTTTTAGTATATCTTACCTTACTTATTTTGTTCTACCTATTCCCTACCATGACGAAATTAAATTTCCTTTGTTTCATATCTTTCAGTGAGAAATGGCTAGACGTGGAGGAGGTAGAACAGGAAGAGGAGGAAGACAGTTCAGTCGCAAACAGTTTCAGTCGCTAGCTGTTTGGTTGCAAAATCCGTCGAAAAAGGTTCGGTCACAAAATCGGTCGTAAACAGTTACGGTCGCAAGTGCAGTCGCTAGCAGTTTGGTTGCAAAATCCATCGCAAAAAGTTTCGGTCGCAATCTTGGTGGCTAAAGGTTCCATCACAAAATCGGTCGCAAAAAAGATTCGGTCGCAAAATAAGTCGATAATTTTGCGACATAAATTCCAATCGCAAAATCCGTCGCAAGCTCATTGCGGTCGCAAAAGAATTTACTGACGGTCGCAAAAGAATTTACTGACGGTCGCAAAAGAATTTACTGACCAGGGTATAACTGTCCACCAAAACCAGCCGCCAAAAGGCATTTGCGACCGTTTTGGCGGTCGTAAATAGTCGCTTTTGTAGTAGTGGGCCTTGCAACTTGACTGTCATAACTTTGGTGTCGCTTTGATACTTAGTTTGAGATAAGGTATAAACTTGTCGTGCTGTCAACACCGCGGCTATTTATATAAAAAAAACATTATCAAGTACAACTTGTTGGAGAATGGCCAAGGCCTTCTAGTCGTTCTTCTTATTTCCTTTCATCACCATCTTAATTTTGAAACGCTGCTTCAACATACTCTCACATATCTTGATACCGTAATAGGTTTTTAACCCAGATACTCAAGAATTCATGCCCGTCACCGTTGAGCATATGAATTAAAGGGTGTGTGGCTCCGGATGCATTGCTCGTCATGACTGCTAACATGATAATTCTCACAACTCGCTCGGATACTGTAATGTTTGTATATGAGAGCACGTACACACTAGAAAGAGAATTAACGTATTATCATTCTATTTCGATTGATAGAGCTAGAGCCTTTAAATAGGGTGGAAATACAACAGAAACTCAAAGAAATATTCAATGAAAATCCAAAAAAAAACCTAAATAATACTCAAACTGTAGCAATCCCTAGAAACTAGAATGCCTTCTTGAAGCACTTCATTCTCCAAGAGTGAAACTAGCTACTCTCTCGACTTCATCTACTTTTGCAACAGTAACTCTTTCAACCGTTTGATTAATACTTCAACACAAGTTCCTTTGGCCCTTTGAGCTCAAGTTTTTCAGCTTCATCCTTCAAAATAAAGTTATTGTAATGGTGGTAGTAACCCATCCGCTGTCGTGGCATCTTTCAAAAACATATCTAGACCTGTCATTTTGGTGTTCTTTATGATTCCTAACCATTCATTGCAATTCATAAAAAAATATTTCTCGCAACAATAGCGGCAGTAGCTCGTCATTTTTTGCGACTTCGCAATTGGACTGTAGTACTTGTTAGTGGGGCACCCGAGTAGAATTCTGAGTGTTCATCTTCATCAATTTTTTTATTTCGTGTTCTTTCAATTCATTTATATTGATAATGTAACTATTTTTAACGGACGCATTTTTTTAACCATACCGGTAAAAAATCCTCCATATCCCAACTCCATAGGATGTGTGATCTTTCATTTTCTCTCTAGCAGTTCTCAATTTGGTACTAGTTACTTGAATCATTACAAGAGGACTAATTAAGTGTGTACGTGGAGATAAAATTTCAATTGATTGAATAAAAAATATTTCTAAGGATACATAAATCCAAATTAGAAGCCCACTAATTTAAAACTCACAATAATAACGTTTTAAATTCAAATATTTGAAATTTAGGTGATGGTGTAATTACTTTACAGCCCCTACCTTATGCCTATATATAGATGGAACGTTTAGAGGTAGATGTACAACATAAGTTCCTTAAGAAGCTTTGAAAGCGCATAGATAAAAGATGGTATATTCACTCAACGATCTCCTGTGTTATCCACCAACACACACACACACACATTTACATATTATTTATATATACGATTTCTACTCATATTTTTATAATTACAAGTAATGTTTTTATGCATGTCAAACAAATATGCAGGCTAACAGTGAGGTACAGGTCGGAGGATGGGGGGGTACGGGTGGAAAAGGCTGGAAATTCACAACTAATGGTGGTAGGATTAATTCCATCATTATCACAACTGGAGACTGTGTTTTTTCCCTCGAGTTTTTATACATCGATAAAGATAATACAACACACCGTTCCGGACAATTTGGCACACTTGGCATCACAGCTGAAACAGTAAGCATTAATTTGATATTATACATTCATACATACGAATGTGATCTTAATGCGTTTTTTTTTGTGTTTCAATGCGTAGATTAACTTTGCGGACGATGAGGATATCAATGAAATTAGCGGAACTGTGGGAAATTTTGCTGGGTTGACGGTTATTACGTCACTCTCTTTTAAGACCAACAAAACGGTTTATGGGCCATTTGGCAGGGTGGTTGGTACAAATTTCTCACTGCCTGTGACTAAGGGTAAGTTTGAGGGATTCTTTGGAAACAGTGGAGATGTCATTGACTCGTTTGGTGCAGTACTTGTTCCGTGATAACACCGTGGCGGCATACTGTTATGTTGGAATTCAAATGTTAAATAATTAGAAGCTTGGGAGATATTTATTTACCTTAAAGGGTTGTGACTTTTACTAGAGATACAACTCGATCTGCTTGTATGTATGTTTTAATTTCGCATGTTTTTTCCTCAACATATGTGGAAACCAATTTCCGATTTCAATAAGCATGTACCTTAGTAGGTCGTGTATTAGATTGCCTCGATCATGTACTCCGCCAAAGCTTCTAAATGGATTTTTCATCTTTCTTTATAAAGCACATGTCTTTTTCCATTTTTTTATGTAGTAAAACATAGGTTTCCGATATTTTTTTATGTTGTGTATGAAAATAAGAACATAACCGAACTAATTAAGAAATATTTTCCTTTATCAATTCTCAATTAATCTCTTAAGAAAGATAAAATTCATTGGGTTAATATCAACTTTCCAACACATACTTTGGCTTGTTTACAAAGCCGAGAAAAAGCCCTCTACAAACATACTAATTAGAGCGATATATCGAAGACCACCAGCCCCTGCGAAATGGTTTTTTTGTCTAACAGTAAATTGGTTGTTTGAAAATTGGCTTTTCTCGAAATGTATTTTATGATTTTGGGGTTTCTCTGCGAACTGGTTCCACTACGAATCAATTTATTCTTCATGATTTCTATCCCTCTTGATTAGATCCCTCACGATTTCACAACTTCTCATGATTTCAGTTCCCAATTGTTATTCTAAGACGTTGATGATGGGTGTGGGGGGCATCAACTCAAACTTTATTATCATAAGTGCACAAAAACTTGAGTGCCCCTTTTATAGTGTTTGATTTCTGGCATTTGCCAATTGCTATAGTTCTAATGTTAATTCTACAAGTTTACAAGTTAGATGTTCACCCATGGATATTAGATAAATAGTAAAAAGTGTATAATCAAGAACCGGCGATTTTGTTTACGTTTTAGATGTCTATTCATTGATTACGTTGTACTTTATATCAAGAGTTTTATATGGCTTTAAGCATTCTCCTAGGGCATGGCTTGGTCGTTTTTCTAGTGTTATGAGAGCGTTTGGCATGGTTTTTGTTGATAGTGATGACTTTATTTGAGCAAGTGTGACTTTGATTAAGTAAAACTGACTTTGATTGACTAACATCATAACCTTACAAAGAAAATCGGGCATTCATTCAACATCTTTTTTTTCTTTTCTAGAGTCCTGAATTCTCTTCGTAGGCCTTGCAACTTGACTGTCATGTCTATGGTGTCCCCTTGATACTTAGTTTGCAATAAGGTATATGCTTGTCGTGCTATCAACGTGGCGGCTATTTGTGATAAAAAAAAAACATTATCATGTACAGCTTGTTGGTGAATGACCAAGGCCTTCTAGTCCTTCTTCTTATTCCCTTTCAAACATCCTTGAGCAGCACCTTCGTTTTGAAACCATACTTCAACATACTATCACGTATCTTGACACCATAATAGGGTTTTAACCCAGATACTCATGAATTCATGACTGTCTCCTTTGATTGAGCACATGAATCAAAGGTTGTGTGGCTCTGGATGCATTGCTCGTCATGACTGCTAACAAGTTAATTCTCACAACTCGCACGGATACTATCATGTTGTATATGAGAAAATACAGTAAAAGAGAATTAACGTATTATCATGCTATTTCGATTGATAGAGCTAGAACCTGTAAATAGGGTGGAAATACAATAGAAACTCAAAGAAATATTCAAAGAAAATCCCAAAAAATAAAGCCTAAATAATACTCAAAGAAATATTCAAAGAAAATCCCTTGAAGCACTTTATTCTCCAAGAGTGAAACTAGCTACTCTCTTGACTTCATCTACTTGTTGCAACAGTAACTCTTTCAACCATTTGATTAATACTTAAACACAAGTTCCTTTGGCCGTTTGAGCCCAAGTTTTTCAGCTTCATCCTTCAAAATAAAGTTATTGTAATGGTGGTAGTAACCCATCCGCTGTCGTGGCATCTTTCAAAAACATATCTAGACCTGTCATTTTGGTGTTCTTGTCACATTCTATGATTCCTAACCATTCATTGCAATTCATAAAAAAATATTTCTCGCAACAATAGCGGCAGTAGCTCGTCAGTTTTTGCGGCTTCACAATTGGACTCTAGTAGTTGATAATGTAACTCTTAGTGTTCATCTTTATCTATTTTCTTATTTCGTGTTCTTTAAATTCATATATATTGATAATGTAATTATTTTTAACGGTTTTAACAAACGCATTTTTTTACCTAGACTGCTAAAGCATCCTCCATCTCCCATCACCAGGATGTGTGGGGTTAGGGCTTCTTTCATTTTCTCTCAGCAATAACCACCCAGTTCTCAATTTTGTACTAGTTTCTTGAATCATTACTAGAGGACTTGGTGTATACAGAACTTATTCGTGTAGATAAAATTTCAGTTGATTGAATAAAAAATATATGTAAGGTTACGTAAATCCAAATTGAAGGCCCACTAATTTATGAACACACAATAATAACGTTTTAAATTCAAATATTTGAAATTTAGGTCATGGTAGAACTGTATGTAATTACTTTACAGCCCCTACCTTATGCCTATATATAGATGGAACGTTTAGAGCTAGATGTACAACATAAATTATTTAAGAAGCTTTGAAAGCGCAAAGATAAAAAAAAAGAGAAAATTCTCAAAATAAACATTTTCAAAAACTTTTCCCCTAAAATTAACATGGACTTGTCAACTTCCCCAAAATAAATATGGATTTTCGTCGAATTACAACCAAAACTCGGCGTCTTCGCCGAGTTTACGTGGCGTCGTCCAAAACTCGACACGTGGCAACTTCGGCGGAACATGTTTAAAACTCGACAAAACCGCCGAAACATGTTTTCGTCGAGTTTTAAACATATTCCGGCGTTCAGAAGTTTGTCGGCCTCGCCGAGTTTAGTGCGTTATTTTTAATTTTTAATGCAGGGTAATCTTAAATTAAGATAGTCAATGGGGGTTGTTCACCGAGTTAAAGACTCAATGAATGATGAAAGAAAAGAGATATGGAATACTACTTGTTTTGCAAGATGGTTAGATGTTGTACCAATCCATAGTGATTCTATGATCGTACATGGATTTTTTTCAAAAATAAAGTTTGTCACTAGATCCGGAAAATGAGGGTGTTAACTTTGAGATTGGAGACACTAATATTCTATTTGGACCTCGAGAATTCTGTCTTCTAAGTGGTTTTAGGTTTGGCGAGATTGATAGGTCTTATGTGGGATCTTCATTTAGAACTAGGGTTTTCGGTGATTTAGAAGATAGAGTTAAGCTTGATGATATATTATTAATCTTTGAACATGAATTAGATAGAGTTAAGCTTGATGATTTAGAAGATAGGTCTTATGTGGGATCTTCACTCTTGTTGCTTGTAGAGATAGGATTCAAGGGAACCGAGAGAGGTGTTTGTGTGGATCCGTTGATGCTAACCATAGTTGATGACTTTGAAGTGTGGAAATCATTCGCTTGGGGATCTTATTTGTGGAAACTAACTTATCCACAAATTTTTCATGTGTTTGATGGTAAAATAAGAGTACTAATGGAAGGGATGAGGTATCATGTTACCGATTTTATATGGGTTTTTAAGGTATTCATTAATATTTAATGCATTAAATATCTCTTTACTTATAGTTCACTAATACTAATGTGTTTTTAATTTATTTATTAGATTTGGATCTATCAGTCCCTTCCAGAACTGCATCGGAAAAGGAAATACGTTGAATCCATTCCTAGACGCTTTGGTCGGAGATCTCCAAAGGTTCTTAGCTAGAAATCCGTTTTGCGTATTCTTTCAGATGAAAACATCAAAAAGGTATGAATTTTTTTAAACAGTTCAAGTAATCTCGGCGTCTCGCCTGGAGATTTACTATTCTCGACGTCTCGCCTGGAGATTTGCTATTCTCGGCGTCTCGCCTGGAGATTTGCTAATCTCGGCGTCTCGGCTGGAGATTTGCTAATCTCGGCGTCTCGGCTGGAGATTTGCTAATCTCGGCGTCTCGGCTGGAGATTTGCTAATCTCGGCGTCTCTCCTGGAGATTTGCTAATCTCGGCGTCTCTCCTGGAGATTTGCTAATCTCGGCGTCTCTCCTGGAGATTTGCTAATCTCGGCGTCTCTCCTGGAGATTTGCTAATCTCGGCGTCTCCCCCGGAGATTTGCTAATCTCGGCGTCTCCCTCGGAGATTTGCTAATCTCGGCGTCTCGCCTGGAGATGTGGTCATCTCGGCGTTTCGTATGTAAATGTGGTCATCTCGGCGTTTCGCCTTGAAGGTATGGTATACTTGGCTTTTCAGCGAGAAATTTAAAAGTTTGTTTATCATCTCATTTCCTTATAACTATGAAAGTATGGTATATTTCCTTAAATATTATGTTATAATTTAATTTTATTTTTCTCAGCCTTATAATGTGCCACAACCATTACATGTAACTAAAAGAGTGTCGGAAGAACTTTGGTGACAATCTAGTATCAGTTATTTGAACAGCCGTGTTACGAAATACGATCTTAATAATCCATCATGGGATTTTGATGATAATGTGAATAATTTCCACAATCAAACAGACATAGATTTTCAAAATCAAACAGCTACAGATTTTCAAAATCAAACAGACACTGATTTTCAAAATCAAATTGTCACAAATTTTCAAAATCAAATGGGCACAGATCAACCAAAAGATTATGTACCAACATTTTTTATCGGTGATCCAAACATGATGCAAGAATCATTGTTAGCTAATCAAAACAAGTATCATTGACAATATAAGGTATGATTTATTTTTTTCAATTATTTATTTTTCAAAAATTTATTCTTTAAATGTTATTTCTTTTTTTTTATTCCTATTCAGTGTTTTATTGGAAAAGCTGAAAACACCAATATGGTTATTATTGAAAAACAAAATCTCTATCTTTCAAAATTTGAGGTAATAACTATATTTATGTGTTAATTAAAATTAATTTTTATCACAATTATAATGTTGTGGTTTGTTTTTTACACACGAGTTTATGAAGACTACTTCTGATAGTCTAGCTGTAAGTTTGATTTAAAATGAATATTTTTTTATAACGTTATGGTTTGTTATATATTTTTTTTAAAACTAATATGTTTCTATTTAAATTAATGCAGAGGCTTACTATGGGATCATCAAAAAAATTACTTGAAATTAAGAACTCAGAGGTAGTAAAAAGAACATTTTTTTAATTTATTAGTTTAAAAAAAAAGTTTAACAATGTTATTAATTGTTTAATGATATTCTTATGTGGGAAATAATGATGATTATATGGCAACTAATGATGATTGTGTAGTGGTAACACCGGTTTATGATGGTTCTTAACATTCTGATGTAAGGAAAAACCGTTTGAGTAATTATTTTTTATAGTTAATAAATAATTGTTTAAATTTAGTATTTAGTATTATTATTTGTAGTTAATAATGTTTATGTAGTCTTCCGCTCCTCTAGCTAGAAGAAGGAAGAAACGATAAAGAAAGTTAGGCCCGACTTTGAAATCACCGTTTTAGAGTCCCCATTTTCAGACGAAGAAGAAAGATGGTGTTGATTTTGAATTTTTGAACACTTTAAAACAAATCGTTAAAGCAAAAAAGAACCATATATTAGAACGTCTATTGCTCCGTTGTTTGATCTTGAACCTGATTTTTGGAATCTTCTATTGGCACTGGATGGTGGTGACGGTTGGTTTGATCAAAATGTAGAGTTAATGAATTTTTGGATTCATTATTTTTTTTTGGTTAAAACTCCTAATCTTTATGTTTTTTTTACAGCATTTAACATGTTGGATTCATTTTCTTCTTTTATCGAGATCTTTAGAAGCTCGTTGGAGTATTTTGCCAACACATTTTGTAGGAGGTTTGCTTGACGGGCGATGGAATTTTGATCTAGCAAAGGGTAAAATCATTCCATTTCCATCAATTCTCAACGTTGATGTGGTAAGATTCATCTCACTATTTTAAATTTATATAATTAATAATAACAGTTATATTTGTTTATAGTTTTATATTCCAATTAATTTACAAGAAAAGCATTGGTTTCTCATCAAAGTCGACCTTATTGAGTGGAGTTTGATGATATACGACAGGTATTAAAATTATATTGTTTTTTTAGCAGTTATAAATGTAAATACGAATTAAAATTTACGATTATTTATTTTTTTCCACAGTTTTCAAGATATTTACAAGGAAGAGGTCGAAGAGTTTGTGAGATTAATCGACAATTTTTTTTTTTTTTTTGAAAGGAAAGGGACCATCTTCATAATTATAACTTAAGATTAACGGCAAGAAGTACCAAAATTACATATTAATGGCAGGTAGACGGGCAACAAGCTGCGCCGCTACCCCTTCTGAATAGCAAATCCTACTCTACTAAACACAAAGTTCCCCCATAAATATATGCGGTGTTACTGCTGACCACCCGCTGAACCCGCTTAAGGAACCGCACCGCATCAGGGGCGAGAGCGCCAAAGGTGTCAAAGGCAAACGGTACGAACACGTGCTGATTCACAAGGCAAGCTTTTTCGTGCTTAGCTACTTTACCCGCCTTTGCCTTGTTTATCGCCTGACCCGCCTTAAACCCATGGTCCCTTATCCCAACTAGGGGAGACACACCTGTCAAATCAACACATGCGTGTTTCCCTCCTTCCCATCCAAAAACAAGAATGTCAGCGGGCCGAAGGGTTGATCTCCCATCTAATGGGTCGGTCAAGAAGTTCACCGAGGCTTCCTTTTTAGCCGAGATCCCTGCCCGCTTAAGGACATCAAAAAGCACATCTCGAACTAGGTCATGTCGGTATTTGAAGCCCGATAATTCTCTGCAATGGACAGCATGCTCCCCAAAAGAATCCAAGCAAGCCTTCCGACAAACGGGACACGGGTCATCAACCGGGAAAAGGGGTACCATCAGCCGGTATTTGAGGATAGCCCGATATTCCACTGGCGACATACATTGCCCTAAACCTTCGATGGGAACAACTGACAGAAATCCTGAGCATGGGGGGCTCGCAAACACTCGAGCACGGCTCGCTGCCGCGGGGACAAAGCGAACTTCTCTTCAAATGTCTTGACAATTTCACTATATAAAGCATTCGCCAAAATCGACAATGGATTCCCTCAATGGTTACTAATCAATGATTATATTTTTGAAAACTATAGACCTCCTTGGAAACACATCGTACCAAAAAATGCTCCTCAACAATCTGGAACAAGGGGTGATTGTGGGCCTTGGGTTGGCATCTTTCTTAATCGTTTGATTAATAGTTTAGATTTGCATCGAGCAGGAGAGGATACGGCGAAAACAGCTTCGGATTTTCGTTTGGAACTTGCCAAAGTATGTTATGAAAACAAATGTGAACGATATGTAAAGACCGGAGAAAAAAATTTAATCTAAACAATATTAGTTAAATTTTCTGTTTTGTTGAATAACACTTTATCACTGTTTAGTTAAATTTTGTGTTTTGTTGAAAGAATTGAAGCTTATCTCTTTCAGCTTCACATTTATTCCATTGTATTTGTTTTGTACAAAATCAAAACAAACTTGACTACCCCTCATACGTGTCTCCCACATCCTCACATCCACACCTTATTTTAAACCCCACCACATATAAATGATCCCTATATAAAGAGGTGGATTCACCGTTGCAAAGCAAGTATATTTCGAAATTATCTTCGTCACATATGGCCAATTTTTTGGAGAAATCTTTTTCATCCAACTTATCTGCTTTTTTTTTAATACAACACACACATACAATTAAAAAACCTTCTGATTTAATTGAAACCCTACTGTCGTGTTAAAGTTGGAATTAGTGGACTCGGAAATATAACACAAACACTTGTCTTTTACAAGTGCCGTGGAAGAACGGAGGCCCGATGAGGGGTGGTAGTGGAAGAACAATATTGCATGTATTGAGTGTGGATCTCAATCAACCAGTTGCGGATCTCAATCTCATCCATTGTTGGTGTTTTAAAGAGATGATGTGTACCTCAAAAATAATTATCTGTATTATCTAAATATATGCATGATTTAATTATGTTTTAATATATTGTTTTTTAATTAATAAAATCTTACATTTTTACAATTATTTTTTATTATTTATTAAGAAGGAACAATAATGGAGTTTTTTTATTTTTTATTAAGAAGGAACAATAATGGAGTTGGATGGGAAAAACTCGTAATATGCACACCACTTTATTTCAATGTTGTTTTTATTATTGAATGTCTTTATCCACCAGATGATCTTAAACCTAATCCAATAAAATAATCTAATTAACTATTTCTATAAAAGATTATATAAAAGATCATAAACTATTAAACATATTAACATAATATAACATACATAAATAATGAAATCGAAAAACACTAAAAGGTACGCATAGCGTATAATTCATAAAAGTTAAATAGTTAAGTCATACACCTAAAAAACTATATAAATTTAAAACAATCTTCTACGAGCACTACAAGAAAACTCCTCTATAGCGACGAAATAAAAAAGACTTTTAGCGACGAAAAATAGTCGCTATAGAATATAGAGACGAAATTTAGTCTCAACTGAGTCGTCGTATTAGGTTAATTTTTTCATCGCAATACGTGGCGTCGCTATAGATAGGGCTTTAGCGAAGAAATGTCTTGTAATAGGCTTGTCGCTAATATTTTTTCTTTAATTAAAATTATCTCCTTTCGGGTTTGATGAACTATTATCATTCAAATTTTGTAGGCTATTCGAGCCTAACTTCGCCGTAACAACATACAAACTAATCTCTCTAACCCCGTTAACTCCAATGTATTGGGTTAATAAAGTGATATCTAGCTCACTTTTTAATGGAAATAAACCGGTATCTAGGTTACCGAACGGGGTTTTAAAATAAAAACAAAGACCTGGAGGAAGAAACCCGTATCCAAACTGTGGTATGATACAATCGAGATCATCAACCTTAAATTCTTGAATTTTAAGAAAATCCACAAATGTGACCAAACCTTTTTCATATATTATGTCCGGAGACGAGGAAAATTTACCACCATGGTACACCTTTAACGAGAAGTATTCTAGCCTGTTCTCGTAAAGTTGTTAAACAACCATTGTTTGGTCATACTCATTTACTGATCGGAGAAGCCATGAATTGGATAAAAATCATCCGAAAACGGTAGGCTTTGTCACTAGTCATGTTTGAGTAAGTTTGTGTGTGGAATGAGAATGAGAGTGGGTTCTATTTATAGACTTTTGAGTATTTTTTGTTTTTCTTTATTTTTCCAATAAGCTCTTCTATTTAAACACTTCTTCCATTTCACACTTTGTTTTTGACAATGGAAAACCATCATAAACAATACCACACCCGACCAATACACAAATCATCGAACTGGATATCACAACCTTGGAGACGTCTTCATGTACCAAAGGGACCACGAAAAGATACTAGGGCATCATCTTCTTCGGTCCCAGAGAATGAACCGGTTAACCCAAAAGTTAAACCTACTCAAAAACATAAATGGGCGAGTCCGTGTGAGGAGTCAGAAAACTGGTCTGAAAATGTTATCCAGTTTTATAAACACGGAGATGCGAAGGTCTGTTATTTACGTTTATTTGAGTATGCTATAGCTCTTGATAAAGTATTTTGGAGTACGCTTTTAGGGTGCCAAAATAAAGGTCGTTTATCACCAACGGTAAGATTTAATACTTTTGTAAATTTTAAAATGCTAAGTTGTTTTCCTCTAATATACTACGTCTCAACTTTTTTTACAGCATATCGAAGCGTGGGTGCAAAGACTAATGATTTGAAGACCTAACCAACTACTTAAATATTGTTCTTTAAATACGCGTTGGACTATATTAAAACCACATTTTTTCAATTACCTTTCATTGCGTAGATTAACTTTGCGAACGATGAGGATATCAATCAAATTAGCGAAATTGTGGGAAATTTTTCTAGGTTGATGGTTATTACGTCACTCTCTTTTAAGACCAACTGTGACAACCCAAACTTTTTGTTTCAGAAAACTAGCGACTTGAATTAATTTTCGGGAAGAAGATTCTTTCAACAATGGGATGATGTGACATCCGGCAATTTCATGTTAACTCCGTTAACACAAACATCGTTATCTCAAACATTTATTTATACAAACTCAGTTATCTCAAACATTCACTCATGCATTACATTTAATTATGATTAGTTAGATGTGTCAGTTTCGCACAAACACTCACATAACGGTAATTCGAAGAATTACCGAGTCGCACAAGTCGATCCCCGAACGTTGGTAATAATTAAAAATAATATTTTGAACAATAAATAATTTATAATTGATATAAATTATGTGTTTTTACGTGTTAGGTGATTTTATGCGTAAATTGTTAGCTTTCGTGAAATCGCGTACGTTTACGCGTATCGTTGTGACTTATACTGCTTTAGTGATTTTTATAAATGGAGTTTTATAAAAATATTTATTAGAAAACTATTTTATTTAGTTAGATTAATTAAATGCATATAAACCCATTTAAATTAGTCCATAGGTCACATAAATCAATTTTAAATCTATGGAGGGGCCCATGGAGTGTGATATCTAAAGACTTTATAAAACTTAATCCTCATTATTCAAAAATTTCAAAAAAACCTAGCCTCCTTGCACTCAAAATCGTGAATCTCATCACCACACCAAAAACATTCTCAAATCACTCTCATTCTTGTAATTGTTCGTGTTTTCAAGCAATCCTAGCATCAACCTTCGTTTTTATCGGATCAAGTAAGATTTTTATGCATATTTATATATATATTTTCAAGAATATGATTTTGATAAACCCTATTTTTCATCCAAACAAGAATCTATGCAATAAAGATGCAAACTTTGATAACTAATTGTATGTTATGATGATGTTTGTTGATTTTGTGAAACCCTAGAGGTCTAGAATCATGAGTTACTATATAAGAAAACTTTTTATGATTTCTATCTTGCATGTTAGACATGATTAGGATGATATGATAATATTTATACGTTACTTGATGCATGTTTAGATGAATTGTGAAATTAGATTTTTAATACCTAGCTCGGTTTTATAAACTTTCTAAAAGAAGAAACTTTAATTGTCAAAAGTGTTCATAGCTTGCTATTTAGACATGTATGATATGGTTAATGATAGCTATATGCTAGTTAGGATATAATAACATGTTGTAACGTGTTAGATATTTGAAAACACTCATGATATTCATAACTTACTATACTTGAAAACTTTAACTGAAGTATGATCTGCATGTTAAGTTCTAGGAAATTGTTATGTGCTTTGACTATCTAGGACATGTTAGATTGATTTTATGAGCATATTAGCAATGATAGTCTCCACGAAACATGAATCCCGAACATACCTGCTATTTATAGAAACCTGTTATATATGTAAACCAACTATTTATGGAAACTTTCTATTTATAGAAACCTGCTATTTTCGAAAACCTACTATTTATGAAAACTTTCTATTTATAGAAACATGCTATTTTTGGAAACCTGCTATTTTTGGAAACTTGCTATTTATGGAAACGGTGCTTGCTTGCTAGAACAAATAGGATTTGTTGCTAAGTGCTATAGCATGATCATTTGTGTATAATATGGTAATATTATACTAAGCAAACATAATTTCATACAATGTGTCACCAACGGGTCATCGGGTCAAACTTGAGTCAAATTTGTAAATCTTTTTTAAACACTTAAACAATGGAAATTGTTTGCATACTAAGAGTTCATATCAACCTACACGAACACACACACATAGACCTATGATTTTAGGTGGCAGTTAGGGGTCCAACAGTTTTTACTTAGCTTCATCTGCACGCATACTAAGGTGAGTTTCACAGCCCCCCTATTTTACTTACTTTCCCTTTTGGGGGAGAAAGCATGCTTGCAAACATTTTGATCTTGAAATATTGTATTATCGCTTGCTTACTAAAGTGCAAACATACCACATAAATTCTCGAACCGTTAGTATTGGAACATAGCAAGGTAATCTTGAGTAGTACTACTGACTTTTGACAAGCCTCACCCGAGTTAGTCACGCTAACTTGACTGGAGGTCGAACGGGTGTAATATTGACCTAGACATTTGCCATTGTTCGGTAGACATGGCGGAAGGCAAACAAACACAAACAGTTAGCTTCGGTTTCGAAACACTTGTAATGGCATGACACAGACTACCTATCTATCGGTATACATTAATTACATTATCTAGCAAACATCGAACTCTTATTTACTTACAACTCTATGAACTCACGAACCATTGTGTTTACACTTTTAGCATGTCTTTCTCAATTCGCTAAGGTACACTCAAGATTAGGATGCATGGCGGTGCATGGTTTTCATAAACAATTTTAGAACTTATTTACTCGTCTTATTTACTTTGGTTTGGGCGCGGTGTTTTCCGCATTTGATTATACTTGCATTTGGATTTTATTTACGCTTCCGCAACATTTTTCAAACTTAATGATTGTTGTCTCGTGACTATGAGCAGCAATGGTATTTTATTTAAATTCATATAGAGTCGTTCCGTGTAACTAGTGACTGAGATCCTGGTGTGATGCGCCTCGTGGTAAAACCCCGTAGATGGATTTTGAGGGTGTGACAGATTGGTATCAAAGTCATTGGTTCAGGTGAACCAGGTTTGCATTAGTAGTAGACTTAGACTACAACCACACACACTGCATTAGTTACTCACCACCCACACTCATACATGACACTTATGCATTTCGTTACAAGAGATGTCTACTTCACCCAAGTCACCTACATCCCCAGTCACTCAGGAACCCGATATTCCTATAGTACCTTCCCCCAGAGCCTAAGAGGCGGAGATTGACACCTATTGTTGACACCATAGTGTATGGCGAGCCTTTTCATATGTGTGTCAGTGGTAACACACAGGATTGGGATTGGTACCTGGACAGGATCAGGAGTTGGATCCGTCAAGAGCGGGTCCCGCCCCCACACCTTGTAGCTAGTACTTCTTCTGTGAAGACTCTACCACCTCTGCAGTACCCGCTGGAGCAGGCCTTTGCTGCCCTAGTGGCGAGGATGGACATAGAGATAGGTAATATGCGTGAGGCTGCAGGTGAGATCACTGGACTGTTACAGCATGGACACCAGGCTTATCAGAGGATAGAGAAGCTGACTAAGAGTCAGGGAAGGGCAAATACAGTACGATAACCTGTTGACAGCATTCCATGAGTTACGGGCACAGGTGAACGTGCTAAGTCTTAACCTCGAGGCAGCGGGAGCTAGGATCGAGGAGCTGGAGGGGCAGCTCAAGGCTGCCAACGCTACAAGATTTGCACAGGAGGATGAGCCCGAGGAGGAGCCGGATGAGGATGATGATGCTATTTCTGATGTGACCTCAGTTGGCACTGGCGTTTGACAGTCTATCATTTTAGTTATTCCTTTTATTTAAACCTAGATGGGCAGGGTTGTTCCTATCCAACATATATTTCTGAATCTTGATGTTTTGGTTGAATTTATTTCATAGCTTTACAATTTATTTAATCAAGGATTTTTATGGAAATATGAGATGTTGTGGTTTATATTGCTTTTGTTTACTTATACTTGTATGACAATGATATGCGATATATTTTTGCTCATGATTGTGTATTTATGAATGTAAAGATCATGTCTGAACGAGGTGTTGGACGCAGAGGACGTAACGGTGGGCGAGCTGGTCGTGGTAACATCAATCTGACTGCAGCCGAACTCACCTCAATGATTAACGAGCGTGTGGCTGAAGCATTAGCAGCCAACCCGATTGGAGGTAAATCTATTATTTGTCGATTCTAGTGAGTCAACATTCATTCTAAACTCATTACCGAATCCAATATTCCTAAGCACATTCTTTGTCTCCAATCCAGGTCAGCACAACAATCAGTAGGTCTGCACTTACAAAACCTTTATGGACTGCAAGCCCCACACTTTTAGTGGAGCTGAGGGAGTAGTAGGCTTACTCCGCTCGATGGAGAAAAATGAGTCGGTCTTTGCCATGGGTAATTGCCCGCAGAACAACCAGGTGAAATATACATCCGACACATTGGAAGGTCCAACCTTAACCAAGTGGAACTCCCAGGTACAAATGCTAACTTTGGAAATGGCAAATGCATTGCCATGGGATGAATTCAAGAATATGTTGAGAGAGGAGTATTGTCCTCGCGACGAGGTGCAGAAACTTGAGGTTGAGTTCTGGAACCTCAAAATGGAAGGATCTAAAATCGAAGCCTACACCACTCGCACGCACGAGCTAGCAACTTTGTGTCCTCAGATGGTTACCCTAGTTTATAAACGGATTGAGATGTATATCGAGGGGCTAGTCCCTCAAATTCAGTGTATGGTGACATCCTCAAATGTAATATTCGTCAAAATTTCAGGTCATACTTTCGATTAATTATACTATTAATATCAAATATATAGATCCATAAATTAAATTCCTATGAACCTACATGTATTTTTGAACTACAAGCATCATATGATATTATTTAATTAACACGTTGTGATTTGCCCTCTTGAAGGAATTAATTCAAGACAAATATATATAAGCAAGTACCCGTAAGCTTCATACATCATAAATTTTATACATGTACCCGTATGAATAAATATTCAAACACATAGACTCTTTAAATTTAGTTATGTGCTTCTCTACACCTACACGTTTAGTTCAAAACATTACTTATATAGTTATATATTTTACTCTCATTCCTCCTTCTCTTTAAAATTAGATGGATACCACATACACACATGTAATTGTTGTCATACGCGCATTTAACTAACTTTAACCACTTAATTATTATCATTGCTCATTTAATTGTAACAAAAGATTACACACCCATAAACTTTCAAACTAATTAAATATACCTTGATTTCCATTTTAGTTTTGTGTGGTTTCCTGGTCTACGATTTTCACAAGGGCCATGGCCAAATAAAGTAATTAATTCAAATAAACAAATCCCATACACAATCCCTTTAAATCTCATAATTTACAAACAATCGCATGTTTTTCCTTACATACGTAAGGATTTTCATATTAATCAACAAATTAAACCACTCTTTTCTTTGTTTGTTTTCCTTCCTGGATCACTGTGTTCACAAGACTCCATACCTACACCTAAATATCTTATCCAAATAAACAAAACAATCTGCCACAATCATTTCTTTTCATATTCATGGCTTCAAGGGGGACCCTCCCATTTATATATTAGCAAGACCTTAATAATTTACTCAACAAGCCATGCTTCTACCCTTGCTTTTCCTTCCTATTTACGAAAATGGAGGGGCCCATGCACACCTCTAAATTCTCATTTGAGTCAACAAAGTCATGGGAGAACACATTTTTTTAGTCTTATGTTTCTGCCATGGAAAAACCTCCCACACACCTATGACTTTCAAACAAAACTATATTACCATACCTTTCCCCTCTTGATTTCGGCGGCAAAAAGGACCCATCCTACACATTCTTAAACTTTCATTTAACAAGCCATCGCATCACCATTCCTCCCTTTTCTTGGTTCTGGATTACGGGTTCAAGGAGCAAGCAAAAGGGGACCATCTATACATTGCATCTTCATCATAACTTACACCATAATTTCAAGAGACAAATCCATACTCCACCCCACTATAAATATCTCTCACTTGGAAAATAATTCACACACTAAAACTCACTCAAAGAAATCGATTCTTGGAATCCTTTGGTACTAGTTGTTGATCACAATTGTTTTTACATTGTAAGGCCTCAAACCCGGGAGGCCTCACGTATTCGATTTACTTATCAACGCATAACACTTAAACATAAGACATTCATTATCACAGAGGAAACGATTTAAAATCTCAACATACGCAGCGGAAACATAACGTGTCTAAACATAACTTGTCAAATACAACTGAAACCTGTCTTAATCAACATAATCAAAAGAAACATAAACGGGATGTCAGATGCTACATCTTCGGGTAACACTTCTAGCTAAGCCAAGCATCCCCATCCATCTACGGCCACCTACACTTAACTGATGTGCATAATAAAAATCAACAACGTTGAGTGAGTTCTAACGTTTACTTTAAATCATTTATACAAAAGATTTACTAAAACATATATACTGCCAATAAGGCTAAACTCTACATACTTTGCTTTTCAAATCAGTTTATACACATATAATAAACCGTCAATTCCTTTACACTGTACTGCCCTCATGGCTTACACCATGAACCGACAAGTACCTGGTCAATGCCCTCATGGCTTACACCATGAACCGACACTACCGCTTATCCGTCAATTCCATTGTCACTACTGTACCGCCCCCATTGTCAACGACCATGAACCGACGAGTACCTGGTCAATGCCCCATGATCAACGACCATGAACCGACAATACCGCTTAACACTACGGGGAGGTTGCGTGGACCTCCCGAGCAACCGCCGTCACTCATCCTAGTTGTAAAACTGTTAGCGAACCATCAAGGTAGAACCCATATCTGACATCTTGTACAAGTAACATCTGTCCCAAGGACCTTTACAAGCTGGTACACATTCCCGAAAGAAAACTGTTCACAAAACTTTCTGTAAATCTTGTTCATAACTTTCACATATAATATGTCTTTGTTTATGTATATAAAATATAGTAAACGCTTGCCATAAAATATAGTTATGCTTTACTAAACATACCTTAACACATATATCATGCCTTTGTTTATGTATTTAAAAATATAGTAAACCCTTGCCATAAATATATATCTTGCTTTACTGAAAACATACTAGCACACATATTATGCCTTTGTTTATGTATATGAAAAATAGGGTTAGGTTATAGTAAAAAAAGTTTTAAAAACAAGAAGGTTAAGAAGGATTCTAAGCTTGACATGTGTCATTTTATTATTTTTAAAGGGAGGGCATAATGGTCAATGTGTAATATACCAGGTCAATGTGTAATACACTTGGTCAATGTGTAATACACCAGGTCAATGTGTAATACAATGTCTGATATTACACAATGATCAGACCTAATATTACACAATAAACTGATATTACACAATGAACATATTACACAATGACCTGACATATTTGAGAGAATTACACAATGAGCTGAAAAACGTAAAACACAATGATGAAAACATATAACACAATGATGAAAAATATTTGACACCATGAACTTGTATTACACAATGACCTGACTAATTACACAATAAACTTGTATTACACAATGACTTGACTAATTACACAATGAACTTGTATTACATGATGAACTTGTATTACATGATGAACTTGTATTACACAATGACTTTACTAACTACACAATGAGCTGGAAAATGTAAAACACAATGATAAATACATATAACACAATGAACTTGTATTACACAATGAACTTGTATTACACAATGACCTGACTAATTACACAATGACCAGATATTACACAATGACCAGACGTGGTATTACACAATGAACTTGTATTACACAATGAGCTGAAAAACGTAAAACACAATGATAAATACATATAACACAATGAACTTGTATTACACAATGACCTGACTAATTACACAATGACCAGATATTACACAGTGACCAGACGTGGTATTACACAATGAACTTGTATTACACAATGAGCTGAAAAATGTAAAACACAATGATAAATACATATAACACAATGAACTTGTATTACACAATGACCTGACTAATTACACAATGACCAGACGTGGTATTACACAATGAACTTGTATTAGACGATGACCTGACTAATTACACAATTAGCTGAAAAACGTAAAACACAGTGATAAATACATATAACACAATGAAATTGTATTACACAATGAACTAGTATTACACATTGAACTTGTATTACATAGTGAACTTGTATTACACAATGAACTTGTATTACACAGTAAACTTGTATTACACAATGACCTGACTAATTACATAATGACCAGATATTACACAATGACCAGACGTGGTATTACACAATGAACTTGTATTACACGATGAACTTGTATTACACAATGTCCTGACTAATTACACAACGAGCTGAAAAACGTAAAACACAATGATAAATACATATAACACAATGAACTTGTATTACACAATGACCTGACTAATTACACAATGAGCTGAAAAACGTAAAACACAATGATAAATACATATAACACAATGAACTTGTATTACACGATGAACTTGTAATATACAATGACCTGACTAATTACACAATGAGCTGAAAAATTTAAAACACAATGATAGATACATATAACACAATGAACTTGTATTACACATTGAACTTGTATTACACAATGAACTTGTATTACACAATGAGCTGGAAAATGTAATTTTTTTTTATTTTTTGTTTATAACGACACTATACTCGTTTTAAAGATAAAAAAACGCTCGTTTTTATGGTGTATTTTTTTTGAAAAAATAATGTCGTATGTAAAAGTTATGAACGTTTAAAAATAAGGGGGGGGGGGAACTTGATAAAAAGTCAACAAAAGTGGCCAAGACTAAAATAACCTTCCAACAACGTTTTCTCCTACAATTTAATCTCAACTATTAAATATTTTGTACAATTTGATCTAATGGATTTAAATCCTTCTTACCCTTCTTAGAATTAGATTCCTTTTTACCTGAACCTAATCCATGAAAAATATAATAAACGTTTGCCAATAATATAATCATACTTTACTAAAATGTACTTTTGCCTATTTTAAACTTTACACTAAAACATAGCTTTCACTTTGTTTATTAATATATAAAATACAATAAACACTTTACACTAAGTATGCACACCATCCCTAAAGAAGGCAAAAAGGGGATTATAACTCACCTGACATGCTAGCCTCAAGTGTTCTCTTCTGCTCAAACTATGTCACGCACAATCTAGATAATTCATTCATATACGTTAAGATAATTGTCCTAACCGACACTACAAATTTCTATCTTTAGGGTTTGGCGAACTGCCCAAGTTCTCCATTCATGGCTTAGGCGAACATGGTAAGTTCGCTACTTAGGTTTAGCGAACATAAGGCTAAGTTCGCCACTTTGACTTCGGCGAACTTATAGTAAGTTCGCTTCCTTGACTTAGCGAACATGGGGTAAGTTCGCTTCATTTGCATTAGACGAACATGCTAAGTTCGCCACTTGGCTTCAGGCGAACATCCTAGATTCGCCTGAACTGGGCCTTTTCCCAAACAAACCAAACCGTAATGAGGACATCTAGGTAATATATACCTCTTTAATTCTAACGAAAATCGGACGGAGTCCCGTTTGTTTTTGGTCTAAACCCGACAATTTCAATTGTCTATTTCCACCCAAAATCAATCAAAAATAATCCATAACAATTGTGTTTTAACTACTATCATTGATAACCATCTTTCTAAACGTCTATCAAGTGGCATTTATTAAAACTAATTAATCTTTGTTGGTTATTATTTGTCATAAATATATTCCTTACACGTCATTCTCAACACGGTATTTATAACCCAAACTAGTATTAATTATTATTCTACGGTTTGAAGAGATATACCTTCTCGAACACGGTTCCAAGGACACGAACCTGTAACGTACCCGAACTTTGACGTGAACCCCTCTTTTTTACTAGGCCCGTAACTAGACCGATCGGACTCCGAATCGGGTGATCCGAAAGCCTACGGTCTCGTCTCACTTGCCAGTTACCTTTTTCAAGCAACACCGTTTTCGTCTATACTTTTCAAAACACCACCATCTCCACTACCACGAGCCACCACTAACCACCGTCTCCTTCACCGAGGCCCACCTCTAGCCACCACCGTTAACCACCATGAGCCACCATATTACTTGAACCCATTGCTGCCACCACCAACATTAATAGCCTCTACCATCCTGAACCGCCAACATTAACGTGCTCACTGCTACTGCCGGAGTCTATGGCAGCAGCTTACTACTGCTCATCGCCGTCTTCCCGTTCACCTCCTTCAGGTCCTCCTCCATCCCGAACCACCATCACTCGCCATCAACTGCTCGCAGCAGCCTCCGCTACCACCGTTCACCTCCCATTGCTGTGAAACTCAGCCATAATCATCATCATTGTTCTCCTCACGCCGTCGGCTCCATTCCACCACCAAGCCGCTATCAGCCACTATAACCTCCCACTGCCATCCCCATACAAACCCTAATCATCATCGAGCTTTCCACCCACAGCCTCTCAGCCGTCGCGACTGAACCCACCTGTTAACACCGTCTCTTTCCACCTCGTTACCAACTAACCGGTAACCAATGAAGATGCCATGATTCTTGTGAGTTTACTCCTCATGAAAATCGAATGAAGGGTACACAGGGAATGGGCGATTCTTTTTATTTTTAGGGCTTAAGGAGGCGAGGATTAAATTGAAATTTCAGCCTTCAACTTAATATAGTTGTTATTTTACCGTACCGTAACTTCGTCTTTGGCGACTTTAGACTTAAGCGATATACCGCTTATAGGGAATTTGGGATGTTACATACATCCAACACCAAGTCAAGATACAAGCTTCAAGTATTCATCATCTTTATTCCTTCTCATAAGTTGGGTATGATCATCCTCTTTTAAACTCATTTCCATATCTTCCATACTAAGATATATACATGTTAACGTATCACTTTCATAACCTTAGAATTCCATGGTAGGCAAGAATAAAAACTTATACTTATAAGTTACAATTTTCGTAATATATCTATATACATACAACATGTTTTTAAACTTTAAGATGGCCTAGACTCATGATCCTTTCACATTTACATCAAATACATGTTTTAGTTTTATAAATTTGTAGAGACCAAACTTTGAATCAAGACCTATGGACTCCAATGTTTTAGTTTATGTATATATGTATGATCACTTTGAACATTTAACAAATATAAACTCATGATCTTTCCATATTAAAAATCGTATTCATGTTTATAGTTTTATATAAAAACCAAGCCTGGAAATGAAGATATATAAAACTAATTATTTAAAACAATGGTTATATTAAGATGTCTCACACCAAAGTTATATATTTACATACATGACTTGAAACGAGTTTTATCAAACTAAAAGGCGGTTTTTTATTTTTATTTAAATACTTAGTATGGAGTATTTACAAAGTTTAGTAAATGCCTTAAAATATATAACCTCATTTTCAAGTATATACATAATGAATGATTTATCATTGTTAATAAAAGTTATGATCCATATAATAAACCAACAAAAAAATGTTTAGATATTTTTATGTAAATGCAGTCATGACCATATGTAAATACAACACACATACACAAAATAGTTATAAAAAGAATAAAGATATTATTTTCTTAAACATATAAATGTGCACACATTATTTTATGAACTTTAGCTTTACTACAAAATATATGTATAAATATAGTATTAATACTTTCTTTTACTAAAATGTCTTTGTGTACAATATAAGTTATACTTATATTAAAGACATTTACAAATGTTATGTAATCCAAAAATATATGTTACACCTATTTTGTTAAACACCGACCAATTGGGTATATTTTACAAAATCATATTTATGAATCGTTTTCGAATCAAAATAACTAAAACTTTAGCTTTTTGCACGAAAGGATCATTAGGCCAAATTAGTTCATAAATATTATCAAACGTTGCAAAATTATTATTATTATTATTATTATTATTATAAACGAATATATATATTTTCATAAAAAGTTGAGTACTCTACAAACTTAGGAACATACCCGACATTCACAATAAACTTAATTCATAAGACCTCATTAGTATCCTCATAATTTGTAGGATACGTTTAGCTCAAACACAAGCCTACTCGGAGAAATTACCACTCACCATTATCGAAAGGTGAGATCTCGTAGCCCCTTTTTATATTTACTTGATTTGGGGGAAAAACATGCTCACTTATACAAACTCATTTTCATATATATGTGCCACCCGGAATGTTAACTGTATGAGTTTCACTATCACATTAAGACCCCGTTACATACAACTATTTAACTCATGGATCAAGCCTTGGTTTAATATAGATAGTACTATCGGGATTGACAATCCATTCTCTAGTTTGTTGAACGCGTAAATCAACAAGCAACTATATTGGATTATTATTACCGAAACAAACAATATGCCTCGTGATAGGGCATGAATACTCATTGCGGCAAACTCAGTCAACAGGTTTAGTTGTTGTGGGCTCAAAATTACATTGCATTTCCTCCCGCACATACTTGAAACTTATATATTCATAAATGTGATTTTATGAATATAATTTAATAAACTTGTTGTTTACTCATATCTTAAACCTACGAACTCACCAACTTTTTAGTTGACACTTTTTAGCATGTTTTTCAGGTAACAATTAGTGATTCATAAAGGCATCCACGGATAGGAGTACTTGACGAGAGTTTTACATGTTATCTCTTGCTATTTTTGACTAGATTTTGAGAAATTGCAAATGTTGTACTTAAACCATATATTAGATGTACCTTAAGCTTTTGAATGTAATATGTCACACCCCAACCGACGGCGGATTATACGTCGGGGCAGACGCGGTTGTTCAATAGCACAAGGTTGACTATGAAAGTTTCAATATTTCATTAATAAATAGATTCAAAGGTTCAATACAAAGGAAATAACAAGTATACAACATTTATTTAATAAGTAGTCTAGGTCCAAAGCGTCCTATGTGATCACAAATAAGTCTCATGATGTAGAACCTGAAACATGTGAAAGAATCTGTCAACTACAAAATAGTTGGTGAGATACAAAGGTTTTGACACAGTTTAACAAGTATTTGAAAAGAATTACAATTCACTATGATTTATGCATTCTTTAATGTAAGTATGAGAAACAAGCATCTTAAACATTGTGCATATCAACCCTCCAACCAAGTTTAGGCATAACCCGCAGGTTACCCTATAAGTCTCAAGTTTAAAAGTTTAATTCAGTAACAATCATCAAGGGCTCCCCCCGAAGGGTCAATCAATCAAGGTGGATTGGTCAAATGCAATAGATCTATCATTGTTACCATACGCTTGATCAAAGTTAATGAATATGCTAGTTTTAAGTTTAATCTAAGCATGCAAGTCTCAAGTTTAACATAAGAATAAGCATATAGACATAGTTTGTACAAGAATTGTATAAGTTTGAAGTTTGAACATGTTTCACCCCAAAAGAATGTAAATGAAAAAGGGGCTAAATATACTCACTTGGATTGATGAAGAGTATCCGATAAGAGTAAGTTTGCAAGACTTTGAGGGAGAATATCCTCACAATAAGCCTAAGAATATAAGTCTAAAGTTTCAAGTTTATTTTTATAACTCTAAGACAAAGGATCTAGGATTTCAAGATTGACTAGGGTTCCAAATGGGAGACGGAAATGATTGGGTTTATTAAAGTTTCAAATATGAATTTGATTGAATGAAATAAGACTTTCATATCAAAATGTAATAAGTTTATTAGTTTAGAATAATTATTAATTACAACAATTATTTAAAACGTCTTTACACAAAATAGGTAATAATAACCCATTAAAGTTTTCTAAGTATTTATAATTAAATAAATTTAGTGTAAGACTAAATAATTATTTAAGATTTATAAGAATTATTTAAAGAATAATCTTAGATTAAAGTGTACGAATAAATAAAATTATTTAACAAATAAGTAGTGATCAAGGATTTATAATAATTAGAAAGATGGATAATTATTAAGGTAAAATAATTACCCACAAGGATAAATACCCCTTTCTTTTAATCAATATACTTCATTATGATTTATTAAAGTATCTAAGTGTTAATCATTTGTTTCACAATGAAACTTTAAATAATATTTAGAATGTAGTTGTATGTTTAAATGTAGTTATAAGTTTATAAAAAGTAAAATAGAATTTCTTATAGAGTTTACATCTTAATTAAAAGTGTATAAATATTTAAAGTTTAAAAGAAACTATAAGTTTAATAAGCATTAGATTATAAGTTTATAAGTGTTTAAATAAAGTTTGTGTTAAAAACTATAAGTTTATAAGTATTCCAATTGTTTATAAATTTATAAATGTTTTAAATAAAGTTTCTTAAGGTTTTTAAATAAAGTTTACAAGTTTATAAATGTTTATTTATTTTCTAGTAATAAATAATTAAATAAGTTTTCTACTTTATTTAAATAGATAAGGAAGTTCAAGTTAATATAAAATTTATATAAATGTATAAGTTTATAAGTTTATTGTTTCAATTAATTTATTTTAAAGTTTTAAACAATTAAATGTATTATTCCCGAAAAGAAATAATAACGAATTAAAGTTTCAACTTTTATAAAATATCTCTTGTAATAAGTCTTTGTAAAGTTTAAAAGTATTTATAGTTGTGTAAAACTATTTTTTTTAAAAGAATTATTTATTTCAAGTTTTAATCATTTAAAATAGTTCCAGAATCTAAAAGTATAAATAAAAACCATTTTTGAGTTTATAAAAGTATTCCCGAATTTAAAAAAATTATTAAAAACAGAAATGTTTGGAAAATGGTTTTAAAAAGAAAAAGGGTAAAACCGGCTCGAACCCGGGTCACTGACCGGGTCGAACATACCCACACACACCAACCATCCCGGCTACGGGTCTCGCTACTAGTTTATCCGAAAAAGAATGTTTATAAACACAAGTTCAAATCTATCCCAAATACATCATGAACCCTAGAAATCAAAATCCACAAAATACATAACGATTAGCCCTCTGTCATAGCGATTTGACAGAGGGCTTTTGTTCCTATCATGAAAACGACGATTATGGTATTTGGAATTACCTGAAACGGTGGCGAGTCGAGCGAGAACGAGATGGATTTTGGGTCGACTGTGACGGGAACAAAATCACGAAATGTAGGTGATAATCGACTGAATTGAGAGCTTAGGGAGTATGAGGATGATGTCGTTGAGATCCTTCGACTAATATTTATAGTCGATTTTATCATTCAATGCCAAAACGGTTGAGGAGTTTATGGTTGCCTAAAACGAATTTAATACCGTATCCACGCGGTTCTAGAGTCGAAATCGGGTATTGGAGTACCTTGGGTTACGGTCGCACGCGGGAGGCGAACCCGAGGTTCAACGAATCCGGACGAAAAAACGCGTTTTTGACTAAACGGCCTCAAAACCGGTTCCAGTGAGGTTCGAACTTGGGGCTGATTCTTGGATCGAAAGTTTAGGAAAATGGCACAACAGGCTCTTGAAGTTTAGAAGTTTTATCATTTAATGTTGAAACATGAATTCAAGTTAGAACTGAGTTTCAAAATGGGCAGTTTTGGTCCCTTAACTTTATGAAAATCAATATATTTTATTTTATAAAGCCAAATCATTTTATAGAAATTTTAAGGTATGTGTACAAGTATATATATATATATTTTTATAATTGAGACTCATATATTTATGTATGAAATAAGTTAACATTTATTATTTAAGAAAATTGTGTTTTTAATAAGTTTTAAGTTTTGAATTCAATGTACACGCCAGGGTTAGGGTAATGACAGGTCGGAAAATGCTGGATATTACATAATACAAGTTAGTTTCTCTTACAAGCAATGTGTTCTCGATTATAATTTTGTTACATTCCTGTGTTTCTACTTTAGCGGGGGTGTGACATCAAACCCCTCCACCGTCCAACAAACTATCCGTTTAGCCCACAGGTTAACCGATCAGGGAGTCGCTCAGGGCACACTAACTCCTAAAAGATCAGTTTCTAAGCTGGCTGACAACAAGCGTAAATTTGACAGTACGCACTTCAAATCTTCTCAGTCCAACCCACCCTAACAACAGCAGCAGCAGCAACGAAAGTTCGAACCTACTAAAAACCTTTCACCGTCTAGCTCTACTCAACAGAATTAGGGTTCGTACGCTGGTAAGTACCCGAAATGCCAAAAATGTAATTTCCACCACAATGGGGCATGTGAAAAGTATCGTTGCCAACGGTGCAGAAAAATTGGCCATTCGGCCAAAGATTGTAGGGGAGATCTGCAGAATAAATAGACATCAACTGGTGATGCACCCAAAGGATGTTTTGAGTGCGGTAAAGAGGGGCACTTCAAAAGAAACTACCCTCAACTAAAGAAATCTGGCAATGGAAATGGTAATGGCAACAACCAGGGTGGAAATGGTAACAATAATGGTAATGGTGCGAAGGGTCTGGCATTCGTGATCGGCACAAGAGAGGCGAGAAATGACCAAAACGTTGTTAACGGTATGTTTCCTTTAAATGATCATTTTGCTTCTGTCCTTTTTGATACTGGTGCCGATAGGAGTTTTATTTCTGAGGACTTTAGTAAACAGATAGAGATGACCATAACCCCATATATACCATAGAAATAGCTGACGGTAAGTTAATCTAGGCAAATCATATCCTCAAGGGATGTAAGTTAGGATTATCTTGTCACAAACTTGACATCGATGTCATGCCAGTTACACTTGACAGTTTTGACATAATTGTTAGCATGGATTGGTTATCTAAAAACCAAGCTGAGATCGGCTGTAAAGATAAGATTGTTCGTATTCCATTGTCTAGCGGAGAGATCCTTTCGGTCAAAGGTGAGAAAAATGGTGTAGCCGTCGGCATCATATCTTATATGAAGGCGCAGAAGTGTCTGCGTAAGGGTCATACCGCAATACTAGCCCTTGTCACTGACAAACCATCCGAGGAGAAGAAGTTGGAAGATATCCCCATAGTCCGTGACTTTCCGAAAGTTTTTCCCGAAGACTTACCTGGTCTTCCACCCCATCGTCAGGTCGAATTTCAGATTAACCTAGCACCCGGAGTAGCACCTGGAGCAGCACCTATTGCTTGAGCACCTTATAAACTTGCACCGAGTGAGTTGCAAGAATTTTCCACACAACTGCAAGATCTGTTGGATAAGGGTTTTATCCGACCTAGCTCATCACCATGGGGAGCCCAAGTCCTATTTGTCAAAAAGAAAGATGGGACTTTCCGTATGTGCATAGATTACAGAGCGCTAAACAAGGTAACTGTTAAGAACCGCTATCCACTTCCACGCATCGATGATCTGTTCTATCAACTTCAAGGGTCGAGTTTCTATTCAAAGATCGATCTGAGATCAGGTTACCACCAACTGCGAGTTTGAAATGAAGATATATCGAAAACCGCATTCAGAACCCGGTACGGCCATTACGAGTTTTTGGTCCTGCCATTCGGGTTAACCAACGCACCCGCGGTATTCATGGACCTCATGAACCGTGTGTGTAAACCCTACGTCGATCAATTCGTCATAGTTTTCATTGACGATATCCTCATCTATTCCCGAAGTAGGGAAGAACACGAGGAACATCTACGCTTAATCCTCGAACTGCTGAGACAAGAACAGCTGTATGCCAAGTTTTCCAAATGCAATTTTGGATTCGTGAGGTTCAATTTCTAGGGCATGTAGTCAATGAGAAAGGAATACATACCAGCTAAAGTAGAAGCCATCAAGAATTGGGCAGCACCAACGACTCCGACTGAGGTGCGACAATTTCTAGGATTGGCGGGATACTACCGTCGATTTATCGAAGGATTTTCTAAGATTGCCCAACCTCTCACCGCCCTAACCCACAAAGCTAAACCTTATAACTGGAGCGAAACCTAGGAGGCAGCATTCCAACGGCTGAAGCATAAACTCTGTAGTGCACCCATCTTGTATCTGCCAGAGGGAACTGATGATTTTGTAGTGTACTTGGATGCCTCCATCCAGGGTCTCAGTTGTGTTTTGATGCAACGTGAGAAGGTCATCGCGTACGCTTCCCGACAATTGAAGGCTCATGAGAAGAACTACACGACTCACGACTTGGAGTTGGGAGTCATGGTATTTGCCCTGAAAATTTGGAGACACTACTTGTATAGTACCAAATGCACTATCTACACCGATCACAAGAGTCTCCGGCACATATTTGAACAGAAAGAGTTGAACATGCGACAGCGTCGCTGGATCGAGCTCTTAAATGACTATGATTAACGTGGTAGGCGATGCTCTAAGTAGAAAGGAAACCAAACCCCGACGAGTTCGAGCATTGCAACTCACTATTCATACAGGATTACTCGAACAAATCCATAATGCTCAACTTGAAGCCCTTAAAGAGGAGAACTTATCGTTAGAAGCCACTCGTGGTATGGAGAAACAACTTGAGGTTAAGTCAGATGGTATTCACTACTTCGTAGAACGAATATGGATTCTAGGGTATGGAAACTTAAAGGGAACTTGTTATGGATGAAGCTCATAAATCCCGATACTCTATTCATCCAGGATCTTACAAGATGTACCAGGACTTGAAGGTCCTGTATTGGTGGCCGAACATGAAAGCCGATATAACAACTTATGTGAGCGAGTGTCTGACTTGTTCAAAAGTCAAGGTGGAGTACCAAAATCCATCTGGATTGCTCCAACAACCGGAAATCCCGATGTGGAAATAGGAGCAGATTTCCATGGATTTCATTACTAAATTACCCCGAACCCCTAGTGGATGCGACACCATCTGGGTGATAGTGGATCGCCTAACTAAATCCGCTCACTTCCTTGCTATTAAAGAAACTGAAAAAATGTAGAAGCTAACCCGCATCTATTTAAAGGAAGTAGTCTCTCGGCATGGAGTGCCAGTTTTAATCATTTCAGATAGAGACGCTTGATTCACTTCACGCTTCTGGCAATCTCTTCGGAAATATCTGGGTACGAGTCTGGATATGAGTACAGCGTACAATCCCCAAACAGATAGCCAGAGTGAGCGTACTATTCAAACCCTGGAGGACATGCTACGGGCTTGCGTATAACAATAGCTACCATACTAGCATCAAGGCAACACCGTTCAAAGCGTTATATGGACGGAAATGCCGATCACCTCTCTGTTGGGCTGAAGTGGGAGATAGCCAAATTACAGGTCCTGAACTTGTGCACAAGACTTCAGAAAAGATATTTAAAGACTTTAGATTAAATAAATGCATCTAAACCCATTTTAATTAGTCCATAGGCCACATAAATCAATTTTAAATTTATGGAGGGGCCCATGGAGTGTGATATTTAAAGACTTTATAAAACCTAATCCTCATTATTCAAAAATTTCAAAAAACCCTAGCCTCCTTGCACTCAAAATCTTGAATCTCATCACCACACCAAAACCATTCTCAAATCATTTTCATTCTTGCAATTGTTCGTGTTTTCAAGCAATCCTAGCATCAACGTTCGTTTCTATCGGATCAAGTAAGATTTTTAGGCATATTTATATATATATTTTCAAGAATATGGTTTTGAAAAACCCTAGTTTTCATCCAAACAAGAATCCATGCAATAAAGATGCAAACTTTGATAACTAATTGTATGTTATGATGATGTTTGTCGATTTTGTGAAACTCTAGATGTCTAGTCACATGAGTTACTATATAAGGAAACATTTTATGATTTCTATCTTGCATGTTAGGCATGATTAGGATGATATGATGATATTTATACGTTACTTGATTAATGTTTAGATTAATTGTGAAATTAGATTTTTAATACCCAACTCGGTTTTGTAAACTTTCTAAAAGAGGAAACTTTAATTGTCAAAAGTGTTCACAACTTGCTATTTAGACATTTATGATATGGTTTAATGATAGCTATATGCTAGTTAGGATATAATAACATGTTGTAACGTGTTAGATATTTGAAAACACGCATGATATTCATAACATACTATACTTGGAAACTTTAAATGAAGTATGATATGCATGTTAAGTTCTAGGCAATTGCTATGTGCTATGACTATCTAGGACATGTTAGATTGATCTTATGAACATATTAGCAATGATAGTTTACATGAAACATGAATCCCGAACATACCTACTATTTATTGAAACCTGCTATATATGGAAACCAACTTTTTATGGAAACTTTCTATTTATAGAAACCTACTATTTTCGAAAATCTGCTATTTATGGAAACTTTCTATTTATAGAATTCTGCTATTTTCGGAAACCTGCTATTTTTGAAAATCTGGTATTTTTGGAAACTTGCTATTTATGGAAACAATGTTTGCTTGCTAGAACAAATAGGATTTGTTACTAAGTGCTACAGCATGATCATCTTTGTATTATATGGTAGTATTATACTAAGCAAACATAATTTCATACAATGTGTCACCAACGGGTCGTCGGGTCAAACTTTAGTCAAACTTGTAAATCTTTTCTAAACACTTAAACAATGGAAATTGTTTGGATACTAAGGCTTCATATCAACCTACACGAACACACACACTCATAGACCTATGATTTTAGGTGGCAGTTAGGGGTTCAACAGTTTTTACTTAGCTTTCATCTACACGCATACTAAGGTGAGTTTCACGGCCCCCCTCTTTTACTTACTTTCCCTTTTGGGGGAGAAAGCATGCTCGCAAACATTTTGATCTTGAATTATTTTATTATCGCTTGCTTAATAAAGTGCAAACATACCACATAAGTTCTTACATTCTCGAACCATTAGTATTGGAATATAGCGAGGTAAACTTGAGTAGTACTACTGGCTTTTGACAAGCCCCACCCGAGTTAGTCGCGCTAACTTGACTGGAGGTCGAACGGGTGTAATGTTGATCTAGACAGTTGCCATTGTTCGGTAGACAAGGCGGAAGGCAAACAAACACAAACAGTCAGCTTCGTTTTCGAAACACTTGTAGTAGAATGACATAGACTAGCTATCTATCGGTATACATTAATTACATTATCTAGCAAAAATCGAACTCTTATTTACTTACAACTCTGTAAACTCACTAACCAATGTGTTGACACTTTTAGCATGTCTTTCTCTGGTCGCTAAGGTACACTCAAGATTAGGATGCATGGCGGTGCATGGTTTTCATAAACAATTTTAAAGCTTATTTACTCGTCTTATTTACTTTGGTTTGGGCGCGGGGTTTTGCACATTTGATTATACTTGCATTTGGATTTTATTTACGCTTCCGCAACATTTTTCAAACTTAATGATTGTTGTCTCATGACTATGAGCAACAATGGTATTTTATTTAAATTCATATAGAGTCGTTCCGTGTAACTAATGACTGAGATACTAGTGTGTCACGCGTCTCGCGGTAAAACCCCGCAGGTGGATTTTGAGGGTGTGACACCAACAAAACGGTTTATGGGCCATTTGGCAGGGTGGTTGGTACAAATTTCTCACTGCCTGTGACTAAGGGTAAGCTTGAGGGATTCTTTGGAAATAGTGTAGATGTCATTGACTCGTTTGGTGCAGTACTTGTTCCGTGATAACACCGTGGCGGCATACTGTTATGTTGGAATTCAAATGTTAAATAATTAGAAGCTTGGGAGATATTTATTTACCTTAAAGGGTTGTGACTTTTGCTAGAGATACAACTCGATCTGCTTGTATGTATGTTTTAATTTCGCATGTTTTTTCCTCAACATACGAGGAAACCAATTTTCGATTTCAATAAGCATGTACCTTAGTAGGTCGTGTATTAGATTGCCTCGACCATTTACTCCGCCAAAGCTTCTAAATGGATTTTTCATCTTTCTTTAAAAAGCACATGTCTTTTCCAGTTTTTTATGCACTACTAGAAAAGTGGGAAATTTTCCAACAAAAAAATCTGACAAAAATACCGACAAGAGAAGTTTCCAACAACTTAGTGCACAAGATATTTATTCGTGACGACTTTCCAACGAATAAATAACACAAAATATTACTAACAACTTTCCGATAAAATAGCTACATAAATTTTGCTTGTCGTGTTTCCGTCGCTAACTATAAGCCGTTTCCGACAACTATTCCAAAGAAAATTCTTCAAGTCTACAAGTTAGATGTTCACCCATGCGTATTAGATAAATAATAAAAAGTGTATAATCAAGAACAGAAGAATTTATTCACATTTTAGATGTCTATCCATTGATTACATTGTACTTTATATGGTTTTAAGCAATCTCCTCTTAGAGAGCATTTAGGATGGTTTTTGTTGACAGTGATAACTTTATTTGAGCAAGTGTGACTTTGATTAAGTCAAACTGACTTTGATTGAAACCTTACAAAAAAATTACACTCATTCAACATCTTTTTTTTCATTTCTAGAGTCGTGAATTCTCTTCGTAGGCCTTGCGACTTGACTTTCACAACTTTGGTGTCACCTTGATACTTAGTTTGCAATAAGGTATATGCTTGTCGTGCTATCAACGCTGCAGCTATTTGAGAAAAAGAAACATTATGCTTGTGTGGCCAACACTACAATAGTATCACCCTATCCCGACGATTTTTTTTACCCTATAGCGACGACTTGTCGTCGGGATAGCCTATACCGACGACATGTCGTTGGTATAGATGTCGTCGGTTTTGAATCGTCCCAATAGGTCAAAGATGTCGTCGGTATAGGTGTCGTCGCTGTAGGGTTTAATTAAAAAATTCAAAAAAAAAATTCTATACCGACGACATGTTTTCGGTATAGGTTCTGGACTTATCCGGACGACAAGTCGTCAGGACAGACCCAACCTATGCCGATGACATGTTGTCGATATAGGCTATTTCCAATTTTTTTAATTAAATTTGAAAAATAGCTATGCCGACGATCGGGATAGGTTTTTCTGTTGGGACGATTCAATACCGACGTGTCGATGAGTTTTAATTAAATTTTCCAGAAATATTTAATTTCTAATTACAAAAACCTGCAAATCCGATAATTCAAACCATTCAAAAATTGAAATCCGAAACATATTGTTCGATACAAAAACTTGTTCGACACATAAACCAAATATTCAAACATAAAGTTGTCCGACACACAAACATAAAAATTGTTCAAACATTCAACAATAACACAAACAACAAAGGCAAAGGCGTAACAACTTCAAGCTAATTATCGTCGCTGCTAGTTCGACGTTCCCACATTCGACGCATTTCATCCATTTGTCGTTGCATTTCAAACATTTGTTGATTATGCACACGACGTTCTTCCTCTCATTGGGCTTCGCGTTGTTGTTGATCTTGGACTTGTTGTTGAAGTTGAGTCACACGCTCATCCACTTCTTGCCAATGTGGTTGTGGAGGGGGGTACTGAACAAATCCGGTGTGGGATTACTCACCACACGACCAACACCCCGGATATGGCAACGCCGATAACCCAATGCACGCTCAATGCATGCAAACTCATCGACATCAGACGAGTCACCACCAGACTCAGCAGAGGATCTTGTATACTCCTCTTGTATTCGGTCATACATTAAACAATGTAATAAACAATCACTTGAGTATTTTACTAAAATTTGACAGCATAACTGCTGTAAAATGGATAACCAACCTGTTAAACTATAAGTTATAAACGACCCAAATTCACAAATTCCAATCAACCAACACTAATAACAACAAATACTAATAATACTAGCAAAAATATTCAACAATTGGGCTCGAGTTGGATGTTATAAGATTATTAAAGTGTGTTTGAGTCATTTTGACCCGTTTAAAGTTACAGTTGGCTGTTCTAAGTTTATTAAAGTGTGTTTGGGTCATTTTTACCCGTTTATAGTTAAAGCTGGATATTTTAAGTCTCTTAAAGTGTGTTTGGGTCATTTTGACCCGTTTAAAGTTATAGTTGGATGTTCCAAGTCTAGTAAGTCTAACAACAAAATCATTTGACCCACATAATCTGATGATGCAGTCGCGTTGGCCCAACCGGTCCCTTCTTTATAATGGGCCGGGATACATACCTTAAATAAGTTCAATGAAACACAAATATAATGTTATTCCCACCTCGTCTCGCGTTGGCACAACCGGTCACTTCTTTATAATGGGTCGGGATACATACCTTAAATAAGTTCAATGAAACACAAATATAATGTTATTCCCACCTCGTCAACGCAAAGATTTCCGAACTTGTAACAAAATTAAATAAAGTTACATGTACATAAAACATATATACATACATACACACTTATATATATACATACACAATTATATAAATACAAATCATAAAAAAAAAATAGATACACACAATTATTTACATAAACATACAAACATATATATACATACATACACACAATTATATACATAAACATACATAAAAAAAAAGAAATATACCTACAAACATACATACATCCATTGAACATAAACAAACATACATATATAAGCATATGAATAAATACTCTCTTATATACCTACATATCACAATTACATACATACATACATAAAAACCTAATTACATAATTACAAACATATACATACAAACATACATACATTCATATTAACTAATCATCATAAACACAAATTACACACATACATACAAACTAATCATCCAAACTAATGATCATAAACACAAATTACACACATACATATACATACATACAAACTAAACATTCAAACTAATCATCATAAACACAAATTACACACATACATACCAACTAAACATCATAAACACAAATTACACACATACATACAAACTAAACATTTAAACTAATCATCATAAACACAAATTACACACATACATACAAACACTAATTTACGTAAACTAAATTATATAAAATAATCACACATCTAAACCAAATGACATACACTAATCATAATTTAATAATTCCATCATACATACATAACACATACATACATTAGGGGTGTAACCCTTTTTCATTATAAAATTACATATATAAATATGTATAAATGCCCTAATTTCATCATAAAATTACATAAATATTTATAAAATCATTAATCTAAACCATATATACACACATACAAATAAAAACAAACATATACATACAAACATACATCTAAACCTAATTTGTAGAAAAATTACTAACCAAGTTTGCAAATTAGCTTCAAATAGCTTGAAATCCTTCAAAAATGTTTAAAGCTTCAAACACCTAACAAAAATCAAAGAAATTAAGCCAAAAACCCAAAAATGTTGATTTTCTTGTCAAGATTAAAACATAGATGTTAACTCACCTCAAACCCCGAGAGATTGGTGAAGATTGCTCCACAAAATACCCAAAAATCGTGAAATCGTCGGAGAGAGAGATGGAGTGATTTGGGGTTTTTTTTTTGTGGAAATAGGAAGCAGAAAGCTGTTTCCTGGGTTAATTCGCGCTGAGATCGACGACATGTCGTCGGTATAGGTATAGGCTAGCATGTCGGCGCTGTAGGTTGCTTGTACTGACGACATGTCGTCGGTATAGGCTTCGTAAGGTTTTGACCAGTCAATAAAGTAAAAAATCCTATGACGACGACATGTCGTCGGTATAGGGCATTCCAGAATTTTTTTAATTTAAATTAAAAAAAATTTGACCAACGAAAAATTATTATATTAAAAAAAACAAAAAGAAAATCAAAATTACCCTATACCGACGACATGTCGTCGGTATAGGTTTTCCCCAAAAATTTATTGAGCGCCAGCTTTCCCTCCAATCTACCTCAACCCTATAGCGACGACATGTCGTCGCTATAAGGTGCCCCATACAAAATTTTGGTTTTCACCTATATCGACGACATGTCGTTGGTATAGGGTGACCTATGCCGACGACAAGTGTCGTCGGTATAGGCGACGTCGGCACAGGGTCATTTCCTTGTAGTGCAAGTGTAGGTCCCCGGGTGTCTCGGATCGTTACGTGTGGGTGTGTGACTAGTCGGACCGGGTGCGGAATGTCCGTGACTTGGTGGAGAATCAAGCAACACAAAGTAAACCGACAACGAAATCACTTTAAAACTCCGTCTATTATAAATTGAAGGTTACAGAGAGAAACTGCTGAGTGCACAATCTCTGCGTACATAACTTCTGTCAACCTATCCTATTTATACCAGACCTGATCTCTGCGCACTTGCTAAGTGCGCAGGGAAAATTGCTCATGCGTACTTAGCAAGTACGCAGAAACTTCTTGCGTACTTGCTAAGTACGCAGGAGATAACTCCTGCGCACTTACTAAGTGCGCAAAACACTTAGAGAATTCAAACAACAATAACATGCATTAGTAAATATAACTTGATAACTAATACATACAGACACTAACATACAAAGACAAATACATACAAGACAAGTACAAAAAGCTAAGACAAAGTCCAGAGTGTTTGTCACACAAAAGTGCTTCAACAAACTCTCCCTTGACAACAGCTCTAGATTGTCTTAGGTCTTCACTGCTCTCCAGCTTTAGCTTCCATCTTCTTCTTGTAATCAAGGCAAAACTTGATCACCTTGTCGTATTTAGAAGCAAGGAACTTTGTCCAATCGTCCGTGTACATGCAGTACTTGTCAGCTAACGCCTCCAGATCTTTCATAGAGAAGTTTATGAAGCAGACTTCATCAAACACTCTGATCAGTTCCCTTGGCACTAAGCTTCCACTATCGGACCACACTTTTCCGATCACCACTGCCTCGCCCGTTTTAGGATCTACGTACCAGTACCATATGTTACCAAGGATATCCTGAGATAACTTGCTTAGTGGAATCTTGGTTTCACACAGCACTGGCTTGTATACCAGTTTCTTTAAGCTTCTATTAGTCACAGGATGTGTAGCGTTCTTATCCCTGACTCGCTTGGGCACTTGAGGCTTAAACGTTTCAAACTTCCCAGATCTTACCTCTCGCTGTAGAACCTGCCAAAAACCCATCGCTACTGCGTGCTTTGAGTGACCCAGTAGCTCTCGGTTTACAAGGTTCACGAGGTCGTATCTTGGTAAGGAGTTGAAAGCTTCGCTGGTTGATTTCAAGTATTGAACCCCCCCCCAGCTCGCTTGATTGCAAACAACTTCTTATCCTCATCGAACCTCACAGCTAAGATCATCCCTGTGGCTCCGTGCTTGTCTATAATTGATGTATTTTGCCAGACAGGAGCTGGATTCTTCGATGAACTTGCAGGCATATGTTTGTCTTTCGGTGCCTCTGGATCCACAGGTGTAGGGTCGGCAGGGGAGGCTTCAGTCGACGCCTCAACAGTACTAGCAGGCTCGATTTAACCTGTGTCAAGATGAGATTCAAAGGATGGAACTTTGAAGATCTCTCCATCTTCAAACTCATACTCTCCTTCCCCGTCGCCCTTGGGAACTTCAATCACCACATCATCATCTTCCTCATCCAAGTCATCACCAGAGTCGATCTCTCTCTCTTCCAGATTGCAGAGAGCTTCGATCTGTGCTTCTTTGGAATAGTCTAGCTCTAAGAATAAGATCATATCATCCGACACGTCGTCAGATAAATCTTTGAGCCACTGACTTTCCTTTATTTCCACCTTGAGCATCACCTCCACCTTGACTCTGAGTGGACTCCCCCTCAGCCATAGGCACGGCAGAAATGGGAACAATCGCCCAAGCCGACGATTGCTGCTCACTTCCACTCGGTCCAGCTTCAGGATCCTTGTCCTGATCGTCACCCTTAGTTAGGTCAACAATGTGACAAGCCTCATCACTGCTAGGCTTAGGTGGTTGCTTCTCCAACAGTTCCTTCAGTCTCTCCCCCTGAGTAGCAAGCGTCTTGGCCATGTCTCAATCAAAGAGTTTATCTGGCCTTGTTGCTTGTCAGACTCTTCCCTCGATTTCCGTATTGTTTCAAGAAGACTCACGACTTAAGTCTCTTGGGTAGTGATCCATGTATCATGAGGATCAGGTCCCCTGGAAGACGATGCTTCAGCTTGATGAGTCGGGAAGGTGAAGATTTCATCAAAATCAAAACCATGAGTAAAGTCTAACTCATGAAATGGTTCATTGATGTATTGAAGAGTGGTTATAGGGATTGAGGTAAGGATTGTGGTTGGTTGAATGGTGGTAGGGGTGATGGTGACAGACTCAGTTAGAATTGGAGCCGTCACCGCTATTTGGACAGATTGAACAGGGAGGGACACTATCACAGGAACCTCCTCTGTGATAGCAGTGATAGCCACATCAGGTGTTACTCGTGGCCTCCTCCGCTGTCGCCGGTAAAGCTGTTGTGAAGGTGAGGTAGAAGTTGATTCAGTGTTCGCAGGCGTCACTGTTTCTTGCCTCTGGGCACCGACTTCCACCTCACGAAGAATAAGCTGATGTTGCCTATCTCCCCGACGCTTATTTATACTTTCCCTTCTTCGCCTCTCTATAGCAGCATCTGAATCAGAGTCGGGTTCATATTCACTGCTCGTCTACTGTCGTTTTCTCTTGGAAGATGACTCGGGAAGGGTCACCTTCGTCAGTCTTCTCGGGTGTGCCTGTGATGGTGCATCATCAGAATCAGAGGAATCTGACTCGGTCGCTTCTAAGTTGGATTCTTCAGCACCACCACTACCCGCTTCGTCGTCTTCTCCTTCAGACAATTCATCCTCACTCTCATCTTCCTCGTCTCCTTGTTGTTCATCAGAATGTTCACTGAGTTTCGGCTCAGACTCATGACTAAACCATCTCCAATCAGTTGGTTCCACATACGCTTCATTAATCAGGTGGCCAAAGAGAGGAGTATGCACAGGGGTAGGTTCTACACTGCCTAGCGTAAGGAATTGTGAGAAAACTCTCTTTGCCACCCGCTTGACTTGTAGTCTCTCCAACAGCAGGTAGATTTGGTACAACATCATTCATCAACAGCTGCACGAACCTAGGGTATAATAGAAATCTAAACCTATCAGCAACATTGATCTGATCGATGATAGACCTGTAGATATACTTCGAGAAGTTGTAACCCTTGTTAAGAGAGAGACCAACCATTGCAGCCGCCAAGTCATGTCCCATGGCATCCTTTCCCGCCTTTCTCGCAGACAGGCACATGATCATGATGTGCGCGAAGTAAAGCCACTGATCAAGTACCCACATCTTCTTGTACGAGGAGTAGTCCATGGCACCGACATACCCCATACGTTTCCTCCAACACCCATCCACAAAGTAATCAGGATAGGCAGTTGGGTCGGTTGCGAGATCCCGGAACTGTAAGACCCTTCTAATTGTTTCCTCAGAAAAAGCAATGTCATGACCCGCAACAGTAGCCCGAATAACATTAGGGGTTACTGTGCAATCATGATCCGCTGTCTCCCAGAACTGCTCCAGATACGGTCTTGAGACTACAGGATCAGCAGATATTGCATAGTTGATCTTTGATCAGTTCAAGAAGTCGACTATCTCCCTATATTGAAGTGCAGCACCCTTCCATTTGGGCTGTGTTAGAGCCAGCAGATTGAATTCACTTGTAAATGCACGAGCCATCACTGCAAAAACAAACAGTAAACATAATAAGAACAAGTAGACTCATTGGAATTGAGAGAACCAAACTGGGTATAACACTTTCACATAGAATGTAATTCTAGACTTAGAATTTTTTTAGGATTGCCCCTCCTGCGTACTTAGTAAGTACGCAGGGAGTTCTTCTTGCGTACTTAGTAAGTACGCAGGAGGTATACCTTGCGTACTTACTAAGTGCGCATGTAGTGACAATTAGAAAAATTTCAAAATCCAAAACCTCAGTCGATGTGAATCTTAGCCGTGGATTAAGGTCACCACAAGGTTGAAACACATGGTTATAACCTATGGAACCAAAACCATTAGCAATGACATGTACCCGGTCAATTTTGACCTAGAATTTGTCCGACGCACAGTCGCGACATCACACAGGGTCAAAGCTAAAATCAAGACAAATTAGGGACGATAATGAGATCAAAGCGGTTCGATTAAGGATTTAAAACGGGTTTTAAGTCATAATTTAGGTTAACAACAACTAAAGCCTGTCACAAAGTCAAAATCAAAACCCTAATATTTCAAGTTCAATAATCGGTCCAAACAGTCGATTTTGCGGATGAAATGGCTTAAGATTCTCACCAAATGATTGCTATATGAAGATGTAACAATGAACGGAATGAAAAATCTCTTTGGAAACGCGAACCTTTTGAGGAAATAATGAGCAGAGGGTTTTTCAACATAGGGTTTATGTGAGACTGATGAAAATTCGTCTAACACTTGTTTATATACCCCAACACAAAAGGTCGTGCGTACTTGTTAAGTGCGCAGAACTTACCACCTGCGTACTTACTAAGTACGCATGACTTAAGTCTTGCGTACTTGTTAAGTACATAGGGTTTACCTCATGCGCACTTACTAAGTACGCAGAGACCCTTGTGTGCTCAAATTTTCAACTCAAATTATGAAGATTTCAAGTCAAATAACGAACAAGATAAACACATTCAATCAAGAGGATTCAAAATCAATTCAAGAAGGTTAAACACACATATTTTTGGCTTTTCTGATTAAAATTGAACTGTACACAAACTTAGAATCTTTTTGATCTTTTCTAGATAGAAATAAGAAAGTATGTACACACACACACACTCTTTTTGTTCAAAGACACGAGCAGAGGATCATATCAAGCTAAACTATAGCAAAAACGATACAAGATAAACGTCAAAAAATATGGGATCATGTAATGGTTTACAACTTATTCATACGTAATAAGAACATAAACAAGTGATTCAAGTTGACAATATTATAATATTTGAAACCATAAGCATCTTTGTATCACGTTCTTGTGTGTTAAGGTACTTAATTATAATATATACAACGTGTACCCCACTGTTATGCTATAAACTAACTTTGCACTTATCTCACGGCATCTAAGATTTTCCCAATAATTTTCTAAATTTTCAGAATGAGGCTACATTAATTAGCACAGGAAAAATCAAACAGAATCCATAAGGATTATCATAAGATTCAGAATCGAGTGATTCATTTGTCTTGGTTTCATGTGATTTCTTCAGTGAATATCGTTATGATGATTCAGGATAATGAATATGGTGTTTGTATATTTAGTAAGGAGATCCAACTTTTATCTGGATTTGAATTCAATGAATCAGGAGTGATTCAAGGGTGAATACATGCTTAACGGTTGATGTAAAGACATGTCTTGATTCAATCTCTCATTGCATACTTGTGAGTATGGGCAGTGAGATTAACCGCAGTAATTGTGCTAACGACCTAACCCGAAACTGCTCTCAGAAGAAAATTATTGTTTGGCATCTAACATCCTGTATCTGATAGTGATCTTTTGCATTCTTTTACGCACACACATTAGCAAACATGGGTTCAAATCACAGTTGTAGTATTGATTTAATTTCCACACTACTAATGATTCAAGGATGCTTACAACCTACTGACAATTCAAATTACTTGTAAATTAGCAGATTAAAAACATAACAATTTAAACATTCAAGTAAGCATGACGCAATCATTTCCCATACGTGCAGTCTTTGGCGTTTAGATCATTTATGACGTACTATCATTTCCTCTTTTCTCAAGATAACTTTGATATTTCCTCCATTTTTTTTAAAGTATTAGAAAACTTAAAATAACTATACAGTAAATTTAAAAGAAATAAAATTAACTTTCATGAATTGAATTGATTTAAGAAAAACAAGTTTTCACTCTGGATTGAACATTCTTATCAAGTTGACAAGATGCTCAAAACGGGTTCGATCAAACGCCTTAGTGAAAAGGTCAGCAAAGTTGTCATCCGTGTGAACCTTTACAAGTTCAATGAGATGCTTTTCAGCACAATCACGGATGAAATGATGGCGAATTTCAATATGTTTAGTTTTGGAATGTTTCACCGGGTTGTTTGTGATGGACATGGTGGCGTTGTTGTCAATGAACAGAGGAGTTCCAGTGAATTTTAAGCCGTAGTCTCTCAATTGCCACAATATCTGAGAACATCCGCTCGCTGCAATAATGTACTCTACTTCACATGTTGAGACAGAAACCATTGACTGTTTCTTACACTGCCAGGAAACCAGTCTATCTCCCAAGAATTGACATCCACCAGAAGTTGACTTTCTATCAAGGTTACAACCACCATAGTCTGAATCAGTATAGGCTTTGAAGTCAAATGACTGCTGTTTTGAGTACCAAAGACCCAATCGGGGTTTCCCTTTCGAGTATCTGAATATCCTCATGACAACTATCATATGAGACTCCTTTGGTTGTGACTAAAACCTTGAGCACAAGCACACATAAAACATTATGTCGGGCCTTGAAGCTGTGAGATACATAAGAGAACCGATCATCCCACGGTACAATTTGCAATCTACATCCTTTCCATATTTATCTGGATGCAGACCATGATTGACGGGGATAGGTGTGCCATAAGTACTACTATCATTCATCTTGTATTTTGTCAAGATGTCCTGCACATACTTAGTTTGATGTAGATAGATGCCATCCTCTTTTTGACTGACTTGCAGACCTAGGAAGAACGACAATTCACCCATGTTACTCATCTCAAACTTGGACTTCATCACCTGTTCGAATTACCTACACATCTCTTCATTTGTAGACCCAAAGATAATGTCGTCGACATACACTTGTACAAGAAGAATATCACCTCCTGCTTTTCGAATAAAGAGGGTCGAGTCAATTTGTCCACGGTCGAAACCATTGGATAGTAGATGTTTTGATAACGTCTCATACCATGCCCGAGGTGCTTGATGAAGACCATAAAGTGCTTTGTCGAGCTTATACACTTTATTGATATTATGCGGATCTTCAAAGCCGGGAAGTTGAGTGACATAGACCTCTTCATGAACTTTTCCATACAGGAAAGCACTCTTTACATCAAGTTGATAGACCTTGAAGCCGACATATGAGGCATAAGCCAGAAACAGTAGAATGGCCTCAAGTCTAGCAACTGGGGCATATACTTCTGTGTAATCCAAGCCCTCTTGTTGATAAAAACCCTGAACAACCAACCTTGCTTTATTTTTCACTACAACATGACGATCATCCGTCTTACACTTGAACACCCATCTGGTTCCAATTGGTTGTACGCCTCGTGGCAAGTCAACCAAATCCCACACATGCAACTTTTGGAATTGAGACAGTTCTTCTTGCATCGCCTCAATCCAGCAGTTGTCAGCGAGAGCCTCCTTCACATTCTTTGGCTCTAACTGGGACACGAATGCAACATGCAAACATGTTTCCATGACACTAGTGTCAAGTATTTCAGTGTACAGACTAGTGTTCTCAGCTATGGTTCTATGACGAGTCTGAACACCGGCATGAGGATCACCAATAATGTTGTCAATTGGATGATTCTTATGCACTATCGTCTCTGGTACATTCGGTTCCTGTATTTCGGAATCTAGGTTTGTGCTCAACTCCCCCATATCCTGTGTTCCAGAAGAAGAAGATTCAATGTTGATTGGATCAGCTGGAGCTTCATTTCCTACACGAGTGTTAGGATTAGCTTGAGCGTCATTTCCGTCAACATGACCATCTTCAATGGTATCACTATCATGAGTTCCAGATGCAGATACAGCATTGGAATCGGGAGTTATAATCGGTACAGTTGTACGGGTTGAGAAACTGGAGTCATCACCGTCACCAAATAATACATATACATTTGCGGCATCATCGGCAGACAAATCAGGAAGATTGAAAGACTTGAATAACGCATCATAATCAAAACCCCAAGCTGGACCAGTTGGTTCTGGTGGAATGCTATGTTTACTGCAATCCACTTCAAACCATTCCTCGACAGTACGAGTTCCTATATTGTACACTCTCTTGCAAGGCGAGTTGGCAACATATCCTAAGAAGATGCCTTCCACCGCTTTTGCATTAAACTTAGACTTGCGGTCTTTGTATTGTAGCAATAAGGAACAGGGACTACCAAAAGGAACTAGGTAGTCAAGATTGGGAGGTCGATTGTTTATCAACTCATAACAAGTCTTGTTGTGCCTCTTCACAACCAGAACTCTGTTCAAGACATGACAAGTTGTATTTACTGCTTGCCCAGAAAGTGACAGGAAGCTTTGCATCTGACAGCATTGTCCTTGCATTCTCAATCAAGGTTCTGTTCTTCCGTTCTGCAACTCCATTCTGCTGAGGTGTGTACGGGGCACTAAATTCGTGACGGATCCCCTTCTTGAGACAGAAAAGCTCCATCAAATTATTCTTGAATTTAGTTCCGTTATCACTCCTTATTCTTCTAACCTTCAACTTGCAAAGAGATTCCAAGCTCAGGATCAGGTATTGAAGAATGTCAACAGTCTTGTCCTTTTTACCTAAAAAATGCACCCAAGAAAAACGTGAGAAATCATCAGTTACAACCAGACAGCATGACCTACCTCCAATACTCTTGATACTTATGGGGACAAACAGATCCATATGTAATAGCTCCAAAGGGGGTATCGATGGAGTTTTGGAGCTTGGGCTTGTGAGACTTCCGTTGCTGTTTGCCCTTTTTACAAGGCATACAATCATCTGCAACGGTAAATCTCAGCTTTGGAACACCGGTTACCAAACCGCTTCGGACAAGATGATTCATCTTTCGATAAGAAATGTGTCCGAGTTTCCTATGCCACAAGATTGAGTCAAGCTCTGTCGCTTTGGTAAGCAAACAAGTAGCAACTGAAGATGTGGTTTTCGCCACGCTCATGTCGATCTGATAAGTGTCGTTTGTCCTTGGCGCACGCATCAGAATCCAGTCTTCAGGAATCTCAAAACCAGGTTTGAGAATCATGCATTCAGTCTTGTCAAACATAACCGAGTACTCCTTGTCGCACATATGAGAAACACTCAACAGGTTATGCTTTAACTGCTCACAGTAGTTGACATTGTCAAAGCTGAAACAACCATTTGAAACCACGCCTTGACACGTGATACTACCGCCTTTCTCTCCAGCAAAAGGCCACATAGCCGCCTCTGAATGGTTTTACATCTTGAAGCAGGGCCATGTTGCCTGTCATGTGCCGGGAGCATCCACCATCTACATACCAACGATTAGAGATAGTACCCTTCGGATGTCCCTGCACGAGTCACAAGAAATTAATTAGATTTGGAGACCCAAGACCACTATTGTTCTTGGGTCGTCCGTCTTTCTCAAAATAAACAACCTCAATTAATTCACAGTCGTGCCTGTCAAAAATGGATGAATCTTTAGAAGATTTGGGACTAGGAGATTGAGAAATTTTAGATTTGTTGTTCTAGGACCTCTTCTTTTTCTTAACTGGAACAGTAGGCCTGCATTCAACAGCAGCAGGTGAACTAGTGGAAGCTTCACCTGATTGAATTCCAGCCAGTTGTTCCAGCTTTCTCAATCTCTTGTTCCTCCTCCTCCTCTGTGGCTTTGAGAGTTTCACCACAGGTTTCTCACCAGTAGGTGCACTACCAGGGGTAGATGCACAAGGTTTTGCAGGTAGCTTTTCCTTTTTTGAAACAGATGGTTTAGCCTCAGATGTGATCTTTGGCTTTACCATAGGTTTTACTGGTGGTTTCACCACATTTTCTTTTGAACTCTTGGAATACTTCACTGGTGGTGACTTAGGGATAACAACCGGTTGTGAAACAATTGGCTGCTTCCCTTGGTTCTTAGCAGGGCAGTTCACAAGAATGTGACCAGCCAAACCACAGTGAAAGCAAGTTCTCTTTTCTTTGTAAGTCCTCCTGTAAGGCTCATTTGATTTGATATTTGATGACTCAGCATGATGAACATGAGAAGTTGTTTGGTGAACATGAGTTTTACCCGGTGATGATTGGTTTTTGGGAGTATAATATTTTTGCAAATTTTCTTGTTAACCAAGCCCATAATGAGCTGAAAAAGCTTCTTTCTTAACTTGATTAATGTTTTATATCCCCCATAAAGCATTACTTTTAATTTTTTATTAGATTCAATGATATCGGGTTCAGTCAAAATACAATTGTCACTATCAGTGATAATGTTTTTCTTAACTTTCTGTTCACCTAGCAACTCCTCAGATACTACTCCTTCAGGGCAGGTGTTCTCAGACCCATCATCAGAAGCAGTAAAGAACTCTTCATCAGATGCAGAGTTAGCCTTACTTGAGGACTCATCAAGGCAAGACAAATCAATGTCAATTAAGTCGTTGACAAATTTCCCGTTTACTGGTGGAGGAATGGCATTAGTACCTAGCCCTAATCCATTCACTTGCCTCACTACAGACCCGTAGTGTTCCACCACAAAACGAGAGTTTTTCAACTTCTCAATATTGCCTTTTAGCTGCAAGACCTCATTTTGCAGTTTGGTGATCTCATTGTTCCTTTTTTCCAACCCTTTGTATGCAACATCCAAATGAAACTGTTGATCACTGATTTTAAGTGAATAATCACGTTTATCCTTTTTCAAAGTTTCAATTGAATCTTTATATCATTTTTCATTTTGTTTTTAGCTTAAAGCTGCAGTACGAAGGGGTTCGACTTTGTCTTGAAGCTTAGAATTTTCATACCGCAAGCTTAGAATCTACCTCATTTGACGAACATGATGCCTCTCTAATAGCCAAGAGGGCAACTGCAGTTGTAGACTCTTCCTGGTCAGCTACAGAAGCTTCTCGTTCCTCTGCTTCCATCATTTCCATGATCTTAGCCATGAGACCAACCTGTGTTTGTGCAATGATGACATCCTCCAGATGAACACCCCAATCAAAGATTTCATCATGTTGAGCCACCAATGCATTGGACGCTCCACCTTGGCTTTGATGGTGGTTGTTTGAGTTGTTGTAGCCCTGGCTGTTTCCTTGGCTAGGTCTGGTGAAACCCGAAGCCGGTGCTCTGTCCTTTTGACAATCACGAGCAAAGTGTCCAAAGTTCTGACACTTATAGCACTTGGCCTTGGTTGTCAAAACCAACCTTGGCATTAGAATGTCCACCAATGAACTTTCTTCCTGTTCTGTTCAGGAAACGCTTGGCTCTCCTCAATATCATGGCCATATTCCACTGAATATCTATATCCTCCATATCATCCGGATCCACTTGATTAAAGTCTTCTTCGATGGTTTCAGGATCCGTTAGCTTGCCCCCAATGAAGTTCTCATAGGCAAGCATGCATGATGAGAATAGCGCCACATGATCTTCAGCTATCTTGGCTATTGCTGATTGGTTAGCTGTAGATGTGGGAGAAGGATTTCTTGAGGAGTTCTGGTGATGAGATCCAGAACCAGATCCAGATGATGCATAACAAGCATGACCACCACAAACCTTTGAGGTTTCTTCCTCATGCGAGTTCCCTGAGAAAAGGGCAATTCCAGAGCCCGATGACTTAGCTGTAGAAGACGTCCCATAATACATAGAAGGATCTTGTATTTGAGGTCTCCCTGAGCTCTCTTTTCGCTTTAGGTTCATATCATGTGCTTGAACCTTTCCAATTGCCTCATCAATTGTCATTTCATAGAACTTAGAATTCTCTCTCATCAGGGTAGTATACATCTCAAATTTGGGTGGTAATTCATCCAGAAACTTTTCAATCAGCTCCTCATTTGGATAGATGAGGTCAAAAGCTTTCAGCTCAGTCTGCAGATGATAGAATCTAGAGATGAGTTCATTAACGGATTCGTTTTCCAGAAATCTGAAGCACTCATACTGCTTCATGAGAAGATCCCTTTTATTCTTCTTGATATCGACGTTACCCTCGAATCTCTTCTGCAACGCCTTCCAGAGATCCTTGGAGTTGTCATATCCTCTGAAGCTGTGGAATAACTCCCTGGTCAAGGCCATTGTGATAGATCTGTGTGCCTTCTTCTCTCTATCATAAACTTTCTTTTCTTCTTCATCAAGTTTAGAGATAGTCTTGGGAACTTCATCATCAAGATATGTATATGTGGGATGCTTATAACCCTCTAGTATGGGTATCCACAACGAAGAATCGGTATAAGAGATATAGTGTTCAAAGCGTGCTTTCCAGTTTGAATAATCATTTACATTTAGCAGCTTTGGGGGTTTCTGTGGGGTTCCGATCTCGTTGTCATAATTCAGAAGGTTACCAAGATTCTGAAGATTTGACATGGTGAAAACTTAGTCAAATTTTAGAAAAATCAAAGGAACTTGCGCACTTGAAACTGGCCTTGCGCACTTAAAAGATTGGTCTTGCACACTTAGGATTTGCTCTTGCGTACTTAACAAGTACGCAGGAGTAAAGAATAAGTACGTAGGAAGAAATTTAAGTACGCAGCAAGAATGGTCTTGCGTACTTGGTAAGTACGCAGCAAGACTGTCCTTTTTGCCAAACAAGGTAATTACGCATATCACTTTTTCACCAACCCTCAACAACTTTTTCCGGTCATTGGAATCTCACCGGAGACAAGAAAAATTGACGAAATCAACAAACAAAGTGAGCCAAAGGGTCAGAAACTCGTTTCTAACCAACCTTTGATGCTTAAGACACTCAAATACACAACAAAAGTCAGTTTTTGAGTGATTTTTGCTTCTAAAATAGTGCTCAAGAGCTTCCCCTATTTCATCACAAAAATCAACAAAAAAAAACACCCACTTTTGCTTGTAAAAACTCTGTAGGATGTATAGAAAATGCTCCTAACACACTCACAACACTCGAAATTAAGAGCTATTGCTCTGATACCACTTGTAGGTCCCCGAGTGTCTTGGATCGTTACGTGTGGGTGTGTGACTAGTCGGACCGGGTGCGGAATGCCTGTGACTAGGTGGAGAATCAAGCAACACAAAGTAAACCTACAACGAAATCACTTTAAAACTCCGTCTATTATAAATTGAAGGTTACAGAGAGAAACTGCTAAGTGCACAATGTCTACGTACATAACTTATGTCAACCTATCATATTTATACTAGACCTGATCTCTGCGCACTTAGCAAGTGCGCATGGCAAATTGCTCATGCGTACTTAGCAAGTACGCAGAGACTTCTTGCGTACTTGCTAAGTACGCAGGAGATAACTCCTGCGCACTTACTAAGTACGCAAAACACTTAGACAATTCAAACAACAATAACATGCATTAATAAATACAACTCGATAACTAACACATACAGACTCTAACATACAAAGACAAATAAATACAAGACAAGTACAAAAAGCTAAGACAAAGTCCAGAGTGTTTGTCACACAAAAGTGCTTCAACAGCAAGGACTTCTTATTCCCTTTCAAACGCCGTTGAACAACATCCTCGTTTTGAAACCCTGCTTCAACATAGTCTCACATATCTTGACACCGTAATAGGGTTTTAACCTGATTCATGCCCGTCACCTTTGGGCACAGGAATTAAATGTTGTGTGGCTCTAGATGCATTGCTTGTCGTGACTGCTAAAAAGACAATTCTATCAACTCTCTCGTATACCAAAATGTTGTATATGAGAGCTCACATAGAAAGAGAATTAACCTATATATTATCATGATATTTCGATTGATAGAGCTAGAGCCTTTCAATATAGGGTGGAAATACAATAGAAACTCAAAGAAATATTCAATGAAAAAAAAAAAAAAAACTAAATAATACTCAAATTGTAGCAACTCCTAGAAACTAGAATGTCTTCTTGAAGCACTTGATTTTCCAAGAATGAAACTAGCTACTCTCTTGACTTCATCTACTTGTTGCAACAGTAACTCTTTCAACCATTTGATTAATACTTAAACACAAGTTCCTTTGGCCCTTTGAGCCCAAGTTTTTCAGCTTCATCCTTCTAAATAAAGTTATTGTAATAGTGGTAGTAACCCATCCGCTGTCGTGGCATCTTTCAAAAACATGTCTAGACCTATCATTTTGGTGTTCTTGTTACATTCTATGAATCCGAACCATTGATTGCAATTCAAAAAAATATTTCTCGCAACAATAGCGGCGGTAACTCGTCAGTTTTTGCGGCTTCGCATTTGTACTCTAGTAGTTGTTGGTCGAGCACTCGAGCACGTGTGAGAATGGAAATCTTAGTGTTCATCTTTGTATATTTTCTTATTTCGTGTTCTTTAAATTCATTATTAATAACATAATTATTTTTAACGGTTTTAATAAACGCATTTTTTTTATCCATACTACTAAAAAATCATCCATCTCCCAACACCCAGTTCTCAATTTTGTACTAGTTATAACTTGAATCATTACAAGAGGACTTGGGGTGTACAGAACTTATTCGTGGAGATAAAATCTCAATTGATTGAATAAAAAAAATATATGTAAGGTTACAAAAATCCAAATTCGAGGCCGACAAATTTATGAACTCACAATAATAACGTTTTAAATTCAAATATTTGAAATTTAGGTCATGGTAGAACTTTATGTAATTACTTTACAACCCCTACCTTATGCCTATATATAGATGGAACCTTTAGAGCTAGATGTACAACATAAATTCCTTAAGAAGCTTTGAAGCGCATAGATAAAAAAATGGTATATTCATTCAATTACGATCTCCTGTGTTATCCACATTCACAGAAATATATACTATATTTTCTACTCATATTTTTATAATTACAAGTAATGTTTTTATGCAGGCTAACAGTGAGGTACAGGTCGGAGGATGGGGGGTACGGGTGGAAAAGGCTGGAAATTCACAACTAATGGTGGTAGGATTAATTCCATCATTATCACAACTGGAGACTGTGTTTTTTCCCTCGAGTTTTTATACATCGATAAAGATAATACAACACACCGTTCCGGACAATTTGGCACACTTGGCATCACAGCTGAAACAGTAAGCATTAATCTGATATTATACATTCATACATACGAATGTGATCTTAATGCGTTTTTTTTTGTGTTTCAATGCGTAGATTAACTTTGCGGACGATGAGGATATCAATGAAATTAGCGGAACTGTGGGAAATTTTGCTGGGTTGACGGTTATTACGTCACTCTCTTTTAAGACCAACAAAACGGTTTATGGGCCATTTGGCAGGGTGCTTGGTACAAATTTCTCACTGCCTGTGACTAAGGGTAAGTTTGAGGGATTCTTTGGAAACAGTGGAGATGTCATTGACTCGTTTGGTGCAGTACTTGTTCCGTGATAACACCGTGGCGGCATACTGTTATGTTGGAATTCAAATGTTAAATAATTAGAAGCTTGGGAGATATTATTTACCTTAAAGGGTTGTGACTTTTGCTAGAGATACAACTCGATCTGCTTGTATGTATGTTTTAATTTCGCATGTTTTTTCCTCAATATACGAGGAAACCAATTTCCGATTTCAATAAGCATGTACCTTAGTAGGTCGTGTATTAGATTGCCTCGATCATGTACTCCGCCAAAGCTTCTAAATGGATTTTTCATCTTTCTTTATAAAGCACATGTCTTTTCCATGTTTTTTATGCACTACTAAAAAAGTGAAAATTTTTCCACAAAAAATTCTGACAAAAATACCTACAATAGAAGTTTCCCACAACTTAGTGCACAAGATATTTATTCGTGACGACTTTCCAACAAATAAATAACACAAAATATTACTAACAACTTTCCGATAAAATAGCTACATAAATTTTGCTTGTCGTGCTTCCGTCGCTAACTATAAGCCGTTTCCGACAACTATTCCAAAGAAAATTCTACAAGTTTGATGTTCACCCATGGGTATTACATAAATAGTAAAAAGGGTATAATCAAGAACTGAAGACTTTATTTACATTTTAGATGTCTATCCATTGATTACATTGTACTTTATATGGTTTTATGGCTTGATCGTTTTTCTAGTGTTATGACTCATGAGAGCATTTAGGATGGTTTTTTGTTGACAGTGATAACTTTATTTGAGCAAGTATGACTTTGATTAAGTCAAACTGACTTTGATTGACTAACATCATAACCTTACAAAGAAAATAAGACACTCATTCAACATCTTTTTTTTATTTCTAGAGTCGTGAATTCTCTTCGTAGGCCTTGCGACTTGACTGTCATAACTTTGGTGTCACCTTGATACTTAGTTTGCAATAAGGTATATGCTTGTCGTGCTATCAACGCCGCAGCTATTTGAGAAAAAGAAACATTATGCTTGTGTGGCCAAGGACTTCTTATTCCCTTTCAAACGCCCTTGAGCAACATCCTCGTTTTGAAACCCTGCTTCAACATAGTCTCACATATCTTGACACCGTAATAGGGTTTTAACCAGATTCATGCCTGTCACCTTTGGGCACAGGAATTAAAGGTTGTGTGGCTCCGGATGCATTGCTTGTCGTGACTGCTAAAAAGACAATTCTAACAACTCTCTCGTATACCATAATGTTGTATATGAGAGCTCACATAGAAAGAGAATTAACCTATTATCATGATATTTCGATTGATAGAGCTAGAGCCTTTAAATAAATAGGGTGGAAATACAACATAAACTCAAACTGTAGCAACTCCTAGAAACTAGAATGGCTTCTTGAAGCACTTCATTCTCCAAGAATGAAACTAGCTACTCTCTTGACTTCATCTACTTGTTGCAACAGTAACTCTTTAAACCATTTGATTAATACTTAATTAAACACAAGTTCCTTTGGCCCTTTTAGCCTAAGTTTTTTAGCTTCATCCTTCAAAATAAAGTTATTGTAATGGTGGTAGTAGCCCATCCGCTGTCGTGGCATCTTTCAAAAACATATCTAGACCTGTCATTTTGGTGTTCTTGTGAAATTCTATGAATCCAAACCATTGATTGCAATTCAAAAAAATATTTCTCGCCACAATAGCGGCAGTAACTCGTTGGGCTTCGCAATTGGACTCTAGTAGTTGTTGGTCGAGCACTCGAGCACCTGTGAGAATGGAAATCTTAGTGTTCATCTTTATATATTTTCTTATTTCGTGTTCTTTAAATTCATTATTGATAACGTAATTATTTTTAACGGTTTTAATAAACGCATTTTTTTTACCCATACTACTAAAAAATCATCCATCTCCCAACACCCAGTTCTCAATTTTGTTGATTTTGATGGGTATTCGTGGTTGGGAACCACGAATTGGTACAAACTCCATTTCCCAACCACGAATTGGTTCAAACTCCATTTCCCAACCACGAATTAATGTAAAACCCCACTTCCCAACCACGAATTTGTTCAAACCCCACCTCCCAACCACGAATTGATGTAAAATCCCACCTCCCAACCACGAATTGGTTCAAACCCCACCTCCCAACCATGAATTGATGTCATTTTAACTTACCAACCATGAATTGGTTGTTACCAACCACAAATTGGTTAAAAACTATAATCACAACCACGAATTGTTCATTTGTTTTCTTTATGTGTACCAATTCGTGGTTCCCAACCACGAATACCCACCAAAATCAACAATTCGTGGGTAGCAAACTCGGAAACACCATTTGTGAAAAAAAATAACACCACTTGTGAAATAATAATCTCAAACAACATCATTTCAGAAAAAAATTCGCATTTTGAGCAAGGATGGGGGGGGGGGCAAATGAAAGATATTAAAACCTAATATCCTCCTTCTTTGTATCAGCCGCCAACAAGCCTCTTTCTCCACCCTCTCGGTGGACCTGCCATCCTCTCTCATCCTCAATTAAACCCTAAACCGGCCTCCAAGCGTCACAACTTGCTCGGCTACCTTGGAGAAGATTTCGGGGACGAAGAAGTACGGCATCACGACGAGGTCAGCGGCGGGAGGAGAAGCTCAGCGCTGCCACCTGAAACAGTCTCGAAATGGTGGCGGGTAACGGTGGTGCTCACAACCACCTCTGTTTCAAAGCACAAAGGACGAGGATATACAGCAGCTCACAACACCATGCCGTGCTCCGATAATGGCAGGTAATGGGAACCGGTTCACGACGGTAATGGTGGAGGTTTGGACGATGGTGGTAATGGTTATATCAGTTTCACGATGAAGGTGACAGTCAGTGGTGGTGGTGGTGGTTGTTAATAGGGTACGGTGGTGGTAGTACGGACCTGACGGTGGAGTGTAGGCTGTTAACAGTGGTGGTGACTTCACGGCGGTTCCGGTGATTTGGAGAAGATAAGGTTGTACGGATTCTATGATGATGATGATGATGATGATGATGATGATATGATGATGATGATGGTCACATGGTGATGACTCTATGCTGATGATGATATAATGACGATGATGATATGATGATGATGATAATGGTTACATGATGAAGAAGATTCTATGGTGATGGGTACATTTCTTAAATCCCTGATCGACGACTGTTGAGTAAAAGTGCGGAACGCAAGTTCCTGCAAGAGTCGGGGCGACTGTCCGGGCCGACTATCGACTGTCCGAGCCGAATGTCCGGGCCGACTGTCGACTGTCTAGGCCGACTGCCGACTGTCCAGGTCGACTGTTGACTGTAGACTGTCCGGGTCGACTGTCCGACGACTGTTCGGGTCGACTGTCCTACGACTATTCAGTCGACTTTCCGACGAAACTTAGGATCCTAGTGACACTTAAATGAGTTTTGATGGTTTTCGTGTGTTAACTTCTTGGCAGATTGTTTAGCACCAGCTTTAGCTTATACATCCCGATTCAGGATAGTTGTCGACAGACATGTGAGTTCAAGAACCCCTATTTTACCGTTTTTGAGTGGTGTGCATACTCAAGAATTAGACGTTTATAATAAAAGTATTTTATTACTTAAACATTTGCAAAGAAAGATAAGAACAGTAACAGTTTATGTAAATGAATGTTTTGGAAGAAAGAAAGATAAGAACAGTAACGGTTTATGTAAATGAACAGTAACGGTTTATGTAAATGAACATTTTGTAAGAAAGAAAGATAAGAACAATAACGGTTTATGTAAATGAACGTTTTGTAAAAAAAGAAGATAAGAACAGTAACGGTTTATGTAAATGAACGTTTTGTAAGAAAGAAAGATAAGAACAGTAACGGTTCATGTAACTGAACGTTTTGTAATAAAGAAAGATAACGGTTGTCTAACCAAATGTCCTCCAAGAAAGATAAGAAAAGAATGGTTTATACAACTATGTATTCTATAAACAGAAAGAAAGAAGTTAAGTCAATATACATTGTCTAATCTGTAATAGTGTGGTTACCACAAAATTAAGTCTTGAGCTAGTAGTATAGTCCTTGAGACTAGTGCTACCCGAAGCCAATGTTGCGTCATGGACCGAGACCATGACGTACCATGAGAAAAATCGGGACAGTGCTCAGCTGATGTTGTATGATTGGTTAAGATGAGTGACGACGGTTACTCTAGTGGCAACGGTCACTGAGCATACGGGTTCCTTCGGGGAAAAGCATATAGGTTCCTTTAGGGACGAGCATACAGGTTCCTGATCGCGTGTCGAAGGCTAATAAATAAAAAATATTAAAACCTACTTCTTAGCTACTTAGACTGCAGTATATGAAATAGGGTGTCGATTCCACAGGGAACTCGTGGAGAATACTATTCAAATTAAAGCTATTCAATGACTACTAAAGTTTAAAACTTTATCAGTTAAACTGATGCAAATTGTAAAAAGCAACCTACTTTGATTTTAGAAAACTATTAGAGAAAGACGACCACTCCATGTTTCGGATTAAGCAACACAAACGCACAATTTTAGTTTCAAACCAGATAGAAGATTACATAGACATAACCTTGTTTAACTATTTAACCCAATCACACAATATCAAATTCAATCACAAAATCAAATTATTCTCGATGCAAGAAAACCAAGAAACGATGATAGATGTGACGAATCAAACACACGCAATTGTTTATAAATCAAACATACAATTGAATTCAAAGAACTTAAAGGGTTCACAAAACTCAGTCCAAACTGATTATCAACTAAAATCATACGAATACATGCATAAATCGTTCACCCGGAGGGATCGCGAAGAGCTTAGCCGCTCATGATTGTAACAAACATCTTATGATTAATCTAGAACATACACGCATTGAAAACTAAGAACAATTGGCCAAAAAACTCTTGAAATTGCCTTAGAACTGCTGTGGGATGGCTGGAAAGAAGCTTATTCGAGAATGGGAGTCACCATGGATAAATAATTGGAATTAGGTTTAAATTGTCGTAATTCCCTTTTTTCGCGTACCGCGAACATTTCTGGACCGGCCTTCGCGTACTGCGAAGGCCAAAATAGTCGAGCGCCCTTTTCAAGCCCCTTGCGTGTCGCGAGAAATCTCTCCCAGGTCTTCGCGTACCGCGAATACCCAACTTTTCAGAATTTGACTTTTTTCTTTGACTTTGACTTTCTTTGACTTCTCGGGCTTTGTACCTTCATTAATTTCCTCATGTATTCCCGCTCTTTTAGCACATTTATCCTGTAACACGTCAAACTACAAAACACACGTAAAACCGACTCGATATACAAAACTAAACTATTAAAACGTACAAAAACTGATACTTATACACGGGATATTTGACCCTACATCACATCCCCACACTTAACGTTTTACGTCCCGAAAAAGAATAATGCAATGGAATCATAATAAAAAAACTTGCTACTTATACTTTCATTATACACAGCCTAGATTCTCATAACACGTTAATTGTAACAACCGGTATTTTGATCCGATTAAACCCAACCACTGACTCTCGAGCCCCCAATTCTATGATCTAATATATTATACATTACCAAGCAGCAGTCTATCTATGGGTCTTACACTCAGAAAGCTATGACTCACACTACTCCCACCTCAAGGTCATGTTTAGGCACTGTAACATCCTTGATTTTCTGACACATTTTGTTTTTTTTATAACACTCCGTTGAATCCCGTAATTTTCCCACTCAACGAGTCACATTAATTATTATTTCAATTCGAAGCTTTAAACTTTGTATATACATAAAACTTTCTATTTTGATGTGTAACACGTGTATGTATATTCATATAGTTATATGTATATATAAATTTATGATTTTTTTTTTGTAAATCATTCACATCATATATAGATTTATAGAATTAGGAACTTTACCTTATAAATTAATAATAGTAATTTATCTATACACACATATATATAATTATACACAATATGTAATAGAGTTTTATATATAAAATATTTTAAGACAAAAGAAATAATGTTTTAGAATTTTTACAAGATTATAAAAAAACTATTTTATAACAAAATTCCAATTTATTTAGTCTTGGACCTCCTTATCAACCCTTTGAACACATGAACCCCAAACTTGAACCCCCTCCCTTTAACTTGAACCCCCACTCTTAGAAATTGAACCTTTTAAAACCATTTTGACTCTCAAAAGTCAAACAATCCGAAAACTTTGCAATTCAAGGCTTCTTCGATCGATTTCCATCGGTTATGTACTTTCCATATTTGTGAATTCAACCCTCAATCCATCCTAAACGCCTCTAACATATCAATTGGACAGTTCACGCGGTTAAATTTCGATTTTTGAACAGTTTGACTCCGCAAAGTCAAACAGCGATCAATTCAGTCTCCAATCAATCAATGAAACGCGATTAAGATCCGTAAATCACGCTCGGTGAATCCTCGCATGTATTCAATCCCAAATCCCGATCCAATCCATCTGCAACTAAGCGTATTGACGCGTAAGTCATCTTGACAGTTGTCGTCTGCAAGATTTAACTGAATCGTGTAATTTACACGAAATTGAACAATTAGAATTACCTCCACACCTTCGCAAACACCTACACAAACCTTCTAAACACGCCTACGCATCCCATTACACCCTTGAAGCACAGACAGATTCTAAGAACACCGAACACTAAGCTCCTGTCGTTATCACTCGATACACCACCGTTTCAGGTAAGATTTAACATCCGTAGTTCGTTTTGAATCGGCAAACAATAACCCTCTGTCAATTTTAGAAGACAGAGGGTATATAACTCAAATTGAATTTGAGTTCTTGTTCATTTTTGCGCTAAACCTGATCTGGAAATTTGTTCGAGTTAATGATTCTATTTTAAATTTTAGATTTCTTGTTTATACCAGCGAACCACTCAGCCCAACTAGTTAAGACAGTGCACCATTGGACCGAGTGGCCTGCCCAGTTCTTTTTGCGATCGTATAGCATTTCATTCGCTATCGTGTTGCACAGATGCTACCGGGTTGCCTTGTACAAAAGAACCAAGTGAAAGTCCGAAATCACCACCCGGATGGAGATTGAGTACGGGTGGATCATTCAAAACCTGCAAATATAAGCTCAAGCAAAACCCACAAGCGTCATATCAACTCAAATAAGAATAAAAATAAAACACCAACGGACTCAAACACGACTCAAAAATGATAAATAATAAAAAAAATAAAAAATTAAGGTTTCATGGTCCTTCGCGTGTCGCGAAAACCAGAGGGCAGTCCCGCTCGTGTCGCGAGGGACAAAGCTTGTCCAGCCCCCTATTTTTGTTCTTCGCATGTCGCGAGAACTGGCCACCAAATCTTCGCGTGTCGCGAAGAGGCCTTCATCACAGAAAGATTAGAAGATTTTCTAACTTTTTGCCTTAGAATTTTTTTCACCTCTTTAACTCAAAATTTTCAAACACTTCAAAAATTCATTCCAACACTTAGATTATATGTACACATACTTGTAATGTCTTTCCAGATGATTTTTATCACCCAAATGGCCACGAATCCCTGCAAAAACTTCTAAAAACACAAAAATATACCGAAAGGACCGAAAAACTTAAAATTTTCTACAAATTCTACAACGGCATCCTACCCCCCATGGGTTTGGGTATTTCCCTCAATCACACTCTATTCAACTAGAAGTTCCCCAGAGATGTCCCCACTCTTAGCCAATTGCACACATCTAAGTAAAATAAAGAAATGACAACCTAACTTACTTTCGTAGGAATCACGGATGCATTTAGCATATGCAACAAGACTTTTAAACCCCTCGGCAGCCCGAGTGGACGGGTTTAGTGTTGTGAGGGTTTCTAGAGAACACACCCACAACCTTCATTTAACTAGACAAAAATTAAAACTAACTAACCTTAGCTTGCCTCCCAAGAGCGCTAAGTTTAACGTTTTCAGCCAAACGCGGTGTACCTCACTGATGTTACGGATTCTTCAAGCAGCTCATTGATTCTTCAATATAATTGATATCCTCAGCGTCCAAATATGGTTTCAAATGGTGGCCATTGACCACTTGCCTCAGGTGATCATCGAAGTCTTTAATCTCAATATCCCCATAATTAGCTATTCGTGTGATCAGATACGGACCCATCACTTGCTTTTAATTTTCCTGGGAACAACTTGAGCCTTGAATTGTATAACCAAACTTGCTGCCCCACTTCGAATGTCATCTTCTTCAACTTAGCGTCATGCACTTTCTTCATCCTATCTTTATAAGCAGAAGCACACTCATACGCCTCATCACGCAACTCTTCCAGCTCATTCAGTTGCAACTTCCTTCCCACGCCCGCGGCATCATAATCAAGGTTGACCTCTTTAACTGCCCATAACGCCCTATGTGCAATTTCAACCGGCAAATGGCATCCCTTTCTATACACCAATCGGTACGGTGTGGTGCCGATAGGAGTTTTAAACGCGGTGCGGTAAGCCCACAAGGCATCATCAAGCTTTACTGACCAATCCTTTCTATCTGACTACACTGTCTTTTGTAGAATCTCTTTGATCTGTATGTTTGAAACTTCTACCTGACCGCTGGTCTGTGGATGATACGGAGTAGCTATTCTATGATCCAAGCCATACCGTTTAAGTAATTTCCTGAATTTGAAGTTCTTGAAATGCGAGCCCCCATCACTTATGATCACGTGAGGGATTCCAAACCAGGAAAAGATGTTGGTTTGCACAAATTTGCACACCACGTCATGATCGTTTGTCTTGGTTGCTATAGCCTCCACCCACTTGGACACGTAATCCACATCCACTAGAATATATAGATACACACAAGAGTTCGGAAACTGCCCCATAAAATCTATGCCCCATACATCAAATATGTCCACAACCAAGATCGGCTGTAGGGGCATCTCGTTCCTCTTTGAAATACTGCCCATCTTCTGGCAGTTCACACAATTCTTAGCAAACTCAAAAGCATCTCGAAAAATAGATGGCCAAAATAGGCCTGCTTCGAATACCTTACGCCCTGTCTTTTGCCCATTGAAATGTTCTCCACAAGCAGATGCATGTACCAGCCCTAAAACACATTGAATCTCTGACTCTGACATACATCTTCTAATCAGTTGATCTGCGCCGACTTTAAATAAATCTGGTTCATCCCAAATGTACTGGCGCGCCTGTGTAATGAATTGGTGCCTCTTCTTCTTAGACCAATGTTCTGGAATTGCATCTGTAACCAAATAGTTTACAATATTAGCAAACCAAGGAGTAGTAGAAACTGATAATAATTATTCATCAGGGAATGTTTCATTTATCTCCCCATCGGAATCGCTTTCTTCCTACACAATGCGTGAAAAATGATCCGCCACTACATTCTCACTACCCTTCTTGTCACGAATCTCCAAGTTAAACTCCTGTAACAGCAGAACCCACCGAATTAACCCACTACATCCTTCTTTGCCATGAGGTACCTGACTGCACTATGATCAGAATAAACAATAACCTTACAGCCCCAGATATATGATCTAAACTTATCCAATGCATATACTACTGCTAGTAGCTCTTTCTCAGTTATTGTGTCGTTAAGCTGAGCATCTGAAAGAGTTTTACTTGCATAGTATATCACCATGGGTTTCTTATCCACTCGTTGTCCCAACACTACCCCACAGCATAGTCACTAGCATCACACATAATCTCAAAGGGTAAAGACCAATCCGGTGATTTTAAAATTGGGGCCTCCACCAATTTTTGTTTAATTAGCTCAAATGAATCTAAACATGCTTTATCAAAAACAAAAGGAACATCTTTAAGTAACAGATTACACAACGGTTTGGATATGACACTAAAACCTTTAATGAACCTTCTATAAAACCCGGTGTGCCCTAAGAAAGAACGAACGCCCTTGACACTGTTTGGTGGAGGTAGAGTTGAAATTACCCAGATTTTTGCATGGTCGACCTATACCCTTACTAGAAATAACATGACCCAAAACCACCCCTTCTTGAACCATGAAGTGGCTTTTCTCCCAACTGAGTACCAGATTAGTTTCAACACATCTTTTTAATACTTTAGTTAATTGATTCAAACATGTTTCAAAAGTTGTGCCAAAGATTGAAAAATCATCCATGAAGACCTCCATAGACTCCCCGATCATATCTGAAAAGATACTCATCATGCACCGTTGGAAGGTGGCCGGGGCGTTGCACAAACCGAATGGAATTCGCCTAAATGTGAAGGTGCCATACGGAGAAGTGAACGTGGTCTTTTGTTGGTCCTCTAGATGTATTGCAATTTGACTATATCCCGAGTACCCATCTAAGAAACAATAAAATTTCTGACCGCAAGTTTCTCGATGATTTGATCAATAAAAGGGAGAGGGAATTAGTCTTTTGATGTTGCAGCATTTAACTTCCTGCAATCTATGCAGATTCGCCACCCGGTTACCGGCCGAGTGGCAATCTCTTCACCACTCTCTCCCTTTATTACCTGGATGCCAGCCTTCTTAGGCACTGTTTGAGTTGGACTCACCCAACTGCTGTTAGAGATGGGGTAGATGATACCCGCATCCAACCACTTGAGCACCTCCTTCTTCACCACTTCATGCATGTTGGGGTTCAACCTTCGTTGAGCATCCCGAGCAGGTTTTGCCCCTTCTTCTGTGACGATTTTATGCATGAAAATTGCTGAGCTGATCCCTTTTAGATCCACTATGGTCCACCCAAGTGCTGCCCTATGGGCAACCAACACCTTCATCAATGCTTGCTCCTGTTCTTCAGTTAAACCTGCAGCAATGATAACAGGAAGAGTGTTATTATCGCCCACATATGCATATTTTAAATGTTTAGGTAAATCTTTTAGTTCCTACTGGGGTTGTGATTCCAATGATGGTTTCAGTTGAGTATCAATATGCTCTGGAAAACTTTCCACTTGGAGTGACCAATTCGGCACTCTTTCTCTCATAGCATACACTTCCACCTGTGCCTCTGCTTCCTTCATCTCATGTTCATATGCTTCATGTTTCCTGTCACACACAACACATAGCTCCAGGGGTTCACCCTCATTTTCATGAGGATTACACCCCTCAACAATGTCTGCCATAAAGCATTCGCCATTGATTGGAATAGCAACGGAACTAGAAAATATATTTAACCTTAACCGTCGGTTGCCAAATTCCATGTCCACTATACCTGTTACGCAATTGATTATGCATTGAGCTGTTCTCAGGAATGGTCTTTTTAGTATGACATTGGGATGCCTGTCACTAGTAGGAGCTGTATAATCAAGCACCAAGAAATCGACAGGATAATAAAAATCTTCCACCTTTATGATTACATCGGTTAATGTAGAATCAAAGACTAAAATCTACAAAATTCTCTAAGTACAAATGCTGCGGACCACACAGTTTTGCTGCTGACCAATAACTGCAGCGAATAAGCTTGTTTGCTGCTGATGCCTGTTCCTCTGCTGATAAACAAAGTAGCTACTGACAGCCTTATCTGCTGAAGACCAAAGTTGCTGTGGATAGGCTTATCAGCACTTGTTTTGCTGCTGATAGGCAAATACCCAGCAGCTTTGGAGTGTTAAGTCCTGCTGCGAATTCTCAACTTTACTGCTGATAGCTTTATTTCTTGAAGATCAAACGTTACAACTGACTATCCATGCAAAGCGCCACTGACTCCTTTCTGCAAAAGCAACTGACACCTTTCTGCAAAAGCAACTGACGCACTCCAAGCAGAAGGAACCTCACTGGTGCAACCAATAAAGGATAATAACGTTCTTCTCCAAGCATGCAAACAATAATGCCTAATAAGATGTTTCAGTAAAGTTAACTAGATTAGTCTTTACGTGTTAATTTAGCTTCATAAACAAGATCAACGGCTTGTGTTAGATCTGATCCTTAGAATCAAGGGTCTGTCTTGATTCTAAGTTACTATATATACCATGTAAACACTTCATACACAAGTGTTCCTTCATAGAGTTTTTCTTTGTAATCTTGTAACCTTGAAGCTTAATACAAAACTGCATTTATCAGTATTCTTCCTGTTTACTTGTTTTACTTTGTTTGGTTGTTATTGTTTCCACCAATATCAACTAGAATTGAACCACCTTGTATTTTACGATCCTAAAAGTGGTATCAGAGCTTTGGCTCAAGTTAAACAAACTCACACTTGTTTAATCATTCTCTGGTTCTATTCAAAACTATCTATTTGCTAAAGTCACCCATTATCTCAAATCAAAAATGGCTCAAAACAATGGATTTGAAGATATCGGAAGCATCACCAGACCACCAAGACTGGTGTCTGGGGAAGACTGTGATATGTGGAAGAACAGAATGGAAAGCTTCTTCTGCTATCAAGAATATGGGATGTGGAAATCCATCAAAGATGGACCATACATACCCATGGTGGCCTCTGTTGATTTCGGAGATACACTGGTTCCCAAAGAATCCTACAAATACTCTGATGAAGACATCAAGAAAATGGAGGTAGATTTCAAAGCCTTGGGAGCCATCCAAATGTGTCTGCCAAATGAAGTGTTTCACAACTTCAGAGGATACAAAACTGCCAAGGAGCTATGGGAAGCTCTTGAGAAAATGTTTGCTGGGTCAGAGGAAGTAAAAGAAAATAGAAGAGACATCATCAAACAACAATATGAAAATTTCATCTGGAAGGAAGATGAGTCTCTAACCGTTTTATATAACATATATACTTATCTTGTAGGTGAGCTGCAGTGCTCTAAAGTGAAGCTGGAGGATGAAGACATTCTCAAAAAAATCATCAGGTCTCTACCCAGCTGCTGGACACTCTACACAGTGTTCATCTGAAGAACTGAGAATCTCAAGACTCTTCAGATGACTGAGCTGTTCGGTATGCTCAAAACCTATGAATTAGAGATGATCCAAGCCAAGGAAAGAAGCTCAAGCTACCAAACAGCTTCAACATCCACCACCACCTCTTCTGCTCTTCACTCTGACCACTCAGGTCCTAGTACTAGCAACTACTATCCTCCCATAGTACACATCCTCAAACTCCATCCTCTCAAACAAACATCTCACCATTTCTCCTAGAAGCTCCTCCTCAAACCTCAACCTCTGCTACTTTTGTTTCTGAAAACTCAAGCAACATGTCCTTTATCAAGAAGGATCTGGAATGCTTCCACCCAGATGATCTAGAAGAAATGGATATACAGCACTCGTATGCCATGCTCTCTCTAAGAGCAAAAAGGTTCTACTCTAGAACTGGAAGACCCATTCCAAGCAACAACTCCAACACCAGAGTTGGCTTGGATAAAAGCAAATTGAGATGTTACAACTGTAACCAAATGGGTCATTTTGCTAGAGAATGCAAGGAACCTAGGGTAAACCCAGCTGCTGATCAATCAAGACATGCTCACCTAGCCCAACCAAGGCAACAACATCAACAAGCTACTCCTCCAGCTCAGACTGCAGCTTGTGCAGCTGTTGGAACTTCTGAATTTGACTAGAGCTTTCAGTATGAAGATCTGCCTGCCAACAACCAAGCTCTTATGGCAGACGCAACTGAGATGCCGCCTCAGGTATATGACCATCTCTGTTCCCAAGCTTGTATTGATAAGGTTTTAGGCTACAGAAAGCATAATCAAAACCTTATAGATCAAAATGAAGAGTTTCATCAAATGAAATCTGAATTCAAAAAGGTTGAAGACAGTTACAAAGAAAAAATTAACTGCCTAAAGAAAGAGATTTCATTACTAAAACATGAACAACCAATCTTGAAACTCAGATTGATGATCTACTGGTTAGATTAAAAGCAACCAGAGCAAAATTGGCATAACAGAAAGTCCATGTTGACAAATATGAATTTGCATCCAAAAAGCTGCAAAGACTTTTACATGCTCAAGTTCATGACAAGGTAAAAACTGGTCTGGGGTACCATGCTGAACAATACGATACAGTTGCACCTCCTGCTGACTACGTTGCCATCCATGAACCAAGCTTCAATCGTGCAAATCTTGATATGGCCAACAGAAATCTTGATCCTTCTAAGGATGAACCTTTGGTACAAGAATGCACTACCTCATCAGAGTCTAAGTCAACTTGCTCAGACTCCACAGAAACAAGTGAAGCTTCATCTCCTCCTGCCCCTCAAGTTATTCTGACTAAAAATGAAGTCCTCATTATCCCTTCAGCACCAGTACCAGCCATTTCAGTATCAGTTCCTAAACCATTCAAACAAATCAAAATTAGCTATCCTCCAGAAGGTAGGAAGCTAAATACTGAAAAGGGCCAGTCTTCAACTTCAACCCAACCAAGGAAGGTGTTTAACATATGTCATGTGCCTGGAGAGAGTTTTACATATATTCAAAAGACATTGGAAGAAGCCACCTTTGAGCACAACAAAGCTCACCCCTGGAACTTCAAAGACTTGCTCAAAAGAAAGGACTATGTACACTTTCAAAGGGACAAACTGGCTAAATCATGCTTTATGTGTGGGAAATACAATCATACCAAGAAAGCCTATGCCAAAACCCCAACAATCCCGCATCATCTGTGGTGAATCAGACCACTTTGCTACACATTGTAAGTTTAATCCTTTCAACTAGGTTCTTCATCAAATTCCTCTTCAACAAAAGTCTATCAGTGAGATGAAGAAGGGTAGGCATACTTCGGAGATTAAACCATCAGCAGCAAATAAAACTGCTGATGATCAAGCAAGACTCAAGCAACCAAAGGATAAGTCTTCAGCAACAACCAAGATTGATGCTGCTCAAGTAAAACCATCAGCAGCAACAAAATATGCTGCTGATAAGCCAAAGTCCTCAGTTGCAACATCTACTGACAAAGCAAAGAGAGCTGGAAAACCACCAATTCAGCATTGGAAAGCCAAAATTCCTCCAAGAATCACCATTAGTTCCGTTGAATGCACACATGCTGACAATGATAATCCAAGAACCCCTTTTTACAAGGATGCAAGCTCTTGGATTCCTCCCACTAACTAGATCTCTCTTTGTTTTGTAAATGTGTTTGTACTCTGTTGTAAATAAAAGTTATAAGTCAGCAGCAACCTTTTTTTTGCTGCTGACAGGTTTAATCTTCAACAGCAAATAATTTACCCCTGACTGCTTTAAGTTATCAGCAGGAACAAGTTTCATGCGGATAGCTTCAAGGCTGTCAGTAGCAACATCCTTGCTGCAGACTATTGCATCCATCAACGGCAATTGAGTTTGCTGCTAACAGACTTAACCATCCGCTGCAACCAAGATTTAGGAGAACCTTATTGATTTTTAGTTCACCAATTTGCACCTAAATTAAAGGTGCTCCTAGATCCTGCAGCTTAGGGGGCAATGCGCCCGACAAAACGGCACTGACATTATCGGCCAGGTCAAGCTTTTTAGGTATTTTAAGGTGCCATTTTTGGGTGCATAATTCTTTCAAGTACTTAGCATAAGAAGGGACTTGGCTAATTGCATCTAAAAGGGGGAGGTTAATCTTTACTTGTTTGAACATGTCCCAAAATTCATCCTGTTGTGGGCCCCTTTTAGTCACATTCTTTTTAGATGGTTCTAGTAAAGCAGAAGGATAAGGGATGGTATTACCCTCCACCCTTATACCTTGAGTGACAGCTGTATTCGGTTTAGATTTAGTTGTTTCAGAAAAAAAGTTACTTTTTATCCGATTTAGTGAAAACCATTTCCGAATCACTGTCACTCTCACCATCTTCTCCTAGGTCAACTACCACTCCCTCAACATCCGGTGATGCTGAGGTGACTTTGTTATAATCCTTACCACTTCTGAGAGTACTTACCTAGGAGACATTATCATTCCTTGAACTAGAAGAGCTAGCACCTTGGTGTTGTGGGTTTAGCTTAGTGTCACTTGGGAGTTGCCCCGGTGGTCGTCCCGCTACTTCTACTATATTTTCTGCCAGCTGACCCAATTGTCTTTCGAACGACTCATTGGTTTTGATTTGAATCTCTTTATCCTACTCAATCCTTTTCAACGACTCTAGTATGGCTGTGAGTTGAGGGTCACCGCTAGTTGCAGGTTTATTTTGCTAGTTCCTTTGTTGCTGGTACTGGGGTTGATTTTGTTGGTAGTTTCTCTGCTGATAACCCCCTTGATTGCTCTGGTTTCTTTGGTACCCTTGATACCCGCCTTGATTATAGCCTTGTTGGAGGTTCTGGTACTGTTTTTGAGTCCCAACCTGCACATCAGCACCCTAAAAATTAGGATTCAATTAGTTAGATGCATTACCATACCTAAAATTAGGATGATTCCTGAGTCCCGGATGGTAGTGAGTTGCATTCATGTCCTGTTGTCTTCGTTCACCACCAAGCTGGTTTACTTCCTCGGCCTTTCCCAATTCCCTTGGGCAATCAGCGACTGTATGTCCTATCTCGTTGCACCCATCACACACCGGATACACTTGTGACACATTTACCACATCCTTAACACTAGGCCTACCAAGATATGCCATCTGAATCTCCATAGCATCTAACCTTATCTGTGTCTTTGCCCTCCTACTAGCATGGGCTTGCCTTTTTGATGTCATCGCCATCCTTTCTAGTATGTCCCAATCATCATCCACATGGTTAGAGAAGAATGACCCGTTACTGGTGGAGTTCACATCTCTCACATCCTCAGGTAGCAGACCATCATCGAACGCCTGAATTAATTCCCACTTCTCTATACCATGATGGGGGCAATTTCTTAGTAGCTCTTTAAATCTCTTGAATGCCTCATAGAAAGGCTCCCCCGACTGTTGCCTAAAGTCTCTGATTGTAGCTCTGGCTTCATTTGTTTTGTGTGGTGGGAAGTACTCATCCAAAAAGTGTTGCTGTAACTCTACCCATGTGGCAATACTAGCAGACAACAGAGAAAGAAACCATTGTTTTGCTCGGTTCTTTAGTGAGAACTGGAATAGCACCAGTTTCACCTTGTCTGTAGTAAATCCCTGACCACCGATAGTTCCACAGGTGGCTTCATACTCGAAGAGGTGGGTATAGGGTTCCTTAGTAGCTCTCCCAAAGAAATGTGAAAGAATTCCTAAACATCCAGGTCTGATCTTGAATGCATTTCCCCTACGAACTGGTGGTTTGACGGGGGAAGCATTTAGAGCTAGAGCGGGACGGAAGTGACTGTCCACCCCTTGATCATGCCTGGCTGGGTGCATGTTCCAAGGCAGCTCCTGTCTATAGTTCTAACGGTTATGAGGAGGTTGCCTATACTTGTTTTCTCTTTCAAAGTTCCCCACATTACCCTGAAGGTTGTTCCTAGGTTGAAATCCGAACTCTGCTCTTGGCGGTGGTTGAACCCATCTGTCTACTACATCATGCCTTTGATTTATGGGAGGGAATGCCTCCTGATGTTTCATGTCATACCATTCCTCTTTTTCATTCCAGTTCTAGTGTTGAGAACCATGTTGTGGCCTGTGACTTCGTCCCGGTGACAACTGCTCATCATCCTCAAATTCAGAATAGCTTGGGTAGCTGTCATAAGGTTGATAGGGTTGATTATGGAATAGGGGTTGTGGAAAAGGTTGTTGGAGTCGGGGTGGTAGTGGTTGATTTTTTGGAGGTTGGTATTGGTTTTGTGGACGCGGAGGTTGGTTCTGTGATTGTTAGTTTTGTGGATGGTTTGGGAATAGTAGATCTGGTAGTGGTGGAATTGGTGGGTTTTGGCCCCCACCTTGGTTGAGATCTGTGTTAGCAGGTTGATTTTGTGACATCCTCACAATAGGACTGTCAAGCTTCTCTAGGATTGTTTGGACTGTTCTTTGGAATTTTCTGTTGGCTTTTGCTGTTTTCTCTATCTCTGGATTAAATAATAATGGAGAATTTCGGGCAGAGCGCCTAGTATGCATAAAACTGTCCCTGCACACGTAAGCACACAATTAGTAGCACTGAACAAAATAAATCACAAATAGCCCTTTGCACACAAATTCCCCGGCAACGGCGCTATTTTGATCGCGTGTCGAAGGCTAATCAAAAAATATATTAAAACCTACTTCTTAGCTACTTAGACTGCAGTATAGGAAATAGGGTGTCGATTCCATAGGGAACTCATGGAGAATGCTATTCAAATTAAAGCTATTCAATGACTACTAAAGTTTAAAACTTTATCAATTAAACTGATGCAAATTGTAAAAAGCAACCAACTTTGATCTTAGAAAACTATTAGAGAAAGACGACCACTCCAGGTTTCGGATTAAGCAACACAAACGCACAATTTTAGTTTCAAACCAGATAGGAGATTACATAGACATAACCTTGTTTAACTGTTTAACCTAATCACACAATATCAAATTCAATCACAAAATCAAATTACTCCCGATGCAAGAAAACCAAGAAACGATGATAGATGTGACGAATCAAACACACGCAATTGTTCATAAAACAAATATACAATTGAATTCAAAGAACTTAATGTGATCACAAAACTCAATCCAAACTGATTATCAACTAAAATCATACGAATACATGCATAAACCGTTCACCCGGAGGGATCGCGAAAAGCTTAGCCACTCGTGTATTCCCGCTCTTTTAGCATATTTATCCTGTAACACATCAAACTACAAAACACACGTAAAACCGACTCGATATACAAAACTAAACTATTCAAACGTACAAAAACCGACACTTATACATGGGATATTTGAGCCTACATCAGTTCCTTCGGGGACAAGCATATAGGTTCATTCGCGAACGAGCATACAGGTTCCTTCACGGATGAGCATACAGGTTTCCTTCGGAAATAAAAGAGACAGAAACAGATTGTAGACGTTAATGTATGACTTAAAGAAAAGGGCATAAAATAAATACGGATGCATTTAAAAGAAGAGAGAAATGTTTTATTGTATTATGTGTATAATATAATATGTAGGTTTAAAGAACGTTTTACAGAAAAACCCCTTTTTCATAAAGTTAAAGAAAAGCTTGAACTCACCAGCGTTAGCTGACTATTTTAATATGCATATTAGGTTTTAAAGTTAGAGAGAAGATATGAAGCCGCGAGGGCTAAAAAAAGAAGATGGTTGGATGGCTACTGTTGATAAAGACTTACATCCCCGTTTGCTAGTTTTATGAATGATGAACAATGTTATGTTTAAAGTTTTTTAATTATTTCAGAATTTTGTAAAGACTTCTGCTGTTGACTTTCTATGTTATTTAATGTTTAAGAGCTGTGTATGCAATGTTTGCCAACTATGAGAGGTACCCGGTTTGGGTCCTTTCAAGTTAGTATCAGAGCCATAGTTTGAGAGATTCAGACATTCGCCAAAATGTCTGAACTTAAACTGAGAATGTGACAGACGAATGGGAGAAAAACAGTAAGGCCTTAGTATAGCAAACGATATAAACAGTAAACAGTAAAGGCCTTAGAATAGAAGGTAGTCCATGTCCTAGTATAGAACATAGTAAATGCCTTAGAACAGAAAGTAGACAAAATGTGCCTTAACATAGAAACTTCGAACTTTAATGCAACTGTTACTCTGACAAGAAATGTTGAGAGGCCGAGTAGTAAGGTAAAATAGTGATTACATATCGGTCTCTGTAATTAGTAATTTACATTACTCGAGGTGTTCTAAATGATTACCTACCATGAGGACATGAGTATTCCTTGTTCTGGGGAAAGAAATATTACTGGGCAGAAGAGAAAAAGAGAGTTAATGTATAGTTAAGCTATTTTATAGAAATGTTCAGAAAAGTTTTTCCATGTGCAATCTAAATCAGAAGAGTCTTGCCTAAAGCAAGTAAAACAAAGAATAAAGAAAGAACGCTTGAGGAAGGCAGAGTGAGGACCGTAAGGGTCATAATGACAAAACACTAGTCAACCGACCGGCAGAGGAAAGTAAACACTCATGCAACGAATCTAAATCCTGCTGAGTCAGGGAGAATGAGAAAGGGCACAGTATAACCAACCATAGTGCATAATGTGATGGAAGTCTCCTTACCAGCAACCCTACCTGAAGCTATGAAAGAAATCGGAAAGGGAATGAAAGGAAACCTGAAAGACAGAGAAAGAAGATGTGATAGAGCTATAGGAGATACTGATAATGGCAACTCAGATGCTGAACTTTTGTAGAAATGATTATAAAGCTTTCAGAAGATGTGATCCGCCAATACTGGATGGCAAGGAAGGGGTTATTGTTACCTATTGTTGGATAGAAATGAATACGGTTATCAACAACAGTGAGTGTCATGATGGAACTATAACGCGAACCTTGTTATAAAGACTACTGTTCGCAGAACCACGAAAGTGATAGAAGCGGTAGATGACTGCTTGATAAGAATTGAGGGCCATGGGATTCCTGTTAGGTTGCCCCTGATAGCCTGATGAGGAATTGTTATAGTTGTGGGAATAGTTTGACTCACTATCAACGAAGCCCACCTAGTATGTAAAAGAAAGACGATTCGTCTCAAAACTTCTCATGGTAGTCTAATTCCGGTTATGGGGACAGAGAAGGTACAGTGCCTAACGTCATCTCGGTGACCAAGGTTTAAAGTTTTTATGAGGCGCAGCTGCGAGGCCCACTTGGCGTACGTCGCTGATGATAGAAACAAAACTACATAACTGAAAGATATACTTGTGGTGTGCGATTTTCAGGAAGTGTTCCTCGTGGACTTACCTAGGATGCCACCTGATCAAGAGATAGAGTTCTGATAGATGTGACGTCAGGAGCCCAGTTCATTGTGAAAGCATCCTATCGATCAACTCCATTAGAAATGGAAGGACTAGTGAATCAATAAAAGAGCTTCTGGAGAAAATTTTCATCAGATCAAGCATTTCACGTTAGTACGAGATGTGAGTTCAACATATGCCAGACGAACCTATGCTTAGAGAACAAATTTTGAACAAGAATCGTAGATGCTTGACACAAACGCGATATGATGAATAAACAATGGTCTACTGTCGAAGTATGCAGGAGTATGTAGGGAATAACCATATAAGTATACGTCTAAGAAATATATGAGTGCACCAATACACAAATGGCATCTCTCCATGTAGAAGACGATCCCAGATAAACTACTTTGAGTACCCACTAAAACAAGAAGATAGATATACCAACGACAACAAGTGACGGGAACCGCGATGTTAATTAGGGTGTGCAGGCAAACCAAATGAAACCAGATCCAACCTAGGGATTATTTTTTGTTAAGGATGAACATGAAAGGTAAGCCCAATTGTATGAAGTAAGGCATAAGTACCAGGAAGGACTCAAGACGGATATACAAACACTCTACAATGATTAAGTCAAGTCAATAACATGAGAAGCTGTGGGAATTGAGAAGCCGATAAAGGACTCGATAAGATTAGAAAGAAAAGGAATGATCGAGTATCGCCACACACGCATTTTAGTGGCCGTAGCAGCGTAAAAGTGTGGCTAAAGGGTATCAACATTTCTTGCTAAAATCAAGCATTCCCTCCATTAAATGTGGCTAAAGGGTAGCAACGGCCACATGACTTTACTTTAAGTGTGGCTAACGGGTCGCAACGGCCAAATGAATTTACTAAAAAGTTTGTTTTAGCCACACTTATTTAATAAAATCGTGACAAAATGGTGGTTGTGATCAAGCATTTTGTCCCAATAAGTGTGGCTATATGGTAACAACGGCCACATGAATTTACTGTAAGTATGGCCGTTTATATTATATAGTCACATGAATTTATTGTAAGAGTGGCTAAAATCTTTTACTTGACACACAAAAAATTATTGTAATTTTAAGTGTGGCTATTGTCTAACATTTGGTCACACAAAGTTGTTTTTTCCCATGACGTTTGCTATCATTCAGTCACACTAACAAAAAACAAAGTGACTATGGTGTGGCTAATGGTTATTTATAGCCACACGAAAGTTTGTAATTATAAGTGTGGCTATTGTCTAACCTGTGGTCACACATAATTTTTTTCCCATGACGTTTGTTATCATTCCGTCACATAAGCAAAAAACAAAGTTACTTTGGTTTGGCTAATGGCCATTTATAGCCACACGAAATTTTGTAATTTTAAGTGTAGCTATTATCTTACCTTTGGTCACACATATAGTTTTTTCCCCACGACGTTTGCTATCATTCCGTCACATAAACATAAAACAAAGTAACTATGGTGTGGCTAATGGTTATTTATAGCCACACGAAATTTTGTAATTTTAAGTGTGGCTATTTTCTAACCTTTGATCACACATATTTACTGGGGGTTCTTTGTGGCCAGTTTTGTTTAATTAGCCATTTTATTTTCATTTTTTGGGTAAAATAATTGAAAAACAGTAGTAAACATGCATGAGAAAACCTAAAAACCAAATTACATTATGAATAATAAACCAAAATGTTTACATAAGTTTTTAACTTAAATACTAAAACTATTTCTTGGCTGCTGGTTTCATTCTTCTTGCTCTTTCGGTATTTTTGCCAATTCTATAGCAATCATCTAGGTACAGCTTACTCATCCTAAACACATGTTTTATTAAACATTGAGAAACAATCCCAAGACCAGTCTCCGAGGTCAACTGAATAGATATAAACAGCAGACCATTAATAAAATGTGTCACAATTTAGGGGGGGGGGGGGAATTTGCTTACTTTAATTGGGTCATATCCGATTGTGTTATGTCTGTCGGGTCAAATTGAAAAAAAGCTTACATAAAATTAGGTTAAAGTCAAAAGTCAATGAACATGTATTTTTTATGCATAAAAAATATATTATTATAAATTATATAATATGTCACTGAATTGGCACATATTTATACAAAAGATTGAAGTATAATGATAATAAGCAAATCCTGTGTGTCAAAATTTAATACCATAAAGAGAGCCATCGTTGCTTGGTAGAATGACAATAAGCAAATCAATTTCCATACTGTTAGACTTGAGGTTAGTCATGGCATCATGGAAATGAGCTCTATTTTCATGCCACTGAATTGTTGTTCATAGAATTAACCTACAATTCAATTAATTAGGTTATGGAAAATAATAATAGGAATGAAAATGTAAAATACTTTTGATGTGGTAGCACTAGACACCATTTTAGCCCGGATAAAGGTTCACTGTCGATCTGCAAAAATAAATGTCAAAAGAATAAGCAGTGAGATGTTTTTTAACAAAGTAAATATGTATTATAGTAAATTGTTGGATCCTGAAAAGAACTGCTGATTATGATTGCCAAAAGTCTAGTCGTTGACCAACACTTTACAAAAGAATAAGACTTTGCCTCTACAAAGTGCAAACTCGTGATTCCCTCCAAGCATAGAACATCTGGCTACAACTACTGGTTACAAGAACTGCTGTTGATGTTGTTCACCAGCAGTTCCCCCAAAACTAGTAGTTGTGTCCATTCCAGCTGTTTACTAACTGCTGAGAAACGGCCTACTTAGATGTCACTATCTGGGTGATGTCACCGGTAGTTCTCATTAATGTATAGATATAATCAAGTTTGTTAGCCTAATTAGATGTCACTATGAGTTATCAGCTTTAACTTTCAAAACACTAATCCTAGCTAATGAAAATTTTACCCTTCAACTTTATCTCACCACTCCAACTCTATTAATTAACTAAGTTTGACAATGATTTGACTTTAGCATAATTTTCAACAGTTTTAAGAAAAACTTATTAATTTATCTGAAATGACTTTGACATCAGCATTCTTGTATTCTCCCTTTTTATCTTCCCTTGCTTTCCTCCACATTAAAATCATTTTCTGTACCTCGTAATATATACAACAGAAAGAAGTAGACACACACACATCAGACATACAACCAAAAAATCATTATACCTCGTAATATATACAACCAAAACACACATGAATTAGAGAATGAAGTTACTAGTTTATCTCTTAGATAAGTATATCCACCTCGTCCCAGATGATGATCACAAATGTACTTTTATCGCACTACTTTTCTTGTTTGCTCCACCATTGGACTTATACCGCACTCTTGTATTCTAAAACTTTGAAGAAGGTGACCAAGCTGATTCATTCCAGCTCGTATGTGACATGCAATATATAATTAGAGATTGTTAGTATTAGAGATTGGGAACATATATATGTATATATTGTGTTAATATAGCTAGGTGTAATGCTTATTGTATTGAGTTACTTACTATTGAGATGATATGAGATATATCATCTAAAATTACTTTATGTATCTTTCTTAGCCTAACATGTAAACATGCTTATTGTATTGAGTTACTCTTTGTCTCTCGGTTTATGTATCTTTCTTCCACCCCTAACAAGCTTTTATTTGGGTTGGTATTATGTTTCATTAGCCTAACATATAATCATACAGTTGGGAAAACCAAGGGAGTAAATTGTAAATTCACTAATTTGATTAAAAAAACAAGACAATTTATTGTCTTAATGTGGGAAAACCAATGGAGTAAATTGTAAATTCACTAATATGAAGTTCTATTATAACAATCCAACCACCAAAAACTGTCACTAATTTGGTAATGAATTACCTTGTCCATTTTATGTCTATATTCTTTTTCCTATAAACAATGCCTTCTCTATCTGTATGCAAGTCAAGATTCTGAAATTTACAAGTCTAAATGTAGCATTTTTAATCTATTTTTAGTGTAATAATATTGTTTTTATATCTCCTGATCTCTAAGCTCAATAAGAAAGCAACAATTATTTATAAAATGAACAAAAAGAGCTTGTAGGTCAATCGACCAGATATCACAATCATGGCACATTCTCTGTCCTTGTAATCTTTTATAAATCCCTATTTTTGTACAAATAAACAAATATCTATCTTTATAAGATATGCTATTTTTCTTCCTACATATATACCCTTAGTGTTCCACAACAGGATTCAGGGGGACCACATTAATTTAAGTTTAACTTACCAAACTATAAAAATGCTTTTATAATTAAAAGCAGTAAATTCATGCTAGAAACCTGAATCCGACAAGAAAAAATGCTTATTGTGTTAACTTAATATTTATTGAGATTATATGAGATGTTGACTCATACCTGATTACGGTGAGTTTTCCAAGAACTCCTTGCCGGAGTTTGTATTTTCTTCCACCGGAGTTCGTTTAGGTTAGGGTTATGGTTTGAAATCGAGTTGATTTAGGTTAGGGTTTTGGAGAAAAGTAAAGCTTGAGTCCAGTGTAAGAGGACGGAGGTAGAAGTTCTGAGGGTTGGGTCACAAGTTTTGGTACTAATTAACAAAATGAATTGTCAACATTTAGCGCTGTTTTTTTGTTTAAGATCCCGCAATGTGATTTTTGGGGAATTTTGAAACCTAATTCACTTTCTGGGTTTAAAAGAGGAAGACACGTGTATTGAAAATGTGTGTGAAGTAGGTCTTTTTTTTTGCACGTGTATTGAAAGGTGGCATGCTTTACATATTGTACACCATGCTTAATATAGGGTAATAATTTACGGATTCTATAATATATTTGGAAAAAAAAACTAATTAAACTGTACGGAATTTTTATAAAATTAAATTTATAATAAACCTACTTAAAACATTACATAAATAAAAAAAAATTGCCGCTCCATGGTCGGTTTCGTACCCTGATGAGCCCAACTTGGGACTTCTTGTGTCGGAGGGAGGTTTGCCATAGGAGAACGGTTTGATAGTGGAAGACAACAATTTGGCACTTTAGGAGGGTTTGAAGTGAAATTCCTTTGAGCATCACCAATTCATTGTCCGTCGTTGGGTTGTTGACTAAAGGTATAATCATACAAAATTGTTCAACTCCTCGTCCATCAAATTAGTTTGAGCATCGGCTATATAGTTTTCCCATGGAGAGGGGTCACACTAGTTGCGGGTTATTGGTTATGAGTAATGGGTGACATGGGTTATGGAATTACAAGGCTTTTCACTTCATGGGTTATAATGCCATAACCCATATCACCCATGGCCCATGGCCTATTTGACCCAAAAGCCTTATAGGAGTCACAAGTGGTTGTGGGTTATTGGTTGTGAGTCATGGGTGACATTTCATGGGTTATAGTTCCATAAGGCCCATAACCCATATCACCCATTACCTATTTGACCTATAAGCCTTATAAGGTCACACTGGTTGTGAGTGAAAGGGTGACATGGGTTATGAGCCTTACAAGGCTTATGGGGCATCATGATCATCATATGGTTTATAATCATTATCACCATCATCAACATCAATTGTCATGGGTTATAATGCCATACGGCCCATATATAACCCATATCACCCATAACCCATGGCCCATTTGACCCATAAGCCTTATAGGGGTGACACTGGTTTTGGGTTATTGGTTGTGAGACATGGTTGGCATGGGTTATGAGCCATACATGGCTTATGAGCCATCATGATCATCATGTGATTTATAATCATTACACCATCATCAACATCAGTTGTCATGGGTTATAATGCCATAAGGCCCATATATAACCCATATCACCCATGACCCATGGCTCATTTGACCCATAAGCCTAATAGGGGTAACACTGGTTGTGGGTTATTGGTTGTGAGACATGGGTGGCATGGGTTATGAGCCTTACAAGGCTTATGAGCCATGATGATCTTCATATGGTTTATCATTATTATCATCATCAACATCATCATCATCATCGGCATCAGCATCAACATCATTATAATCATCATCTCGGCAACATCATTATATCATAACCATCATCATCAACATCATGACCATCATCAACTTCATCATACGGGTTATCATCATAATCATCATGCATGCATATATCATTGGTTGTCATTTCACCATCATATATATGGGTTATATATCAGCACCATCATCATCTATATGGGTTATGCCCAATCATCATCATCATATGGGTTATCATCATCATCAACATCATCATCATACATGTTATCAACATCGATCATATGGGTTATGATCATCATCGTCATCATCAACAACTATATATAGGTATGATCTCTAAATTGTTTATTTAATTAATTATAAATCGTACATTTTAAGTTTTTTAATTTATATATATTTTTTTAAACTACAGGCCGGTATGATCTCTAAATTTTTTATTTAATTACAAATAAAAAATTTAAAGATTTTAATATTTTTTTTAAACTATAGGTATGATCTCTAAATTATTTTTTTAAACTATTTTTGCATGTGTTGTGTGTTAAGTGGCTTTATGTATGGTTTTATAAACCTCATCACATTTAATTCTGATCATCTCTTCTCTGATTCTCTCCCGGAACGTCTTCCCGTCTTCCAAGGTAATCGATGGTTTACTTTTGTTATGAGCTTAATGGGGTGGGGGTAAGAGGGGAGTCCTCAACCAAGAGGTTGTGGGCTCAAACCTCACCCAAGACAAAAGAAAAAATGTGTCATTAATGAGAGTGATCTACTTGTTGCAAAGAACAATACTAATGTGGTCGATCGTATGATAGGCAGCCATGAATGTAATTAAGCGTATGTAAAATTATATAATTTTGTTGGAAATATTACTACTTTGGTTAATTTCCTTTTTCAGTATAGTAATCTAGTTGTAATTTTGTTAACTTATGATTGTGGAAAGTTAAGAAATGAAGAGTGAGCAGGATCCACCCACCCAGTACGTCCTAGAGAAGGGGAAAGAACCCACGGTGGAGAAGAGGAAAAGAGGTAGACCCAGAAAGTATCCACCCACCCAGTACGTCCTAGAGAAGGGGAAAGCACCCATGGTGGAGAAGAGGAAAAGAGGTAGACCCAGAAAGTATCCACCCACCCAGTACGTCCTAAAGAAGGGGAAAGCACCCATGGTGAAAAATAGGAAAAGAGGTAGACTCACCAAGTATCCACCCACCCAAGAGGTTGTGGGTTCAAACCTCACCCAAGACAAAAAAGTGCGTCATTGATGAGAGTGATCTACTTGTTGCAAATAACAATACTACTATGGTCGATCGTATGATAGGTAGCTATGAGTGTAAATAATCATATGTAGAATTATTTAATTTTGTTGGAAATATTACTACTTTGGTTAATTTCCTTTTCCGGTATACTAATCTATTAGTAATTTTGTTAGCTTATGGTTGTGGAAAGTTAAGAAATGAAGAGTGAGCATGATCCACCCACCCAGTACGCCCTAGAGAAGGGGAAAGAACCCACCGTGGAGAAGAGGAAAAGAGGTAGACCCAGAAAGTATCCACCCACCCAGTACGTCCTAGAGAAGGGAAAGCACCTATGGTGGAGAAGAGGAAAAGAGGTAGACTCACCAAGTATCCACCCACCCAAGAGGTTGTGGGCTCAAACCTCACCCAAGACAAAAAAAATGCGTCATTAATGAGAGTGATCTACTTGTTACAAATAACAATACTACTGTGGTCGATCGTATGATAGGCAGCCATGAGTGCAATTAAGCGTATGTAGAATTATATAATTTTGTTGAAAATATTACTACTTTGGTTAATTTCCTTTTCCGGTATACTAATCTAGTTGTAATTTTGTTAGCTTATGATTGTGGAAAGTTAAGAAATGAAGAGTGAGCAGGATCCACCCACCTAGTACGTCCTAGAGAAGGAGAAAGAACCCATGGTGGAGAAGAGGAAAAGAGGTAGACCCAGAAAGTATCCACCCACCCAGTACATCCTATAGAAGGGGAAAGCACCCATGGTGGAGAAGAGGAAAAGAGGTAGACCCCAAAAGTATCCACCCACCCAGTACGTCCTAGAGAAGGGGAAAGCACCAATGGTGGAGAAGAGGAAAAGAGGTAGACTCACCAAGTATCCACCCACCCAGTACTTCCTAGAGAACAGGAAAGCAAGAGGGAGACCAAGAAAGAATTTGAAACATGATGGTTTAGGTAATTATAAAGATTTTTTTTATGTTAAAGTATAGGTTCTTATCTTTCTTTGCTTTGGATATACTCTGCTAGTGTGCTTATTGCTAAAGGTTTTGAATGCAATATGTACATTTCTTTTAACGTATGCCCGTTCACATGTCTTTCTTTATTTACCGCAGATTTTCTCTATGCTAATCGAGGCTTTTTGTTGATTATCACAAATTCAGTTTCATCTTTTCAGGTAATAATGTCATCAAGTTTTCTTATTTGAACTATGTATCTATATATATATATATATATATATATATATATTAATTGCAACCTCTTCAACCCTTCATGTCTTGCCTTTGTGTTACGAGCACCTTCATCTAAACAACAACTTTCCGGTGGGTCCAATTGTTTTAACCAATGGTTGGTGTAAGTCATGGGAGCTGGAGATCCAAAAGAAAAGTCACTTCTTCTCCTTTACCAATGGATGACACAAGATGGCAAAAGACCTTGGTGTGGATATGGGCTAGGCTATGCTGTTCAAGTTGGTTGATACTCATGCATTCCACATTGAGGTTTACAATGCAAGCGGTAAAGCCCAAATTTTTTCTACAAAAGAAAGTGAGGAAGATGATGCTGATGAAGATGGTGATGATGGGGATGATGTTGATGTTGAGGAAGATGGTGATGGTGATGATGATGATGATGATGTTGATGTTGATAATAATGATGATCATGATGAGGGCAAGGTTTCATTTGTTGACCGCCTTGCGCTAAAACTTGTAAGTATTAGGCTTAGATAGTTTACGCAATTTGTAATTGTAAGTTTCCAATACCTATTTATTACTGTTAGTTATGGTCGTTTTTGAAATTGTTATCTCATGATTTTTATGTAGCAATTTTTAGAGGATTTTGCAGAGAAGACTTGATTGGATTCGTTAGAAGAGATGCAGGTCATAATTCCTCCCGTTTCCACAATAAGGACGTTGAAGGTGAAGGTGGAGCATGTAGAAGGCCGGAGTAGGTATTGTCTGCAGGGGTGGGCTCGTGTTGGTGTGTTTGGGTCCGGTTTGTATTCGGAACTAGGCACAAGTTACAAATTCACATTTGTCAAGAAAAAGAATATGTTATTTGTTACACAAGAAGGCTCAAACTATGTTTTGTGCACTAAAATTTGACATGTTATAATTTTGTTATGTTATTGTTTTGCGCACTAAATTTTTTTATTGTTAAATTGTTTTGTTTGTTATGTTATTGTTATTGTTGAATGGTTCAAAAACCAAGCATAAAAATATAAAGGCACATGAGATTGGGATAGCAAGGTGCGGATAATATTGTTGATGGACCAGATGTAAAATAAAACAGCTATTATTTCAAACAACTGCTCTTTCTTTAAAAACTTCTGAAAATTTCAAATTGGTGGATGTAAAAACATTAACCAGCAGTTGTGTTTCATCCAACTTTTTAACCCTTGATTTCAGGCTATTCAAAAACTATATTAAACCCCATTCGTATCATTCTAAACCTTTTCCCACACTCGACTGAAGTTTAAAATTCCTTCGATTCTTTTCTTACTTACTCGCGATCATGGCCATTCGACCTACTCACAACCTGCGTCCATATCTCACAAAATCAGAGGATCATCCACAATATCACTAAATGATCAATTTGATAACCGATTCCTCTTATCACAAAGCTCTTACAGTTAGCCCACCTATCTATTTGACTATTCTTGAAGATTTTTGGAAAAATGCCAGGGTTATCAAAGACGAAAAACACAACACCATTTCGATTATGTCAGACATTGGTTCAAAACCAATTACATTAACTCATGAGACCCTCACAACAAGCCTAGATCTTGGTGATGCTGACGGTGTTGACCAATTTACAAAACATCTCATGCATATTGAATTCATTGAGAGAAGTTATCTTGGTCAAATAACCTCAACAACTTTGGATAAGGGTATGTAATCTGCAAGTTTAAAATTCCTTTTTCATACTCTTGTGGTATGTTTTTCAGGGAAGAGTGGTACATGGAATGAAATTCCATAAAATACTCAATACGTGGCTTATGCCATTTTAATAGGGCAAAGCTTCAAAGTTTCAAAAATAATTTTTAAAGACATGTGTTCCAACACTACTTCACAAACAAAATTTTTGATGTACCCTAGACTTGTTATGGCATATATTCAAAAGGAATTGCCTGAAAACATTTACAAAAGGGGTAAATTGGTTACCATCAAGTCTCTTGAAACAAACTTTTACAAGGATGGAATCAACAAAACAAATTTTGGTTGATGAGGATGACCAGCACAACAAAATGAGCCTACTGTTCCTGCTAACCAAAGGGAAGAACCCATCCCTGATTTGGAACCCATAGCAGAAATCCTAAGGAAGATAAAATCCAAATCCAAAGCCACATCTAGAGCTGATGTATTACTTGAGCATCATACTCAAAGTCCATCTCCCAGGATTGACTCTTTTCACTACTCACCACCCCCACAAAATTTACCGTTATATATGTTGATTGATGCAATCACTGAGGGTATATCTCATGAGGATTTCTCAAGTGGAGCAGCTACTATAGTTGTAGAAACCACAGTTTCACATCTGGACAGTAGGTACATAGCTAAGACTCCCTTAACGACAACAACTGTTGAGTCCACAATAGTTCCCTCTACAACAGTTGGAAGTCCCCATGACCAATACAAAGGGGCATATGCACCCATTGACATTGAACATGTTCATGTCACAGGGACATATACAACCACTTCAATTGGTAATCTAGTGGATCCTATTAACTTAGGTGATGGATTAAGATATAGGGAATTGATGAAGAGAATGTCCAATGTAGAGGCTTCTTGCTCAACAATTAAAGAATCTCTTACCAAGAAGCCTTCTACTGAAACTCCAAGTCAAGAAAACACAAATTTGTTAGACACCATGAAGAAAGAGTTTGAGTCTTCAATAAACAAAGTGATTTCCTAAATCAAGCTTCCAACTCCTGAAGAATTGACTCCAATCATATGGAAAGCCTTCCGGCCACTCCTAAAAGAGAATCAGAGGGCACTGGATGATTCTCTGAAATAACACATGGAGGCAATGAGAAATTATGTTGATGCAGGATACAAGGACACGCATGTAGATGTAAGTGTAATAAGAACACAGTTAGAACAATTAACTGGTGTTACACCACTTCCTCCTAAATTCCCAGATGATGATGCCCAAAAGCAAAAGAAAGAAAACAAGAAAGTAGACTACTTTGAAGCAGAGAAAGCACAAGAAGCTGCAAAAGAAAAGGAAAGGTTAAGAAAAAACAGAGAGGCAGAATCTGCAGCAGTTGTCAGACAGATAATTGAAGAGCATGTTGAAAAAGGTAATCAAGGTTCATTAAATACTTCAGGTACAGGAACAAAGATTCATGCAGGATCTGTAAGAAAACAAGTTTTAAAGAAAAGTGTTGAACCTGGAGTCAAAAGGCATGCTCCTGAACATGCAGCTGAAGCCTTAAACAAATCTGAACCAACGGGTCCAGCAGTAAACCCAAAATCTACTCCACCACAAACAACTAGACTTAAAAGGCCCACTCCTGAACTACTGCTACAAGTGCTGTTGCAACAAAACCACTTTTTCCAGTAGTTGAGCCTTCAAAAGATACAGAAATGACTGAGACTATAACACAGAGTACAACTACTGTTGCACCAGCTTTAGTGCCAACAGCAGTTTCAAGTTCAAGAATATTTCCAAAAAATACCAAAAATACCCCTAAAAGAAGGAAGATGGTGGTACATGAAAGTGATGAAGATGAGGCTACTCCAAATGCACCAACAAAATCGCCACTAGCAACTACACAACCTCCACCAACATCACTTCCCATCATGAGCATAAATCAAGAAGTTCTGCAATTCTTTGACCCACCTTCTTCTGGACAGTTAGTGTTTCCCTCATTGGCAAACATCATCACTTCTTATACAATACCAAAGACTTTTCAGGAATACATTAAAATGAAAGAAAAACAAATTCAAGACGATGTTGCAATAAAGTGTAAAGCAAGTCTGATAAAGAGACCATATAGATGTTAGCAAAGGAATTGTTGATCATCAGAGACCTAGAAGACATTGCCTTCGTAAATGCCAAGAACTTTCAAATGCAACAGTCACATATTCCAATCTACGTGTAACATTAAAAAAAGATCATATTGATTGGATCATGCAGAACAAGAAGTACATTGTAAAAAGAGGTCAGTATGTAGATTGGACCATAGAAGCATTGGAAGGGGAAATCATGAGGATTAGTAAAATGATGGAACACCCTTCTAGTGCACAAATACCACCAAATTGGAAAGCATGTAAAACAACTACTAGTGTTGATAAGGCACTCAAAATGAAGAGAATGAAGGATGAAATGATAGAAGCAAAGATGGATCAACCTGCTACAATTAAAAGATGTAATGAAAGAAAAACTTTTGAAAACTACAAGAGTTTGGAAGATCTCAGAAAGAACTTTCCTGAAAAGGTGCCACCCAAGCCAGTCTGCGATGATTAAGCTCTACCAATAAGAACCTCGTTGAATCCAACTGAGCCTCCAACTGCAGACCAAATCTCAGCTGCAGCTAGATCATACTTTGCAGGACTAAAAATCCAAAAAGAGACACCTCCTGATCAAGTTGCTGCAGATGTGAAGATCATCATGTATGAATCTCTGAGGATGGACAAGTGGCTAGACCTAGCTAGATCATAACTGATATGTACAAGAACTGATGTTTTTTTATATATATGTACAATTTATCTTTGCAAATGGTCAAATATTGGTCAATAGATGGTAAATGGTCAAGTGGTCAGTATATGGTCACATGATCAACTGTTATGTCTTTGGATTTCAGTATACGGTCAATTGTGCAACTGCTATGTCTTTGGTTTGATTTATATTAGTTTGATTTAGCCAATATGATTAGCTACCATAAAGAGTCTAAGACGATTCATCTTTTGCTAAGCGTGGTCTATACCTATGACAGTTTCTATTCCTGAGGCATCCAGGCTAACTAAGATGGCTAAAAGTTTCCAACGGCACACGTTTCTATTTACACTAGGACTCCGTTGAGCGTACAAAAAATTAAACAGTTAGGAAAAGATACGCACCGACCTGGCGTCAAGCTTTCTCTCAACCCTCCTTATCGATCATCTGGTATACTCTTGCCTTTGCTGTGGCCTTTGGTTTCTTACATTCATTACCATAATTCCCCTTCTCGCCACAGTTATAACATACACGTTTGTCTGGGCAACTGCGAGAAAGGTGACTTTGCTTGTCACACTTATAGCATCCCATCGTTCCTATCATGCATTCGCCCCCAAGCTTCTTTCCACACTTACCGCACGTCCCATCGGTGTCTATCCTCGCTCTTGCTTTGCTTGGACCCTGGAAGTCTTCGCATGTTCGCTTAATAGCTTGTTTCTTGGATGATTCATGGACGACTTCGGTAGACGCTATAACATCATACACAACTCCACTCAGGATAACCACCGACTCAAAAGAACTCGATGTGTTGGCCTTGACATAGGTACGAACTTTTGAAGGAAACCCTTGAACATAGTAATGAATCCTACTCTCCTCCATGGTTACTAGATGAGGCACCCTGTGTGCCAAGTTTGTGTACTTGGAAGTGTATTGCCTGTGAGTCATGAGTCCGGCTTGCAAAGTCAGGAACCCCCTTTCCACCTTGTGGACTTCGTTCTTAGGGCAGAACTTCTCAATTACTAACGATTTCAGGTCATTCCACCTTATTATCTTGACCGCTTGGTCACCCTTTGCCTATTTCACAATCTCCCACCAGTGTGCCGCCTCTCCCTTCAGCGACTTTGCTGCGAACCTAACCACTTAAATCGGTCAGCATTCACTGAGGTGGATGGTGGACTCCATGCCATTGACCCAATACAAGGTATCTGCTGCCTCTTTTTCCCCCATAATCTCAGGTAATTCTTAACCTCGGATCGCCTTGTAGTCACATCCGCGAGCAGGCGGTGCAACATTTCCCACAGGATTTGGCCCTCCCATAGCTGGAAGTACCACAGGTCCTTCAGTGACCAGTGTTGCACTAGGGCCTTCATTGGCTTTCCTCAAGGCTTCAGCCAGCATGGCCGGTAAGATTTCTTTCAGCAGTCGGGTGAATTCTTGGTCGAGAGCTGCCTGCACGGCTGGTTCAAATTAAAATGTCTGGTCAGCTTCTTACGCATGCTCAGTATTGGGCTGACTAGCTGTCATATTGGTATGTGTGGTGTGGGCACTCCCCTCAATCTCTTGTTCTTCGTTCACTTGTGCCCCACCGTGGCGGCTAGTTCGCCCACCACGTCTTCCTCCTCCACCTCTTTTAACTCCTCCCCGCCTAGCCATTTCTCACTGAAAGATAGGGAACAAAAGGATTTAATTTCATCATGCTAGGGAATAGGTAGAACACAATAAGTAAAGTAAAATATTAATATACACCGCCATCTATAATTAACCATTATATCCCTTCTCGTTTTCTAATTATTCACATTCATGATTCCACTAAAGCCTCTATTCTTATCTTGACACTCTAAGTAGGGAAAGAAAACCTTACTTACTATAAGCTTATGATGTTTTGGCTTCAAGTTACCCATACTGGCATCCGATACTTGGTCCCATTCTCAGTTTAAGTCTAGACATCGGGGATGTCCAAAACTCTCAAACTATGGCTCTGATACCAACTTGTAAGGCCCTAAACCCGAGAGGCCTCACTTATTGGGTTTATTAATCAACACATCGCTCTTAAACATAAGACATTCTCAATCACAGCGAAAACGATTTAAACATAACATAAACGACGTATTACATAACATGTCTTGAACTTTCTTGTCTGGTACGAATTTAAACTTGTCTTAAAACATCATAAACTGTAAACATAAAATACTAAACATAACAACGGGATGTTAGATCTTCTCTTCGGGGTAACTCCTCAAGCCAGCCAACCATCCAAACTGCCACCTACACGTAGCTGATATGCATACTAAAAATCAGCAATGCTGAGTGAGTTTTAACACTTACATAAAAAATTTATACATAGTTTAAAAGAAGAAAGTTTTGCTTCATCATATCTTTTAACACCAATAAGGCAAAACTATACATATAGTATCTTTTAACTCGTACATACATTATCTTAACTGAAACTTATCTTTAACTTTCCATTTCTTCCTATATTTGCCCTAACTCACTCAAGTTCAATGGCTGAAAAATAAGGGAAAATAACACCATACATCATCGTAACATTTTGTAACAGTCCTGACTAGTGTCAATACGCTGTCACCATGCCGTTAATTCTATTTATAACTGTTTAGGCACTAAGCCCTTCTATAGGCACTTAAGCCCTACTATAGGCATTGAGCCCTACTATATGCACCAAGCCCTTCTTTAGGCACTGATCCGTTCTATAGGAGCCCTACGTTAGGCACTGAGCCCTTCTATAGGCACTGAGCCCTACTATAGGCATTGAGCCCTAATATAGGCACTAAGCCCTTCTATAGGCATTGAGCCCTACTTTAGGCACTGAGCCCATAACTAACTCTCTGTACGTAGTAACATTTGTTTCCGTAGAAACCGTAGCTTGACTTAGTACTTATTCCCGAAGGAAACTTTATCTTCACTTTCTTTGTTAATGAAATGACTTTCTATAAGACTTTACATTCATTCTTCTTTTGAAAACATCTTTATTGATCGTAAATGTTTCATATTATCATTCATAAAACTTCGTTTGCCCCTTTTAAACCTTGCTATAAATCATGACTTTCGCCATTGTTCATTATTATAAAATACGTAATAAACACTCTCCTCTATGTATGCACACCAACCCTAAAGTAGACAAAAAGGGGATTAGAACTCACCTGATATACTGTCTACTGAAACTAAAACTCGGGCTACACGTGTTCTACGTGATCTGTACGAATACAATACATGAAATTGGTTAAAATTGCCAGTGTCGACTGATACACTGCCGAGTCGGCTGAGAGAGTCGGCCGACATTCCCAAGAGTCGGCTGATACTCTAGAGAGTCGCCTGAACTTGCGTTCAGGACTTGTGTCATGCTATAGAAAGGCCGATACTCTCACTTGGCCGATTCTCACTTGGCCGATACTCATCTTCTTCTTCTTCATCAAGAGTCGCCACATGAAGGTGACCGACTCTTGAGTGTCGGCTCAAGAACACAGATTCTAATCAAGAACTTGTTAAATGTGAAAATGTTGGAAATGAAGGTGGAGAGGATGAAGTTGGGGTTATATGGAGCCCAACTCCCTCTCCCTCGGCCCATGCGTTTCGACCCATGGCCTACTTCATTCCCCCTTCATCGGTTAAATGTATATCCCGTGCTCGATCTAACGCTTTCAAAATACGGGATGTTACATTTAGATGTCTATCCATTGATTACGTTGTACATTATATGGCTTTAAGCATTCTCCTAGGGCATGGCTTGGTCGTTTTGCTAGTGTTATGAGTGCGTTTTGGATGGTTTTTGTTGAAAGTGATGACTTTATTTGAGCAAGTGTGACTTTGATTAAGTAAAACTGACTTTGATTGACTAACATCATAACCTTACAAAGAAAATCGGACACTCATAAACTGACTTTGATTGACTTTATTTGAGCAGTATAGTCGTTGATACTAGTGCTACTCCAAGCCGATGTTGCGTACATACCATGAGAAAAATCGGGACAGTGCTCGGCAGGGCTCTGTAATGAGGATGTTGTATAACTGGTTATTATGGGTAACGACGGTTACTCTAGCGTCGACGATCACTAAGTAAGAATGAAGAAGCCCGTTTAGGGGCACAGAAAAGTCAGGTATCGGCCTTTGGACGTTGAGCCTTAGGGAACAATACTTGCAGAGAAAGTTCCTTAGGGAAATAAGAATGAAGGAGCCCGCTTGGGGGCACAGAACAGATTATAGACATTAATGTATGACTTAAAGAAAAGAGCACAAAGTAAATACGTATGTATGTATAAGAAGAAAGAAATATTTTATTGTATTATGTATGTAATATAATATATATGTTTAAAGAACATTTTCAAAGAAAATATTTGATATAAAGTTAAAGAAAAGAACACTTGAACTCACCAGCGTTAGCTGATTATTTTATTATGCACATCAGGTAGCAAAGTAAAGAAAATGATATGAAGTCGCAAGGGCTTAGGAAGAGAATAGCTGGATGGTTGCTGCTAGCAAGACTGACATCTCCTTTATCAGGTTTATGTTTAAGACAATTTAAGTTTTAATTATTTCAGAATTTTGTAAAGACTTATGATGTTAATGTTTAATGTTTAATTCAAATTTTAAGAGCTATGATTATGCATTGTTTGTCAACTATGAGAGGTGTCCGGTTTGGGGCCTTTCAAGTTGGTATCAGAGCCATAGTTTGAGAGATTCGGACATTCGTCAAAATGTCTGGACTTAAACTAAGAATGGGACAGAATAATGGGATGTCAATCAGAGCAGCCAAGCCACGAAAGAAGAACAATAAGGCCTTAGTAATAGATAACAGTAGACACATTAGACAGTAAAGTCCTTAGGATAGAAAGGTGGTCCATGTCCTAGCTTAGAACATAGACACTAAATACCTTAGAATAGAAAATAGAAAGAATGTGTCCTGATATCGAAACTATGGACTAGCGTACAGATGTTACTCTGACAGGGAATGTTCAGAAACCAAGAAGTAAAGTAAATTAGTAATTTCATACCGGTCTCTGTAATTAGTAATTTACGTTACATCATGATGTTCTAAATAATAACCTATCATGATGACTCGAGTATTCCTTGTTCGCAGTAACAAAAACATCATGGCTGGAAGAAGAGGTGCTAAGAGAGGGGCAGGTACTGGACGTAGAGGTAGACGCTGCGTCACCCTCGTTTCATGGATCAGTGTCGATCCATACCACAAATGAAAATACTCAAAATGACGATGGAGCATACAACAAAAAAGGCTTAGTCTTAGAGCCAATTTTTAAGAAAGCAATAGTCGACGAAGTGGCTACAGTTCTGAAAAACACTCTATCCGCAGCACTCGCTGAGGCTCTGAAGACTGTGGAAGAAGAAAAGGGAAGAGGCCTACGGGCCGAGAATAGAAATGTGATTGAAACTAAGTCTGAAAGTGATGACTCCGACTATGATGAGAAGCGCGGATATGACTACAAATCCTTCCGGAACTGTAACCCGCCAAATTTTGACATACTACTGGATTGACCGCATGACTGCAGTCATCAAGATGAGTGAATGCCATGCTGACCAGGCGGTAGGGTTTGCCGCTCATTCTTTTGCCTTCGAGGCACTGAGCTGGTGGGAGAATGTGAAGAAAGCTAAGTTTGAAAGACATATTGATAGAATGAAGTGGGACAATCTAAAATCCCTTGTTATTCAAAAGTTTTGTCCCCAAAATGAGATTGACAAGATGGAAGAAGCCTTCGTGGAACTCAAGGCTGGTAGCATGATGCACCGACAGTTCACCTTCAAATTTAATGAGTTAACTCAGATGGTTCCACATTTGGTGAACACAGAAGAAAGAAGGATCAAATGCTATATACATAAGCTACCTCCAAGAGTTCGCACGATCATTAATGCCAACACTCCTGGAGACTTTGACTCGGTGGTGGCTATGAGTGCAAAGATTTTTGATGATGTGGCCGCAGAAGGCGCAGCCCCGGCTAAAACTAAAAAGAAGTGGTCTAACGCCACTAAGCGCTCAGGCGGGGATTGGTCTGCCTCGAAAAGTAAGAAGCCAAGGGTTGAGGAAAAATTCAACTGCAGCAAACGTGGTAAGGCGCACCTTGGGAGTGCAAGTATGGGCTAGACATATGTTACCGTTGTGGCAAGACTGGGCATATATCTCGAGATTGTACCCGTGCCATGGGTTCTACCAACTATGGAAAGTGTCACAACTGTGGCGAGTCAGGTCATATCTCCATGGACTGTCGCAAGCCTAGGGCGGTAAACAATGAAAAGACAAAGGAGGTTGAGAAAGGGGGGGGGGCGAGGACCAGAGCCTATGCTCTGACACAGGAGGAAGCAAGGGGAGATCCTAACGTGGTGTGAGGTACGTTCATCCTTGACCATGCCTTTTTTCTGTTCTGTTTGATTCGGGTGCTAGTAAAAGTTTTATATCCTCCTCGTTCTGTAAAAGATTGAAATACAAAACTTCCAAGATATAAAGGGCCTTTAATGTAGAGACTGTCGTGGGTAGGAACACTAAATTGGTAGAATTGGTAGACGACCTTACCATAAAGATAGACGGCCATAGATTTTCGGTTAGATTATTCGTTATAGCGTTGGAGGGATTCGATGTAGTATTGGGAATGGATTGGTTAGCTGCCAATGAAGCTAGTATTGTGTGTAAACGAAATGTAATTCAGCTCAACCCTCCTGATGGCAGCGAGGTCGTGATTTACGGGGAACGTGACATTCCGTTAACTAATGTAATCTCAATGATGAAAGCAGAAAGGTATATGAAGCGTGGGTGTGAGGCCTACTTGGATTACGTGATCGATAAAGACATGAAAGAGAAAGAGTTAAGCGAAGTACCCGTGGAATGCCATTATCCGGAAGTGTTCCCTGAGGAATTGCCTGGATTGCTGCCTGATCGGGAAACGGAATTCCAAATAGATCTAATGCCAGGTGCCTGGATTCTTGCCTATATGTGAGACTTACTCGTCAGAGAACCTAGTAGAATTGTTCATCAACGAGATTGTGGCCAGACACAGTATGCCCTTGTCTATTGTGTCAAACCGGGACACGCGATTCACATCGAGGTTCTGGAAAAGATTCCATGAGAGGCAATGGGTACAATACTTAATATCATCACAGCTTACCATCCGCAAACCGATGGAAAATCCGAAAGGACTATCCAAACTCTTAAGGACATGCTACGGGCATGTATCATTGACTTCGGCGGTAGTTGGGATAGCCATTTACCACTGGCGGAGTTTTCTTACAACAGCAGTTATCATGTGACCATTGGAATGCCACCTTATGAAATGCTATATGGGAGAAAGTGTAGGACGCCCGTCTGTTGGGGTGAAATCGGGCAGAAAGACTTCGCAAGCCTTGATGTAGTCAAAGCAACTTCTGAGAAGTTTGACCAAATCAAAGCCCGAATGAAAGTTTTTGTTAACTCTGAATTTTGTACAAGACTTCCGCTGTTGATATTTAATGTTTAGTTCAAGGATTAAGAACTATGTTTATGCTATGTTTACCAACTATGAGAGCCTTTCAAGTTGGTATCAGAGCCATAGTTTGAGAGATTCAGACATTCGCCAAAATTTCTGAACTTAAACTGAGAATGGGACAGAAGAATTCCAAATAGATCTAATGACAGGTGCCCAGTCCGTTGCCAAAGCACTTTATCAACTAGCGCCACTTGAGATGAAAGAGATGATGACCCACTACCCAGGATCGACGATCTGTTTGACCAACTGCAAGGCACCAAATGGTTCTCAAAAATCGACATGCAGTCGGGTTATCATCAACTAAAAGTAAGAGAGGAGGACATACCTAAAACCACATTCTGGACGCGGTATGGACACTACGAGTGATGTGTGATGTCTTTTAGGTTGACAAATGCTCCCACAACATTCATGGATATGATGAACAGAGTGTGTCGACCAATGTTAGACCAATCAGTAATAGTCTTCATTGATGATATACTCTTATATTCTAAGAGCGAAGGTGATCATGCATGTCATCTGCGAGAAGTTTTGGACACACTAAAGACAGAGAAGCTATATGCTAAGTTTTTGAAATGCGCTTTATGTCTAAAGGAAGTCCAATTCCTAGGTTATGTGATTAACGCAGAAGGCATCATGGTAGACCCAACAAAGATTGATGTAGTGTGGAATTGGGAAATTCCGAGAACACAAACGGATGTACGAAGTTTTCTTGGTTTGGCATGCTACTACCGGAGGTTTATACAAAACTTCTCCAATATAGACTCACCCTTAACCAAATTAACCCGAAAGTAAGTAAAGTATGAATGGGGCCAGGCCCAAACAAATTCCTTTGAGGAATTAAAGAAGAGGTTGACCCAAGCATCAGTGCTAACCCTAACCGATGGTAACGAGGACCTAGTGGTGGATTCCGACACTTTAGGTTAGGATGTATGTTCATGCAACGAGGGAAGGTGAATGTCACACCCGTAACACAAGAAAGTTATCTAACCGGAGTAGTACCTCCAACAGATATGTTCCCTGGAAAGATCGACGGGTCTAGGAGAGATTTATACACCGTTCTTTCCTAGACAAAACATTCCGTTTGCTAGATAACTATATACCAGTCAGAAGGTCGCCTTCTAGTTACTGTGACGTCGATACCAAAAACACACAGTGGAAGACTTAAAATAATAACTATTTCATTCCATATATAACATTGTTTTACAATAAGGACTCACTGGTAAATACAACATAAACTTTGGTCTTATATCTCACGAAGAATCATGCCATCCATTCAGGCTTTACGGTCACATAAGAACCTGCCCTCAGTCATCCCTATCTCAAAACACCTGTACATCTACTGGAATGCCAACTACAAGCTAGTGGTCACCTGTGCTTAAAAACATTTGAAAATATTTTGGATCAGCATAACGCTGGTGAGTTCATAAACAAAATCGTATTTTCACAACATGTATCCATGATACAAGAATGCCCCATCTGGGTCTTATAATCATTCCCTCCTAATCCATCACCCATTAACCTCACATGGATTCTGAGTCTACAACATACATATATACGGGCGACTCCCTAGCTTCTGGATACAAGTCCGGCCAAATACGAGAGGATCAGTTCTCGCCCGTCAGTCCCCCTAATCATGGCCATAAAAAGTACTTATTATAGGATATATGCACGGATGGTATTAGGATCTCAGATCAAAATCATTTACAAAACATTTTATATAGCATAGTTTAGAGGAACTCACCTCAAGCAGAACATCCTTCTGGATCAAATATAATAATTAACACCTCGACGAAACCCTAAATCATAACCGACATTATGATAATCAACATCCCAATCTTAGGTTTACACGAAGGAATCTTAGGGTGTTCAGAAGCCTTACCTCGGCGCTATATACGGCAATTTGCAGACGAATTGCGAGAAACCGGACCCTTGTATGCGAACCATGACTCGGGAATGGAATACCAGAGCTTAAGTGTGTGTTTTGGAATTGTGTTTGTGTGTGAATTGGGTTAGAGTCGAGCCATCTATTTATAGGGTAAAATCGAACTCATGTCGGACCGACATCTAAAAGAAATCGGTCCGACATCCTTTATGTCCGTTTATTTGACTTAGCGGCCACATATCAGACGGACATACAAAGCATATCTGTCTGACTTCCACATATCGGACCGAGTTGTAAAACATATCGGTCCGACGTAGGGTTGATTCATCAGCTGAGTCACGGGACACGTGTCCTCACCTGGTTCATTCCGACATCCACAACATTTTCAGATTTTTTTTCCCTTTTAGTCATCCATCTTTGGATAATTTGCAGTTTAACCCCTGAACTTTTTCTTTTGATGCTTTTAGCCTATATTTTACTTGGGAACTATCCGGGTGTTACAAATCTCCCCTCCTTAAAAGAATTTCATCCTTGAAACTCAATATTAATCAAACAAGTGCGGGTATTTATCTTTCATCTGCTTTGTTAATTCCCAAGTTTGGTCTGCACCCTTCAGACCTAGCCATTGTACCAGTACCATTGGTATAGTTTTCTTTCTCAATTTTCGATCTTGGGGTCCTACGATCTTAACAGGTTGTTCGGTGAATTAGAGTTTGTCATCAACATGGACATCATCTAACGAAACTTGGAACGTGTTATGAATATTCTGCAATGCTTCAGACAATTCAAGTTTATATGCCACTACTCCAATTCTTAATTGAGTTTGTAAGGTCCAATATATCTTGGCCCTAATTTCCTCGTTTTTGGAAACTTATAACACCTTTCCAAGGTGATACTCTTAACATGATGTAGTCACCTACTTGGAATTCTAACAGCCTTCGTCGTCTGTCTGCATAACTCTTCTGTCAATCTTGTGCAGCTTTTAATCTTTGTTTGAACTGGACTATCTTATTAGTTGTTTCCTGTAAGATTTCTTGTCCAGATAGTTGGTTACCTCCAACTTCCGTCCAACAAATTGGAGTTCTGCATTTCCTACTATATAATGCTTCAAAAGGTGCAGCTTTTATACTTGAATGGTAGCTATTGTTGTAAGAAAATTCTATCAATGGTAGATGATTATCCCAACTACCTCTAAATTCAATTGTACAAGCCCTAAGTATATCTTCTAGGGTTTGGATTGTTCTTTCACTTTGTCCTTCAGTTTGAGGGTGATATGCTGTACTCATATTGATTCGAGTTCCCAATTCTATCTGGAAACTAGTCTAGAATCTGGAAGTGAACCGACTATCTCTATCAGAGATAATAGATAGTCGTATACCATGACGACTCACAATTTCATTGATGTAGAGTCGGGCAAGTTTATCCATTGAATAATTCTCACTGATAGGAATGAAGTGGCTGATTTGGTTAGTCAATCAACCATGACCCAAATAGCATCATGCCCTTTTTGGGTTTTCGACAGTTTCGTGACAAAGTCCACAGTAATCCTATCCCATTTCCATACAGGTATCTCTAACATACTGAGTTATGGTTCTCTTTATGTTAGGCTAACAGTAATGAGTCTTTAAACATTTGTACATTTTGTCTGCTCCAGGATGTATAGAGTATTTAGATTTGTGAGCTTCATCCATCACTTTTGTTTGAATTTCTCCAAGTTTAGGAATCCAAATTCTACATCCAAATCTTAGGGTTCCGTCATCGCTTTTAGTTAATAAATTCTCCTTACCAAGCATGCGTTCCTTCTTGATGTTATCTTTTTGTCGGGCTTGAGTTTGAATTTCCTTGATCTGATCCATCTAGTCTATCTTGATTTCTAACCTTTGAGCTCTTATCTTAATTGGTTTGATTCTCTCCTTCCAACTTAACGCATCTGCTACAACATTAGCCTTCCCAGGATGGTATTTAATCTCACAATCATAATCATTAATAAGTTCCATCCATCTTCTTTGTCTCATATTCAATTCCTTCTGACTGAATATATGCCAGAGAATTTTATGGTCTGTATATATCATACACTTAGTACCATACAGATAGTGTCTCCAAATCTTTAGATCAAATACTATGGAACCAACTTCGAGATCGTGTGTGGTAAAGTTCTTTTCATGAACTTTAAGTTGGTGTGATGCGTAGGCAATAACCTTATCTCGCTGCATCAACACACAACCTAGACCAATTCGGGAAGCATCACAATAGATGACGAAGTCATCATTCCCTTTGGGTAATGCTAAGATTGGTGTAGAGCTAAGTTTATGTTTAAGGGTTTTGAATGCTTCCTCTTGCTTTTGACTCCATTCAAACTTCACAGCTTTCTGAGTTAGGGTAGTTAATGGAGTAGCAATCTTGGACAAGTCTTGTATAAATCGTCGGTAATATCCAGCTAGTCCAAGAAAGCTTCAAACTTCTGTCGGTGTCTTCGGAATTTCCCACTTCATGATTGCTTCGATCTTGGCTGGATCTACTTGGATTCCCTTATGATTTATAACATTTCCTAGGAATTGTACTCTTGTTTCCAAAATTCGCATTTGGAAAATTTAGTGTATAACTTCTCTTTTCTAAGAGTTTCCAGGATTATCTAAAGATGTTTGGCATGTTCTTCTTGAGTTCGAGAGTAGATAAGGATATCATCTATGAACAATATAACGAATTTTTCCAAGAATTATTTATGTAACATCCCAGGAATACAACAACTAATGATTCGGGTTAGTGAACGCCTCGAACCCGTATTTAGCATAGTAACGAGTAGAGTTAGACGAATAAGGTACGTTTAAGCAACTGAATTAGACACGAATTGAGCAGTTCAAGTCAAATACGCTCAGTTAAGAATAGTGAGAGGACCCGGAAGCAACTGTTGATTGTATTTAATCAACTTACGGGAAACCCTAAGCCATTTTTTGGCTAGGTTCGTGCGACGGCAGCCGCAAGGGAGAAGAAGGAAGCCGACGAAGCCGGGAAGCCAAAGACTGTGGATCGCGGTGGTTTGGAACACGAGACTTCACTACATGATCAAGGTAATCCTCAAACCGTTATCTTTTTCATTTCCTGTTTTTGGTTAGCCCAAAAACCCGACAAGGGTTTGCGGCTGTGGTCATGATCAGCGGTGGGGGCGAAGAGGAAAGGGTGGCCGGCCTGTGGTGGTGGTCACGGGGGAAGAGGGGGATGACGTGACGGAGACGATGGTAGGCTGTGAAGTGGCGTAATGGCTGGGGAGGAGAAACACGGCTATTGGCGTGAGCGGCAGAAGACTGGGGAGTGCCAAAGCTCGCTGTTGCGGCTTGGTGACATGCGTAGGGCTACAACGGCCTAAGTTTGGTGCCTGGTGGACGAGTCGGCTATTGAGGTGGTGCACCGTTGAGGTGAACGGAGTGGAAGGGAGACGGGGTTTCACCTGGCATACGCGGTGACTCGAGTGGAAGCTAGCGGCGGTGGTGGGGTGAAGGCATTAGCCGGATAATGCGTGGTTAGGGTAAAGCTTTGCAAAGAAGAAGAGGTGGTGCGCATGGGCGTGCACGACGATGGATCACGGTGAAATGCGGGTGGCCAACATGGCGGCAACAAGTCACGGTGGTGGCTGTGCGAGTGATACAAGATGATACGCAGTGGTGCATGGACGAGTTCGGGAGTAGATCCAACATGAGCTAGGATTGCAAAGACGGGGTGTGGGTCATTAGGGTTTGCGTGGAAGTGTTACGTGCATGAATGGAACCCGGTTTCAGTATTCAGGTCTAGACAGGTCAAGAAATGTCCGACCCGTGTACCCGTGGAGCGAGGATTCAATGGTTCAACTGGCAAGTGGTTATGATGAGATGTGGAGTTTATATTTATGTGTTGTTCGACGTAAGAGTAGAACGTGTTCTGATCATGTGATCGAACGTTTGACAGGTTTGGGCTACGAGCGTGAACGGACGAGTTGCAGAGCAAAGGATTCGGACTCAGTAACTGGTGAGTTTTAATCCCCTATTCTTTAAACGTTTTTAATGTTTTGGGGCTATCATACATGCTTATGGGACTAGTTTAATCTATTAAACGTGAAAAGGTTTCGGGTCCTAACCCGATGTGTTTATGGATATAAAATGATTATTAAGGAGTCGTAGGGTCCATAGGAATATGTGAGTTAGAGATACGAGTTAATAATGTGTGACGTGTTAAAGGATGGTCGGGGAGAGTTGGGCTTTAAGCTAAATGCTTATGATTGCATGTGGGATATATATTGTCCTAGTGTTATGTGTGAGGTGCAGGTATAGTTAACTAGTCATGTAAGTGTAGTGTGATTTTATATGTCTATATTTGTGTTGAGTGTTTTGTGTCGTTGTCGTTGTCGTTGTGACACGACGTGTATTGTGTTTGCGTCTTTGTCTTTATGATACGGCAAACGGGATTGTGAAGGACGAAGTCCCTCGGGAAATCACCAACGGTGATATTATTTACAGGTAGATGATGAGCTCAGGGTGTGTTTAATGCCCTGACGAGGGTTCGGTGATGAGGTATGTGTTAGTGTGCTTACGTGTATATGTTAAATTTGTATGTAATTGTTGAGTTATATTTATTGTGCACGAGATGATATTAATGTGGTGTACAGATGATATTAATATGGTGATATTAAGGTGACGTGTAAATGATATTATTACGGTGTGTAGAGTTAGAACGACCGTTGAGTCAGGATTGAGTTGTGGCGTTTACAAGTGTCGTGTCAGTTAATTCGTGTAAGCCTTGGTTAAGGCTGAGTAGACAAGCGTCTAGAGATTTGTTGTGTTAATCAAGTTTGAGTTATTGTGTGAAGGATCGTGAGAGTACAAGATGGTTCTGTTCTTAGTTGAAATTGGCGGAAACAATAACAACTACACAAGTATAATCGAGTAAACAGAAAGAATACTGATAATAGCACTGCTGTATTAAGCTTTTGTGAATAAACGATTACAAGTGAAAACTCTATTGAAAAGCACAATTACAATGAAGTGTTTACACTGTATTTATACTAACTTAAAATCAAGACAGACCCTTTATTCTAAGGATCAGATCAAACACAGACCGTTGATCTTTTGAACAAAACTTATAATTTATGTTTAGTCTAAACTAGCTAACTTTATTGAAGCGTCTTCTTTATTCATCATGACTTGCATGCTTGGAGAAGAGCATTGTTGTCCGTCATTGGTTGCACCATTGAGGTTCCTTCTACTTGGAGTGTTGCAGTTGCTTTTGCAGAAAGTTGTTAGTGACGCTTGGCATGGATAGTCAGCTGCAACGATTGATCTTCAAGGTACAAGGCTGTCAGCAGCAACAAGTGTTGAATGCTGCTGATAAGCCTATCAGCAGCAACAAGTGTTGAATGCTGCTGATAAGCCTTTCAGCAGCAACAAGTGTTGAATGCTGCTGATAAGCCTATCAGCAACATTTGTACTTAGAAGAATTTTGTTGCAATCAGTATTTGGTTCTACAAACTCCCCCTAGACTGATGCTACCAAAACTCTTCTAATCCCTTTGTTGCTGAAGCTTTTGCATGTTGTAGACTATCCTTGCTACTTCATACCCTCTTGGATCCTTGCTGGGATTGTTCAATGGAAGCTCAGACAGAGTCTTGATGTCTTTTCTTTGCATTTTGAAGATTGTCTTGCTTGAACATCTCATCTGCTGCTTCTTTACATCTGTCAAGGTGAACTCATTCTTAGCAGCATTGTAGGACCAACTCACAAATGGAGAATGGGACTGGAGGGGTTTGATGTCTAGGCTTACATCTTTGCTAGGATTGAAGTGGTGTTTGATTGCTAGCACAAGACGTTTCCCATCCTCATTTACAGGTATGAGAGCTTCACCCAGCTCTAGAATTCTTCTAAGATCTGAATTTGGCAGTTGTAGAACTTCATCAACAGACTTGTACATAGATCTTCTTCTTTTAGTTCTCCCCCTGAAGACTTCAAACCACTGATCCTGTGAACTGTAGAACCAGTCAGCTATTTCTCTGGAGTCTTCTGGTTTAGGTGTGGGTTTGGATTTCTCCAGGAGAGGCTGTTGATGAGAGGGATCTGTGTGTGATGGTTTGGACATTTTGGGTGGAGGAGAGGAAGGTTTGGGGATGTTTGTGGAAGGTGTTTGGATAGTGGAAGTAGTTTCTGGGACAGAGGTTCTTTGTTTCTTGACTGGTCTTTTGTCTTCCTTTTCAGTGACCCTTGTCTTGAATGATATCTTTCCCAGTCTTTCTTCTTCTTCCTTTTTCACTTGTCTGTACAAGGCTTGTAGGTTCATGAAAGTCATGGGACCCAGCCTTCTTCCACTTTCTCCCCTTGCCTTAAGGAAGTCAATCATCACCTTCCTTTCTTCATGAGTCCTTCTGTTGAGTGCAATGGCCTTCTTTGATTTTTGGCGAGATTTTTCTTCCTCTTTAGCTCTCCTTTTCTTTGCCAGTTGCCCCTGCTGACCCATGAAGGCTCTATAGATCTCTTTATTTGACAGTTTTTCAAGGTAGTCGACATCCTCACCTTGAGAGATCAGAGCTTCAATCCACTCCTCCCTCATTTCTTTAGCTAATTCAAAATCAGTGATTCTGAATTTAGCATCTTCCTTCCTTTTCTTTTCTTCCTCCTCTTCTTCCCTGTTTATCTGTTCCTGCAGCTGTCTAGCAAGTTCTTCATCTTCATCAACTTGAGACACTGCATGGATTTTGACTTTCATTTCATCCAGCTGTTTGGCATGCAGCTGGATTTGTTGTTCTCTGAGGAGCATGGCTGCTTTTCTTTCTTGATGCCTTTTCAGGTCAGCCATCTCCTCTTCTTCTCTCTTATTCCTCCTCTCTTCCTTTTCTCTCTTCTCTCTGAGCAACCTCTCTTGATCTTCTTCGGTCATAATTCCCTTCCCTTTGTTTACATTGGATGCCTCTGCTTTGGCTTCACTGATCACAACAGCAGATGATTGTGGTGCTGTTGGGATCTCAGCCTCAGCTTCATTGGAAATTTTGGGAGATGATGAGGGAAGGACATTATGTTGGTCAATTTGGTACTCAGGACTTGTTATTTCTCTTAGTTGGTCCTGAATTGAAGATATTGACCCATAGGCTGCTGTATAGATGTCTACTCTAGGGGAAGCTGAGTTGGAGTCAGTATCAGAGGTTGACACAGACTCTTCCTCAGCAATCCGTCCTTCTTCAAGGTGGGCTTTGATAGTGACCATCATTGCCTGGCTTTCTAAAGAGTTGACATTGTAGATGTTGTCTCTGAGTTGAAAGATCTGGAATAGGAAGTCTGAGGGCAGCAGGAGGATGTTCCTGGTGTTGATGTTAAGATAGGTGTCGTTGCTTAGTAGGAAGGTATGGTCAAAGCTCTTATTGCTTACCCATCCAAGCACATCTAAGTCCTTGACCAATGATTTATACAGAAGTCTTCTTAGGCACAGAACTTCTTCTTCAATGGGAAGACTGCTTCTGATGATTTCAAGGTTGTTGGGAGACAGTCTTCTTTCTACTGCCTGGGAAGACTCAGGAAACACTACCCTTTTAGCTGCTTGGATTAAACTTTCAAAGTTGGGTAGGTTATCCTCCATCAATTCGTAGAACCTGTCAATTGCAAGTTCTGCAGAGAGGTCTGATGAATTGTTGATGCAGTCAAGATGATATAGGTGGAGGACTTCTATGCCGTTGATGAAGTCCCAGTTTAGCTCTTCCACTCCGCTAAACTCCCGCCCTATCCAGAACCTCTCAGTCTTTCCATCATACCCCCAAGCTAGTATTGGGTCATACTCTAGCTGTGATGAAGTCAGTGAGAATTGGGGGGCAGAGGATTGACGAATGATGGCTGTTGCTGAAGGAATGATGCTGACGGATGTATTTGATTGTTCTTTGTCTTCCGCTTCCATCAGCACTTCATCTATATCTTTGACAACCAACTTACAGTCTTCAGAAATTTCTTCTTCTTTGTGATCTGAAGCTGGCAAGTCATGGATTTGTACGAAGACTAGCTTGAAAAGTGTACTCTGAAATGCGGCCTGCTCTTCAATCCAGTTATCAAGACTCTCTGTATCTTCTTCCATAGGGACTATATCCCCCTTTTTGGTTGCATTAGTGGACACATAGGCATCAGTTTGGGTGCCCACTGAGACAAAGGAGGGAGAAGCCATGGAGCGGCATTGATGGGCTTCATGTTTGAGGAGTTAGTGTTTGAGTTTGGACACCTCAGCCTCAAGCATAGCTACCCTTGCCGTCAATTCCAAATTTTTAAGTTGCAGGCTGTCCTCATCCACGGTTGTGGAATCCTTGGACCCAGATGGGGTCGTAGGCCGAGCCTCAGTATCCCCATCACCCATGGTTTCTTGGCGCCTGGGATTCCTCTCAGTGAGGGGAGTTTCCAAGGAAACACCCTCACCAGGAGTTGCCATGGTCGAGGTCTTAGCAATGTTGTCACTGTCCTCCTGGTCAATTGATGGACCAGCAGTAGTGACAGCCTCTTCCACATCCACTCTGTCATAACTCCTAGAGTGGACCTTCAGGGGTGAAGAACTTGGGTTGGGTGTGTTGGAAGCAAGATCAATCAGTACCTCCGAGATAGTGGCAGTTGGAGAAGGTACATCATGTTGATCAGGTTCCTCAACACTTAAGTTCAGAATTGATAGGAGTGGCTCAAGGGGCAGTTTTATGGATCCGGGAAGTGATCCTGATCCTAATAGAGAGACATCTGAAGGAGTCTCCCTAACAGTGTGGGTTTCCCTTATGATATTCTCACCAGAATGTTGTGATTCTGAGTGAGGGATGTTGGCTTGGGTTTGGGCCTTGGAGGTAAGCGAAGAAGGAGTTCGCTTGCCCCTTGTTCTAGTATACTTGGCTGCAACCGGGGCCCTGTGTTCCGGTTGAGCAATCAAACTGGGGGTAAGTAGTATATGTTCATGTGCATCCTCAGTAGAATGCATAGGGGTTCGATCAAGGGAAGCAAATGTTTATGGTTCAGGCAGCGAGGTGGAGGGTGTGGGATCAGTATCAGCTGGGTTTGCTGAACTGTCACCCGGGGTGCTTTGTATGTTCATCATTGTAGATAACAATGGAACATTGACCCCTGAGAACTTTTTGGAAACTGTTCTCATGCTTTGAAAAATATTATTTTTATGTCCCAGCATGATGTAGATTCGAGCAGTTTTTGAAAAATCTTGGTGCTCATTGTTAAAAACTTCCTGCAGGAATCGTGGGAACATAAATAATTGTGATTTTACCCCTTCTTGAAGGTTATATCTCAAGCCTTCAAGAATGAGGTGGGAAAAATTGAAACCAGACCCAGTTACCATACCGTGAAATGCAGATGCAAGACCGAAACTGAGTTGATTCCAGCCACTCCTCTTTTGAGATAGGCATTGGAAAAGAGTGTGGCAGAGGTACTTCCATTGGGGACCCATGAGTGCCTTCTCGAGGGTGTACTCTATTTGATTTCCAGTGTACCCTATGGATACAAAGGTCCTCATGTACACATCACGTGGGTATGAGGTGGCGTCCCCTTCATCCTGAAGCTTGAGGTGTTGGCGGAGTTTGGCTTCAGTGATGATAACATCTTTGCCGTCTATCGTTGCTTTTATTTGGGGAGTGCCCTGTTCGGTGGAGTAGACGGCTGTCCTCTAGAAATCCTCCATGTGTGAAATGTAGATGGTCGGGTTTATGGTTAAGGCATGGTGAATCTTTGATTGACACAGGAAGTCGATCATGTCGTCGAAGCCTTCTGATTTCTTGCCCTTGACTAGGTAAGCTGTGAGGTTGTGGTATGGGGAGAACTTGTCATTTCGGTTGTTTATGTCTGCATCTGCCATTTTTGTTGGAGGTGGAGGGAAACGGGAAGGTATTTGAATGGTGGTTAAGTATGAAAAGGCTTTGAATGTGCTGGGGACTTGAGAGAAAGTGATGGGAGTTAGGGTGAAATTGAATGTGAAGAGGTGGTGAAGTAATTTGACTGATGATATAACGGCAGACGAGGAAAAAGCAAACTTACTTGTACAGTACAACCTTATTCACTTTATACTGTTACATCTGTAATACACTAACGCAGTCATGGTAAAGACTAAAAGTATTTTTACAGCGGGTAAAAGTTTCTTTAGACTTGGTTTTACCCATCAGCAGCAAACTTGGTTGCTGCAGATGGTTAAGCCCATCCGCTGCAAGCTGGTTGCAGCGGATGGTTAAGTCTGTCAGCAGCAAACTTGTTTGCTACTGATGGATACAATGATCGGCATCAAGGATGTTGCTGCTGACAGCCTTAAAGCTATCAGCATGAAACTTGTTCCTGCTGATAAATTAAAGCAGTCAGTTGCAAATTCTTTGCTGCTGAAGTTTAGACCTGTCAGCAGCCAAAAAGGTGTTGCTGACTTTAACTTTTATTAAGAACAAAAACACAGACATATTTACAAGGATAAATAAAAGTTTAGAGGCATGTCTTATTCAAAGTTCATCATACCAATTGATTCAACCAGATAACGAAATCTCGCTTCATCAAAAGGTTTAGTGAACAAATCAGCATATTGCTCATTTGTGTGAACCTTGGATAAGATAATTCTCTTTTTCTCAGCTTGATCCCTGATAAAGTGATACCTGATGTCAATGTGCTAAGTCTTGGAGTGCTGCACAGGATTGTTCGTGATAGATATAGCACTCATGTTGTCAATGTGAATTGGAGTCTGCATGAAGGACATTCCATAGTCAAGCATTTGATTTTGGATCCAGATGACCTGTGCACAGCAACTTGAAGCTGCAATGTATTCTGCTTCAGCTGTTGAAGTAGAGACACATGTTTGCTTCTTGCATTGCCAAGAGATGAGCCTTCCTCCAAGAAATTGACATCCCCCAGATGTGGACTTTTTGTCCAAGTTACATCCCCCATAATCACTGTCAGTGTAGGCATAAAGATTGAAACATTCATTCTTTGGATACCATAGCCCAAGTTTTGGAGCTCCCTTTAGGTATCTAAAGATCCTTTTGATAGTTTGAAGGTGAGTGATCTTTGGAGCTGCTTGGAATCTTGCACAAAGGCATACTGCAAACATGATATCTGGCCTTGAGGCAGTGAGATACATGAGAGATCCTATCATTGCTCGGTACTGATGTTGATCAGTATCATGGCCATCTTTGTCCGGGGATAGTTGATGGTGCACTTGCATAGGTGTTCTTGCAGCAGAGCAGTCAGCCATTTTGAACCTTTCCAAAATACTTTTGACATACTTGGATTGGCTTATGAAGATTCCATTTAGTACCTGTTTGACTTGAAGACCCAGAAAGAAATTTAGTTCACCCATTGAACTCATTTCAAACTTCGAGTGCATTAGGACTACAAAGTATTTGCAGAGCTTCTTTCTTATTGATCTAAAGATAATGTCATCAACATAAATCTGAACCAACAAGATTTCTCCCCCTTCTTCTTTGATGAACAAAGTCTGGTCAATTGCCCCGCTTCTGAAATTGTTGCTAAGAAGATATCCAGATAAAGTCTCATACCAGGCTCTTGGGGCTTGATGTAAGTCGTAAAGAGCTTTGTCTAGTTTTAAAACTTTATTGGGATGTTCAGGATCCACAAAGCCTGGAGGCTGTTTGACATAAACTTCTTCACCAATCTTGCCATACAAAAAGGCACTCTTGACATCCATTTGATAGACCGTGAAGTTCTTGGATGCTGCATATGCCATAAAGATTTTGATGGCTTCCAGACGGGCAACAGGAGCAAACACTTCATCATAGTCAATGCCTTCTTCTTGAGTGTAGACTTGAGCTACAAGTCTGGCTTTGTTCTTAACCACGATGCCCCTTTCATCTTGCTTATTTCTGAAGACCCATCTTGTTCCAATGGATGTTTGACCAGGTGGAAGATCAACAAGCTTCCAAACATCTTGCCTTTTGAATTGCAGCAATTCTTCCTGCATTGCTTCAATCCAGCTGCTATGCTTGAGAGCTTCATCAATCTTCTTGGGTTCCACCTGAGATAGAAAGCAAGAAAACAAAAAAATATTTTCTTCATGAGACTTACTTCTTGTTTGGATATCTTTGTGGACTTGGCCAATGATGTTCTCCACATGATGATCTTTGTTTATTCTCTGTGCTGGTATCACATCCAGTCTTATCCCCTCTTCAAGATTACTCTGGTTCAGATCAGGAGTGTCTTCTGATGTGAGGAGAGGATTTTGAAGGTTCTAAACATTGTTTTCCATATCATCAGCAGCATCTGTATTAAAGGCTTCTTCATCATGGACTGAGGAGGCTTCTTTGAAGATTTCTTGGTCAGAGAGATTGCTGTTGGGGATGTTGGAGGGACTGGCTTCACCTGCACTGGCTTCAATAGCTTCTACCACTGATGGAGGATCAATGGATGGCCTTTTCATCCTGATGTAGGGACTGGGAAACTCCAGTCTGTAGTCAGAAGAAGAGGTTGAGGTAGAAGCTTTTGACTTTGAAGAAGAACACTCCATATTTGAGAATATGAGGAGCTCAAATATCTGGGTGAAGGAGTCTATATCAAAGAGCCAGTCCGGGCCTTTTCCTTGTTCACATACAATGTGTTCCCTGCATTCAACGTTAGCATATTCTTCCACAATCCGAGTCCTAGAATTGAACACTCGGTAGGCCTTTGATTGAGAAGAGTAGCCCACAAAGTATCCTTCATCAGACTTTGCACCAAATTTAGGAAGAACTCAATGTGTGATGAGAATGGTACATGGACATCCAAAGGGCTTCAGGAAGCCAATGTAGGGAACCCATTTGAACCAAAGTTCATAAGGTGTTTTCTGGAGAGGCTTAACAATGAGGACTCTATTCTGCACATAACAAGCTGTGCTGACTGCTTCTGCCCAGAATGTAAGGGGCAGCTTTGAGTCAGCCAGCATAGATCTTGCTGATTCAATCAGAGTCCTATTTCTTCTTTCAGCAACCCCATTTTGTTGAGGAGTTCTTGGAGCACTGTATTGCCTTTCAATGCCCTTGCTCTCACAGAAACTGTTCAAAGTGTGATTCTTGAATTCTGTCCCTTGATCACACCTTATGATCTTTACCTTTAGATTGCTTTGATTCTCTACCCTAATAATATAGGACTTGAGAATCTTAGCGGTTTCATATTTTGTTCTTAAGAAGTATACCCATGAGAATCTAGTGAAATCATCAGTTATCACTAGACAGTATGACTTCTTGCCCATTGACATGACGTTTGTGGGACCAAAGAGATCCATATACAGCAGCTGGAGAGGAGTGTCATTTTTATTCAGTGTCTTGGGCTTATGAGAACTCTTGTGTTGTTTCCCCTTCAAGCAGGCAATGCAGTGATCATCCAGCTAGAATTCTTTGTCAGGAAGCCCTCTGACAAGAATGTCCTTCACTAATTTATTGATTGTTTTAATGTTAACATGGCTTAACCTCCTGTGCCAGAGAGCGGATTCATCAATTGATTCCTTTGACAGAAAACATGAAACACTACCAGATGGAGTGACTTCATTCATGTCAAGCACATATAAGTTGTCCTTTCTTTGAGAAGTTGGGAGAATCTTCTCTAGAGGAGGTTTAGATAGGCTAGGAGATAGCACAAAGCATTCTATGTCGGTGAAGAGCATCCAATGCTTTTGATCACATACTTGGGAAACACTCATGAGATTGAAGTCTAGTTCCTTAACATAGTTGACTTTTTCAATACTCATTCTTTCATTGGACACAGTTACTTGTCTAGTGATTGAACCACCCTTTGAGTCACTCCCAAAGGAAACATATCCTCCATTGAAGTGTCTGAAGTTAGAGAGGATTGACCTATTGCCTGTCATGTGCCTGGAACAGCCGCTATCTACCACCCAGGTGTTGTTGTTATGACCTGGTTGTCCCTGCACATGAGAGATATCTAATTAGTGGGAGGAACCCAAGAGTCTGCAAACTTGAAAAAGATGGTTGCCAGTTTATCCTTTTCAGTATGTTTGCAGTCAATGGAACCAATGATAATGCTTAGAGATGGTTTGGCTTTCCATTGCTGTGTTGGTGGTTTTCCTTTTTTCTTTATTCTGTCAGCAGCAATTTTTGAAGATTCGAACTTATCAGCAATAGATTTTGCTGCTGATGGATTTACTGGAGCAGCAACAAGATTGGTGACTGCTAAAGGTTTTGGAGCAGTGAATGGTTTTCCTTGAGCAGCAGCAGACTTTGTTGCTGATGGTTTTCTTTGATCAGCATTTTTTGCTGCGGGAGACTTTGCCTTTGATTTTCCTTTATAAGCAGTGGACATTTTCGCTGCTGAAGGCTTAACTTTTGTTTTTCCAGCCTTTTCAAGGTCAGCAGCTGTTTTGTTCACTGCTGATGGTGTAAATCCAGATGAACAGTTTGCAATCTGGTTGGATGGATTAAACCTGCATTTGGCAGCGAAGTGTTTGGTTTCACCACAAATGATACACATTTGTTGAGGTCTTGACACCTTCACTCTTGGAGGAGATAGAGACTCCCTGAACTTAGTTGCTTTGGCCTCGTAGCTTCTTACCTTCTTGTTTCTGTTGTTCTTTTCAAAGGTATGTTGCTTTGAATTTCTTTGGTATTCCAGGTAATGAAAGCAGGTGCTGGCAGTGTGATTGTATCTTCCACATACAAAGCAAGACATAGCTGTTTTGTCCCTTTGAAAGTACACATAGTCCTTTCTCCAGAACAGATCTTTGAAGTTCCTTGGATGAGCTTTGTTATGTTCAAAAGTGGCTTCTTTTAGGGTCTTTTGAACAAATGGAACTTTTTCCCCAGGTGCATGAAAGATATCAAACACCTTCCTCTTTGTGATCGGTTTTGACTGAGGCTTGGGGTTGGTGGAGCCTGATGTCTCTCCATTTTCAATGTTTAGCTTTCTTCCATCTGGAGGATAGCTAATTTTGATCTGTTTGAATGGGACAGGAGCAGGAATAGTTGGAGTAACAATAGGAACTTCAGCTTTGTTCAGAACAACTTCAGATGGGACGGCACCAGTTTCATCATGGTCTGAGCAGGTTGACTCAGATTCCGATGAGGTAGTGCAGTCTTCGACGAAAGGTTCATCCGTTGAAGGATCAAGATTTCGGTTTGCAGTGTCAATATTTGCAACATTGAAGCTTGGTTCGTGAATGGAAACATAATCAGTAGGAGGAGGAACAATTTTGTACTGATCATTGTTATACCCAAGTCCAGTCTTTACCTTCTCATGGACTTGAATATCTAAAAGTCTTTGTAGCTTTTTGGAAGAAATTTCATATTTTTCAATATGAACTTTCTGTTCTGCCAGTTCAGCTCTGGTAGCTTTTAGTTTGACCAGTAGATCATCAATTTGAGTTTTAAGATTAGTTTGTTCGTGTTTTAATATTGAAATCTCTTTCTTAAGGCAGTTAATCTTTTCTTTGTAAGTATTTTCAACCTTTTAGAACTCAGATTTCATCTGATGAAACTCTTCATTTTGATCTATAAGGTTTTGGTTATGCTTTCTATAACCTAAAACTTTATCAATACAAGCTTGAGAGCAAAGATGTTCAAATACCTAAGGCGGTATTTCTGCAGTGTCTGCCATAAGAACTTGGTTGGTGGCAGGAACATCTTCATATTGAAAACTCCAGTCAAAGTGTGAAGTTCCAACATTTGCACAAGCTGCAGTTTGAGTTGGAGGAGTTCCTTCCTGCTGTTGCCTGGGCTGACCTTGGTAGGCTTGTCTTTGATGGCTGAAATCCGGATTAGCTTTTGGTGCCTTGCACTCCCTAGCAAAGTGACCCATTTGGTTGCAGTTGTAACACCGGATCTTACTTTTATCCAGTCCAACTCTGGTGTTTGAGTTGTTGCTTGGAACAGATCTCCCGGTTCTAGAATATAACCTTTTTTCTCTAAGGGAGAGCATGGCATACGAGTGCTGAATATCCATTTCTTCAAGATCATCTGGATGAAAGCATTCCAGGTCCTCCTTTATGAAGTACATGCTGCTTGAGTTGTCAGAGACAAAAGCAATAGAGATTGCCTATTGAGGAGGGGCTTCAAGAAGAAATGGTGATGAGTTGGATTGTGAGGCAGTTGGTGTTTGGGGATGTGTGACAATGGGTGGATAGTAATTGCTTGCACTAGGACCAGAATGATCAGAGTGAAGCGCTGAGGTGGTGGTGGAGGAAGAGGAAGCTGATTGATGACTGGAGCTCCTTTCTTTGGCTTGAATCATTTCTAATTCATAGGTTTTGAGCATTCCAAAGAGCTCAGTCATCTGGAGAGTCTTCAGATTCTCCGTTCTTCTGATAGACACTGTGTATAGTGTCCAACAGTTGGGGAGCGATCTTATGAACTTCTTGAGAATGTCTTCATTCTCCAGCTTCACCTTGGAGCACTGCAGTTCTCCAACCAGGTACGTGTACCTGTTATATAAAACTGTTAGTGACTCACCTTCCTTCCAGAAGAAGTTCTCATACTGCTGCTTGAGGATGTCACGCCTGTTCTCTTTGACCTCCTCAGATTCAGCAAACATCTTCTCCAGGGCTTCCCATAACTCCTTGGCAGTTTTGTAAACCCTGAAGTTGTGAAAAACTTCATTTGGAAGGCACATTTGGATAGCTCCCAGTGCCTTAAAGTCCACCTCCATTTTCTTGGTATCTTCCTTTGAGAATTTGGAGGGTTCTTTGGGGACCAGTATGCCTCCAGAGTCAGTTGTGGCCACCATGGGAATGTATGGTCCATCTTTAATGGATTTCCACATTCCATGTTCATGATAGCAGAGGAAGCTTTCCATCCTGTTCTTCCACATATCGTAATCTTCTCCAGACACCAGTCTTGGAGGTCTATTGATGCTTCCAATGTCTTCAAATCCATTGCTTTGTGCCATTTCTGTTTTGTGGCTTTGGGTGACTTGATCAAAGAGAAAGTTTAGAATAGAACCAGAAAGTGATTAAACAAGAGTTAGTTTGTTTAATCTGAGCCAAAGCTCTGATACCACTTGAAGGATCGTGAGAGTACAAGATGGTTCTGTTCTTAGTTGAAATTGGCGGAAACAATAACAACTACACAAGTATAATCGAGTAAACAGAAAGAATACTGATAATAGCACTATTGTATTAAGATTTTGTAAACAAACGATTACAAGTGAAAACTCTATTGAAAAGCACACTTACAATGAAGTGTTTACACTGCATATATACTAACTTAGAATCAAGACAGACCCTTGATTCTAAGGATCAGATAAAACACAGACCGTTGATCTTTTGAACAAAACTTATAATTTACGTTTAGTCGAAACTAGCTAACTTTATTGAAGCGTCTTCTTTATTCATCATGACTTGCATGCTTGGAGAAGAGCATTGTTGTCCGTCATTGGTTGCACCATTGAGGTTCCTTCTGCTTGGATTGTTGCAGTTGCTTTTGCAGAAAGTTGTCAGTGACGCTTGGCATGGATAGTCAGCTGCAACGATTGATCTTCAAGGTACAAGGCTGTCAGCAGCAACAAGTGTTGAATGTTGCTGATAAGCCTATCAGCAGCAACAAGTGTTGAACGCTGCTGATAAGCCTTTCAGCAGCAACAAGTGTTGAATGCAGCATTTGTACTTAGAAGAATTTTGTTGCAATCAGTCTTTGGTTCTACAAACTCCCCCCTAGACTGATGCTACCAAAACTCTTCTAATCCCTTTGTTGCTGAAGCTTTTGCATGTTGCAGACTATCCTTGCTACTTCTTACCCTCTTGGATCCTTGCTGGGATTGTTCAATGGAAGCTCAGATAGAGTCTTGATGTCTTTTCTTTGCATCAAACTACTAGAACTCACTCAGCGTAGCTGACTTTGTGTGTACGTTGGATTGTTTTGCAGGCGAGCTCGTGATTGACGTATCTTGGCTTGGCAGCGGTGCTACTTGGACTAGTGTGCTGGTATTCGTGTGTTAAATTTAACGACGACAATGATTAATGTTTTTAGAAAGACTTCCGCTGTAGTTTAAATATATCAAAAATGAATATTTTATAGGGATAACCCGTTATAAGAACCAACTGTAGGATGCCCGGGTCGGGGTCTTACAAGTTGGTATCAGAGCCGTGGTTTAAGAGAAAATTGGTGTTTTTACAAAAATAAAATGCCTTAACTAAAAACGGAAAATGGGACGAGGGTGAAACGAATGCCACCGCAAGTAACCGCGAGCCAAGAGGTACGTCTTTTTAGTTATGAATTCATTGATAGACTGTTAATTGTGTAGTGTAACACTGCGAGGTTTGTAGTACGATCAAGTGACATTATGTGTGAGTTAAGTAATGTGGAGTAGCATTGATAGCGTTATGTGAAATAGCATGGTTTAGTAGAATTGTGTGTAACCATGCGTGTTGTGAAATTGTGATTATTATGGTGATTTGCTAGATTATTGTGTGGTGCTATGCCAATTGTGTGGGATGCATGTGCATCCGGTGTGTATGAAAGGTAGAAAAGTTTGTGTGAGTATGATGGGAATGATTTAGAATCCGGGCAGTAATGTGGGCCACCAAATTGTATTTGATCACCGTGATTTAGCAGTCTATGATTACTCTCATATTCTGAATTTGCGCCCATAGTAATCACTCTAACGTTCTATCTTGAGTAGGATTAGGTGGTTAAGACGAAGCATACGAGATCGGTCAGGCGTGATGCTCTTACTAAGAGGAATGTAGATCTACAAGTCAAACCGACGACTGCCATAGATAGAGCTGAGAGTGAGGTGGGGGTGGTGTTGGCGCTTCTCGCTACAAGTGTGACTAGAGCTTCGGTCGGCGACATACCGCATAGAGCTCTGCTTCTGGAGGAACCAGAGGAGGACAAGCAAGATACACCTGACGGGGTCTAGCAGTGATTTGGTGGGTAGAGTTTGGGATGCTCAATTGCTTGATGATTAGTTAGTGTGGCAGTTGTCACAAGGGATTTCGGGGTGATTTGACGTCATAATTGATTAGACGTTTACGTGGAGTGATGCTTAACTCAAATAGCGATTATTTGATTTTGACATTTATTGTGAGTCTTGTCGCATGGTGATTTGAAGATAATTAATGATAATGGTGTTTGTGACGGTGTAGGATTGTGTTTAAAGTAGTGGAATATGTGCGGAATGGAGTGATTATGTGATTGCATTCTAAATGCCGTGAGTTAGAATTAAATGTGATCTTTTCTGTGATACTAGAGCATGGTTGATTAGATGGTGTGAGTAGACTTGTATAGACATTAGTTTTGAATTTGTCTGTGTCTACGGTTTTAAGATAGTGTCACCTATGTGTTGATGTCTAGGTGATGTTTTGAAGTGCAATGGGTGCATTGCATCTGGTATAAGTATGCAGGACAAGATCGTGTGGGGAATTTCAATATTTTTATATCTTGTGCGTGTGAATATTTAGGGTGATGTCTTGTGTCTAGACCGAGTATTGTGTTGTCCTGAAATATTGGTGCGACCCGTATGGAGTACGACCATGTGAACTCTGTGTGTGTGATGAAGTGTGGCAGGGGCCATCACTGGGATAAATAGGGGGTAGAGTTGAAGAGGTTGTGTGCCTACAAATGACGAAGTTATATCGTATGCACGTAGATTTGCTCAGGTCTAGCTAGCTGTGTTTGCACTTTGTGCGAGTTAGAGAGTTGAGATTGCTATACCTATGTATACTTTGTACGTTATAGGTTTTGTTATTATTACCAAATGTTATGTGTCCCGGTGGTGCTTGCCTAGTCGTGCATAGGACAGGTGGTTAGTATGATCATGCATAGTATTTCTATCTAGACAATTTTTGTCACACCCCGACCGATGGCGGAATCATCGGGGCGGGACATGTAGACTGTTCATAAACACAAGGTTGACTAAATTGAAATATATTAAACTTCAAATTCCATTACAATCATTCAAACAAAACCAAATCCAAGACAGAAACAATATTCAAAACATAGACTTCTTTATGTAAATTAGCTAAGTCCAAAGTCTAAGTGTAGCACATCTTGATCAAACTCACACATTAGTACCTGAAACATGAATAAAATAAAGTCAACTAAAAAGTTGGTGAGTATAACACAGGTTTGTGTATAGATAGCATATAGTTTGTAAAACAAATCCTTACATAACATGATAAATAAGGCATTTATGGGGAGCAGCTAATGTGTAACCAAGTACAATCAAACCTTTGTAACTAGCATGCAAAATTGTGTTGTCGGTATCAATCACCCTACCTGGGTGGGTTTGTCAGACTCAATAGATCTATCATTGAAAACCGTCGGCTTGAATAGTTAATGATTGCACATAAGTGTTCACAAAAGTTAGCACTCGAGCATAAAGCTCAAATTGCACACATGAATGTAAATAGGATTTGTACCTGTGTTGTTTGTGTAAATGTAAACATGTAATTTGAATAGTGTTCATGTTTCACCCCAAAAATGTAAAAGAGTAAAAAGGGGCTATGTATACTCACTTGGTTTGAAGGCGTAGCTAACAAAAGGTACTAGATAGTAATAAGGATCCTTGAAAAGCGCAAGTTAACCTAAAGTGTAATGTATATTGTATCAATAGCGTGCACAAAGTTGAGTAAAATGTTGAACTTGGATTTGTGTATAAGGCCATTGATTTGTATTTGAAAGTATTGAATATGGTATAAAGGTTGAAATAAATATTTTTGGAATATTTTGATTAAGGTTTGAAATTGAATAGCTAAATAAGTAGATTAAATAATTATTGTTTATGAAAGTAGTGTAAGTATTTGATGTAACTAAGTATAAATAAATAATTGTTTTTGTTTAAATATAAATTAAATAAATAATCATTTCCTTATTTATTTATTTATAAAATATGTAACTTAACCATTAAGATACTTTTTAAATGAAAGGTTTAACAATAATTGTAAATTTTTTTTTTTTTTTAACTTTAAATAAATAATTTTGTATTTATTCCAATATTAACTATTTGATCTTTCTAAATAGAATTAATGCATTTTTATAAAAATCAACTATTTTTATTTTAAAATTTAATCAGAAATATTTGTTGTTTGAAAAAAAATATATAAAAATTATAATTCTGCCAAAAATTTAACTCACACACGACCGTGCCTGGGAAGGGCACGATCGTGCTCGAACCACGGGCGCGACCATGCTAGTCAGGGCGCGACCGTGTTGATCAAACAAAGGGCTTAACTAACTAAATCATTAGGCACGACCGTGCCTTGGCTCGGCACGATCGTGTCTATGATTCTGAGACACGACTGAGATTAGCCAAAGGGCATGATTGGGTCTGGACAGGAGGACACGACCACGTCTCATGAGGCACGACCGTGCTAGATGATTAGCGCGACCGCGTCTGTTCCAAATCAGACACGAATTGACTGATTCTTACATTGTTAGTGTTTGAAATCATAGGGCTTTTATTCATAGTGATGTTACGAGTATGTTGGGATGTTTTAATTGTATTAACAACATGTTCTGGGTCGCAATCGATTAAACCACTTTTAATAAAATATGGATTCGGGTTCAGGATGATTTCTATATTGTAAGCCCAAATTGATATGGGGCTTTTGATCTATGGTCTGAAACGAACGAGGAAAAGGTTTCAATTACATAGGAGGACGATGGATGAATAGAGTTCGGTAGAAAAGAGTTTCGGCGACGATGCGAACGTCTTCCGGCGTCTTCTGCTACAAATTCCGGCTACTTCAAAGGGTCAGTAACTTCTGGGAGGATCGTATATCGTGAATCTTCTGTTTGGTTGAGAGAATTCGGATCGTAGGAAGGGTTTATGTTTTCTTTGAAATGTTTGAACGATTTTTCGAGTCTGAGGGAGTTAAACTGGGACGTTTGTGTAATTGAAAATGTTATTACTCTCGTAAATGGAAATGAAGTGAGGAACGGTTACGGAACTCAACGATCGAGCGATTGAAACTGCATTTACGTTTCAACTGGTACTAGGCGCGACCGTGCCCATATGCGGCGCGACCGTGCTAAGGCACCAGGTGCGATCGTTCCAAAGCAAGTCGCGCGACCGTGCCAAAGCACTCGGCGCGACCGTGCCAGAACGAGGCGCGACCGTGCCTATTAGGGTTTCTTGCTACTTTTCAACATCAGACCTTGTAACTTTAGTCTTTTGCCATATTTGTATAATTAGATACTTATGTATTGTTTTAGTAGGATATAACAGAGTAAAATTTGCGGATTTGCATTGAAATATAGTATTAAATTGATGGTACGAAAAGAAACAAAACAGTGCACTAGAATTGAGTTTGAAATGCATTACATTGAATTGAAAATACGGATACTAAAAATAAGAAATGTTACAGTCTCCCCATGTTGAGGGAATTTCGTCCCGAAATTTAGCTACAGGAAGCTACGGCATCAGTAAAAAGATGGGGGTACTTGAGCTTCATTTGGTCCTCTCGTTCCCAAGTGAATTCAGGACCACGCTTAGACTCCCAACGAACTTTGACAATAGGAATACGACTTCGCTTGAGTTGCTTGATTTCACGATCCATAATTTCTACCGGTTTCTCAACGAAGTGCATCGTTTCATCAATGCGCACGTCATCAAGTGGTATATGGAGATTCTCATCAGCGAGACATTTCTTTAGATTGGATACATGAAATGTGGGATGCACATTGCTAAGGGATGGAGGTAACTCGAGTTTGTAAGCCACTTTTCCAATCCTTTCAAGGATTTTGAATGGACCAACATAGCGAGGTGCTAACTTGCCTTTCTTTCCAAAACGGATCACACCCTTCCACGGAGACACCTTAAGAAGAACAAGGTCACCGACTTGGAATTCCAAGGGTTTTCGACGTTTGTCGGCATAACTCTTTTGCCGACTCCTCGCCACTCGAATATTGTCACGGATTTGAATGATCTTATCGGATGTTTCTTGAATTAGCTCAGGACCGGTGATTTGTGCTTCACCAATCTCGTTCCAACAGATAGGAGAACGACACTTGCGACCATAAAGAGCTTCGAATGGAGCCATGTTGATACTTGTGTGGTAGCTATTATTGTAAGAGAACTCGATTAGGGATAGATGTGAATCCCAATTGCCACCAAAATCAATTACACAAGCTCTAAGCATAACTTCAAGAGTTTGGATTGTTCGCTCGGTCTGACCATCAATTTGGGGATGGTAGGCCGTGCTCAAATCCAATCGTGTACCAAGAGCAGTTTGGAGATATTGCCAAAATCGAGAAGTGAACCGGGCATCACGATCGGATATTATGTTCAAGGGAACACCATGACGGATCACAATTTCGTCGATGTAAATTCGGGCTAGTTTCTCAACTCGATAGTCTTCACGGATAGGCAAGAAATGAGCAGATTTGGTGAGACGATCAATGATCACCCAAATGTTATCATAGCCACTCGAGGTGCGAGGGAGTTTGGTAATAAAATCCATGGCTAAGTTCTCCCATTTCCACACGGGAATTTCCGGTTGTTCAAGTAATCCGGAAGGACGTTGGTGTTCAGCTTTGACTTTGGAGCACGTTAGACATTTGGCAACATAGAGAGCAATGTCCTTTTTCATACCGGGCCACCAATATTGTTGGCGAAGATCTTGGTACATTTTATCCGCACCAGGATGAATAGAATAACGAGTCTTGTGAGCCTCGTTCATAAGAAATGTACGGAGATCATCGCGATCGGGAACCCAAATACGGTTCAAGTAGTAAAGTAAGCCATTGGGTTTTGATTCAAGTTGAAGTTCAACACCACACGACATTTCCTCATACATGTTACCCTCGGTGACCGAGACGTGTTGAGCTTCTAAGATGCGGTTTTGAATGTCGGTTTGAATACGGACACATTGAAGCATGACATGGTCCTTTCGACTCAAAGCGTCGGCTACAACATTTGCTTTGCCGGGATGGTAACGAATCTCGCAATCATAGTCGTTAAGGAGTTCAACCCAACGTCGTTGCCTCATATTGAGTTCCTTTTGATTGAAGATATGTTGAAGACTTTTGTGGTCGGTGAACACCACACATTTTGTGCCATAGAGATAATGTCTCCAAATCTTCAATGCGAATACGACCGCACCCAACTCGAGATCGTGCGTCGTATAATTCTTCTCGTGAATCTTGAGTTGACGTGATGCGTAGGTGATTACTTTGCCTCGTTGCATGAGGACACAACCGAGACCTTGGTTGGAAGCATCACAGTTGACAACTAGATCATCATTCCCATCAGGGAGAGTCAAGATAGGAGCATTGCACAACTTTTGCTTGAGAGTTTGGAAAGCTTCTTCTTGTTTTGGTCCCCATTCATAAGTTTTACCCTTGTAGGTCAAAGCGGTGAGAGGGACAACAATCTTTGAGAAGTTTGAGATGAAACGACGATAATATCCCGCAAGACCAAGAAATGAACGAACTTCAGTGGGCGTCTTCGGGGCACTCCAATTCTTAACCGTTTCGATCTTAGCAGGGTCAACATGAATACCCTTGTCGTTGACGATGTGACCAAGAAATTGAACTTCCTTTAGCCAAAAGTCACATTTGGAGAATTTGGCATATAGTTGCTCTTTCCTCAATAGATCTAAAACCAACCTAAGGTGTTGCTCATGATCGGCTTTAGTCTTGGAGTAGATTAAGATATCGTCAATGAAGACGATCACAAATTTGTCAAGATACGGTTTACACACACGATTCATGAGGTCCATGAAAACCGCGGGTGCATTGGTTAACCCAAAAGGCATAACCATGAATTCGTAGTGACCGTATCTTGTTCGGAAGGCTGTCTTTGGAATATCTTCCTCTTGCACACGGAGTTGGTGATAACCGGATCGAAGATCAATCTTTGAGAAGCAAGTAGAACCTTGAAGTTGATCAAAGAGGTCGTCAATTCTAGGTAACGGATAACGGTTTTTGATAGTAAGCTTGTTGAGTTCACGGTAGTCAATACACATGTGAAATGATCCATCCTTCTTCTTGACGAATAAGACGGGTGCACCCCACGGTGAATGACTTGGACAAATGAAACCTTTTTCGGAGAGCTCTTGGAGTTGGCTTGCAAGTTCTTGCATTTCAGAAAGTGCAAGACGGTAAGGAGCTCCAGCCATGGGGTTAGCTCTGGGTACAAGATCAATGCGAAATTCTACTTGACGAAGGGGTGGAAGGCCGGATAAGTCTTCAGGGAACACTTCGGGAAAATCTCGGATAATGGGAATGTCTTGAATACTCTTCTTCTTGACATCCTTTTGAATGATGTGAGCTAAGAAGGCCACGTACTTCTTTCGTAAGTACTTTTGAGCGGTGGTACATGACATCAACTTAAGTCCTTTGCAAGGTTTTTCACCAAATACTCTCAATGTTTCTCCCGATGGTAGCGGTATTCGAATACACTTCTCAAAGCAAATGACTTCGGCATGATAATTTGATAGCCAATCCATGCCTACGATGATATCAAAGCTTCCTAGTGGCATTGGAACAAGGTTGATTGGGAATGTATGATCATTAAGTTCTAAAGAGCAATCATAGATAATGGATTCAATTGTAAGAGAGTCACCATTTGCTACTTCAATGGTAAATGTTTTCTCTAAAAGGGATCGGGTCTTAGCAAGTAAAGGTTCAAAGTTAAGTGACACAAAACTTTTATCGGCACCAGTATCAAATAGAATGGATGCATATTGACTATTAACAAGGAACGTACCGTTGACCACATCATTGTTGGCTTGAGGTTCATTGGCGTTTATATTGAAAGCACGCCCACGAACTCCGCCTTGTCTAGCATTGATCAACCTTGGGCACTGATCACGGAAGTGATTTGGGTCACCACATTCAAAACATGCACGTCCATTTGCTATAGCAGGAACACCTTGATTAGCCACTTGTTGACTGGTTCGGGTTGGTGGGTTGACTTGGCCCGCAAGAGCTTTGGCCCTGCACACATTGACCGTATGGCCATATTTCCCACAATAAGTGCAAAGGCGACATGTGATGTTTTGAGGATGATGATAGTTGCATGTGGCACAGAGTGGGTAGATCCCCACATATGGCTTTTTGGATGGTGCTTGAACCATAGGAGCAACTTGATTAACGGGCATGGCAGGAGTGACCATAGTATAGTTTCTAGACTTTCTTTTCTTATTATGTCGGGAGGGTTCAGATGTGGCTTCTTTGATGTGGGTAGGAGGGGTTATGGTGTCGGAAACTTTCTTGGTGCCCTTTTTAGTAAGAGTCCCCGCCTTCACGTGATTATCGGTTAAGGTAGCGGACAAACGGATCTCATCCTCAAGTGTTGCACGATTTCTTCCTAGGACAGTATCTTGAATTTGCCTAGGTAGTCCCCCAATATACTTTTCAATGCAACGGGACAAGGGAGTGACCATGTGGGGCACGAGAAGACTTAACTCGTGAAACCGAGTTGTATATGCCAAGCTTTCGCCACTATCTTGGGCAAGATCCCAAAATTTGGCTTCAAGTTTCTTCACTTCATTTCGAGGACAGAATTCCTCGGTCATTAGCCTTTTAACTTCATCCCAAGGTAAGGCCATTGCTACATCCACACCTCTATTTCTTTTCTCTCCATTCCACCACGTGAGTGCCCGTTTTTGTAGGACACTTGTGGCATGACGAACACGAAGGTTTTCGGGACAGTCACTATTGAGGAAGGTATTCTCAATGCTTTCGAACCATTGAAAGAGTCCAGTAGCTCCTTCGGTACCATAGAACTTGGGGGGATTACACGAGTTGAAATGCTTGAAGGTGCATTGAGATGGATTGGCACCACCATTTCCACCATTACCACCATTCCCACCATTACCACCATGGTTACCATTGGCGGCACCATTAGCTTGAGTGAGTTGAATTACGAGTTGTGTAAGGATGGTAGCAATGTCGATGTTGGTGTTGGCCACGGGAGCACGACGAGAAGGCATTCTACAGATTTGCATAACACAAGAAAATATGTAAGAACTTATGAGAATTGCTTGGATTAAAAAGGACAAGATAATGAAATAAAATAGTTAATCATAGTTTGGATTGTACTCAAATAGTGATATAATCACTTGAATACTATGACACATTAAGGTTAATTAAACTCATATAATTTTCAAGGAGACATGCTTTAGCCTATAAGTAAACACTCATCCCGGGAATTCCCAGGAAAGCATACGGGTCCCTCGGTTGATTGGGATTTATGCGAAATGTTTTCCTAGACAGAAAACCCAGAATACAGGTGTCACCCTTCCATATTGCACGTGTCCTCAAATAATTAACAAAGTTTAAAAACCTTAACGAGGAAATAAAGAAATTTTATAGATTTAGCTTCATGAAGTTTCCACATCCTAAGAAAGATATAGATAGAGAAGGAGATAAGAATATTATGAGGTTTAGGATATAGGAAGGGATATTGTTTATTTTATTATTATTTAAGGATATCCTAATAAGTCATGAGTTTTTAACAAGTAATGCATCAAAATGAAATAATAACAAATCATAGTAAGCATGTAACACATAATATGTAGCACATAATCATATAAACATGAAGCATGGCATAAGAGGGTGTCCTAAAGTTATAGTCTACGTCAAGGTGTCTAATAACCTAATTCCCTATAACCAAGGCTCTGATACCAATCTGTCACACCCCGACCGATGGCGGAATCATCGGGGCGGGACATGTAGACTGTTCATAAACACAAGGTTGACTAAATTGAAATATATTAAACTTCAAATTCCACTACAATCATTCAAACAAAACCAAATCCAAGACAGAAACAATATTCAAAACATAGACTTCTTTATTTAAATTAGCTAAGTCCAAAGTCTAAGTGTAGCACATCTTGATCAAACTCACACATTAGTACCTGAAACATGAATAAAATATAGTCAACTAAAAAGTTGGTGAGTATAACACAGGTTTGTATATAGATAGCATACAGTTTGTAAAACAAATCCTTACATAACATGATAAATAAGGCATTTATGGGGAGCAGCTATTGTGTAACCAAGTACAATCAAACCTTTGTAACTAGCATGCAAAATTGTGTTGTCGGTATCAATCACCCTACCTGGGTGGGTTTTTCAGACTCAATAGATCTATCATTGAAAACCGTCGGCTTGAATAGTTAATGATTGCACATAAGTGTTCACAAAAGTTAGCACTCGAGCATAAAGCTCAAATTGCACACATGAATGTAAATAGGATTTGTACCTGTGTTGTTTGTGTAAATGTAAACATGTAATTTGAATAGTGTTCATGTTTCACCCCAAAAATGTAAAAGAGTAAAAGGGGCTATGTATACTCACTTGGTTTGAAGGCGTAGCTAACAAAAGGTACTAGATAGTAATAAGGATCCTTGAAAAGTGCAAGTTAACCTAAATTGTAATGTATATTGTGTATCAATAGCGTGCACAAAGTTGAGTCAAATGTTGAACTTGGATTTGTGTATAAGGCCATTGATTTGTATTTGAAAGTAATGAATATGGTATAAAGTTTGAAATAAATATTTTTGGAACATTTTGATTAAGGTTTGAAATTGAATAGCTAAATAAGTAGGTTAAATAATTATTGTTTATGAAAGTAGTGTAAGTATTTGATGTAACTAAGTATAAATAAATAATTGTTTTTGTTTAAATATAAATTAAATAAATAATCATTTCCTTATTTATTTATTTATAAAATATGTAACTTAACCATTAAGATACTTTTTAAATGAAAGGTTTAACAATAATTGTAAATTTAATTTTTTTTTTAAACTTTAAATAAATAATTTTGTATTTATTCCAAGATTAACTATTTGATCTTTCTAAATAGAATTAATGCATTTTTATAAAAATCAACAATTTTTATTTTGAAATTTAATCAGAAATATTTGTTGTTTGAAAAAAATATATAAAAATTATAATTCTGCCAAAAATTTAACTCACACACGACCGTGCCTTGGAAGGGCACGATCGTGCTCGAACCACGGGCGCGACCATTGTAGTCAGGGAGCGACCGTGTTGATCAAACAGAGGGCTTAACTAACTAAATCATTAGGCACGACCGTGCCTTGGCTCTGCACGATCGTGTCTATGATTCTGAGACACGACTGAGATTAGCCAAAGGGCATGATTGGGTCTGGACAGGAGGACACGACCGCGCTGGTAACCAGCACGACCGCGTCTCATGAGGCACGACCGCGCTAGATGATTAGCGCGACCGCGTCTGTTCCAAATCAGACATGAATTGACTGATTCTTACATTGTTAGTGTTTGAAATCATAGGGCTTTTATTCATAGTGATGTTACGAGTATGTTGGGAGGTTTTAATTGTATTAACAACATGTTCTGGGTCGTAATCGATTAAACTATTTATAATAAAATATGGATTCGGGTTCAGGATGATTGCTATATTGTAAGCCCAAATTGATATGGGAAAATTGATCTATGGACTGAAACGAACGAGGAAAAGGTTTCAATTACCTGGGAGGATGATGGATGAATAGAGTTCGGTAGAAAAGAGTTCCGGCGACGATGCGAACGGCTTCCGACGTCTTCTGCTACAAATTTCGGCTACTTCAAAGGGTCAGTAGCTTCTGGGAGGATCGTATATCGTGAATCTTCTGTTTGGTTGAGAGAATTCGGATCGTAGGAAGGGTTTATGTTTTCTTTGAAATGTTTGAACGATTTTTTGAGTCTGAGGGAGTTAAACTGGGAAGTTTGTGTAATTGAAAATGTTATTACTCTCGTAAATGGAAATGAAGTGAGGAACGGTTACGGAACTCAACGATCGAGCGATTAAAACTGCATTTACATTTTAACTGGTACTAGGCGCGACCGTGCCCATATGCGGCGCGACCGTGCTAAGGCACCAGGCGCGACCGTGCTAAGGCACCAGGCGCGATCGTTCCAAAGCAAGTCGCGCGACCGTGCCAAAGCACTCGGCTCGACCGTGCCAGTACGAGGCACGACCGTGCCTATTAGGGTTTTTGCTACTTTTCAACATCAGACCTTGTAACTTTAGTATTTTGCCATATTTGTATAATTAGATACTTATGTATTGTTTTAGTAGGATATAACCAAGTAAAATTTGGGGATTTGCATTGAAATATAGTATTAAATTGATGGTACGAAAAGAAACAAAACAGTGCACTAGAATTGAGTTTGAAATGCATTACATTGAATTGAAAATACGGATACTAAAAATCAGAAATGTTACAATTTTCTCAACGATGATACCTAAATGTCAAGCAAATGGTTTTGATATTTTCTAGATGATCGGTGAGGTGCTCTTATGAGATGCCTATGCTTATATCTCGGGAATTCGAAGCAAAAAGCCAAGAGGTGGAGCTGTGAGAGTTGATGATGAGAGCGTTGCGTAGACGCTTGATCGGAGGTAGTTATTACGTGATCGAGCTGACGAAGCTGGAGATTTCAGCACAGAATGGACGAAATGATGATAGGGTCGCCATTGAATACGTTCCATATAGAGAATTCAGTCAAGGTAAGATACAAGAGGAGTGAAAATATTTACTCGGAACAAGACAAAGGGTGGTTGAGGCTTGTGATAAAACGAATTTCATGTACACACTTAATAAATGTGGCGCGTTAGGTGATCGTGTAGTGTTGATAGAGCAACGACGAGGAAAGATGAAAAAAGGAAGGATAAGTGCAGGATTGCACATAAGTGTCTGGAAAGGAAATGCCTACGTTGGTAAACATATAACTTGAGTAAAGATGACTTCCGGTGGAACCTCGGTTGAGGCTAATGTGTTGGGTATGTGGTTGAGATGCAAGAAAATTTGGAGCGAGCATCGGGAGCCGATGATAATGGCTCTAGATTGAGTAATACGTGCTTAGTGATGAGGTGTGTGGAATACATGATAACGATGTAAAGGAGTGAACTTAAGAGAGCCACGTTGTGACTATAGAGACGAGAGGAGCTTTGCACAAGTTCCTGGAGATTATCAAAGGTGGACAAAGGAAGTACCTTTATGAGAAAGGCAGTGGTGCCTGGGTTTTGAGGAGTCATCGCTGGATGACGATTAGAGTGCGAAATGGGAAGGATGATGAATGATCCTAATTATGATAAGCAAGGAACCTTACTGGGGGATGACCATCGGAATGACGAGATCATCAAGGTTATAAAAGTGAGTGACGTCATGTGTGTTGTGAGCAGACTAGGAAGATGGGATAAGTAAGCAAGTAATTGATGATGATGTGCCATGAGCGTACAAGTTGGATGGACAAGTGATGAAAGAATGTGTAGGCGATCCTACAAGTCCTAAAGTTGAAAGCAGGGCATCGGAGATGGCTCCTTTGAACACCAAGGGTGGGGGTCGAGTTGCAAAACAAAGTATGTGACAACCCGAACTTTTATGTTAACTCCGTTAACTAAATCCAATTAAATCTTAACTTATTTAACTCAATTGCAAACCCTAGGGAATGATTCTTTCAATATCTAAACTCAAACTACAGGGACTAAAGCTGTAATTTACCTAAACTAAAGTTATTGACTCTGAAAAGTCAAAATCAGAAGTTTTAAACTCCTGTTGACTTTTAAAAGTCAAACCTCCTATCTCTTGAATTCAAATTCACAATCCATAACTGAAATCCGATCGAATTCGAAAATGTAACGTATGGTATTGATGATTTCGAACATTAGTGAACCGTTTCTAACTGTTTATCATTGTTCATCATTGCGAATTATAACCTTAAACTCGAAACCGTCGACCCCCCCCCCATAACTAAACCATCAAATTCGATCAATTGATGTGTTATTCGTGCAATGATACTCTCCAAACACCTTAGTCGCACCTCTCAGAAACATTTGCATAGTCCATTTTGGCCGGAGTTGAAGCCGTAGTAGCCAGGGATCAAACCACGCAAGCCGCAACCGGGTTTTATTCGAACTCCATCAATTCAACATCAAATCTGGTAATCAAACGCTTCCCTAGCTTCGTTTTCACCTCTAGAATAAAAGCCCTATGATAATTTGGGCTTATATCATCGAATCAAACAAGAACCAAATCTAGGGTTCATCACAATCTCAGTTTAGTCGAATCCTACCCCCGACTCAGTTTAAATGCAATTAAATCATATGGATAGCTTCGCAATCCTCCAAGCAGTGAAAACCCCGTGTTAATTTAATCAAACATCACCGGATTAATCATGATCTCTAACCTAGGGTTTGTTCTTAAACCAGTTTGGGGATTTTAATCTTAGACTCAACCAAAATCTAATTAAATTACATGGTTTGATTAGTAATCCTTCGTTTAATGAAAGCCCTATGGTTCCAACAGATTTCGTTATTAGAATTGTTCAAATTGATTCCCATGTTCTTAGTCTAGGGCTCGGTTTTTTAAACTGGTTTTAAACTATCTAAAACTTAACGATTTTTCAATTAAACCTAGCCACAGATTCGCAATACATAGGTGAACAAAACCCCCATGTTTTTAATTTCAACCGCGATCGAATTCTGTGGGATTGGAGGTGGTTTTGGCTTGGATCGCGATATGGGGGAAGAACATGGTAGCCTTGAATGTTAAAACTCATCTAATCCAGTTCTTGTTGCGAATCCCTAGCGGGCTGAGTTGGTTAAGGTGTTAGGCTGTGGGGGAGGTGACCTGGGTTCGAGTCCCTCCACCCTGTCTCTTTTTAAGCCTTTATTTTAAGGTTATTTTTAATATAAAACCCAACCCCATATTGTTATATTAAAGCGTTTTAATCCGGAAAACAACCCGTAGGCTCGGGTTTGGTTTTATAACCCATAATTAATATTATTCCCACTTTTAAATAATATATATTTATATTGTTTTCAAACCACAACTTTAGATAAAATAATATGTTATTATTATTTTCAACTCCGTTACCTCAACTAAAAATAATATATTTTTATATTATTTTTGCCACGTATATATGAAACGTTTCAAATTTATAAATAATATATTATTTACCTCTGTTTATTAACCCCGAATAAAATAATATTTTATTATTATTTGCACCACGTTTATGAACTTATTGGTATATTTCAAACTACTAAATAATATAATTATTTATATTATTCACCCACGTTATAATCTTGAATAAAAATAATATATTTATTATTTTTTCACGCAAAAAGTTTATTTTATTAACTCTACGAACTTAAAAATAATATATGATGTTATATATATTATTTTCTTGCATCATTCTGAATGTCACCAACACACGAATATATATGTATATATATATATATTATTCGTAACGTTCGACACGAAACTTAGTTATTCTAATTCTTATAGAAATCCTTATTCCCGTAGACACATTCGTCTACTTAGTAATCCTATGAATATCTTAGGACGTTCAAACTTCCGTGTCGTCGTCACGAAATCCCTTATGACCCTAATTTTATGTGTTTATAATTATAGGGCATACGTAAGTCGTCTGAGGCTTACACTTGTGGTTCCAACTTATTTCCTGTGTAATCCAACCACTACTCAAATCCAGGTGAGTTTCACGGCCCCTTTTTACTTATTTTCCTATTGGGGGAGAAACATGCATACACACAAACATTATTTTACTTGTTTTCCTGTTGAGGAGAAACATGCATACACACAAACAGTATTTTACTTGTTTTCCCGTTGGGGAGAAACATACATACAAACGAATATCATTTTACTTGTTTTCCCGTTGGGGAGAAACATGCGTACAAACAAACATCATTTTACTTGTTTTCCCGTTGGGGAGAAACATGCGTACAAACAAACATCATTTTACTTGTTTTCCCGTTGGGAGAAACACGCATACGAACAGACATCTGTTACTTGTCTTCCAGTCAGGGAGAGACATACACACGGACATGGATCACTTAGTATTTCATTACCACTTGTGTACTTAAGCGTAAACACTATCATGAAAGTCCTCACATCGAACCGTTATATGGACTTAGCGAGGTAATTTAAGTAGTACTACTGGGTTTGACAAACCCCACCCGGGCTAGTCGCGGTAGCACGATTGGAGGTCGAACGGGTGTAGATTGGCCTAAACATATTAGTCAGAGTTAATAGACCTGGCTAGAGGCAAACAAACAAACAAACAGTCAGCTTCGGTTGCGAGCGCTTATAGTAACTTGTACATTGCCTAGCTAGCAATAGGTGTGACTTACGTATGTGGATCCAGCAAAACTCAAACAGTTTATTTACATACAAACCTGTGAACTCACCAACCTCACGTTGACACTTTTTCTTACATGTTTCTCAGGTCGCTTTGGCACAGGTTGCACATTTAGGACATGCATGGAGTCCTACTGTCATATCATTCATTTCAAACATTTTAAACAATATTACTTATTTACATTAATTGATGCTTGTTGCGTGTATTACTTTTGATTCCATACTAATGTTTACGCTTCCGCATTTAACTCTGAACTTTTATGTTATGACATTTTAAGTCCCATATAGTGTCGTTTGATGTAACTAATGAATGAGATCCTGGTTTGCCTCACGCCAAACGGTAAAACTCTGTTAGTGGAATTTGGGGTTGTGACAAGTAATAGATTTGGTAAATGTGAATGTGAGTGCTTGGCACCAGATGGAATTGGTGCACGGGTGAGAATGAATAGATAAGTCGTGTTGGGCTGTACTGACGCAGGATTCGAGGACGAATCCTCTTTTAAGGGGGTAGACTTGTAACATCCCAGTAATCCAATGCCTAGTGATTCGGGTTAGTGAACGCCCCGAACCCATATTTAGCATAGTAACGAGTAGAGTTGGACGAATAAGGTACGCGCAGTTAAGAATAGCGAGAGGACCCGGATGCAACTGTTGATTGTATTTAATCAACTTAGAGGAAACCCTAAGCCATTTTTGGCTAGGTTCGTGCGACGGCAGCCGCAAGGGAGAAGAAGGAAGCCGGTGATGCCGGGAAGCCGAAGACGGTGGATCACGATGGTTTGGAACACGAGACTTCACTACACGATCAAGCTAATCCTAAAACTTTATCTTTTTCGTTTCCTGATTCCGGTTAGCCCAAAAACCCGACAAGGGTTTGCGGCAATGGTCATGATCAGCGGTGGGGACGAAGAGGAAAGGGTGGCCGGCCTGTGGTGGTGGTTATGGGGGAAGAGGGGGATGACTTGATGGAGACGATGGTAGGCTGTGGAGTGGCGTAATGGCTGGGGAGGAGGAACACAGTTGTTGGCGTGAGCGGGAGAAGACCAGCGAGTGCCGATGCTCGCTGTGGCGGCTTGGTGACATGCGTAGGGTTGCAACGGCCTAAGGTTGGTGCCCGATGGATGGTCGGCTGTTGAGGTGGTGCACCGCTGAGGTGAACGGAGTGGAAGAGAGACGGGGTTACACCCGGCATGCATGGTGACTCGAGTGGAAGTTAGCGGCGGTGGTGGGGTGAAGGCGTTAGCTGGATAATGCGTGGTTAGGGTAAAGCTTTACGAAGAAGACGAGCCGGTGTGCATGGGCGTGCACGGCGGCGGATCACGGTGAAATATAGGTGGCCGACATGGCAGCAACAAGTCACGGTGGTGGCTGTGCGAGTGATACAAGATGATACGCAGTGGTGCATGGACGAGTTTGGGTGTAGATCCGACATGAGCTGGGATTGCAACGACGGGGTGTGGGTGATTAGGGTTTGCATGGTAGTGTTACGTGCATGCATGGAACCTGGTTTTCAGTATTCAGGTCAAGAAATGTCCGACCCGTGTACCAGTGGAGCGAGGATTCAATGGTTCATCTGGCAAGTGGTTATGCCGAGATGTGGAGTTTATATTTATGTGTTGTTCGACATAAGCTTAGAACGTGTTCTGATCATGTGATCGAACATTTGACAGGTTTGGGCTACGAGCGTGAACAAACGAGTTGCAGAGCAAAGGATTCGGACTCAGTAAGTGGTGAGTGTCTAATCTCCTATTCTTTAAACGTTTTTAATGTTTTGGGGCTATCGTACATGCTTATGGGACAAGTTTAGTCTATTAAACGTGATAAGGGTATAATTCGGGTCCTAATTCGATGTGTTCTTGGAAATAAAATGATTATTAAGGAGTCGTAGGGTCCATGGTCAATGATTAATGTTTTTAGAAAGACTTCCGCTATAGTTTAAATTTATCAAAAATGAGTATTTTATGGGAATAACCTGTTATGAGAACCAACTATAGGATGCCCGGGTCGGGGTCTTACAGTTTACAAACTCGGTTCATTAGGTCCATAAATGTTGCGGGGGCATTTGTTAGACCAAATGACATAAATAGGAATTCATAGTGTCTATATCTGGTTCTAAAGGCAGTCTTAGGTACATCTTTTTCCTGTAACTTCAACTAGTGATATCCAGATCTAAGATTGATTTTCGAGAAGTATTTTGCTCCTTGCAACTGATCAAACAAATCATCTATTCTTGGCAATGGATATTTGTTTTTCACAGTGAGCTTATTCAATTCTCGATAATCTATGCACATCCGCATGCCTCCGTCTTTCTTCTTTACGAATCATACCGGTGCTCCCCAAGGTGAAGTACTTGGACGTATAAAACCTCTATCCAATAATTCTTGGATCTGCTTCATTAGTTCCTTTAACTTAGATGGTGTTAGATGATAGGGTGCTCTAGCTACTGGTTTGGCTCTAGGTATAAGGTCGATTCGGAATTCGATTTGTCTATCTGGTGGTAGACCAGGTAATTCTTCCGGAAATACATCTGGGTGATCGCATACTACAGGAATGTCCACAAATTGCCATTTAGGCTTGGAGTCTAAAGCATAAACTCTAAATACACTACATCGTGTATTTACACATTTCTTAGCCTTAGCTACAAAAATCGTTTCAATCTTATTTTCGTTACTATCACATTGTATCAACATATACTCTCCGTTAGGCCTACAAATCCTAACAGTCCGTTGATCACAATCGATCTGAGCATGGCATTGGTTTAACCATTCCATTCCAATGATAACATCGTACTTGCTCATACTCATTGGCATTTATTCAATCACTGAATTTTCGTTGCCAGAGTCATCTTGCAATTCGCATACGATTCGGTTATCCTAATCTGTTCTCCACTTGCCGTTTCAACTACGTAAGCACGCTCAAGTGGGGTTGGTTTCATGCCTAAATGAAAACTAAAGGCTTCTGAAACAAAACTTCTATTTGCTCCTGTATCAAACAGGATTTTAGCATAAATATTATTAACTAGGAACGTACCAGCTACCACCTTGGCATTGTTGTTTCCTCTTTCCTTCACCTATTACAAACACCCGACCTTTTGCCCCTTCTCTGGGCTTCTGTTGAACAGGTTTGGTACAAGTTCTTGATATATGTCTTATCTCATTACAATTATAGCATTTAAGAGATGGACAATATGATGAAACATGTCCCAGTTTCTGACATTTGTTACATTTCACTTCTTGGGAACCTCTTGGTGAATTATTTCCCTCTCTTCTAAGGAACTTAAAATTTCTCGATTCGAACCGATATATCACTTCTTCACTTCTCCTCTTTGTTTCCACAGGCTTTACCTCAACTACCTTCTCAGCCTTTTCCTTGACTTCTTGTGCGGCCACATCATCATAAATTGTGGCACTTATAGACAAAGCCGCATCCATCGTTTATGGTGCAGAGGTTTTTACCAAGGTTCGTACTTTTAGTGGCAAACCTCGATTGAAGTATTTAATCCTTCTAGACTCGGGTGTCACTAGATGTGGTACCAGTTTTGACATTTCATCAAACTTTGTCGCACACTCCTGATGCGTCATAGTTCCAACCTCCAAATGTTGAAACTCTTCCTCTATCTTGTCAAGTTCATTCTGAGGACAGAATCGCTAAAGAACTAGTTCCTTGAACTCGTTCCATTTCATATTGTCCACAACCTGCTCCCCTCTAGCTTGTTTTATAGACTCCCACCAATCCAATGATGTGGTTTCCAAGGAATTGGCAGCAAATTTACTTCTACATTCACATAATTTGATTACTGCTTCCATCTTTGTGATCCACTGGGTGGCGTCAATGGCTCCTTTCCTCCCATCAAACGACTTGGGTTTGTAGCCTCCGAAGGATTTGTAATTGCATTCTTCATGATTCTAATTTCTTGTTACTGAGCTAGTATTGGCGTTTCCATTTACTCCTCTGGTGTTGTTGGTTCCTCCTCCAACAGTTCCAGTACCCATTCTCTTTGAAAGAACATCTAACAGTCTGGGTAGTGCGGTTCGTAAAGCCTTTGTTACTTAACTAGCCACAACATCTTGGAACTGAGTTTCAGTCATAACCACCTCCTCAGCATGAGGACCGCTATTATTGTCGTCCTCATTCGTTTCGTGATGATTGTTAGTATCGGTGTTATTTTCAGTCTGCGTACGGTTCCTAGTAACCTGGGTTCGACCTCTTTCCCTACCTCTTCCTCTTCCTCGTCCAACCATTGTTACCTATACATACAGATGTATGACATCAGAATTCATATAACCTGCTATGATCCAAAAAATCAGAAATTAAAGACATTTGGCCAAGAATAAAATTAATTATCTGCTTTCTCGATATTACCGGTTATATTCATAATGATTATCAACACCTTAACTTACATCCTATGGCATTCCAGCTTTTCTCAGAGCTCTTAGTTTAATTCTAGATACTAATCTATCTTATTAGTATCTAAATCCCTTAAACTGCCGCTCTGATACCAACTTGTCACACCCGTAACACAGGACAGTTATCTAACCAGAGTAGTACCTCCAACAGATATGTTCCTAGGAAATATCAACGGGTCTAGGAGAGATTTATACACCGTTCTTTCCTAGACAGAACATTCTGTTTTCCAGATAACTACATACCGGTCAGAAGGTCGCCTTCTAGTTACTGTGACGTCGATACCCAAAACACACAGTGGAAGATTTCAAATCATAACTATTTCATTCCATATATAACAATGTTTTACAATAAGGACTGACTAGTAAATACAACATAAACTTTGGTCTTATAGCTTGAAAGGACCCAAACCGAATACCTCTCATAGTTGACAAACATTGTATATTCATAGCTCTTAAAATTTGAATTAAACATTAACAGCGGAAGTCTTTACAAAATTCTGAAATAATTAAAACTTTAATTGTCTTAAACATAAACTTGATAAAGGGGATGTCAGTCTTGCCAGCAACAGGCATCCAACCATTCTTTCCTAAGCCATTGCGACTTCATATCTTTTTCTTTCCTTTGCTATCTGATGTGCATACTAAGATAGTCAGCTAACGCTGGTGAGTTCAAGTATCAAATATTTTCTTTAAAAATGTTCTTTAAACATACATATTATATTATATACATAATACAATAAAACTTTTCTTTCTTCTTATACATACATATGTATTTACTTTGTGCTCTTTTCTTTAAGTAATACATTAATGTCTATAATTTGTTATGTGCCCCCAAGCGGGCTTCTTCATTCTTATTTCCCGAAGGAACTTTCTTTGCAAGTATCGTTCCCTAAGGCTCAACGTCCAAAGGCTGATACCCGACTTTCTATTCCCCCAAGCAGGCTTCTTCACTCTTACTTAGCGACCGTCGCCGCTAGAGTAACCGTCGTTACCCATCTTAACCAGTTGTACAACATCCTCGTTACAGTGCCCTGCCGAGCACTGTCCCGATTTTTCTCATGGTACGTCGCGGACTTGTCCATGACGCAACATCGGCTTCGAGTAGCACTAGTCTAAAGGACTATACTACTACCTCAAGACTTGCTACTATGCTTAGGGTACCACTAGTCTCGAGGACTATTCTACTACCCCAAGTCTTTCATCGTATAAGCTTACTCTTACAGATTAGACAATGTATTTGACTTATTATTCTTCTCTTTGTTTATTAAACATATAGTTAAATAAACCATTCTTTCTTCTCTTTCTGTTTATAAAACATATAGTAAAATAAACCATTATCTTCTTCTTATCTTCTGTTTATAAAACATGTAGTTGAATAAACCATTCTTTCTTATACTTCTTTCTTACAAAACGTTTAATTAATAAACTGTTATCTTTCTTATCTTTCTTTCTTACAAAACGTTTAGTTAATAAACTGTTATCTATCTTTTTTACAAAACGTTTAATTAATAAACTGTTAGTTTTCTTATCTTTCTTTCTTACAAAACGTTTAGTTAATAAACCGTTATCTTTCTTATCTTTCTTTCTTAAAAAACGTTTAAGTAATAAAATACATTTATTATAAACGCCTAATTCTTAAGGATGCACACCACCCTAAAACAGTAAAAATAGGGATTCTTGAACTCACCTGATTTCTTAAAAATTAACTAACTCAGCGGGAACTTCGAGCTAGGCGGAGGTTAACTGATCTGTTAAAAGTCATGAACTATACAAATTAACACTAAGTCATTCTGTCTGAAAACTCTATGTTCGAAATCTATTTCGATCGAAATCTTTTTCGACCGAAAACTAGTCATTCGAAAAGTCTTACTCCGCATAATATTTTCGTTCGAAAACATTCTGTCCAAAAACTATTTCGGTCGAAATATTTTTCAATCGAAATCTTTTCCTTTGAAATCGTTTGCTTCTGAAACTATTTCGGTCAAAATCTTTTTCGACCGAAAACCATATTGATATGACCTGTTCTGTCCGAAAACTTCCTATGTCCGAAAAGACTTTTCGGATGACCAGAGTTGAAACATCCTACTTTTACTATATTAATTTCTTAGAGTTTTATATCGGAAAACGGTCCCAGATTTTTCAAAACCTTGCCACTAAAGTGACATGGGTATATTTCATTAAAATATTGTTTTTACATAAAATATTACATCATGTAACAGAGGGATCCTTCAACTCCGATCAGCCACGTCCTCAGGAAGCTTCATTCCACTTGCTTCTTTCCTGCAGTGTTTAGAAAACGTTTTTGAATTAGCTTTCGCTAAGTAAGTACACTACATCGTTCATTTTAATACGAACCCTTTAGGTTCTTATTATTGTTCAAGTTTCCCGGGCTCTCGGCGCCCCCGTGACCATCTCCGGACGTACCTCCGGTCACGTCATTCGTATATTTTATTATCATTCATTTTAGGTCCTTCCGCCTTATAAACTGGGCACCTCTACCGGGTCCTTCTGCCTATAGACTGGGCACCTTTCCATTCTCATACTTAAGGCCCTTTTATCCCGTAGACTCGGTACCTTTTCCATTCATTCTAGAGATCTACCCCATAGGCTGGACATCTCTTTTCATTGGGATCTTGAGTATCATAGACTCACAGCCTCCCAATTTATTTCCAACCAGTCCGTACCTTAAAACTTCGTAACGGTTTCCCCATGATGCACTAAAGATGTTTATATATAAGAAGTACTAACGGCGTATCCACCACCCCTTTAACATCTCATGAATACCCTTTTGCTTAAGATTAAGCATTTCTCATCATTTATTTGATAGCATGACTTCCTCATCGGGTTTTCTAATCTTCTTCAGTTTGTGTGTGTAATATATGGTGTTTGGGTATGTGTTTTCTCCAAGTGAACGGCTGCAAGAATCAATTTATAGGCAAAATTCTGAGTCCGTAACGGACCGCTACCGTTTTCTTGGCCTCCAAGGGCTTTCTGACCACGTAACGGACCGTCACGTCTCATGACGGTCCGCCGTGGCCTTATGCTGCGATGACTAAGTCATACGTGGCTTAAAACGGTGTGTTTTCGCAATTTGCGGCGTGACGGACCGTCATGGACCGTGACGGTCCGTTATGGATTCTGGGGCGTCGTGATGGACCGTTACACCAGGTGACGGTCCGTTAGGACTCTATTTTCAAATTCTCCTCGCCGATGCATCCAAGTTTCATATATTATGGCTTCCGTAACTCATTTTCTAGCTCGGGATATGCCTATATGAAGTTTAGGGCTATTTCCGGGCGAATAATATTTCCGTTTCGCATCCGGTTAAGTTCTTAGGTCACGTTTCTTAACCGAAAATCATCCCAACTTATTATTTTCCAATCCCATCTCCCTTGTTAAGCTTTTGGTATCGCGTTTCGTTACCAATACCATTCGTAGTTTTACGTTTTACGTCCCTTTAACCGTTAACCGTTTACGGCTGGATTTTTGGGATGTTACAAGAGTTTTCGGACCATTCAACGAGATTTCGGACGATCCATACGTTCTTGGCCAAAATCATCGTTTTTTATTCAAGTTTGAATCTTTTTACGTCCAAAATACTTGTTTAGCTTCCATGAAGCTAAACCTACGCTTTTTAAGCCATTTTACACATAAAAATCTTGACTTTCTGATTAAAACCCACTTCCAAACCCTAAACCCCATTTTCAATCTATAACTCAGATCTGGAGTCGTTTTGTTACCTGTTTATCATGTGATTTTCTTTCTCCGGTCGTTAGAAAGGCTTCAGCAATGATCTTGGGTCACGGTAACAGCTTCGGGTTCGGGTTTAGAGCTTTCTCTCTCTACTCTCTCTCTCTCTAGAAGTTTCAAGTGAAGGTAATGAATGGTGGAATGGAGAGGATGAGGTGGGTTTTACTCCCCTCCTTTTTCACCTCCTTAGACCGGCCCAAACTCAAGCCCATGAGCCCGTGATTCTATTTTTTTCTTTTTTATCGTTCTTTTCTTTACTCGTTACCCGTCGCCTTTCATTTTATTCTTCTTTTCTTTATTATTTTCGGGATATTACAAGTCTACCCCTCTTATTGAAGGTTTCGTCATCGAAACCTTTTATAGGTCAAATAACCAAGGGTACAATTCCCTCATCTCGGATTCCGTTTCCCATGTGGCCTTTGATCCTTTTCGATGTTTCCATTGAACTTGGACCAGTGGAATAACTTTGTTGTGTAGTCGTTTATCTTTTCTTTCCACAATTGCCATAGGCACCTCAACATAGTTAAGCTTGTTGTCTACTTCGATGTCATCGAGCGGCACCTGTGCCGTCTCGTCTTCTAAGCATTTTCGCAAATGCGATACGTGAAAAGTAGGGTGGATTCCAGTCAATTCTTCAGGAAACTCAGTCGATAAGCCACCTCTCCTACTCATGCCACAATCTTTAATGGTCCGACAAACCTCGGACTTAGTTTCCCTCTTTTTCGAAATCAAATTATTCCTTTCCAATGAGACACTTTCAATAAGACTCTGTCTCCCACCTGAAATTCAAGATCTCTCTTTATCTTATATGCATAAGATTTCTGCCTGTCCTTAGCGACTTTCATTCGGGCTTTGATTTGGTAAAACTTCTAAGAAGTTGCTTGCTTTGACTACATCAAGGCTTGCGAAGTCTCTCGGCCCGATTTCACCCCAACAGACGGGCGTCCTACACTTTCTCCCATATAGCATTTCGTAAGGTGGCATTCCAATGGTCACATGATAACTGTTGTTGTAAACAAACTCTGCCAGTGGTAAGTGGCTATCCCAGCTATCACCGAAATAAATAATGCATTCCCGTAGCATGTCCTCAAGAATTTAGATAGTCCTTTCAGATTGGCCATCGGTTTGCGGGTGGTAAGCTGTGCTGATATTAAGTCTCGTACCCATTGCCTCATGGAATCTCTTCTAGAACCTCGATGTGAATCGCGTGTCCCGGTCTGACACAATTGATAAGGGAATACCGTGTCTAGCCATAATCTCGTTGATGAACAATTCTGCTAGCTTCTCTGACGAGTAAGTCTCGCGTATAGGCAAGAAGTGAGCGCTCTTCGTTAGTATATCCACAATTACCCATGTGGCATCATGACCTTTAGCTGTACATGGTAGCTTGGTTACGAAATCCATGGTAATGTGTTCCCATTTCCACTCAGGAATGAACAAAGGTTGCATCTTTCCGCACGGTTTCTTGTGCTCGGCTTTCACCTGAGAGCAAGTTAGGCATTTGCTCACATAATCGTTTACATCGTTCTTCATGCCGGGCCACCAGTACTCCTTCTTCAAATCATGGTACATCTTGTTGGTGCAAGGATGAATAGAGTAGCGAGACTTGTGAGCCTCGTCGAGGATTTTGACTCTAAGTTCGCCACCCTTGGGTATCCACATCCTCCCGAACCGTGTTCGTACTCCATAAGCATTAGTTTCAAGCCTTTCCTGCTGACCCACTATCCTTTCCCTCTTGATATTTTCCTCTTTCAAGGCTTTATCTTGGGCACGTTCTATTTCTGTCATAAGATCTGGAGTTACGACCAACTGATATGCTTTCACTTCGATAGGAGTTGTCGTCTGCTTTCGACTCAACGCGTCGGCCACTACATTTGCCTTTTTGGGGTGGTAAAGTATTTCACAATTGTAGTCTTTCAACAATTCTAACTACCGCCGCTGCCTCATGTTCAACTCTTTTTGCTCGAAGAAATACTTTAAGCTTTTGTGGTCGAAGTAGATGGTGCATTTGACTCTATAGCGATAATGTCTCCAAATATTTAAGGCAAATACAACTGCCGCGAGCTCAAGGTCGTGAGTCGGGTAGTTGATTTCATGAGTCTTTAACTGTCGTGACGCATATGTAATCACCTTCCCTCGTTGCATGGGCACACAGCCAAACCCCTGACCTGAAGCGTCAGAATACACCACTAGGTCCTCGTTACCATCGGGTAGGGTCAGCACTGGTGCTTGGGTCAACCTCTTCTTTAATTCCTAGAAGGAATTTGTTTGGGCCTGGCCCCATTCATACTTTACTTCCTTTCAGGTCAATTTGGTTAAGGGTGAGGCTATCTTGGAGAAGTTTTGTATAAACCTCCGGTAGTAGCCTGCCAAACCTAGAAAACTTCGTACATCCGTTGGTTTTCTCAGAATTTCTCAATTCCACATTGCATCATTCTTTGATGGGTCTACCATGATGCCTTCTGCGTTAATCACATGACCTAGGAATTGGAATTACTTTAGCCAGAACGCACATTTTGAAAACTTAGCATATAACTTCTCAGTCTTTAGTGTGTCCAGAACTTCTCGCAGATGACATGCATGGTCACCTTCACTCTTAGAATATACGAGTATATAGTCGATGAAGACTATTACTGACCGGTCTAACATTGGTCGACACACTCTGTTCATCATATCCATGAATGCTGCTGGAGCATTTGTCAACCCAAAGGACATCACACGGAACTCGTACTGTCCATACCGCTTCCGGAATGCTGTTTTGGGTATGTCTTCCTCTCTTACCTTTAGTTGATGATAACCCAACCGCAAGTCGATTTTTGAAAATCATTTGGTGCCTTGTAGTTGGTCGAATAGATCGTCGATCCTAGGTAGCGGGTACTTATTCTTCATAGTTCTTTTCTTCAATTCTCTGTAGTCGATGCACATTCTCATGGCACCATCTTTCTTCTTGACAAACAGCACCGGAGCAACCCATGATGAAATGCTCGGCCTGATGAATCCCTTTTCCAAAAGTTCTTCCAGTTGGGTCATCAGCTCTTTCATCTCAAGTGGCGCTAGTCGATAAGGTGCTTTGGCAACGGGCTGGGCACCTATCATTAGATCTATTTGGAATTTCGTTTCCCGATCAGGCGGCAATCCAGGTAATTCCTCAGGGAACACTTCCGGATAATGGCACACCACGGGTACTTCTCTTAACCCTTTCACTTTCACGTCTTTATTTATCACGTAAGCCAAGTAGGCCTCACACCCACGCTTCATATACCTTTCTGCTTTCATCACTGAGATTACATTAGTCAACGGAATGTCACGTTCCCCGTAAATCAGAACCTCGCTGCCATCAGGAGCGTTGAGCTGAATTACCCATCGTTTACACATAATACGAGCTTCATTGGCAGCTAACCAATCCATTCTCAATACTACAACGAATCCCCCAAGGCTATAACAAAAAAAAGCTAAGGAAGTGGCAGGTACTTTCTTAGTTAATAATATTTACGCCAAGATTCTATTTGATACAGGGGCAATAGCAGTTTCGTTTCATGTACATTTACCCCATATTTTGGCATAAAACCGATTCCGCTCATTCCTCCCTATGTCATTGAAACGACAAGTCGCGAACAAATTAGGATAACCGAATCATACCCTGATTGTGTCATCAATTTTGGCGACGATAAGGTATTAGTTACGCTAATGCTGATGAACATGAATGAATATGAAGTTATCCTAGAGATGGATTGGTTAAACCAATACCAAGCCCAGATTGATTGTGACCAGAAAATGGTCAAGATTAAGAAACTAGATGAAAATTGTTTAATAATTCATGGTGATAGTGAGACCAATAAGATTGAAATTATTTCGATAGCAAAGGTTAAGAAAGAATTGATTAAGGGACACGGTATACTCTTACTCCATGCTTTAAACGTTAAACCCGAAGGACAGATTACGGATATTCTCATAGTCTGTGTTCACCCGGAAGTCTTTCCGGAAGAATTACCCGGTCTTCCACCCGATCGTCAGATTGAATTCCGAATCAAACTCATTCCTAGAGCTAAACCTGTTGCAAGATCCCCTTATCGTCTAGCTCCTTTGAATTAAAAGAATTAATGAAACAAATCCAAGAACTCTTAGACAAAGGGTTCATTCGTCCTAGCACTTCACCATGGGGAGCACCGGTACTATTTGTTAAGAAGAAGGACGGAAGCATGAGAATGTGCATTGATTATCGGGAATTAAACAAGCTGACTATTTAGAACAGATATCCATTACCTAGAATAGATGATCTTTTCGATCAGCTACAAGGAGCCAAGTATTTCTCGAAGATCGAACTTAGATCAGGATATCATCAGTTGAAGTTACAAGAAGAGGACGTACCTAAAACTGCTTTCCGGACCCAGTATGGTCACTATGAATTCTCGGTCATGTCATTTGGTCTAACAAATGCCCCTGCAGCATTTATGGACCTAATGAATCGAGTTTGTAAGCATTTCCTTGATAAAGTTGTCATTGTTTTCATCGATGATATTCTTATCTACTCCCGAAGTCAAGAAGAACATGTTGAACACCTCAGGATCACTCTGGAAACCCTAAGAAAAGATAGATTGTATGCTAAGTTTTTCAAATGCGAATTGTGGAAACATGAGGTGCGATTTCTTGGACAAGTTGTGAACAAACATGGAATACAAGTAGACCCAAGTAAGATCGAAGCTGTTATGAAGTGAGAAGCCCCGAAGACACCGACAGAAATCAGAAGCTTTCTTGGATTAGCCGGTTATTACAGAATATTTATTCAAGATCTCTCCAAGATTGCTACACCTTTGACTTCTTTAACTTAGAAAGCAGCAAAGTTTGAATGTGATACAAAACAAGAAGAAGCATTCAACATTCATACACCAATCTTAGCACTGGCCAAGGGAAACAATGATTTTGCCATCTATTGTGATGCTTCCCGAATTGGTCTGGGTTGTGTGTTGATGTAGCGAGATAAGGTTATTGCCTACGCATCACGCCAACTTAAAGTTCATGAGAAAAACTATACCATACATGATCTTGAACTTGGTGCCATAGTGTTTGCTCTAAAAATCTAGAGATGATGTAAGTATGGTACCAAATGTGTGATATATTCACACCATAAAAGCCTCCAACATATTTTTAATCAGAAGGATTTAAATATGAGGCAAAGGAGGTGGATGGAACTCATCAATGACTACGACTGTGAAATCAAATACCATCCCGGGAAAGCTAATGTAGTAGCAGATGCTTTAAGTCGGAAAGAACGAAGTCAACAGATTAAAGTAAAAGCACTACGATTAGACCTGAAGTTAGAGTTAATGAAACAAATTAAGGAAACTCAACCAAAAGCCTTAGAAGAAGGAAATATTAAGAAAGAACGCATGGTTGGGAAACAAAATTTACTATCCAAAGGAGATGATGGAATCATGAGATTCGAGCAAAGAATCTGGATTCCAAAGCATGGAGATATTCAAGAAAAAGTGTTAGATGAAGAACGTAAAAAAAGATATTCCATACATCCCGGTGTGAACAAGATGTACAAAGATCTGAAGACACATTACCGGTTCCCAAACATGAAAATATCAATAGCCCAGTACATAGACAAATGCTTAACTTATCTTCAAGTTAAAATTGAGCACCAGAAACCGGTAGGTAAGTTACAGCAATTAGAGATACCTGTCTGTAAATAGGATCGTATTACAATGAATTTCGTTACTAAACAACCCAGAACCCAGAAAGGCCATAATGCAATATGGGTCATGGTCGATAGACTAACCAAGTCAGCCCATTTTATACCCATCAATAAAACATACTCTATGGATAAGCTAGCAAGGATCTATATCAATGAAATTGTGAGCCACCACGGCATACCACTGTCTATTATTTCTGATAGAGAAAGTCGGTTCACATCTAGATTCAAGATTAATATTCAGAAAGAATTGGGAACTCGACTTACCATGAGTACTACATATCATCCCTAAACAGATGGATAGAGTGAACGAACAATTCAAACTCCAGAAGATATGCTAAGAGCCTTTGTTATCGATTTCGGAGGTAATTGGGATAATCGTCTACTGTTAATCAAATTCTCCTATAAAAACAGCTACCATTCAAGTATCAAAGTTGCACCATTTGAAGCACTGTATGGAAGGAAGTGCAGAACACCTATCTGTTGGACTGAAATAGGAGACAGTCAATTATCTGGACCAGAATTTATACATGAAACAACATATAAGATAGTTCAGATTAAACAACGGTTGAAAGCTACTCAAGATCGTCAGAACAATTATGCTTACAGACGAAGATGACTGTTAGAATTTCAAGTTGGAGACTATGTAATGTTAAAGGTTTCACCTTGGAAAGGTGTTGTAAGGTTCAGAAGAAGAGGAAAGTTAGGACCAAGATATATCGGACATTACAAAATCATTGAAAGAGTTGGAGTAGTAGCCTACAAATTAGATCTACCTGAAGCTTTACAAGGGATTTACAATATGTTTCACGTATCTTGCTTACACAAGTGTTTAGTTGATCCAACTCAAGCTATTGCACTAGAAGATGTGCACGTGGACGACAAAATTCACTTTACTGAACAACGGATTAAGATTCTGGACACCCAGGAACGAAAATTAAGAAAGAAATGTATACCAATTGTCACACCCTCAAATTCCACCCACGGGGTTCTACCGCGAGGCGCGTGACTAACCAGGATCGTAGTCATCAGTCATGCTGAATGACCACTATATGAATTTGAAAATACTGAGTTTGCTCATTCAACATGGGTAAAACACGGTTTCAAAAATTAAGTTGCGGAAGCGTACATTAATATAAACCCAAAAGTAATTACGCGCAAACAAAGCACCAATTAATGTAAGTAACGTATAATAAAACATTATTCATTTATTGATAAAATCAATGCGACTCCACGATGCGTCCTAGTCCTGATGTGTACCATAGTGACCTTAGAAAACATGCATAAAGTGTCAACACAAGTTTGGTGAGTTCACAGGTTTGTAAGTAAATAAACTATTTGAGCATTAGCAGGACCAACATACATAAGTCACGCCTATTGTTAGCAAGACAATGTACAAGTTACTCTAAGCGTTCGCAACTGAAGCTGATTGTTTGTGTTTGAATGCCTTCCACCATTACTAACATCAACAATGGAAAATGTTTAGGATAATTTACACATGTTCGACCTCCAATCGAGCTTAACGCGACTAGCCCGGGTGGGGTTTGTCAAACCCAGTACTACTACTCAAATTTCCTCGCTATACACCTTATACTAACGGTTCGAGAATGTAAGGACTTAGTATGTTATGTTTGCGCTTAATTAAATAAGTGGTAATGAAATATTATGTGATCCGTGTTTGTTTGAGTGCATGTTTCTCCCCCAACAGGAAAACAGTAAAGGGGCCGTGAAACTCACCTTAGAGCGCATGCTAGACTGCAAGTGTTGTACCGGTGGCCTTTAAAGGCTACCTATCATGTATAAGTCTATGAGTGTGTGTTCGCATTGGTTCATGGAACCCGTTGTATCCAAAAAATCCAAATTGTTTATAGGTTTTGAAAAGATTAATGTTTGACTAGTTTTCCCAAGTTTGACTTTTGTTTACCAATTTGACCCGATGACCCGTTGGTGACTCGTATAGTGACTTACTGTTTGTTTAGTATACTAATACGCATAATATACAAGTAGTTCATGTTTCATGATACATACATGATTCACAAACTTCCTAACATGGCAAGCTATGAACATTCAATGTATTTGTATCAACAAAGTTACTATTATTAGTAATGTCTGATCATGCGGTTTCTATAATACGTTTACATGATTTTAATATGTTTATGTGACCATACTAATGCATAATAGATCATCACATCATGTAATACAAGTCTAGGAAATCAATTCCCAAAACCTAAAAGTTTCCACTTTTAGTAAGTCATGATCAAACTACGTGATTTCTACAAAACAACTCTTTAGCATGTTTTTAATACATTTATATTAACCTACTAGTATCACCCCACATCATTATGCACATATCAAACTCATACACAATTTGTAAACTTTTAATAAAGTTTCCTCTTTAGGAAAACCTATGATTTCTAGCTTTGTTAACGAGAGATTCAACGCATCACAATAATTTCATACAACCAACCTAGCATAATTATAATCATAAACATCATCAATTACATCTAACATGAAATTCTACCACTTCACATAATCAAAAAGTTTCCTCTTTTGGCATGTTATGAATCATATACATTTAGGGTTTCATCATTAACAACATAATCATAAAATAGATACAATAACATCAAACAAATAACAAGTCACCAACATTTTTACAAAATTTCATGTTTGGATGAACTAGGGTTTCATTCTAAACCATGGGATCATAAAAGTAATGAAATTGGATAGAATAACTTACATATGAGTGTTAGCAATGCCTAGGATAGATCAAATACAAGTTCAATTGCAAGAATGAAGATCAAAGGAATGGTGTTTGGGGTGGATGATGATCTCGGCTCAAAGGGGGTAGGATGGGGGTTTGGGTTGCGATGGTTTGAGAGAGAGAGGCTAGAGATATGTTTTTTTTATAAAACTTTTACATGAATGTATTTAATTATGAGTTAATGACTATATTAACTATTAATTTAGTGTCATAAAGGCTAGAAGTAAGTTATGGATATGAAGAGGTTTTTATAAAAACCTTAACTATTATTTTTATAAAATTCTAACATTTATAAAAGTAACAACAAAATTTATTTCTGACAACATGCGTGATTTCACGAAGGTTCACGTAATTAACATAAAAGTCACATAACATGTAAATTCATATAATTTACATTAATATAATTGTTGGCAATTATTTTTATTAGTTCACCAACATTCCGGGTTAGACTCGTGTGTGATCCGGTAATTCTACGAGTTACCGCTGCGTGAGTGTTTGTGCAATACTTGACACATTTAATTAATCCTAATTAAATGTAATGCATAAATGACTAAATGAGATAACAGAGTTTGCATAAACAAGTGCTTGAGATAACGGTGTTTGCGTTAACGGAGTTAACCTGAAAAATGTCGGATGTCACACCAATGGTGTTGGTTCAATGGCAAGGTCGGATAGGAGCCGACAAGACTTGGGAATTAGAGGAACAAATGAGAGCCAAATATCCTCATCTATTTACGTCTTAATTTCAAGGATGAAATTTCTTAAAGGAGGGGAGATTTGTAACACCTCGAAAATTCCCTAAGAAAATAAAGGACTAAAATTACCAAATTTCAAAGTTGAGGGGTGGATATGTGAATAAAAACAGTTTAAGGACTAAAATTGAAATTTCTAAAAACAAAGGGCTAGCGGACCGCTACCCAGGACCTTAGCGGTCCACTACGTGTTGAGAAAGGAAAGAATCATAAGCTGACACGTGTCATGTGACTCACCAAGGGAGAATTGACACGTGGAAGAGGTGTCGGACCGCTAGCCTAGACCGTAACAGTCCGCTACGTGTGCACTACGCCAATTAGACCGCCTCATTGGGTGGCGGACCACCACCACCTTTCTTAGCGGTCCTCTACGGTTCCCCATTTAGCCCTATAAATAGATCGACGATTTCAGTCATTTGAGCATCATCTACACCTCTAAATTCACACACACAATCTCTCTGATTCTCAGATTTTGTTCGCGTACGAGAGTCCGGTTTCTAGCTTTTCGACTCCAAACTGCCGTAGATAGCGCCGAGGTAAGGCTCCGACCTACTTTTTATCTTTGGTTATATACCATTAAGGTAGGATTGTGTAATTAAGTAATGTCGATATATATCTAGGAGCTTTGTCCAAGGTGTTTGCCATATTGTTGATTTGATAAGCCGAAATACTACCGAGGAGAGTTCCTAAACTGTGATGCATTGTAAGGCCCCTTTCCTGGGAGACCTCACTTGTTGGATTTCTCATAAACATAGTCATCCAAACTGAACTTTTTAATTAAAATTATTCAACATAGCGGAAGCGTACAATAAATCAAATACATAACATAGCAGCGAAAGTCTTTAACATTTAAACATAAACATTTTCTTAACATAAACTCAAGTAACTGGGATGTCAGTTGTGCCGAGTAGCCGTCACGCCATAGCACGACCTTTCTTCATTCTACCTAAAGTGCATACTAAAAGTCAGCTAACGCTGGTGAGTTCTAGTTTAAAAACAATCAGATATTAACATTATTTTATAAGAATAAGCATATATATATATATATGTATATACTTATTTGTACATTCTTTACTTTACTACTTTCATATAACATTCATAGATACTACGTATATAAATACATACATGCTTATTTCTTGGTGCACATTCATTGGTCATACACTAATGGGTGATCAACCCGTCATTTTCTTATGTAAGTCACAAAGACAAACGTTCTCGAACTACCGTCGTAGCCCATTTACTTAACCGTCCGGCACTAGAAACTGTCTGTCATATCTTAAACCGTCCAGAAAACCTTCGGCCGTTCGTCTTTATCGTCCTACCGTCGTAGTCCGTCATATTCGCCCGTCTGCCCTAAGGCATCCGTTTCCCATGCGACTATTATTTATGCAGCCGTTCTACTTATCATAATAAGGAAATTGCTTCGACCATCCATTAATGCTTTTCATGCGTCCTAGCTGATGAAGGAACAAATATGTCCCGGTTACAAAATAGTCACATGGTCGTCCATCTACCGAGGTAGCCGTTATCATCGAAGCGTCCATAACGTTTACTTATACTTGGCAGGCAATATATACATGGATATAAAGCAAGATTTCATTCTTACACGTTATGTTATTCTTTTCATACTTGGCAAGCAATATATACATAGATATAAAGCAAGATTTCATTCTTACACATTGTGTCATTCTTTTCATACTTGGCAAACAATATATACATAGATATAAAGCAAGATTTCATTCTTACGTGCTATGTCATGCTTTCATTTCTTTATTCAGAAACATACTTGTCATACTTATATTCAGCATGTATTGTCATATAGCACATAACATAACATTCATTCATATCATGTATACACTTCAGCCCCAAAACATTTAAAATCATTTGCACGTAACACATAGGGGACACATAGAACTCACCTGATGAGTGGTTTCTGAAATACACTTAGATGGTTACCGAGCGTCACTAATGTCACTCACAATCTGTATAATGAAGTCATACACATAAGGTAGTGCTCCTAAATGACACTAGACATTACTATGCTTGAACCAAGTAGTTTGGGTGGGTGGCTCATACCGAAACTATGGTAGTTTCGGGCCATGGATTTATATCGAAACTATGGTAGTTTCGATAAGTAACTTATGTAAAATCTTAGTAGTTTCGGGTCAGGGGTTTATATCGAAACTATGGTAGTTTCGATAAGTAACTTATGTAAAATCTTAGTAGTTTCGGGTCATGAGTTTATATCGAAACTAGGTAGTTTCGATGGGTCTGCATATATCGAAACTAGCTAGTTTCGATGGATTCGCCTATATCGAAACTAGTAGTTTCGATGCATCAGTCTTCTTCCCCAACCAGAAACCCTAGATCTGGCCAATTATTTCTAATTGATCAAGCCTTGAACTTTTTATGTTCAAAACTTTTCTTTTTCATCCATCAACACGAATATGTGGACTGTTTGAATATCATACGTAAAAACTAAACCTTTACTTGATTTTTAACACGAAAACCAAAAGGTTATAAAAACTCAGATTTGGCATGATGGTTACCTGTTTTTGCTTCCTTCTTGTTTCTATACGTTCCAGAGATGGTGAGCAACAATCCTCAAGACTTTGAGCTTGACCCCGAGCATTCTCTCTCTAGATCCGAGCTCTCTCTTTCTCTCTCTAGCCTTGCGCAATTAGGGGTAAATGAGGAGAGGCTGGGGTGAGGGCGTTGATTAATAAGGTTTTCCCTTCATATTTTGGGCCCATGGGCCGAACCTTGGCCAAGCCCTCCTTGCTTTTCTTTTATTTGATTTCTATTTATTCGGGATGTTACAAGTCTACCCTCCTTGTTGAGGTTTCGTCCTCGAAACCTGCTACAAGTAAAACAACTTCGGATACAGTCCTTTCATCTCGTCTTCCTTCTCACAAGTAGCTTCGGACCCTTTCCTGTGCTTCCATTGTATTTTGACTAAAAGAATCGACTTATTGCGTAGTAGTTTCTCTGCTCGGTCGAGAATAGCTATTGGTTCCTCTACATAGTTCAAACTATTATCCACTTCGATTTCGTCATAGGGTATGTGAGCCGTATCGTCAGCAAAGCACTTGCGTAAGTGCGATACGTGGAACGTAGGGTGAATTCCACTGAGTTCATTGGGTAGGTCGAGTCTGTAAACAACCTGACCAACTCTTGCTATGATTTTGAAAGGTCCGACAAACCTTGGACTTAATTTGACACGTCTTCTGAATCGGATGATCCCTTTCCAGGGTGACACTTTCAGTAGTACCATGTCCCCTACTTGAAACTCTAAATCTCTTCTTCTCTTATCCGCGTATGATTTCTGTCTGTCTTTAGCGGCTTTCATTCGAGCTTTTATCTGGTCAAACTTCTCCGAAGTAGCTTTGACCACTTCGAGACTAGCAAAGTCTTTCTTTCCCATTTCTCCCCAACAAACCGGGGTTCTACATCTTCTTCCATACAGCATCTCAAATAGCGGCATGCCAATGGTTGAGCGATAGCTGTTATTATACGAAAATTCTGCCAAGGGCAAATGGATGTCCCAGCTACCACCGAAATCAATGATACAGGCCCGGAGCATGTCCTCCAAGGTCTGAATGGTCCTTTCCGATTGACCATCAGTTTGAGGGTGGTAAGCTGTGCTGATGTTTAGCCTAGTGCCCATCGATTTTTTGAATTTCTTCCAAAACCTTTATGTAAATCGAGTGTCCCTGTCTGACACGATCGTTAATGGCATACCATGTCTGCTTACGATTTCCTTGACGAATATCTCTGCTAACTTCTCAGACGAAGAAGCCTCACGTATTGTTAAAAAGTGAGCACTTTTCGTCAAGCGGTCGACGATCACCCAAATGGTATCATTGCCTCTAGCTGTTCGCGGTAGCTTGGTAATGAAGTCCATTGTGATCTCTTCACACTTCCATTCTAGTATCGGCAAAGGTTGCATTTTACCGCATGGTTTCTGGTGTTCGACTTTAACAAGAGAACAATTTAGGCACTTGCCCACATATTCGGTCACGTCGTTCTTCATGCCACGCCACCAGTATTTTTTCTTTAGATATTGGTACATTTTGTTCGTCCGGGGGTAGATAGAGTAGCGAGATTTATGGGCCTCATCAAGGATCTTGGCCCTAAGTTCATCAATCCTAGGTATCCACATCCGGCCACAACGATTTCGTACACCATACACGTTGGTTTCCAGATTACCCTGTTGCCCTACTATTCTTTCCCGTTTCACATTCCTCTCCAACAATGCTTCTTCCTGTGCTTTCGCTATTTCATTCATTATATCTGGTGTTATAATCAACCGACATGCTTTGATTTGAATAGGCGTTGATTCTTCTTTCCTGCTTAAGGCGTCAGCCACTACATTTTCCTTGCCTGTATGGTACAATATTTCACAATCGTAGTCTTTCAGTAGCTTCAACCACCTTCTTTGTCTCATGTTTAATTCTTTTTGCTCGAAAAGGTACTTTAGGCTCTTGTGGTCGTACTAAATGATGCATTTAACTCCATACATATAGTGCCTCCATATCTTTAATACGAAAACTACCGCCGCCAACTCCAGGTCGTGAGTCGGGTAGCTAATGTCACACCCCAACCGACGGAGGAATCATCGGGGCGGGACATGTAGACTGTTCATGAGCACGAGGTTGACTAGATTGCAATATTTTAATCATCAAATTTCATTGCATAGTTTCAAACAAATCAAACACAACCAAATTCAAACAAGTACGAAATTAAAATACATAATATCCTTTATTTAAATTTAACTAAGTCCAAAGCCTATGTGTAGCATGTCTTGATCAAACTCACAAGTTAGCACCTGAAACATGAATAAAATAAGGTCAACTAAAAAGTTGGTGAGCATACACAGGTTTGTACATAAATAGTATATAGATGTGAATAATTCAATCCTTACATAACATGATAAAATAAGGCATTTATGGGGAGTAACCATTGTGTAACCAAATTATAATCAAACCTTTGTAACTAGCATGCAAATTGTGTTGTCGGTAACAATCACCCCAATCTGGGTGGGTTTGTCAGACTCAATAGATCTATCATTGTTAACCGTCGGCTTGAATAGTTAATGATTGCACATAAATTGCACATAAATAGTTAACACACCTAGCACTCAAACATAAAGCTCAAATTTGCACACATGAATGTAAAGAGGATTGTATTTGTGTAGTTTGTGTAAATGTAAGCAATTGTGTGTATAGAGTTCATGATTCACCCCAAAAGTGTAAAAAAAGTAAAAGGGGCTATGTAATACTCACTTGTATCAAAATGTAGTAGCTAGCAAGAGCTTTGAATAATTCAAGTGATTTGCAAATCACTAAGTTTGACCTAGAGTGAATTAGTATAAATTTGGATTAATAATATGCACAATGTCTAAGGACATTCTAAGGTTTCAATAGGAGTGAGAGTATGGATTTGTACAAAGGGTTGGTGTATTCATTTGCATTGGTATTTGGATGGAAATGTAAGTTCAATTAAATAACGAAAGACTTAAGGTTTAATTTGAATAATTAACTAAAATAATAATTAAATGCTTTTTATTTAGTTGTTCATGAAAATGTGTCAAGAGGCATTTTAAATATATATTAGTATATAAATAGTTTGTGTAGGTTTGAATAAAACAATTATATGTAAACTTTTTATTTTAAATTTATTACTTTTTAATCCATTGGAAACGATTTAATTAATTTATTTAATACGTCCAAGTTGATAATTTAGTTTATGAAACAATTCTGGCTTTGGAGTTTTATAAAATAATTTTTAAAAAGGAAAATGAGTTTATATTCAAATAACAGCAGAAACAGGTTATGACCAAAGGTAGGGCACAACCGTGTCAAATGTATGGCGCGATCGCGCTTAGGCACGGGGCGCGACCGTGCTTAGGCATGGGGCGCGACCGTGCTTAGGCATGGGGCGCGACCATGCCTAGACAAGAGGCACGACCGTGCTAATCGATTAGCACGACCGTGTCTGAATGTTCCAGAAGCTAAATTGTCTAAATCATGTATTAATAACAAGTGAATTCATAGGGCTTTCGATTGTTGGGTGTTTACGAATCTAACCATATATTTTAATTGAACGGAGATCATGTCTAGGGTGTAGTTCGATTAAACCAAAACGTGATGAACCCTAGATTTTATTCGTGTCCAATTCGATGGTATAAGCCCTGAATAGGTTAGGGCTTTCATTCACGGGATTGAACTGAGTCTGAGGATGTGTTTACTTACCTTAAACGATATCGAATTGGTGGGGTTCGACCAAACAGAGTTCCGACTTTGATGCGTTGATCCCTAGCGTCTCCTGCTGTGATTCCGGCACAATTGATGTGAGGAATGTGATTAGAGAGGCTTGAATATCATGCGCAGATGGTTGATTTCGAGCGTGATACGAGAATTGGACGAGATTGAGAGAAAGGAATGAAGAGGTGACGGTTTTGGTTTCTAATTACTAGCGTGGTTATTCGAGAGGCCTTGGTTATTGATGAACGGTCTGAAACGGCACAATAGACGTTACAATTGCGGATTCGAACAGGTTTGCGATTAAAGACAGATTTTGCGTTTCAACTGGGTACATGGCGCGACCGTGTTTACGGGGCGCGACCGTGCCAGGTCATGGCGCGACCGTGCCAAGTGATATTTTGATAAATTTCAAAACTGATCTTTGTAGTTTGTGAGATAACGGAGGTTTGTTTCAGTTGTTATTGCAACGATGTAAAATGTGTGTATGTACTCATAATATTATGATAATACTCCCTATTTGCACATGAAAATAGTAAATGATGTGACACTACGTTTTGAATGTGAACATTAGATTGAAATTGTCGTTTATTGCACAATATTAAATATCGGAAAAACATGGATGTTACAGTATCCCCTAGTTGAGGGAATTTCGTCCCGAAATTTAACTAGTTGAGGCTACTGAATCAGCAAAGAGGTGTGGATACTTGAGTTTCATTTGGTCTTCTCGTTCCCAAGTAATCTCGGGGCCTCGTTTAGATTCCCAACGAACTTTGACAATAGGAATACGGCTTCGTTTGAGTTGTTTTACTTCACGGTCCATAATCTCTACCGGTTTCTCAACGAAGTGCATCGTGTCATCAATGTGCACATCGTCAAGAGGTATATGATGGTTTTCATCAGCAAGACATTTCTTCAGATTGGATACATGAAATGTAGGATGCACATTGCCAAGTGATGGAGGTAGCTCGAGTTTGTAGGCCACTTTCCCAATCCTTTCAAGGATCTTGAATGGACCCACATAGCGAGGTGCTAGCTTGCCTTTCTTTCCAAAACGGATCACACCCTTCCATGGGGATACCTTTAGAAGAACAAGATCACCGACTTGGAATTCCAAGGGTTTTCGTCGTTTGTCGACATAGCTCTTTTGCCGACTCCTCGCTACTCGGATGTTGTCACGGATTTGAATGATCTTGTCGGATGTTTCTTGGATTAACTCGGGACCAGTGATTTGTGCTTCACCAATCTCGTTCCAACAGATAGGAGAACGACACTTACGTCCATAGAGAGCTTCAAATGGAGCCATGTTGATACTTGTGTGGTAGCTATTGTTGTAAGAGAACTCAATTAGGGATAGATGTGAATCCCAATTGCCACCAAAATCAATTACACATGCTCTAAGCATGTCTTCAAGAGTTTGGATTGTTCACTTGGACTGACCATCAGTTTGGGGATGGTAAGCCGTGCTCAAATCCAATCGTGTACCAAGAGCAGTTTGGAGGCATTGCCAAAAACGGGAGGTGAAACGAGCATCTCTATCGGAGATTATGTTTAGTGGAACACCGTGACGACTCATAATTTCGTCAATGTAAATTCGGGCCAGTTTCTCAACCCGATAGTCTTCACGGATAGGCAAGAAGTGAGCAGATTTGGTGAGGCAGTCAATGATTACCCAAATGCTATCGTAACCACTTGAGGTGAAAGGGAGTTTGGTAATGAAGTCCATAGCTAAATTCTCCCATTTCCACACGGGAATTTCTGGTTGTTCAAGCAAACCGGAAGAACGTTGATGTTCGGCTTTGACTTTGGAGCAAGTTAGACATTTGGCAACATAGAGAGCAATGTCTTTCTTCATACCGGGCCACCAATATTGTGGGCGAAGATCTTGGTACATTTTTTCCGCACCAGGATGGATAGAATAGCGAGTCTTGTGAGCCTTGTTCATGAGAAATGCACGGAGATCATCGCGATTGGGAATCCAAATACGGTTCAAGTAATAAAGTAAGCCATTTGGTTTAGATTCAAGCTGAAGTTCGACACCACACGACATTTCTTCGTACATGTTACCCTCGGTGACCGAGACGTGTATAGCTTCTAGAATACGATGTTGAATGTCGGTTTGAATTCGGATACAATGAAGCATTACATTGTCCTTACGACTCAAAGCGTCGGCTACAACATTCGCTTTGCCGGGATGGTAACGAATTTCGCAGTCATAGTCGTTAAGGAGTTCAACCCAATGTCGTTGCCTCATATTGAGTTCTTTTTGGTTGAAGATATGTTGGAGGCTTTTGTGGTCGGTAAACACCACACATTTTATGCCATAAAGGTAATGTCTCCAAATCTTCAATGCGAATACGACCGCACCCAACTCGAGATCGTGCATCGTATAATTCTTCTCGTGAATCTTAAGTTGCCTTGATGCATAAGCTATCACCTTGCCTCGTTGCATGAGAACACAACCGAGACCTTGGTTGGAGGCATCACAGTTGACAACTAGATCATCATTCCCCTCAGGGAGGGTCAATATAGGAGCATTGCACAACTTTTGCTTGAGAGTTTGGAAAGCTTCTTCTTGCATGGGTCCCCATTCATAAGGTTTACCCTTGTGGGTCAAAGGGGTGAAAGGGACAGCAATCTTGGAGAAATTTGAAATGAAACGACGATAATATCCCGCAAGACCAAGAAACGAACGAACTTCGGTGGGGGTCTTAGGGGCATTCCAATTCTTAACATCTTCGATCTTAGCAGGATCAACATGAATACCCTTATCATTGACGATATGACCTAGGAATTGAACCTCCTTTAGCCAAAATTCACATTTGGAGAACTTGGCATATAGTTGCTCTTTCCTCAAGAGATCCAAAACCAATCTAAGGTGTTGCTCATGGTCGGCTTTAGTCTTGGAGTAGATCAAAATATCGTCAATGAAGACGATCACAAATTTGTCAAGATACGGTTTACACACACGATTCATGAGGTCCATGAAAACCGCGGGTGCATTGGTTAACCCAAAAGGCATAACCATGAACTCGTAGTGACCATACCTTGTTCGAAAGGCAGTCTTTGGAATATCTTCCTCTTGCACACGTAGTTGGTGATAACCAGATCAAAGATCAATCTTTGAGAAGCAAGTAGAGCCTTGAAGTTGATCAAAGATATCATCAATTCTAGGCAATGGGTAACGGTTCTTTATGGTAAGCTTGTTGAGTTCGCGGTAGTCAATGCACATGCAGAAAGATCCATCCTTCTTTTTGACGAATAAGACAGGTGCACCCCATGGTGAATGACTTGGACGGATGAAGCCCTTGTCGGAGAGCTCTTAGAGTTGGCTTGCAAGTTCTTGCATTTTAGAAGGTGCAAGACGGTATGGAGCTCTAGCCACGGGGTTAGCTCCGGGCACAAGGTCAATGCGAAATTCCACTTGTCGAACAGGTGGAAGACCAGATAGATCTTCGGGGAATACTTCAGGAAAATCTCGGATGATGGGGATGTCTTGAATACTCTTCCTTTTGACATCCCTTTGAACAACATGGGCTAGGAAAGCCACGTATTTCTTTCGTAAGTACTTTTGAACAGTAGTGCATGACATGAGCATGAGTCCTTTGCAAGGGTTTTCACCAAATATTCTTAGCGTTTCTCCAGTCGGTAAAGGTATTTGGATGCACTTCTCAAAACAGATAACTTCGGCAAAGTGATTCGACAGCCAATCCATGCCTATGATGAGGTCAAAACTTCCCAGTGGCATTGGTACGAGGTTGATTGGAAATGTATGATCATTAAGTTCTAATGTGCAGTCATGAATAATGGAGTCAATTGTAAGAGAGTCACCATTTGCTACTTCTACGGTGAAGGTTTTCTCTAATTTGGATCGTGTTTTTGCAAGTAAGGGTTCAAAGTTAAGTGACACAAAACTCTTATCTGCACCGGTATCAAATAAAATGGAGGCATATTAACTATTAACAAGGAACGTACCGTTGACCACATCATTGTTGGCCTGAGCTTCATTGGCGTTTATGTTGAAAGCATGCCCACGAGCTCCGCCTTGTCTAGCATTCATGAACTTCGGACATTGGTCGCGGAAATGATTCGGGTTGCCACATTCATAACAAGCATGCCCATTTGCAATAGCAGGCACACCTTGATTAGCCACTTGATGGTTGGTTTGGGCTGGTGGGTTGACTTGACCTGCAAGTGCCTTGGCTCTACAAACATTGACCGTATGGCCATATTTCCCACAATGGGTGCAAAGGCGGCAGGGAATGGTTTGGAGGTGGTGATAATTGCATGTGGCACAAAGTGGGTAGATCTCAACATATGGCTTCTTGACTGGTGCTTGAACCATGGGAGCAACTTGGTTAACAGGTATAGCAGGACTGATCACAGCATAATTCTTAGCCTTTCTTTTCTTATTGTTGTGGTAGGGTTCAGTTCTAGCTTCTTTGATGTGTGAAGGTGGAGTTATGGTGTCAGGGACTTTCTTGGTGCCTTTTCTAGTTAGAGTCCCTGCTTTTACATGGTTGTCGGTCAAAGTAGCAGATAGTCGGATAGCATCTTCGAGTGTTGTGGGATTTCTCCCTAAGACGATATCCTGAATCTGCCTAGGCAATCCACCAATGTACTTTTCAATGCAGCGGGATAACGGTGTGACCATATGGGGCACAAGGAGACTCAGCTCATGGAACCGGGTTGTATAAGCCAAACTTTCACCACTGTCTTGGGTAAGATCCCAAAACTCAGCTTCCAGCTTTTTCACCTCGTTCCAATGACAGAACTCTTCGGTCATTAGTCTCTTAACCTCATCCCACTGTAAGGCCATTGCTGTTTCCATACCTCTATATCTCTTTTCCCCATTCCACCACGTGAGTGCCCGTTTTTTAAAGACACTTGTCGCATGACGAACACGAAGGTTATAGGGGCAGTCACTATTGAGGAAGGTGCCCTCAATACTTTCGAACCATTGAAGGAGTCCTGTGGCTCCCTCGGTACCATAGAACTTAAGAGGATTACATGAGTTGAAGTGCTTGAAGGTGCATTGTGGTGGGTTGGCACCACCACCACCATTAGTTCCAGGGTTACCATTGGCGGCTCCATTAGCTTGGGTGAGTTGAGTTACAAGTTGTGTAAGAATAGCAGCAATATCGGTGTTGTTGTTGGTCACGGCAGCACGACGAGGAGGCATTCTACAGATTTACACAAGATAAGAAAAGTATGAGAACTTGTGAAAGTTGCTTGGATTTAAAAGGATAAGATATTTAAATAAAATGGTTAATTATAGTTTGGATTGTACTCAAATAGTGACATAATCACATGAATACTATGACACATGAAGGTTAATTAAACTTATATAATTTTCAAGGAGACATGCTTTAGCCTATAAGTAAACACTCATCCCGGGCATTCCCATGAAAGCATACGGGTCCCTCGATTGATTGGGATTTATGCGAAATTCTTTCCCAGACAGAAAACCCATAATACAGGTGTCACCCTTCCAGATTGCACGTGTCCTCTAATAATTAACAAAGTTTAAAAACCTTAACGAAGAAATAAAGAAATTTTATAGATTTAGATCCATGAAGTTTCCACATGCTATGATGATGATGACAGAGAAGCAGGTAAGAAGGTTATGAGGTTTATGGTATGGTTAGAGATATTGTTTATTTAATTTATTATTTAAGCATAGTTTAATAACTCAGGAATTTTTTAACAAGTAAGGCATCAAATGAAATAATAATTAACATAGTAAGCATGTAACACATAGCATGTAGCACATAACACATAATCATGAAGCATGGCATAATGGGTGTCCTAAAGTTATAGTCTAGGTCAAGGGTGTCTAATAACCTAGTTCCCTATAACCAAGGCTCTGATACCAATCTGTCACACCCCAACCGACGGAGGAATCATCGGGGCGGGACATGTAGACTGTTCATGAGCACGAGGTTGACTAGATTGCAATATTTTAATCATCAAATTTCATTGCATAGTTTCAAACAAATCAAACACAACCAAATTCAAACAAGTACGAAATTGAAATACATAATATCCTTTATTTAAATTTAACTAAGTCCAAAGCCTATGTGTAGCATGTCTTGATCAAACTCAAACGTTAGCACCTGAAACATGAATAAAATAAGGTCAACTAAAAAGTTGGTGAGCATACACAGGTTTGTACATAAATAGTATATAGATGTGAATAATTCAATCCTTACATAACATGATAAAATAAGGCATTTATGGGGAGTAACCAATGTGTAACCAAAGTACAATCAAACCTTTATAACTAGCATGCAAATTGTGTTGTCGGTAACAATCACCCCAATCTGGGTGGGTTTGTCAGACTCAATAGATCTATCATTGTTAACCGTCGGCTTAAATAGTTAATGATTGCACATAAATTGCACATAAATAGTTAACACACCTAGCACTCAAACATAAAGCTTAAATTTGCACACATGAATGTAAAGAGGATTGTATTTGTGTAGTTTGTGTAAATGTAAGCAATTGTGTGTATAGAGTTCATGATTCACCCCAAAAGTGTAAAAAAAGTAAAAGGGGCTATGTAATACTCACTTGTATCAAAATGTAGTAGCTAGCAAGAGCTTTGGATAATTCAAGTGATTTGCAAATCACTAAGTTTGACCTAGAGTGAATTAGTATAAATTTGGATTAATAATATGCACAATGTCTAAGGACATTCTAAGGTTTCAATAGGAGTGAGAGTATTGATTTGTACAAATGGTTGGTGTATTCATTTGCGTTGGTATTTGGATGAAAATGTAAGTTCAATTAAATAACGAAAGACTTAAGGTTTAATTTGAATAATTAACTAAAATAATAATTAAATACTTTTTATTTAGTTGTTCATGAAAATGTGTCAAGAGGCATTTTAAATATATATTAGTATATAAATAGTTTGTGTAGGTTTGAATAAAACAATTATATGTAAACTTTTTATTTTAAATTTATTACTTTTTAATCCATTGGAAACGATTTAATTAATTTGTTTAATACGTCCAAGTTGATAATTTAGTTTATGAAACAATTCTGGCTTTGGAGTTTTATAAAATAATTTTTATAAAGGAAAATGAGTTTATATTAAAATAACAGCAGAAACAGGTTCTGACCAAAGGTAGGGCACAACCTTGTCAAATGTATGGCGCGACCGCGCTTAGGCACGGGGCGCGACCGTGGTTAGGCATGGGGCGCGACCGTGCTTAGGCATGGGGAACGACCATGCCTGGACAAGAGGCACGACCGTGCTAATCGATTAGCACGACCGTGTTTGAATGTTCCAGAAGCTAAATTGTCTAAATCCTGTATTAATAACAGGTGAATTCATAGGGCTTTCGATTGTTGGGTGTTTGCGAATCTAACCATATATTTTAATTGAACGGAGATCATGTCTAGGGTGTAGTTCGATTAAACCAAAACGTGATGAACCCTAGATTTTATTCGTGTCCAATTCGATGGTATAAGCCCTGAATAGGTTAGGGCTTTCATTCACGGGATTGAACTGAGTCTGAGGATGTGTTTACTTACCTTAAACGATATCGAATTGGTGGGGTTCGACCAAACGGAGTTCCGACTTTGATGCGTTGATCCCTGGCGTCTCCTGCTGTGATTCCGGCACAATTGATACGAGGAATGTGATTAGAGAGGCTTGAATATCATGCGCAGATGGTTGATTTCGAGCGTGATATGAGAATTGGACAAGATTGAGAGAAAGGAATGAAGAGGTGACGGTTTTGGTTTCTAATTACTAACGTGGTTATTCGAGAGGCCTTGGTTATTGATGAACGGTCTGAAACGGCACAATAGACGTTACAATTGCGGATTCGAATAGGTTTGCGATTAAAGACAGATTTTGCGTTTCAACTGGGTACGTGGCGCGACCGTGCCAGTGCATGGCGCGACCGTGTTTACGGGGCGCGACCGTGCCAAGTGATATTTTGATAAATTTCAAAACTGATCTTTGTAGTTTGTGAGATAACGGAGGTTTGTTTCAGTTGTTATTGTAACGATGTAAAATGTGTGTATGTACTCATAATATTATGATAATACTCCCTATTTGCACATGAAAATAGTAAATGATGTGACACTACGTTTTGAATGTGAACATTAGATTGAAATTGTCGTTTATTGCACAATATGAAATATCGGAAAAACATGGATGTTACAGTTAACCTCGTGAATCTTTAACTATCGCAAGGCATAATCAATTACCTTTCCTCATTGCATAAGTACACAACCCAATCCTTGACCCGAAGCGTCATAGTAGACTACCAAATCCTCGTTTCCCTCAGGCAAGGTCAAGACTGGAGCTTGGGTTAGTCGTGTCTTCATTTCCTCGAATGCGTTATTTTGGGTTGGACCCCATTCATACTTTACTTCCTTACATGTTATCTTTGTCAGCGGCGAGGCTATTCTCGAGAAATCCTGAATGAATCTCCGATAGTATCCTGCTAATCCAAGAAAACTTCGTATCTCTGTTGGCGTTTTCGAGATGTTCCAACCTTTTACTGTTTCGATCTTTGCAAGATCCACCATAATGCCATTTGGGTTTATGACATGACCTAGGAATTGGACTTCCCTGAGCCAGAACGCGCATTTGGAGAATTTTTGCATACAGCTTTTCCTCCTTCAAAACATCTAATACTTCTCTCAGGTGACAGTGGTGATCACCTTCATTCTTTGAATAGATAAGGATGTCATCTATGAAAACTATTACTTACCGATCCAACATTGGTCGGCACACTCTATTCATTAGATCCATAAACGTTGCAGGTGCATTGGTTAGTCCGAAGGACATTACGAGGAACTCATAATGTCCATAACGCGTGCGAAACGCGGTTTTTGGTACATCCTCCTCCCTCACTTTCAATTGATGGTAACCCGACCTAAGATCGATCTTTGAGAACCAACTCGCGCCTTGTAGTTGATCAAAAAGATCGTCTATTCTAGGCAGTGGGTACTTGTTCTTTACTGTTCGCTTGTTCAATTCACAGTAGTCGATGCACATGTGCATGCTGCCGTCTTTCTTCTTCACAAATAATACCGGAGCACCCCATGGTGAGATGCTCGGTCTGATAAATCCTTTCTCTGCCAATTCTTCAATTTGAGTCATTAATTCTTTCATTTCTGACGGAGCCAATCGGTAGGGTGCTTTGGCAACGGGCTCAGCTCCTGGCAGTAAGTCAATCTGAAATTCTATTTCCCGATCGGGCGGCAAGCCAGGTAGGTCCTCTAGGAACACTTATGGAAAGTTGCACACCACGGGTACATCGTTGAGCTCTTTCGTTTTCATTCTATCATCAATAACATATGCCAGATAAGCTTCACAACCGCGCCTCATGTTACTTTTGGCCTTGATCATCGAGATGACATTCGGCATTGTGCAATTCCAATCACCATAAACCGTAATCGAACTGCCATCAGTGGCTTTGAGATGTATCATCTTCCGTTTAAACACGATTTGTGCTTCGTTGGCAGCTAACCAATCCATGCCCAACACTAGGTCAAATCCTCCTAAGGTCAGAAGGTACAATCTAGAAGGAAATTTATGGCCCTCTATTTCTATCGTGCAATCGTCAGTCATACGAATGACTACTGATTTTCTACCTACAACAGTTTCTACGCTAAAGGCCTTTACGAGGTTGGTGATTGCGCAGTTTAGTTTGCGACTAAATTCATTTGATATAAAGCTTTTGCTAGCACCAGAATCAAATAATATAGTAGCATTTTCATCATTAACTAGGAACGTACCTGACACGACATCAAGGTTTCCTCTCGCTTCTTCCTCAGTTAAGGCATAAGCCCGAGTCCTAGCCTTTGGCTGTTCCCTTTCCTTCTCTTTTCCCGAACCAGATTATCCAGTCTTCCTACAATCCTTAGTCAGGTGGCCAAACAGCCCACATCCTTGGCACTTGACGTCCCTCAGACAGTCCTTGGAGTAGTGGCCTGCTCTCCCGCACTTATAGCACATTGTGGAGCCAGCTTTGCACTCACCGCGGTGTTGCCTTCCGCACTTCATGCATGCTTCATACTCATTTGTCCTTGGCTTCTTACCTTCAGTTGCAAATGTTCCCCTTCCATTTCCCTTAGACGGATTTTCCTATTTCTGCCTTGGTGCCTCCAGCACCAAGTCCTCATTAGCATAATCGTCATAGACGATTCCACTCAAATTCACTACCGACTCGAAGTTCGAGGGTAGGTTGGCTTTAACATGTACGCGGACACTTTGAGGCAAGCCTTTGACATAGTACTTGATCAATCACTCTTCAGTTTCTACCAATGGGGGTACCAGTTGAGCCAGCTCATTGAATCTAGAAGTGTACTGGCGATTAGTCTTGTTTCCATCCTTGAAGTTTAGAAACTCATTTTCTACCCGATCTATCTCGTTCTGGGGACAGAAATTTTGGATTATCAGCTTTTTCAGATCTTCCCAAGTCATCCTTTTGAGAGCGTTTGGCGACTTAGTCCTTCGAATGTTCCTCCACCAACTCAGTGCCTCGTTGGTGAAAGAGTGAGCCACATACTTCACAGCCTGGTCAGATCGACACTCGCTTATGTTGATTACTCCGTTCATCCTCTCAATCCATTCAAACGTAGCCACCAAATCCTTGTTCCCATCAAACTTGGGCGGGTCACCATCCTTAAACCCCTTGTAGGTACACCCTCGGGTGTTCAGTACCATAGTGACCTCATCCTCATCACTATCATAAACTTTTTCCTCATGGTTCTTTTCTTCCTCTTACTTGTTCTTCTTTAGTGCCTCAGATAACAGATCAGGCAGTATGTCCTTCAGAGTTAGTACAACCTCACGGGCAATAGCATCCCTAACTTCGGGTTCCAGTCGTAGAGATACTTCGTTGCCTTCACCCGGTGGAGTCATATTAGTTTCGTGCACACTCTCAGTATGTTCTTCGTGCACGCTTTCCCCCGTTCCACATGCACACTTTCCTCATCATTACGTCTTCGGTTCAATGGTGGTCTACCGACTCGGCCAGTGTGACCGCCTCGGCGTCAAGTTCCTCCTCTACGAACCATAGTTTTCTAGATTTCCTAATAAGAAAAAGGGTATACATCAATTTCATTCCCACAGATCATAGTTTAGAATAGTACGAGCAAGGTAAATTCTAAATTACAGTGACCGGTTTGTGATTAATAATTTGCTTTGCTTTTCGGGTTCGAAACTCTTCACATCAGTAGTGACATCGATATCTAAGCGTTCTAAGTTAAGGCATCTATCCCTAACTACAGGCATTAACTTTGTTACTTACTTGTTGTGTTGGCGTTGGCTACCCAGACTGACATCCATGCGTTGGTCCCATTATCAGCTTGAGTCCAGACATTGAGGGATGTTTGAATCTCTCAAACTATTGCTCTGATACCAACTTGTAAGGCCCCTTTCTTGTGAGACCTCACTTGTTGGATTTACTCATAAACATAGTCATCCAAACTGAACTTTTTAATTAAAATTATTCAACATAGCGGAAGCGTACAATAAATCAAATACATAATGTAGCAGCGGAAGTCTTTAACATTTAAACATAAACATTGTCTTAACATAAACTCAAGTAACTAGGATGTCAGTTGTGCCGAGTAGCCGTCACGCCATAGCACGCCCTTTCTTCTTTCTACCTGAAGTGCATACTAAAAGTAAGCTAACGCTGGTGAGTTCTAGTTTAAAAGCAATCAGATATTAACATTATTTTATAAGAATAAGTATATATATATATATATATATGTATATGTATATACTTATTTGTGCATTCTTTACTTTACTACTTTCATATAACATTCATAGATACTACGTATATAAATACATACATGCTTATTTCTTGGTGCACATTCATTGGTCATACACTTATGGGTGATCAACCCGTCATTTGCTTACGTAAGTCACAAAGACAAACGTTCTCGAACTACCGTCGTAACCCATTTACTTAACCGTCCGGCACTAGAAACCGTCTGTCATATCTTAAACCGTCCGGCAAACCTTCGGCCGTCCGTCTTTACTGTCCTACCGTCGTAGTCCGTCATATTCGCCCGTCTGCCCTAAGGCATCCGTTTCCCATGCGACTATTATTTATCCAACCGTTCTACTTATCATAATAAGGCAAGATTTCATTCTTACACATTGTGTCATTCTTTTCATACTTGGCAAGCAATATATACATAGATATAAAGCAAGATTTCATTCTTACGTGCTATGTCATGCTTTCATTTCTTTATTCAGAAACATACTTGTCATACTTATATTCAGCATGTATTGTCATATAACACATAACATAACATTCATTCATATCATGTATACACTTCAGCCCCAAAACATTTAAAATCATTTGCACGTAACACATAGGGGGCAAATAGAACTCACCTAATGAGTGGTTTCTGAAATACACTTAGCTGATTACCGAGCGTCACTAATGTCACTCACAATCTGTATAATGAAGTCATACACATAAGGTAGTGCTTCTAAATGACACTAGACATTACTATGCTTGAACCCAGTAGTTTCGGTGGGTGGCTCATACCAAAACTATGGTAGTTTCGGGCCATGGGTTTATATCAAAACTATGGTAGTTTCGATAAGTAACTTATGTAAAATCTTAGTATTTTCGGGTCAGGGGTTTATATCGAAACTATGGTAGTTTCGATAAGTAACTTATGTAAAATCTTAGTAGTTTCGGGTCATGGGTTTATATCGAAACTAGGTAGTTTCGATGGGTCTGCATATATCGAAACTATGTAGTTTCGATGGATTCGCCTATAACGAAACTAGTAGTTTCGATGCATCAGTTTTCTTCCCCAATCAGAAACCCTAGACATGGCCAATTATTTCTAATCGATCAAGCCTTAAACTTTTTACGTTCAAAACTTTTCTTTTTCATCCATGAACACGAATATGTGGACTGTTTTGAATATCATACGTAAAAACTAAATCTTTACTTGATTTTTAACCCGAAAACCAAAAAGTTATAAAAACTCAGATTTGGCATGATGGTTACCTGTTTTTTGCTTCCTTCTTGTTTTTATATGTTCCAGAGATGGTGAGCAACAATGCTCGAGACTTTGAGCTTGACCCCGAGCCTTCTCTCTCTAGATCCGAGCTCTCTCTTTCTGTCTCTAGCCTTGCGCAAATGAGGGTAAATGAGGAGAGGCTGAGGTGAGGGCGTTGATTAGTAAGGGTTTCCCTTCATATTTCGGGCCCATGGGCCGAACCTTGGCCAAGCCCACCTTGCTTTTCTTTTATTTATTTTCTATTTATTCGGGATGTTACATGCATGAACCCAATCATGACCTTGCCTGGCATGATTGATTTATGAAAGCATTTTGAGTATCTTGAAACGATTGCACTGACTGTTTATATATAACGTATTCTAAGCGATTATTGTGTTTCACTTGCTCGTGGAACGGCATGTTGGACATGACCCGTCGAACGGTCTTTGTTTTACATATACTGAATGATTACTCATAGTTTTCTATGAGCGGGGGTGGAACCCCAGAACTGTGTTCAAGATACTTTGGCGGGTCATGACCCGTCGAACGGTCTTTGGTTATACATATACTGAATGATTACTCATAGTTGTCTATGAGCGGAGGTGGAACCCCAGAACTGTATTCAAGATACTTTGGTGGGTCATTTTAATAAATTATTTTAGTTTATGAATTCACCAGCTTTATGCAAATTTAAGGTTTCTTAAGAAACTTATGGTGTGCATATAGCTCAAATCCGTCCATGCTTATATAGGTGGAGGTAGTGGTTGTGAAGTAAATAGATACGGTTCTCCCATCACCTAATTTTAGAAAATGGATTTGAAACGTTTTTAAAATGGTTATATAATATGGTCCTGCACTTTGGATTTATGCATCATTACTCATTAGAACACACAGAGTAAATGCCAATAAAATGGTCCTCTCTTTGAAAGAAATTACTGTTTTTCCAGCACTTTAGATTTATGTATTTATTATGAACACACAAAAATAAATGTCAATATAACCCTTAGGACCATTCGTTCACTTTGAAATTATTTTGAAATCAAATAATTTTAAGGTGTTAACTAATGCCAAAAGTTTGTGCATCAATGTCTTCAAAAAATGAATACTTGGTTTTTTATTACATTAAAATAAAAGCACGTTGATGTGCATATATAACGTGTGCAAAAGGGTTTGACCTTCAAAATAGAGAACATCACAAGCAAAAGTTAATTCTATGATTGTTGGATCAACTTTTGCTTTGATACCACTTGTAAATCGATTCGCTCAATTTAATTAACCCTTCATTGAATTAAGAATTATGTAGCGAAAACAAATTGATTTGTTGTACGGCTTGATCAATGATCAAGCAAGAACAATAATCAAGAACACCTAATTCTTTAACATAATATCTTTTTGAATTTCACAAGTCAAATGATTGTAATTGAAAATCCGTAACCGGATTATCAAACCCTAGCATAATATATAATATATCTTCTATGTAAGACACAATTTATTATGTGGCTTTTATAATCATTTATCTTATTATTAAATGATCTAATGTTTTATTATTAACTTATGGCTAGTAATTAGTTGATGGGCTTAATTACTTTTAATGGTTTTTCCATTGGCTGTACATATAAATAGAGAGATTATTGGAGGGAATTGACTACGGATTATTCAATTACTAGCACCACTAAAACCGTCCCTCTCTCTCATAAAACCGTGAGTCTCAAGAACTCACCTTAGCCATCCTAACCGTCACCCTAAACGAGAACCCGATCTTCCTAACCGGATCATGACGTCTTCCCTCTCTGCGGTTAGCTTATCAGGTATTATTTATTATTATTATTTGTTTTCCATTATCATGTTTCAAGAACTGATCAACATGTGGTATCAGAGCGTATGTTGCTTAATCAGTTTTTGTTTCATTCCCTAAACTAAAATTAAAATCGGAGAACAAAAGTCTTGTTAAAACCGTAATAAAAAAAACGTTTTAATTCTTATTTTTTTCGAATCTGGTCTTAGTACCAGGTTTCAATATTATACGTTTTTTGATCTCCTAAACTTGAGATCCTTAATGTTTTTCGAAATCTGTTAAAATTATGTTTCAAGATTTCGATTCTAGGCTTTAATCTGATATTATTGAAGAACAGTTTATCTGATGTTCATAAATTGTTCTTCGTATTCATCATTATTTTTGATGAAATCCCCTTAATTTGGGATGAATAATGATTTTGATTGTGTTTTCCTAAAATCTTGTAACTTTATCTCCAAGATTTTGAATTAAAATATTATTTTATTATTTTAAATTAAAAAAACTTGGATATACTAAACAACTTAAAAGATTTTCAAAATTTAAAATACAATAAAAATCCCTTAATTTTCGCACTGTCTTATCGGGTTCATATTTCACGGTTTAATAATTCACGGATTTATAATTCAAGGGTTTCACCTAGCTCACGGTTATGATTCACGGGTATTGTAGTTCACGGCCAGACACTTCATAGTTTACGGCTATTATAGTTCACGGGTTCTAATTTACGGTTCATAGTTCACGGGTCTTAATGTTCAAGGGTCCAAGTTCACGGTTTATGCTTACTGGAACCGTGAACCTTACTAAAACCGTGAACATTACTGGAACCGTGAACCTTACTAAAACCGTGAACCTTTTACCGGAACCGTGAACATTATTGGAGCCGTGAACCTCACTGGAGCCGTGAACCTCATTGAAGCCGTGAACCTCACTGGAGACGTGAACCTCATCGATCCGCGCTAACAGGGGGTTTGCTATTAATGAATGCTTTAGTTTTAGTTTTGTTAAACCTTAAAATTAAATGTTTTGAAAACTTTAAAGACTTACTTGAATAACACCTAAAGCTTCACTTATGCCCAAAGGTGATATGATGCATGTGTAAACTTATTCAAGCTTAATTAAGCATTAGAACTTAGTGCATGTCATGATATTAAAACATGATTAACTTAAATAACACCTAAAGTTTCACTTCTGCCCAAAGGTGATGTGTCACGCTCGTAAAGTTATTTAAGTCTAATTAAGCACTAGTTCGCCTGAAATACATGAATGTTTCTACTTCTGCCCAAAGGTGATGTGTTACATTTGTGTTCAGCGAACCTAATTATGTGCATTCTAAACAAATGCTTCACTTCTGCCCAAAGTTGATGTGTTACATTCTTACTGCACATACTCACTATTAAATTGTTCCTAATACTAAACAAATGTCACACTTCTGCCCAAAGGTGATGTGTTACATTGTTTAAGTAGAACCTTATTAATCTATTAGTTTGTTGTTATAATATATTTTATCACATCTTCATAATATAATTGTTCTTAAGTAGAACCTTATTTAATTTATTATTTCTGTCTGCCTTAGATTATTACCCCATAGATCACTCTAAGTTCTTCTTTAGCTATTTGTATCTTATTTTCACTCTAGGTTCTAAGATGAGTTTTGCTTAATTAAGGGTTTCCATGAATATTTGCTCTTATTGAGTCTTGATTATCACTTAAGACATGACACTTCTACTGCTCTTTCTGATAAAAGTACTACAAAAGAAAAGTAGAGCATAAAAATAGGATAAGTCAAACACAATGTCTCTTATGGTAATCAAGAACTCCTTTCATTATTGCTATCAGGGGAGCTACTTCAAATTCTGCATTTCCTAAGACTAATGTATTCTCTGTGGAAATGGAAGAATCAAAATAATTTCTAAGACGCATGCAAACATTCTAATTCTAAATAAAAGGTTAAGTGGCATCTGTGAACACATCATCATATACACTGACATGACCCATAAACTAAGGGCTTATACATGGAAATCAATGAAGTTTTTCATTGCGTACATAATATTTTTTTCTACTAGTACGATTAGTTGCCTTAAAAGTCAATTATAACACTCAGAAGTAACAAAGGAAAATAAGTGTATTGATAGCAACATACGTACAGGAAAAGGAAAGCCTAAAACTGAAAAGCCGGATGTTATTCACCTCACTACCACTAAACCTAAAAAGAGAAATAAAAGTTACTATAGAGATGATAGCTCTAAGGTCCAGAAACAAAATACAAGTACTACTTCCAGCTCTAAGTTCCTCAAGGAGGTGTCTCATTGCAAAACTATGTTATTATATTAGGCATAAACAATGAGACCATCCATAAGCCAAGGGACTAGCTGGCTAAGATAAGGTAGTTACTAATTAATGATTTTTGAGTCCGCTAATATTAATATTCCTATCAACACATGATGCGTTGAGTCTAGTTCTATACGTTTCCTTACCAGAATTCAACTAATAAATAAGATGAGAAGTTAGTGGTGGATTTAAATGTTAAGGCTACATAGAACCATGAAATAATTGATAATTGTATTAAGCTTTATGATACCTTATATATTCTAGAGAATACTCGGAATTTAGTATCAATAATAAAGCTACACTTTGACAGTTATGAGGTTTACATGGCTAAAACAAAGTTATCATTAACTTAAACTCTCATATTATTAGTTATCATTATCTAGATAGAAACCTTTATGACATAGAACTAGCTGATACAATAAGCTTTCACAACTTTTGTTATCATGAAAATGAAAATTTAACAAAAGATAAATGAGACCTGTGCACTTCATCCATTAAGACCAAATTTTATGAGAAATCATGATGAGGTTGATGCAGGATGAATTGTTACCAAAACTCATTCTCAGTGACTTTAAATCATGTGTTAAAAGCCCTAAGGTAATAAATGAGGGTCCACCAGAAGTTATCCCAAATGGAATATTTGGACATAATTCATTTATCATTTAGAAGAATATTTACTTGTATCTAATCTGTTTTCTACGGCCCAAAGCTTTAAAGATATCAACTCATATATACTTAATGGAACTCCTTCTAAATTTATCTATAAAATTTCTTATGAAATTTTGGACGATAAGGAAATCAAATCTAAGATATATGAAAGGTTCTCACGTCACGCGAATCATTGAAACTTGTCATGTGTAGTTCCTAGAGACCTCAAAGATCAGTGGGAGCACCAAGTGTCCTAATTATAGCTTGCGAAAGTTGCAAGAGGTGGGGGAGTGACAAATTGGTCTTACCTCAAAATACACCTCTTATACACGACACTGCTCCATCACAAATTGTCTCCTTAGAATTAATGCTACTCCTAACAAAGTCTCATAGATACTAATATGTGGGCAAACTTAGATTCCTCGCCATAACTAAATTAGTAATCCTCAACAAGAGAAACTAACATAAACATCACTAAGTTGTTTCTCTATTAGAATCTATTGGTCTTCAAATGTTAGATACAATGTTGACCCTAAGCATGTTGAATTACTTAAAATTTCTAAGGTTAGTGGGAGTAGTAAAAGTCCTTATCATGACTTGCAAGGAGTACAAGAGGCGGGGGGGAGACTCGTTAAATTAAACTCCGAATCTAACTCCGATTAAACCTCTTGTACACCATACTGCATCAACTCCTACACACTTAGTAACGAATGTTGCTCCTAATATACCTGAAAATGAAAGTACCTAACCAAGTGCTAATATATAAACTTGAAACTCCTAATAAGCCCAATAATCAACTCAGGAGGTCATTTAGGTCCAAAAGGCCTACTAACGTTGATGATTATATATCCTACCTGACTGAATTGAAATGGATGCTGGAAAGTTTACTGATCTTACTTCTTCTAATTAAGTCATTAGCATCAATCAATCTTCTAAATGGAATAAAGCTATTATTAGCAAGCCTGAATCCATGAATTAGAATAACATTTGGGATTTGGCTGAATTACCTAAAGGGTGTTCATAACTAAACAAAATCCAAATGGAAACGCACGATTGATTACTAAAGGTTATACTCAAGAAGGAATAAATTATCAAAGAATCTTCTTACCTGTTTTACAAAGATTTCTTTAAGGATCATTACTGTTCTAGTAGCTTACAATAACTTAAAGCTACATTAGATGGACTTTAAAACAACTTTCCATAACATTGACCTACATGTTCATAAAATAACCTGAAAGTTCTAAACTGAAGGTTAAGAACACTTATTATGTAAGTTAATGAAATCCATGTATGGGTTGATTGAAATCATAGTGCAACTCTCTTCATCAACAACTAAGTGAATTTGTACACATACCTCAAGATGAGTGGGAGCAACTAATGTAAACTTGTCCGTATATAGATAACATTCTTTTGACAAGTATATGTTACATGAGTCAAAGCATTGATTACTCATATTTTGACATGATGGATCTCGGAGATACTTCTTACGTGATAAGTATCAAAATACACTGAGATAGATCCAACGGGACATTAGTTTTATCCCATAAGCTTTATACTAAACGGATCCTTATACATGTAACATTTGAATTGTTCTCCTTTAGAGGCTAATAGGATAAATGAAAATTTATTTCCTCATGCTTCATTAATTAGAAGCCTTATGAAGGTTAAAGTCTATATTCGTTTAGATATTGCTCACATTGTTGAACACTAGACTAGTCTAGACTATTGTGAAGCATCTAATGAAATATTACAATATCTTTAATAAACGAGAGACTATAATTTAAAGAAGAAATGAGAACTTAAAACGATTGACTACTCTTATTCTAACTTTGTTGTATTCAAAGGTAACAAAATGTCAACTTCGGGGTATATCCTTATGTCAGCAGATATACCTATCTCATGGAGGAGTCATAAGGAACTGTTAACAACAACCTAAGTTTCAATGACATAATATGTTGCTGATCACTACATAATTGTCACTAAATTTTATTGAAAAATTTATCAGTAGACTCATAATTTAATAACTCCACATAAATATCATATCGAAGACTTATTGTGATAAGTCATCTACCCTTACTTCTCGAACAGTAACAGTTCGAGTGGAGTTGCATTAAATTTCGATACGAAATTATTGTTCGCTTGTGAACAAGTAGAGGAAACTAAATCTTTGTATCGAATATATTCATGATATGCTAATGGATCCAAATAACTAAAGTTCTACCACCCATAAGTCTTTTGTAAGCGCTTATAATAAAGACGGGTTTTACTAATGACCATACATAATTGCATATCGTACTATGAATGATTAATTATTAAAATTTCCTCACTTATTTGAATTTGTTTGTCTCTAATTACGTTTGTGCATGCCTAAAGACATATAGACAACTAACTATACAAATCAACGTTAAAGGGCTTATTTGTCAATTTGATCCTAAAGTTTACTTAAGTTTTAAATTTGTGCTATAGTATGATTAATGGGGGTCTTGAGTTGAATACTGATTCAATGACTGTATTTCTCTGCTATAGTTACAGTTTAGAACTAAAATGAGTATTAAATCTCTGCAGACTTACTAATGATCATAATAAATGATTACTCAGCCAAGTGGGAGAATGTAAGACACAATTTATTATGTGGCTCTTATAATCATTTATTTTATTATTAAATGATCAAATGTTTTATTATTAACCTATGGCTAGTAATTAGTTAATAGGCCTAATTACTCTAAATGGGCCACTAATGGGTTTCCCCTTGGGTGTACATATAAATAGAGAGATTATTGGAGGGAATTGACTAAGAATTATTTAATTACTAGCACCACTAAAATCGTCCCTCTTTCTCTCTCATAAAACCGTGAGTCTCAAGAACTCACCTTAGCCATCCTAACCATACACCCTAAACGGGAACCCGATCTTCCTAACTGGATCATGACGTCTTCCCTCTTTTCGGTTAACTTATCATGTATTATTTACTATTATTATTTGTTTTCCATTATCATGTTTCAAGAACTCATCAACATTCTATACTAGGAAATGATTATAAGATATCATGCAAATAATATAAAATGTTCTATCCTAATCTCTAATTATCGCGTTAGTACCGTGGCCGCCTCACTATTATGTTAAGATAGGCTAGGGCTTAGGCCCTAAAATTTTGGGGGCTCAATTTTTAAAATTTATCATACAAAATGTGAATATTATAGGTACTTTGATTGTTTGAAGGCATGATGCTGATCTAGTCGAATCTTTATACAAACACATTTTTTATATTTAAATTAATAAGTTGATTATGAAGTTATCCAGTCTTGAAACCTTTTTTTCATGTTTTTTACAAGCTTGTCAAGGTGGCCCCGGGGAGACGTGTGCTCTAAAGAATGTTTTGTTTTCATTTATGTAGTTTAGAATTTTGTTTTACAAAAGAAAAAAAATGCTTCTACCTGTGTTTTCTATTCAACCTTCTCTTTCTGTCAAGTTCTACAACTCTTTTCTTTTCTAACTTTTGTATCAATTAGTATTTATTATTTTAAATTAATTTAGTTATGAACTCATATGTCATTTAGAACACTTGTTTTTATTTTTATTAATTTGTATTATTTGTAAATCTTTTTATATTTAAATAAATAAGTTGATTATGAAGTTATCCAGCCAGTCTAGAATATGATTCGACCAATCCAACCAATCCGATTAGTGACCCATTAGAGCTATCGAGCTACCGGTTCAATAACTGGTTTTAAAAATCTGTGGCGAAGCTTGAAGAAAAACACTAGGGGGCGGGATTTTTTTTCCTATCAAGGGGGCCGTAACTATAAAATTTTCGGCCGAATTCATATAAATTAACACTACTGAGCGAAAAAAACGGCTGAATACGTATAAATTAACACTACTGAGCGAAAAATCGGAGGGGGGCATGGGCCCCCCGGGGCCCTCACTAAGCTTCGCCCATGTTAAAAACATTGTTTTTTTTTTCTTTCGACACATAATGTGGCTGTGGAGACCTACTCCCTTAATAAGCAACTTTGATTTGATTTTTGTTTTAGATAACCAATAGATTTTATTTGGTAAAAAAAACACCTAGTTTATAAATTGATTAGTTCAGTATAAGTTCTTTATATAAGTTCTTCTTGGTAATTTCAATGTCAAACAAAAATTAAAAGTAGTAACCCAAAAGGTTTAGAAAAGAGCCCCGGATTGTAATTTCGCTTTAGGCCCCAAAATGATTAAACCGCCCCTGCGCGGTAAACTCTGTCTTGATATGCACCAACAACCTTCCTTGAATTAATTCAATTGCTAATCATGAGTAGAAACACTGACATCAATAAAAATTTCAAATTTTCTATGCAAATTCAAAGTTTCTTAAGGAATTTAAGTTGTACATCTAGCTCAAATCCTTCCATGCATATATATAGGCATGAGCTAATGGTTGTAAAGTAAATACATACACTTCTCCCTTCACCTAAACCTCAAAAAAATGGATTTGAAACGTTTATAAAATGTTCTTTTTTAAATGGTCCATGCACTTTGGATTTATGTAACATTGGAACACATAGAGTAAATGCCAATAAAATGGTCCTCCCATTGTGAAAGAAACTACAATTTTTAAAATGGTCCTCCCATTGTGAAAGAAACTAAAATTTTTAAAATGGTCCTACACTTTAGATTATGTATTCTTACAATTATAAACACACCAAATAAATGTCAATATAACTCTTACGACCATTGTCTCACTTTGAAATCAAAATAACTTTAAGGTGTTAACTAATGCCAAAAGTTTGTGCATCTATGCCTTTTAATAAATGAGTAGATGGTTTGATTACTTTAAAAGAAAAGCAAGATGATGTTTTCTAATTAGAAGTAGATCAAATCAACTATTTTAAAGATGAATCATGTTATTTCTTCTTAACAACTTTCCTAAAAAGAAGGAAAATAAATATTATAGATATACGGAGGATACACTATTATTAGGCCATCCGGTATACCCATTGTGGTGAGTGGCATGATCCTACGTGGTCGAATAATCACGGCGTGATCGATGTGGAACACCGACCCCTTGAGCAAATAATCAAGGCGTGATTATTTGGCGTGAGATTTTTCACGCGAGAATCTGCTTCATTACCCGAGATTGTACCGTTGAAATAGCCGTTGAACGGCTCTAATTTAAAAAAAAAGTTTTTTTATTTTTTTTATTTTCATTATTCTCATCTCCTATATAAACACAAATACCTTTCATACTATACAAAAAAAAGTTTATACTACTAAAATGTATTCATCATCAAGCGAGGAAGCCCGGGTAATGCGTTTCGAGCTATGGCATCGGTGGCGGTTAGGTGGTGGCAAGAGGCGGAATCGCCCTCAAGACCATTAAAACGAAGCGCACGTCTCAACCGTGACCGGGCGGCTGCTAACACACTTTTATTCAAAGATTACTTTGACGAAGGTTGTTTATACGGAGAGGAGCAATTTAATACACGGTTTCGAATGAGTCGGAGATTATTATTAAGAATTAATACTGATCTCGAGAGAGACGTGCCTTGGTTCCGTCAACGTGTTGATGCGAGAGGTCGGGTTGGCTTCACCTCCATTCAAAAGTGTACGGCTGCAATTCGTCAAATGGCGTATGGTACCACTAGTGATTCGTTTGACGATTACTTGAAGATGTCAGAACGAATGATCAGGTCATGTATTTACAAGTTTTCTAAAGCTATAATTTTATTGTACGGTAAGAGATATTTACGTAAACCGTCGGCTAGCGACTTTCAACAGTTATATGCTTTTCATGAAGTTAAACATGGATTTGTCGGGATGCTTGGTAGCATCGATTGTACGCATTGGTATTGTAAAAATTGCCCCAATGCGTGGCGAGGTTAGTTTGCACGCGACGATCATCCTCGACCAAGTATTATGCATGAAGCTGTGGCTTCAAATGATCTATGGTTTTGGCATGCATTCTTTGGCGTTGCCGGTGGGAACAATGACATTAATGTTCTTAATCAATCACCTATATTCGACGATATGATCAACGGAACCGCACCAAACTCATCGTTTGAACTTAGAGGATCGCATTACAAGCGTGGGTATTATCTAGCCGATGGAATATATCCATAATATGCAACAATTGTCAAGTCTCTTACGTGTCCGGAAGGTATTAAACGTAATAATTATAAAAAGGCTCATGAGACGGCAAGAAAAGATATTGAACGAGCGTTCGGTCTATTGAAGAATAAGTGGCATATAATCAAACGGCCGGCTCGATCTTGGTCTCAAATCAAAATCCGGAACATTATGTATGCTTGTATGATTTTGCATAATATGATTTTAGAGGATCAAGGAGCGACAATTTGTCAATACAACCCAAATGAGGAGGAGGTTACGTACGAAGAAATTGATGAATATCAAAAGCGAGTAAACCGTCAAGAAATACGCAATCGAGAAATTCATAACGCACTAAAGGCGGAATTGATTGAGTATGTGTACAAAAAATCAAATCATTAGTAATGTAATTTTTATTTTAGTAATGTAATTTTTTTTATTATTAATGTAATTTTTTTTAACTATTAATGTAATTTTTTTATTATTAATGAATATTATTTATCATGTTTTATTTTATTTAAATGAAAATTAAAAAATAAACATTTAATTATCACACAACCACAATCACACGGGCATACCCCTTGCCAAGTGATGGGTGGTGTGATAATGAGGATAGTGACGTGACGTCACATGGCGTGCACTTTATTATCACACCACAACATAATCATATGGGTATACCTCATGCTCTTAAATATCACACGAGATCTCTATAAATAATGAGTCTATACTAAAGAATTCAGTTCCTAATTTGTTCTAGAGTTCTTATTGTTTTCTTTGTTCGTGGTTTATTACAAAACTAGTTTGTCCTGTCACCTAGTAGTTTGATTCCGTAAAGCTAGAAAGTTTATTTTTATAATCAAAATAAAATGTTGAGTCAGGAAGTGGGTCGAGAACGGGCCACCAGGCCTGAGGAGGGAGAGAGCCTCTAACTCCCCTCCCACACACCTTCTCCTTCTGTTTCACACTTGATCTTCCCCACTTTCTATAGAGAGAAAATACCTAGAGAGAATGTGTCGATTTTGCCCCAAGATCGATCCAACCTTCTTCTCCAGTGATGACACAAAGTTTAGTTGAAGAAACGAGTCTATTAGAGGTACGAATTACGTTCAGATCCGAGTTTTTATTGAAAATGGTTTTTATGAGTTTTCTTTAAAAAGATTGGATTTTTACGTGTGTTTATGACTAAAAACTATATATTTAGCTTCATGGTTAAGATCAGAACAGTTTGGACGTAAAAAGTTGGGATTTTGGATCAAAAACGAAGAATCTAGCCAAAAACAGTTGAATCGTCCGAAAACTCTATGAATGGTCCGAAAACTATGAAGTGTCCGAAAAGTATTTCGGACACAGGGAGATTTCGGACAAACGATTTCGGACGAAACAGTTTTCGGACAAATTAGATTTCGGAAGAAAAAGTATTCGGATGAAAGACATTTCGGGCGAATTAGTTTTCGGGCGAAATGGTTTTCGGACAAGACTTTTCGACCGAAATAGAATTCGGTCGAAAAAGATTTCGGACGGTTGAGTTTTCGACTAAGTAGATTTTGGACAGATTGTTTTTAACACGCATCGTTTATGCCCGCTCGAACAGATCGCCTAGTACCTCGTTGAGCCTCACATTTAGGAAGAGTTAACAAAGAAAGTCAGGTGAGTTCTAATCCCCTTTTTGCCTGATTTAGGAGTGGTGTGTATACTTAGTGAAAAGTGTTTATTATATTTTATATATTAATAGACGAAAGTGAAAGTTATGTTTTAGTGAAAACTTTAAAAGAGGCAAATGTACGTTTTAAGTCAAGTATAGCTATATTATTGGCAAGCGTTTATTATATTTCCATATACATAAACAAAGGCATAATATATGTGCTAGTATGTTTTCAGTAAAGCAAGATATTTTATGGCAAGCATTTATTATATTTTTATATACATAAACAAAGGCATACTATATGTTAAGATTTTGATCAAGATAAGTAAAGTTATGTAAAGAAAGTAAAGAGATTTCCTACGAGAATGTGTCCAGCTGTAAAGGTCCTTGGGACAGATGTTACTTGTACAAGAAGTCAGATATGGGTTCTACCCATTAGTAAGAACCTTTGAGGTTCGCTAACGGTTGTACAATTGGGATGAGTAGCGGTTGCTCGGGAGAATCACGCAACTCCCCTTAGCATAAAGCGGTATTTTCGGTTTATGGTGCTAGCCAATGAGGTATTGACCAGGTACTCGTCGGTTTATGGTGCTATCCATGGGGGCGGTATAGTAGTGATAAGCGAATTGACGGTTAGGCGGTGTTGTCAATTCATGGTGCTAGCCATGGGGGCATTGGTCGGGTAAAGCAGTGTTGTTGGTTCATGGCGCTAGCCATGAGGGCAATGACAGGACAAAGGAATTGACGGTAAAAGCAGTACTTTTCAGTTCATGGCCGAGAGCCATGAGGGCAGTACAGTTTAAAGGAATTGACGGACTATTATACGTTTTAACTTATTTGAAAAGTAAAGTATGTAAAGTTTAGCCTTAAGGGCAGTATGTATGTATTAATAAATCTTTTGAATGATCAATTTAAAGTAAACGTTAGAACTCACTCAGCGTTGCTGATTTTTATTTTGTATATCAGTTAAGTGTAGGTGGTTGTAGATGGATGTGGATGCTTGGCTTGGCGAGAAGAGTTACCCGAAGATCAGCATCTGGCATCCCGTTTATATTATGTTTTAGTTTGATGTTGTTAAAGACAAATTGTATTAGACATGTTATGTTTCCGCTGCGTATGTTGAAGTTTTAAATCGTTTCCGCTGTGTTAATGAATGCTTATGTTTAAAGTGTTATGTGTTGATAAGTAAATCCAATACGTGAGGTCTCCCGGGTTTGGGGCCTTACAGTTTAGCCTTGGAAGACGTGGAAGAGGGTTATTTTAGTGCTGGTTTTGGGTGCCAACGGCTGCGATTTTTGGTTGCGGATGGGTATAAATAAAGTAGGAATGGTTTCGGTGCAAATGGCTTGGTGGGGGTCTAGGAGGTGGTAGTGGCGGTTTGGGGTGGGGTGATGTGGTGCCATTCACCTTGGGACGTAACAATCGACTTGCCAACATAAGTGTGCGGCCCTTGTGAGGAACCATGCCTCAAATACCTGTGATACAAGGAGGGAAGGAAAACGGATAGAGACTAATTCGAGATGCTCAATCTCCCGAGAAATTAAAAAGAATAGAAAACACTTAATTTGTAACAATTTTGCTCATATATTATATCTGAACATCGAAAGGCCTTTTAAGGCTTAAAAACAAGAAGAAAGAACAAGTAAATAATCAACCTAAACATGGGTAAACCCACTAAAACCACTAACCAATGATAAACTAAACAACTAATTAAAATAGGGAAATAATGCAGGATCGTTTCATTACACATATATAATGAAAGAACATGAAGAACCAATCCAAACCATAAACTATTTAATGATTTGATGAATGCCTCAAAAAATAATGGCCTTGATGTAACTAAATAAAAAATCAGTGATATTAAACAAAAAGACAGAGATGGTAGTCCATGGGAACTGAGGTTGTTATTTGTGAAAATATAATCAATTATATGTCTTGTGTTCCTATGGTCATGCATATTAGAAACATTGTAAATTTGAATTTATTTAACCCTTAATTGAATTAAGAATCATGCAGCGAAACACATTGAACCAGTTCGGCTCGGGTTTGACCAATTTCAACCCTACGGTTCTAGTGCCGATTCTTATCAAACGGGTTTCAAAATCGATTTGGGCCTTGGGTTCAAAACCGGTTCCAATTCCAAACCAATTTTTTCATCTATATTCAGTGGCGGATCCAGAATTTTTCGTCAGTGAGGACACGGGCCAAAACAAGTCAAATATGCCAAAATGGACCGGTGAAAGCTGGTCAGTATTGATGAGACTAAATTTGCTAAAATTAACTGCAACCTAAAGCGATAAAACTAAAACATCCAAAACATGTATACCGAGCAAATGGACAAGAAAGAATTCGATTTCCTAACCTTTTTACGGCATGTGACAACTGCTTTGAGACCCGAAGTTAGTATTTAAATAAATAAAAAAACAATGATTAAAAAATTAGTTAAATCATTACATACTTTTGAGAGTTTACTTAGTGAATGCCCCACTACCTACGTGGTAAAATGAGGCCTAAAATTTTATTGTTTGGACTTTGGACTTCGGATTTTGAGGATGCCTCTATGGATTCAAAATAGGCTTTCAAAATGAAGAGAAAACATAAAAGATAATCTTCAACTGTCGTATCCTTTATATTTTCTTTGCTTGTAAATGGGCCCAGTTTAATTAGTGTTAGCAGCCCACTAATCTTTAGGAGCCCACAAAGAATCAATGAATAAACAACGTAGTTACAGAAAAAATAATATTCACAATATTAATGAAATCAAATTGTGAATTAAGGTAAAATTACAAATATGCGTACATAAATAGTTTTTATGTTTTTAGATTATTTGTGAAACTTTATTTAATCGTTCTCTCATATTATTTGGATAATTACACATAAATTATTAATCATTCGTCTACTTATCGAGAACCAAAAGTTCTCCTAAATAGAATGTAAAGATTTTCAAGCTCAAGTTCATCGTACTTGATATCTCTGGGCACAACTACCTTTTCAGAACTCTAGATATCAATTGCCAAACTTCACTTGACAGCAAATAACATAGGAGAGACGATCTGTGACTTGAACGAGACTTCTCTTCAAGAAGGAAAAAAAAAAGCAAAGCCGTGAGTTTTCCTACGACACCACCTCCAAGAAGATCTGAAGAGTGAATATCTCACTGTTGAAGACCCTCAAACTATGGAAACATATTAAAGAACAGTTCGGCCACCTTAAGTTAATCTTACTCCCATGAGGCTACAAGATTACAAAATTGTTAGTGAGTATAACTCCAACCATTTTTCCCCGCATAACCTTCGAACCAAAATTATACAGAGAGAAAATCATCGAAGATGAGATGCTCAAAAAGGCATTCTTCATGTTCCATGCCTCTAACATGCTTCTATCACAGTAATACTAAGACGATTGATTCACCAAATACTCGGAGTTAATATGATGTCTACTAGTCAGGGAGCAAAACCACAAGCTCCTACTCTAAAATCACCAACTTCGACAAAACCGGTGCTAGCCCATTCCCTGAAACGAATACAACTACTATTTAGGGTGAATGGGGGAAAGAAAGAGGGTGCGACCCCAAAAGAGGTTAGCCATGGACGTAACAAATCATGCATGCATGAGGTTCATGCTTATAACCCGGCATCAGTGGTTTAATATGATATATCACAGGGCAGCTACCGAGGGGGAGGAGGTCTTACGAGGGACAAAAACATCTGATGAAAATATGGAATGACCAATCATGCCACTTAGATAAGCTTTACCAAAAACTAATGAAAGAAAATGGGAGAAAGGTTGAAACAAACCTCATCGAGACGCCCTTACAGCCCCGCCATAACCTTTCATTTTGGATACTATTAATTTTAATCATCAGCAATGAATGTCTCATATATAGCACTCGACCAATACTATCCTAAAAAACATTATATATATATATATATATATATATATATATATATATATATATATATATTATCAGTTGTCTTTATCAGAAACACTTATTGGTACCATTTCTATGTGTTAATAACCTTATTTCCGGACGAGACTACATCTTACTACATTTCGGTACCAAACTAATTATTAATGATTAATTATATTATAGCAAATGTAGTTGGAATTTACTTAGTGTTAAAATTTATGGACAAAACGACTACTACCTCAAAACAACATCCGAGAACAATAACAAATACTAAAAATTTGTGCTAATACTAATCCTATAAAGTAAAACAATGTGAGTAACCAAAAGTTACTAGATAAAACACGTTTTCCATACGACATGACCGACCAGGCCACCTAGGTTGCATCATGATGATATGAATAATCGAAGTGCCAATGGGTAACCAGTCAATAATCTAAAAGTTTTTCTACCAAAATACGTATCAACTCTCTCGACAGATTAATTAATAGTCCCTCTGAAAACAAACTCCTACAAAAATCCCCCTTATTCTTGAAAATATTTTACAACTAAGAACTAATTTCTCTAAAAATCAAATTAAAAACACCTAGATGGATAACGCACATTAATTTACATCTCAGTTTTTAACGACTATTGTATTTCTATGGGGATAAATGTTGAGCATATGGTAGCTCATGTTCATGCATAAAACGGTCTACTGAATCGTTAATTAAACGATTATATTTAATCCTACATCGCTCCTGATAAGATGCCAATTGCCATCTTCTACATGAGGGCACGTCATTACCGCAATGATCTAACTAAAACCAACTGCCAATCACAAATACTTTTCATTATAACTGATCTCCAAAAGAGAACCAAGTCTGTCCTACCTAAAAATATTTTGTTGTGTGGTTTAATACCAATACCGCCACCAAAATGGGACCACCGAGAAGACTAGACATTTACATTAGTTTTAACTCGTAGTCATGACATAGAATTGAGGAATATTTACAGTACAGTATGTTCACTGTAAGTTAATTGTGGTATTTCTAATCTTAGGGGCGAAATAAGAATAAGAAAAGACTGATAACACAAGAAATAACATGGATGCGTCATCACAATCAAAATTCAACCCCGTAAGTGCCCAATGTGAATCTGAAGTCCAAAAGAGCATACATTTGCAAAGATAAGCAAATGGATTACCATATGCTTTCACAAACACAAACAAAGTGTCAAACTCACATATGGAAGCATCAAATACAACTGATTGAGTTAAATTGATCCATGAGGGGTTGGGGGTTGGGTGCATTGGTAAATAGGTAGGAGAGAGAGTGGTGATCTCACCCCAACCAAAGGTTGTGGGTTCGAGTCTTGGGGTTGACATATTCTGGATTATCTAGGTGTTGTCCATTATATCCTAGATAATCTAGGTGTTGCTGTTTAAAAAAAGTAATCCATGAAAGATTACCATACAAAGAGAAAACATTGAAAACGGTTGCACCCACGGAAACCAAAAGATCAAAATAACGTAGTTGGTTAAACCTTAGAAAAAGGTTATAAAAGAAACCCCATGATAGGTAAATGTCCTAGCATAGACCAATGCATTCCAGAAGAAAATAATGCCCCATAAAAGGTTAATGTCTTAAAAAAGACTAATACAATTCTAAAAGGAAATTATAATACTCAGAAGAGGAAAATAAAGTTCTATAAAAAAACATGATGTTGAATTATTTGAATATGTTATAGCAATAATTCGGATCGATGAAAAGATTACATACCTACAACTCTATAAGAGTACATGCACATAAATGACTATTTAAAATGGGAAGATGACTTAAAGAATGAATTAAATTCGTACCACAAGCGAAACATTCCTTTAGTCCGAACACCCATAGACGTCAAACCAGTAGGTTATAAATGGGTGTATTTGAAATAAAAAAAACAAAAAGATTGAGATTGGGCGATATAATGCACGACTTGTAACACAAGGGTTTTCCCAAATCCTAGAAGTAAAATACGAGGAAATGTATTCACCTAATAGATGTGATTACCCTAAAATATTTAATTGGCCTCGCAATCTGATAACTTCAAATGAAACTTACGGATGTAGTCATCGCATACTTATACAGGACATATGAAAAAGACTTTTACATGAAAATCACTAAAGGGTTAAGTGCCTAAAGCATTACAATCAGTATCCCGAGATGTGTGTTATAAATCTCAAAAGATCTTTATATGGTCTCAAGCAATCTGGTTATATGTGGTACTATCGACTCGGTATATATTTTGAAAATGAGGGGTACAAAATTGATAAAATTATGTTTCTTTATTAAAATTTCACTCTTAAAGTTCACTCAAATCACATTTTATGTTGATGATATAAACATCATTAGATCTCTTGAAGAGAAGTAAAAAAATTGTCCAACTACTTTAAAGAGAATTTTGTAATGAAAGACCTTCACACGACTTCATTATTCCTCGATCTACAGTTTGAGTATGTCTCTTTATCAAAATGCCACTCTTCGTAGTAAAGGACCAGAGAAACTTTCTAGTTATGAATCAAGTATAGAACCAATAGGTGATGCTTGGATACAATTTAGAATCCGCTATTCCGAGTCTTTTCAAAATCGTTCAAATATTCTCCCGTTGAACCCGTGCATGGTGGATTCACAATCCACTACCTTGATCCACTTGGCAACATCCTCCCCTCTACTGTTATCTAGTATTACTATATTTTTTCCCGAACGCAGCATAAAAATCTCCATTGTACTGCGATTCAGAGGGGAAGAACTTGTATCAGTATTTCAATTTCAATTTCAATTCAAACATGTTTCTGGGTCCAATGAAATTCATAGGTATAGGAAGAAGCCCTATCAAATAGAGATTTTTTCCTAAATTTCACTATAATCGCAATTTATTTCGATGATATGAACATCATTGGATCCCTTAAAGAAATAGAAAGAAATTGTTGAATTACTAAGAGAATTTAAAATAAAAGACCTTGGCACGACTAAGTTATGCATGGCCTACCGTTTAAGTATATGTGATACTGATTTGCCCATTAATCATACTACATCCAGAAGATATTAGCACACCTCAATATGGACATTTTTTTCACTAAGCACACCAATGGTCCGATCGCTAGACGTACGTAAGGATCTTTACAGCCCCCAAGCAGAGGGCAAATAGGTACTTGGTCTAAAAGTATCATACTTAAGCGATCTCAATGTACTAATATATCTTGTAAATATCATGAGACATGATATTGTGTTTTTAGTATATATGTGCTAGCGAAATATATTTCGAATCCAACATGCAGCTACTAAAACAGAATAAAACACATATCTTGGTATATTAGCGAGGCATAAGACTAGGTCCTTTCTACAAGAAAAATGATAAGTCACAACTAGTTGATTATGCTGGCGATGGATATATATCAGATCCACGTAAAGCATGATCTCAGTCAGGTTACGTGTTCACATATGGCAACGATTTCTTAGAGGTCGACATGGGCGGCCCTGGGGTAGGCCGAGCCGGGCCAGGGCTCATTTTTTAGGGGCCTAAAATTTTTATATATGTTATATATATAAGTTTTTATATAAAATTTTATATACCGGTTTTATATATTGAGTCCTTTTTTTTTAAAACTTAAAAATATATTATGACCTTTTTATAATGGTTGGGGTCTCTTTAATATTTATAATGGTTGAGTCATTTTTAATCTTTATAATGTAATGGTTGGGCTCTCTTTAATCTTTATAATGTAATGGTTGGACCATAATCCGTTTAATTGTTATAATGTAAATATGTAATAATTGATTGGTTGGGCCCTAATCCAGTAATCCATTTAATCTTTATAATGTAAATGTAACACCCTAGAAATCTAGAAACTTATAGTTCAGGTTGGTGGATAACCCGACTCCGTATTTATCAAAGTAATGAGTAGAGATAGCCGAAAGAGGTACGTTTAACTACCGTAATAGACTCGTGATGGTCCTTAGTGAGCAGTTCAGGTTAAAAACACGCAATGAAAGATAGTACAAGGACCTAGTTAGCCATTGTTGTGCAATTTGAGATCGAAACGCACGTTAAGGGAAACATAAGGACCCGAGAGTAACACGCAAGGGTTTATAAGCTTCCCAGTAGCAAACCCTAGGCCACATCGGCCTAGGAGCACTCGACGACAGAAGAAAAGTGGGAGAAAGAGAGAACCCGGCAAGGAGGAACCGAAAACGGTAGTCTCACGGCGGTGCTACGGCGTTAGCGAGCAAGGGAGACTCCGCAACGAGTAAGGTAAATCTCTAATTCCCGTTATTTTGTTTTCTCGTTCCGTTCCGCTTAGAAAACCCTACAAGGGTTGGGGTTGTGGTCATGGTTTTACAGCGGGAAGGGGGGGCGAGATAAGGGTGTTCGGATGTGGTGGCTGTCGGTGGCAGTTAGAGGTGCACAAACCGGGTTTTTTTCGGATCGGACCGGTTCGGTCAACGATGGTCAACGGTCGGATCCATCGGAACCGGTTCCGGATCGGATCCGGTTAAGGAAGTGGAGAGTTGGAACCTATTGGGACCGGACCGGATTCATGGAATCGGACCGGAACCGGATTTTTTTTTTTTTTTTTAAAAAAAAAATTTAAATTAACAAAGATATACTATAAAATACATGTTTTATTTATTTTTTAGCTTTTTTTAAGTGATTTAACAATTGTTCATATAAAAAAATTACAAAAAACTTAATTGAATCACAAAATATATATTATTTATTATGACTCGTTATTCGTCGTCTACTCGTCTTAGTCTTCGTAACATCGGTTTTCAATCTTCTTCGCTTGAGATATGTTGGGCTTCATCATAAGCTTGTTCTTCGTCAGAAAGTGGGTTCGCCACCCCTTGTTCTACTTCAAATTCATGTATTTCTTGTTCAATGTCAAGCTCGCCTTCTAGTTTTGCAACATGTTGTACACGTTCGGCGGCATCCAAATGGTCCTTCAAGCAAATACACATCTCCATAGATTCCGGTGTAAGCCCCGTTCTTAGAATAGATAAAACCCTGCCACTAAGAGAAAAAGCATATTCCGAAGCTACCGTGGAAGCTTGGACGGTTAGTAGGTCACGGGCCATTGCGGCTAGAACAGGATATTGAGATTCCCTTCCTTGCCACCAACTCAAGATATCAAAGTTTTCAAACTCTTCGGATCTTAGAGTTGAAATAAAGTCGGTTGCTTGATATCTCCCAAGCTCGCTACTTGGTGAGCTCGTTTAGTATTTTCGTTTCTTAAAGTGTTAAATAAATTTAGCATCGGGTTCCTTGAACTACTAGAACTTGAACCCGAACCCATTGATTCACGTATGTTTGATGGATCACCACTTCCACCATATTTGCGTAAATAATAATCAAACATATTATTAAAAACCGAATTGAAATCCCTTATTGCATTTGATTCAAAATTTGGGTCTTCCTCGAACATATTTAAATCATCCGATATTGATCCAATTAATGTTTCAACACCGGTTACATTAATCGTTGGGTTTAAGGCGGCCGAACATGTAACAACGGCCGGCATTTCCGAAAAATATTTTTTAAATTTAGCTTTCATAGGTTTTACCATTTTTTTTCAAAAATAGGGCCGTGATATTCAAACTCTTTTAATTTATTACATATTAAGTATAATTGTTGAAGTATTAGTGAAGACGTGGGATAATAAACTCCCGATAAACATGTAGTTACATTTTTAAAAACCTCAAGCAAATTAGTTAGTTTCTCGATCATATCCCAACTTATATTATCAAATTTTTGTGAACAACGTTTCTTTTGTACAAGTTCATCATGGAAATATTTTAAAGTAACTCTTTGCCTTAAGGCCGATTCAAACATTTTCCATGTCGAGTTCCATCTAGTAGGTATGTCCCAATTCGGACCTAAAAAGATGGAATCCGTTTGTTGGCACAAGTTTCTATAGTTTATATATCTTTTTTTTGCTTGTACTAAAAACTTCACGTAACATCACTTTAAAATTTTCTTTTACGTCTCTTATTTCTTGGACGTTTAGACCGTCTTGCACAACCAAGTTAATGATGTGTGCAAGACATCGACTATGAAAGAAAACACCGTTACAAGGAGGTTCATATTTTATTTTTAATTTTTCCACCGCGTTTGTGTTATTTGAAGCGTTATCAAAAGATATTGCAAATATTTTTGGTTGAATTTTATAAGTTTGAATGACTGAGTCTAAAATATAAAATAAGTTTTCACCGGTATGTGGATATCTAAAATAATCAAACGCAATCGTACGCTTCATCATTTGCCACGACTCCGGTTGAACCCAATGTGGAGTAACGCAAAGGTACGATTCGGGTAAACCATGTGGAGCGGACCAAACGTCCGTTGTTAAGTTAATGCCGGTATTTAAATTTTCAAAACCTAAAATTAATTCTTTTTTAGCTCTTTTCCATATTTTTAAATAATCTCTTCTCAAAGTAGAACGACTTACATTTGTGTAACTCGGTTGAAGCGTCTCTTGTATCATCCTCGTCAAGCACGGATTATCAAAATGATCAAAAGACAAGCCTTCTTGAATGACGAAATGTGTCATTCTCTCACGAACCCTCTCGACATTGTATTTCCAAACTCCTCCATCTCTACCAATTTGAGTTTGATCTTCACCTTGAGTGTGTTTTGCGTGACTACCAATATGTTTCCTCAAAGTGCTATTTCCCGCAGTTGCAACGAGCCTTTTGCGAACCGTTCGACATTTCGAATAAATCGAAATAAGCCCATATCTCTTGGTTTCGGGAGCAAGGAAGTACTATCACCACCGTGACATCGCTAGTAGAACCACCAACCAAATTTTGAGTGCTTGCGGAAGCCATGAGAGGGTTTTTTTTTTGCGTAAAGCGAGCGTTTTTTTTGCGTTTTGAGAGCGTTTTTGAGTTTTGAGAGCTAGAATGTTGTGGTGAACTAACCCATACACCCAATACCTATTTATACTAAGTTTCAAGCCTCAAAAACCAAAAAAAAAAAACAAAAAAACGGCCATATTAACGGCTATATAGCAGTTTTTTTTAACCAAACGGCTAGAACCGTTTCTAACCGGTTCTATTTTGTCCGGAAAAAACCGGTTCCAAAATGTCCGATTTTTATCCGGTCCGTCAAAAACTCCTAAACCGATTTTGGATCTGCCGGTTCTGAAAAAATCCTGACCGGTTCCAAAAAAACCGGTTCTAGCCGGATCCGGTTTCGAATAATCCGTCGGATCGGATTCGGATCCGGTTCTTTTGAGCACCTCTAGTGGCAGTTGACGGCGGCGTCGACAAGATGGTAAGAAACAGGGGGACAACCGGACATGGGAGAAGGACGCAGCGGAGGCCGTTAGGGCTAGGGTTCGTTAACCGGGAGAAGAAGGAAGGGGCACAGGAGAAGGCGGTTGAGCCGGAAGGCCAGAGGTGGTGTGATGTGGTGGCGCAAGGCAAGGACGCAGGCTGTGCTCGGCTGGTAGAACACGGCAAGAGAGGTGGTAACCAATGGGTGGCACGGTGGTGCATGGTGGACGAGCTGGAAGCCAGTGAGGGTGGTGCTGAGTGAAGAAGCGGTCGGTTAAGGATTGGACCCGGTAACGAGGACGATGAGAGTAGTGAACGGAGAGGCGGTGCACGACGGGGGAAACCGGTACGACACCGGTCAAGGATTTTACGTGGCATGGCGTCACGTACGTGGCTACAGTTTTGCATGGTGCTTGCATGCGCATGCATGTAAGCCGGGAACTCGGGTACACCGGTCTTATTCGAGTCGAGTATTATTTTACGTGAACTCGTGAGATGAGGATCTCGTAAGGAAAGGGCGTTGAAGTGGCGAGACGAATGGCAGGTTTTATATTATGTATATGCTATTCAATGTACGGATTGAACGTATTCTGATCAGGGATCATACGCTTGACAGGTTTGCGCTTCGGGCGTGAGCGGGCAGGTGCAGAGCAAGAACTTGGATTTACCTCTCAACCGGTGATTTTCTAATCCCCTCTTTTAAACGTTTTACTGTTTTGGGGCTATCGTACATACTCACATGTTTTATTAAACGAATGTATTTTGAGTTATGATTTAAACTTGAAGTGCTTTATGAGACCATTATGTAATAATGAAGCTAAAGGTCGTTATGGGATCCTTAGGATGGGTGAACAAGAGTTATGGTGATCTGTGGGGTGAGTCAGGAATTTAGTTAATTCTGTGATGGTTATATAAGGAGAGTTAGCATGGGAACCTATAGGTGGTTCATTAACGAGTCATGTAGGTGCTTGTATGTTGTTATGTGTCATGTGCCTGATGCTGTGTATATTGTGTTGTTGTCCTCGTGACACGACGGGTATGGCATTGCATGGGTCTATGTGTGGTGTCTATAGTATGTACGGGCTAAAATACCGTATGATGTTTGAGTGTCGTATAATTACTTATTCAGAAAGAGTTGGGTAATGTGTCTAGACGTTAAGAGGACACGTCTAAAGTAAGTGTTTGATTACACACGTAAGTAATCCGTGAAAGGGTGGTGAGTCATAGTACATGTCCAGGTAGTGTCATGTGTATATATGTATTTCTTTGTGTGCTTGCATTGTTGTCCGTGTGCACGTTCAACAGTGGTGTGGAGGATGGAGTCCTTCGGGGTCATCATTGTATGTGTGATCTGGCAGTCATCATGTGGTGATGTGCCAGTCACGGTATGATAGATGATATAGTCACTGTATGGGTGGCTGGGTAGTCATCGTAGATGACGAGTGTGTCACTATGTTTAGTGGCGGGGCCTTGTAACAAGGGTAAAGCTAAGCTTATGACGAGTATCTCGACGGGGATAACCCTAACGAGGGTGTGGTGATGATGTATGTGTTTGTATGCCTATATATGTGTTAAATTGCATGCAAGTGAGGAGTTATATTAACTATGTACGAGATGACATTGATGTGATAAATAGGTGGAATCAATGTGGTGTGTCGAGTTAGATTGACCGTTGTGTCGGGATGAGTACATTGTGTACAACTGTTGAGTCAGTTGGTTTATGAGAGTCTTGGTTAGGACTGGTAAGTCGGTGTCTAGAGGCTGGATGGGTTAACCAGGGTATGGTTAATATATATGGTAAACTGTGTGTCATCATAATGGTAAGCTCGTTCTATGTCAGCGAGACTTACTGAGTTAAAATGGTGGGTAGAGTCTGAGGTGGTGAATCCTTTGGGATATTATAAAATAACGGGGATTATTTATATGATGAAAATCTATTCAACTATTTTCTAATGACCAGAGGGTCTTGAGTGGAAATAAACAATAAATGTGACGAGATGGCTTTTGTTTAAATTAAACTATTATAACTCACTCAGCGTAGCTGACTTTGTATGTACGTTAGATTGTTTTGCAGGATAGTCTGTAGGACGAGGTATCTTGTCTTGAAAACTGGGCTACTCGGGTTGGTGCGCATGCATTCATCAGGTAACGTTATGAAAAGTTAACGAGTTTAAAGATAACATTAGTTTAAGAAAGACTTCTGATGTTGACTTAAATGAAAGTTAAAGTACTTTTAAAGAATATAATCAGTTATCAGAACCAACTGTATGGTGCCTGGTTTGGGGCCTTACAGTAAATATATAATGGTTGGGCCCTAATCTTTATAAAGAAATATGTAACGGTTGATTGGTTGGGCCCTATATTTTTTCTATGTTTATTGCTATAACGTTAATCGTCGTTTAAAAAAAATTAGTTTATATATTTTGTTCATAGGGGCCTTTTTTTTCCGGCTAGGCCGGGGCACTTAAATCCTCAGGACCGGTATTAGAGGTCGACAATTCAAACCACGACAGATTTACTATCAAATCATGACGAACTTACAACAATATATGATACCAGTTGAGAATGCATGACGCTAAGATCAATTATCCAATATATACAAGAAGCATGCAGTTTAGAACAAATAACGAAGGAATCATCTTGAAGACAATGCATTTTACATAGTTTACATTAGAGATGACTACATCAAAGATGAAATCAAGCAATTGCCATAGAAGATTGCACTCCGCGGACTGAAAGACGTGTAATAATTTGAAATCGAACATTATACACATTGCACTCTTTTTCCCTTAACTAAGTTTTGTCTCATTAGGTTTTCTTAGTGAGTTTTTTAATGAGACAGTATAATTAATCCAGTAGTATCCGTTTATTTATTTAGATTCCAAAGTAGTGACATCTATTGTTAATAGTGAATAATAAGCAATAATACGTTTGAAAAATAATGGACATAACAACATTCATTTACTCCCTAATTACTCTCGGTCGGTTTCACATTTGCTACTATTTGTCGGTTTCATAGTGATAATGTATTTGCATATAAAGTTACCTCTATAGTAAAAGTAAAATGAGAGAGACTTGAGTTTTGAGCCTTCTTCCACCTTTTAACTCGTTTTCAAATCAAATTTGTAATTTAAAGAACAAGTCTATAATTATGTCTTACTATTATTATATTAACAGGAGAGGGTTCAATTCATAATACAAAATATTACGAGAACACGTAGAACAAAACGAATCATTCACTTTTTTAATCTTAAAAAGTTTTAAAATATAAAAAAATGATATAAATGTAATGTTTATTCGTTTTTCATGAAATCCAAACAAAAAAATAAGAACAAATTTCGTTTATACCCATACCTACACATGTGTAATTCATGTGTAGATTTTTTTACCTACACATAACATATACATGTCTAGGAAACTTTTAAATATATAAAAACATATGAAAAAACTAGTTTAATGACTTTTTATATACATAAACATACATATTTGTATGTAAGAAGTGTAAAAATTAAAAAAACAAATTATCATGAATCAAAAAATTAAATAATTTAGATTTGTTCTTTCTGTTCTTGCAAAAAAAAATTACTCTAAAATGATTTTTCCTCTATATAAACATCTCTGTATATTTTGAAAGGCGGATTCTAATTCAAATAAATAAAAGTTTCTTTAGTTATGTCATAGACTATTAAAAACATAAATTAAATTCTCTCTAGCCCTCTTGAATACCATTTTTCCAACGTAACTTACATTTTTCATTATCTCATTGATTAGCATATTATTGATAGATTAATTTTTTTGATAACGAGTTATCATGATTAAAAAAAACAAGTCAACCCCGAGATATTTATAATTTCTTTATTGTTTTTTCACTAACTCGACTTCCTTTAGATCATATTTCCAACATATAACTATCAGGAATTAAAAAGCATTTTGGCTTTATAATCACCAGCGCTCTCTGTGTTCGTGGGCGTGGGTGATCTTTCGTCAATGGGTTTACCCGGATGACCGGCCTTATAGTATTTCGTTGGCCGTTTAAAAAAAATGATTGTATATGTGACAACAACATAGAACAAATATGCATTATTAATAGGTTGGACGTTTTAAAAGATTTGCTTTAAGTATGGAATTTATAAATAATGGGTTGTTTGGGTCACTTTTATATAATTGACCATAACATATTCGAAGTTTTACTTGGGCCTGCCTACAAGACACGTTAGCCCCATAATAATGACACTTGACCCGTTGCCTGGCCCCACCTCAATTATAAATTTTATTTAAAGGAATTATATTTTATGTTCAAGCAATTTCATGATCAAATTTGATAAAACTAGTGATGATCGTTGGTACTGCGTCGTAAGTATTGTACATTTCGAGTATCGATACCGGTACTGATACCGTATCGAACCAGTACCGTACTGATAGATTCGGTGCCGGTATTGGTACCCACTTTTTTATAAATTCGGTACCGGTACGGTACGGGTACGGGTACCGGAAAAGATGAACATTTTGTAACAAATACCGGCACCGTATCGATAAATTCGGTACCAGTACCCATTTTTTCATAAACTCGGTACCGGTACGGTACCGATCTCATCCCTACATTTTAAAACGCTAATACAACGAGAGTGTTAAAATTTGTAACGTAAAAATAGAAGAAAAATAAGATGTTCTTACATACTAAAATAAATCGTTAAAATCTAACAAAAAAAGCTATAAAAGCAAAACTAAAAAAACAGGATTAAAAAATAACAAAAAAAAAGAAAAAAGAATTATGTCACCCCCAAGGATCGAACCCGGGTGGATGGGGAGCACGGGGCGCGTGCTTGCCGGCTTGCTGCTGGGCCATGGAGGCCTTTTGTGTATAAGCTCCTCCATTTAATTCTTTGTACACGCATAAAAGTCGTAGGAAATAAAAAAATGGTCAATCATCAAACGCCATGTGACATCACCGTCAAAACCAGTCGACCATTAATTAGAATTGTTCAGACTAGAGGTGCACAAAAGGCGGTTTTTGAACCGAACCGGTTTCGAACCGGCCCAAACCGGTTTGGTCAACGCGAACAGTAAACCGGTTTTGACCAAAACCAGTTCGGGTTAAACCGGTTTAGTAAGTATAAAATATCGAACCTGTTGAACCGGTTCAGTTCGGTTCTGGACCGGTTCGGGTTGGTGAACCGGTTTAAACCGGTTTTTTTTTTTTTATTATAAAATAAATTAAAAAATATTACAAAATTACAAAACATTACAATACGAGAAAAAGAAAAACATAAAGTTCAACGTTTATTCATATTGTAGGGGTTCGGAAATCACAAAACATTACAAAATTAAACATTACAATACGAGAAAAAAATATATATATTTTTATTTTTTGGAGTTTTTTTGTTTAATATTAGCCATCCTTCTCGGAGTTACTAGTGGATCCTCGTAGTCTATCATCTTCGGCGAGTTCTTCATTTGTAATTGGGCTCGCCAATCCTTGGTTAACCTCAGATTCGTGTATGAGTTCTTCAACTTCAATTTCGTCTTCAAGCGAAGCCCTATCTTGTCTCCTATCTACCGCATCCAAATGGTCTTTCAAGCAAATGCACATTTCCATTGCCGCGGGAGTGAGTCTAGTTCTTCGAATAGATAAAACCCTGCTACTAAGAGAAAAAACGGATTCCGAATCTACCGTGGAAGCTTGGACGGTTAGTAAATCACGGGCCATGGCGGAAAGGACCAGAAAAGTAGATTCGTTTCCTTTCCACCAAGCCAAAATATCAAAGTCCTCAAAAACATCCGGACTCATAAATGATAAAAATTTTGTTCCCGTATACCTTCTGAGTTCGCTACTCGGGGTGGACCCTCTAGCCCGTTTAGTAAATTCATTTCTCATTTCGTTATACAAATTTAAGTTCACATTCCTCGAGCTGCTACTTGATGCGCCCGCGCCCATCGTATCATGTGGGGTTTGTGTTGTATCATATTTATGTAAATAAATATCAAACAAATCTTGCAAACATTTGTTAAAATAAGTTTTTGTAACGGTTGAAAAATGAATATCTTCGGCATTCAAATCCAAATCGTAAGTTATTTTATCAATCAAGGTTTCAACACCGTAAACATTAATTGTAGGGTTTAATGCGGCGGCACAAGTTATAACCGGAGGCATTTCTTTAAAATATTTAACAAATTTTTCTTTCATTGGTTTTATCATTCTCGTAAAAAGAGTATTTGTATTTTCAAGTTCGGCTAATTTGTTACACATTAGAAATATTTGTTTAAGAGCCAAGGGACTTGTGGGGTAATAAACCCCGGATAAAAAAATAGTGGCGGTTTTGAAAACTTCGAGCAATTCGGTTATATTTTCAAGAATGTCCCAACTCGTAGACGGAAAACTTTGAATTTTACGACGCGGTTTTGAGGAAAGCATATCATGAAAAATTGATAAAGTATCTTTTTGTCGTATAGCACTATGAAACATTTTATAAGTTGAATTCCATCTTGTTGGGAGGTCCCAATTGGGACCTAAGCAAATCAAACCCGTATCGTTACATAATCTAATATATTCATGGTATCTTTTTTTACTACTACTAAAAACGTCTTTAAGCATTACTCGAAATGCATTACTTAATTCAATAACGGGTTCAACCGCAAGCCCGTCTTGCACGGCTAATTTGTTACACATTAGAAATATTTGTTTAAGAGCCAAGGGACTTGTGGGGTAATAAACCCCGGATAAAAAAGTAGTGGCGGTTTTGAAAACTTCGAGCAATTCGGTTATATTTTCAAGAATGTCCCAACTCGTAGACGGAAAACTTTGAATTTTACGACGCGGTTTTGAGGAAAGCATATCATGAAAAATTGATAAAGTATCTTTTTGTCGTATAGCACTATGAAACATTTTATAAGTTGAATTCCATCTTGTTGAGAGGTCCAATTGGGACCTAAGCAAATCAAACCCGTATCGTTACATAATATAATATATTCATGGTATCTTTTTTTACTACTATTAAAAACGTCTTTAAGCATGACTCGAAATGCATTACTTAATTCAATAACGGGTTCAACCGCAAGCCCGTCTTGCACGGCTAAGTTGATGATGTGTGCAATACATCGACTATGGAAAAAAGCGCCGTTGCAAATCGGATTATATTTTAATATTAATTTTTGAACCGCATTTGTATTATTTGAGGCATTATCAAAAGATATTGAAAATAATTTATTTTGTAATTTAAAATCGGTTATCACACCATCTAAAATGTGAAATAAATTTTGACCCGTGTGAGGATATTCAAACATATCAAACGCGATTGTACGTTTCATCATTTGCCACGTATTGGGATCAACCCAATGAGCGGTAACGCAAATATATGAGTCGGGAATACCATGTGGAGCCGATCAAACGTCGGTGGTTAAGTTCACACCGGTTTTCAATTTTTCAAAACCTAAAATTAATTCTTTTTTTTGCTTTTTTCCATATTTTTAGACAATCACGTCTAAGAGTATTACGACTTACTTGATGATAACGTGGTTGAAGGGCTTCTTGAATCATCCTCGTCGTGAGCGGGTTGTCGAAGTGGTTGAACGGCAAACCTCTTTGAATAACTAATTTCGCCATTCTATCTCGAACAATATTTGGATCGAAGTTCCAAATTCCACCCTCGCTTGTCATAGATGCTTGACCCTCATCCGGAATTTTCTTCAAACTCGGGCAAGATTTTTCCATATGAGTTTTTAAAATAGAGTTTGAATCCTTTTTAAAAAACTCACCACATTTTTTGCAACGAGCACGTTCCAACCCGTTAGACATCTCACATAGATCGTAGTTTGACCAAATTGTGGGGTTCCTCGTTGTTGGTATGATTCTCACAACGCTAACTTCGGAAGAGGAAACACCAAAACTTGAAGAAGTTGCCATAGCGTTTTTTGAGCGTTTGAGAAGTGTGATTTAACCAAAACACCCACTACCTATTTATAATGTGTTTGGGGGTTAAAATGGGTGAAAAAAACGGTCAAAAAAGGGTTTAACGGTCAAAAACGGCTATATAGCCGTTACCCAACGGTCATTTTTCGGATATTACCGTTAAACCGGTTTGGCAAACCGGTTCCGCAAACCGGTTAAAAAAAAACCGGTCCTAAACCGGTGTCTCGTACAGAACATTAAACCGGTTCAAAACCGCCGGTTCAAACCAGTTTGAAACCGGTTTCGACTAAACCGGTTTGCATCCGGGTCGGGTTTCGGTTCAAAACCGGTTTGGATTTCCAAACCGGTTTTTTTGTTCACCTCTAGTTCAGACCTTATCAAATTGTATAGTTATAGAATAAAGATAAATATCCTAAATATGTTGCTTTTTTAATATACTATAAGTTAGTGTTTGGTATGCATGATGTATGGTGGAATGGAATGGGTTATTGTGATAAAATGAAAAAAAAACATGTTTGGTAATCACATAGGAATGAAATGGATCATTACATAAGTAATGTGATTATTTCCCTTCTAATGATTTTCATTTCTTGGAGGAGGGGTGTTTTTTTTTCATTTGTTTAAGAAATGGAATGATTTTGTTTAATTAATGACCCGAACCATGACCCGACCCGACCCATGACATGACCCATGACCCGACCCATGACCCGAACCATGTCTCGACCCATGCCCCGACCCATGCCCCGACCCATGACCCGACCCATGACCCGTCCAATGCCCCGACCCATGACTCTAACCATGGACCGAACCATGACCCGACCCATGCTTTGACCCATGACCCGAACCATGACACGTCCTATGACCCAAACCAAGGCCCAAACCATGGCTAGGCCCATGACACGACCCATGCATCGACTCATAACCCGAACAGTGACCTGCCCCATGCCCGGACCCATGACCCGATCAATGACCGTCCAATGAACCGACCCATGGCCCGAACCATGACCCGAACCATGACCCGTCCCATGACCAAAACCATGGCCCGAACCATGGTCAGGCCCATGACACGACCCATGAGCGACCCATAATATAAATTTATTAGTTAAAAATATTTTATTTTTCATCAAATATTTTCTTGTCTATCAAACAACACAAAGTAATGATTTATTTCATTCCCATAGGGTAATCAAACAGCATAATTAAATGGTAATGATCCATTTCTTTCCCTTGTCCATTCAATTCACTTCACTCGTCAATTCTATTACATCATTTATTCTATTATCTCATACCAAACAGACTCTAATAATAACATGAGATTGTCTATGCTAAATGTTTTTTTCGATTTTGTAGTTAGTTTAATATAAAAAACGGTGTATTTATTTCATAGGGGATGGCTAATTTGAACACCCTCTTGAGATGTGAAAACCATTGAAACTCATTTCTTTCTATTGATGATTTAAAGATTAAAGGCCATGATTGAATATCCATAAAGTGAAAAACTTTTTTCAATTTTTTATGTAACTAAAGTACATAAAGGGTTAAATTGGAAAATCAGTTGGTGTCCTTTTACTAGTCATTTGAGAAAGCATCATAAATTGATCAATCAAATCATGTCAACAACTTTCTTTTGAAAAAAAGTCTAATTCAAAATTCTCAAATTTGAAAATATAAAAGAAGATGTAATAACATTTGAAACCAAATTATATAGCTAGTAATGTTATCAGTGATTTTACATATCTAACTAGCAATATAAAAACGAAATTTATATTTTTGAAAAACAAGGTTTAATTTTTTTTTTCAAATTCTTTAATTACATTTTTTTAAGAGGAGATTTTTGTTAAACAAGATGAATTTTTTAAATTTTAGTTTTTTAAATTTGGAAAGAAGATATCGTTTAAGAAAAGCTCTTTTAAATTATAGCTTTTATTAATTGTAGATTTTTGGTCGATGAATTTTTTAAATTCTAGTTTTTTTTCTAAAACTATATTTTTTTAAACAATATTCTTTTTATAACGTGATTTTTTTAACGAGTTTTTTTTAAAACGAGGTCGTGCTAGATATATGTAATAGATTTTGGTAATAAATGTTAAATATTCAGAACATATACGGATGTCGTGCTACATATAAGTAATCAGTAATTGTTTAATGTTTGAACATTAAAATATTTATATTGTGTAAACTATCAAAATGTTACGTATGTATCTAACACATGTTACATATGTAATTAGGATGTTTGGGACTCTTTTTCCCACTTCCGGCAACTCGTCATCACCAAGATCTTTCTACAAGACGGACACGAAAATGGGCAGATTGGTTTGACAGGAGCCTTGGTAACAGCAGGGGAAGAAGAGGAAGTACCAGCAAGAATAGAAGAAAAGGATGCCCTAGGAACAGGAGGGTCTCCCGGAGCACTTCAGGTGCTTCTGTTGCGTATAATGTAAATCCAGTAGCGGATCAAATGTTACATATGTATGTAACACATTATAACGTGTTACATATATGTAATCTCATATGCATGTCATTACATATTCAAAGATATTCAACGTTTAATTTGCTTTCTAAAAGCCATATGAATCACCGAAACAACGAGCAATAATCATCATTACCAAATTCCACCACCTGCAATAATCATCATTATTGAAGATCGTCTTACATCTCCCACCTTCTACCATTTAAGATTAAAATATAAAAAAAAGATATCTGAATACAAGGGATTAAAATTAGATAAAAAAATAAAGCTCGGAGTTTATTATAAAAAGGAGAATTAAAAAAAAGTAAAACAAGAAGCATAAAAACTAAACAGAAAATCCATTACAACTGTAACCAGATGCTGGAAATAAATGTTACATATATGTAACCAAATATTGGAAATAAATGTTACATCATTCTATCTTTCTACCCATACCACACTCTTTCTCTCTCATCTCATGAGTTCTGATTTAGGCGATTCAGTTCTGAACATGAAGGCGATTAGCTCAACTCTGCGAGAAAAATAAACATTTGTCTAGATAAATTATGTAACTAGCAAATGTTACATATGTATCTAACAAATGTTACATATGTAACTACAATTGCTACTTATATATGTAACTACGATTGTTAAATATGATTTATATTTCAAGTTAATAATTAAAATAATATCTTATGAAAGCTAAAGTGAAAATAAATAAAAGAACAATCAGTTCCAGCTATTTATCATTATTATTAAAAAAATACGAGACTTAAAAATTTTGATGAATTTAAAATCGATTTACCATTTTTTTAAATATTTTTATATTACTAAAAGTTAAAAAATAGATGGATTTAGAATCCATTTACCATTATTATTTTCTTACTTAATGTAACATCCTGAAAATAATAAACGACAATAAATAAAAATGGGTCTCGATACGCGAGGAATGGAACAAACGAGGCACGATGGGCCGGGCCGGATGGGCATGGCGAACATGAGGGTGGCGAACAAGGGAGATGAGCCTTCATATAAATAGTCAAACCCTCCTCATTCTCTCATTTACACATTCTAGAGAGAGAAACTGTAGAGAGAGAAAGTGCACGGATCGACCCGAGAAGCTAGCATTTTGTTCCTCTACTGTTCGTGAGTGGGTTCTCCGATTCAGAATCTTGAAACAGGTAACAACCCGAACCATATATGAGTTTTTATAGTTTTTGGGGTTTTCGGGTATTTTCGTAAAAAGTATGGGTTTTTATGAACCAAACGAGAAATGGACTTCATATCTGAGGTCACGAACGAAAACTACAAGTGTAGAACCAAAGACTGATTGCTACCAAATTATTCTAAGTACAAATGCTGCTGATAGGCTTATCAGCAGCATTCAACACATATGGCTGCTGATAGGCTTATCAGCAGCATTCATGTAGAACCAAAGACTGATTGCTACCAAATTATTCTAAGTACAAATGCTGCTGATAGGCTTATCAGCAGCATTCATCACATATGGCTGCTGATAGGCTTATCAGCAGCATTCAACACTTGTTGCTGCTGATAGGCTTATCAGCAGCATTCAACACAAGTTGCTGCTGATAGGCTTATCAGCAGCATCCAACACTTGTTGCTGCTGATAGTCCAATCAGCAGCATTATTCTCATCTCTGCTGCTGATAGCTTTATTCACTGAAGACCAAACGTTGCAGCTGACTATCCATGTGAAGCGCCTCTGACACCTTTCTGCAAAAGCAACTGCCACACTCCAAGCAGAAGGAACCTCAGTGGTGCAACCAATAAAGGACAATAACGCGCTTCTCCAAGCATGCAAACAATGATGCCAAAGAAGACGTTTCAATAAAGTTAACTAGATTAGCCTTTGCGTGTAATTTAGTTTAATAAACAAGATCAACGGCTTGTGTTAGATCTGATCCTTAGAATCAAGGGTCTGTCTTGATTCTAAGTTACTATATATATCTTGTAAACACTTCAAACAAAGTGTGCTTGTGCTTATACTTAATAGTGCTTCTTGACAGTGTTTTACTTGTAAACTTGTAATCTCAGAAGTTTAATACAACAGTGCATTTATCAGTATTCTTGCTGTTTACTCGTTTACTCTGTTGGTTGTTATTGTTTCCGCCAATATCAACTAGAATAGAATCACCTTGTAATCTTACGATCCTACAAGTGGTATCAGAGCTTTGGCTCAAGATTAAACAAACTAACATTTGTTTAATCACTTTCTGATTCTATTCAAAACTCTATCTTTTTCAAGTCACCAAAAACAAAAACAAAACAAAAAAAAATGGCACAAAGCAACGAGCCTAAAGACATCCTGAAGCAGCAATACGAAAACTTTGTCTGCAATGAAGGTGAGTCACTAACCAGTGTGTATAACATGTACACTTACTTGGTAGGAGAGCTGCAGTGCTCTAAGGTGAAATTGGAGAATGAAGACATTCTCAAAAGGTTCATCAGATCTCTTCCTAGTTGTTGGACACTTTACACAGTGTCAATAAGAAGAACTGAGAATCTGAAGACTTTGCAGATGACCGGGCTCTTTTGTATACTAAAAGCCTATGAATTAGAAATAATTCAAGCCAAAGAAAGAAGCTCAAGCCATCAATCAGCCTCTTCCACCACCTCAGGTCCGAGTTCAAGCGACTACTGTCCAACCAGACAAGCACACCAAGCTCAGCCAAGACACCAACAACAGCAACATGTCAATCCTCCAGCACAAACTGCAGCCTGTGCAAATGTTGGAACTACTGACTTTGACTGGAGCTTCCAGCCTGAGGATCTTTCTGCCAACAATCAAGCTCTCATGGCAGACACATTAGAGGTATCCTCTCTAACTTCAGACACATCAGAGGTACCACCAAAGGTATATGAAAATCTATGTACTCAAGAGTGCATTGATAAGGTCCTTGGATATAGGAAACATAACCAGAAGCTCATAGATCAAAATGAAGAATTTCACCAAATGAAATCTGAATTTAAAAAGGTTGAAAATAGTTACAAGGAAAAGAATGATTGTTTAAAGAAAGAAATTTCATCATTAAAACATGAACAAACAAACCTTGAAACTCAGATTGATGATATTCTGTTTAAGTTGAAAGCTGCAAGGGCTGAATTGGCAGATCAAAAGGTCCATGTGGAAAAATATGAATTTGCATCCAAAAAGCTGCAAAGACTTTTGGATGTTCAAATCCATGAAAATGTAAAAACTGGGCTGGGATATCATGCTGACCAGTATAAAACCGTCGCATCTCCTGCTGATTACGTTGCCATCCATGAACCAAGCTTCAATCTAGCAAATCTTGACATGGCCAACCGAAATCTTGACCCTACTGTCAAAGAAATCCCTGTGCAAGAATGCACTACTTCATCAGAGACTGAGTCAACTTGCTCAGACTCCACTGAAACAAGTAATGCCTCATATCCTCCTGCCCCTCAAGTGATAGTCACTAAAGATGAAGTCCCCATTATCCCTTCAATACCAGTTCCTAAACCCTTCAAACAAATCAGAATTAGCTATCCTCCAGAAGGAAGAAAGCTAACTATTGAAAAGGGACAGTCTTCCACCTCCACCAACTCAAAGCCTTCTTCCAATTCAGTCCAGCCAAGGAAGGTGTTTAACACATATCATGCGCCTGAAGAAAGGGGTCCATATGTTCAAAAAACATTGGAAGAAGCTACTTTTGAGCACAACAAAGCTCACCCTTGGAATTTCAAAGACCTTTTCAAAAGAAAGGATTATGTGTATCTTTCAAAGGATAAACTGGCAAAATCATGTTTTGTCTGTGGAAAATATAACCACACTGCCAGCACCTGCTTCTACTACCTACAGCAGCAAAGAAACCTCAAGCAACATGCTTTTGAGAAGACAAGGAAGAACAAACAGGTAAGAAGCTTTGAAGCTAAGACAACTCAATTCAGAAAATCTCTTTCTCCACCAAGGGAGCAGTTGTCAAAACCTTAAAAATCCTGCATCATCTGTGGAGAATCAGACCACTTTGCTGCAAACTGTAAGTTCAACCCTTTCAACCAGATTCTTCATCAAGCCCCTCAAGGACAAAGGGTAAAGAAGAATCAGCATACATCAGTTGTTAGTCCAGCTAAGCCCAAGAAAACAAAGCAGAAGCCTTCAGCAGCAACCAAGTCTGCTGCTGATAAGCTAAAATCCTCCGCTGCTGGTAGTGTGAGGAAAACTAGAAAAACACCAATAATGCAATGGAAAGCCAAATTATCAGATACAACGTCTGTTGCTGAAAAGACAAAGAAAGATGGAAAACCACCATCTCAACAATGGAAGGTAAAGAAAACACCAAGCATCATCATCGGTTAAGCTGAATGCATCTATCTTCTATTGTAAATATGTCTGTCTAATGTTGTAAATAAAAGGTTATAGTCAGCAGCACTTTTTCACTGCTGACAGTCTTACTCTTCAGCAGCAAAGCCTTTGCCACTGATCGCTCTAAGTTATCATGAATACGGAATGTGGAAATCCATAAGGGATGGACCTTATGTTCCCATGGTGGCCTCTGCTGACTCCGGAGGACCACTAGTTCCGAAGGAACCCTCCAAGTATTCTAAAGAAGACATCAAGAAAATGGAGGTGGACTTCAAGGCATTAGGAGCTATCCAAATGTGCCTTCCAAATGAAGTTTTTCACAACTTCAAGGCTCACAAAACTGCAAAGGAGTTATGGGGAGCCTTGGAAAAGATGTTTGCTGGATCTGAGGAGGTCAAGGAGAACAGACGCGACATTCTCAAGCAACAGTATGAAAACTTCGTCTGGAAGGAAGGTGAGTCACTAACAGTTTTATATAACAGGTACACGTACCTGGTTGGAGAACTGCAGTGCTCCAAGGTAAAGCTGGAGAATAAAGACATTCTCAAGAAGTTCATAAGATCTCTTCCTAGTTGTTGGACATTATATACAGTGTCCATCAGAAGAACAGAGAATCTGAAGACTCTTCAGATGACCGAGCTCTTTGGCATGCTCAAAACCTATGAATTAGAAATGATTCAAGCTAAAGAAAGGAGCACCAGTTATCAATCAGCTACCACTTCCTCCACCACCACCTCAGCGCTTCACTCTGATCATTCTGGTCCTAGTGCAAGCAACTACTATCCTCCCATTGTTACTCATCCTCAAACACCAACTGCTTCACAATCCAACCCATCACCATTTCTTCTTGAGGCACCTCCTCAACAGCCAACCTCTACTGCTTTTGTCTCTGACAACTCAAGCAGCATGCACTTCATAAAGGAGGATCTGGAATGCTTTCATCCAGATGATCTTGAAGAAATGGATATTCAGCACTCATATGCCATGCTCTCCCTCAGGGCAAAAAGGTTTTATTCTAGAACCGGGAGATCAGTTCCAAGAAACAACTCAAACACCAGAGTTGGGCTTGATAAAAGCAAGATCCGATGTTACAACTGTAACCAAATGGGTCACTTTGCTAGGGAGTGCAGGGCACCCAAAGCCAATCAGGGTGCCAGCCATCAAAGACAAGGGTACCAAGGTCAGCCCAGGCAGCAGCAGCAGCAAGGAACTCCTCCAGTACAAACTACAGCCTGTGCAAATGTTGTAACTACAGAATTTGACTGGAGTTTTCAATATGAAGATGTTCCTGCCTCCAACCGAGCACTTATGGCAGACAACGCAGAGATACCACCTCAGGTATTTGAACATCTTTGCTCTCAAGCTTGTATTGATAAAGTTTTAGGTTATAGAAAGCATAACCAAAATCTAATAGATCAAAATGAAGAGTTTCACCAAATGAAATCTGAATTCAAAAAGGTCGAACACAGTTACAAAGAAAAGATTAACTGCCTTAAGAAAGAGATTTCTTCATTAAAACATGAACAAACCAACCTTGAAACTCAAATTGATGATCTATTAGTAAAACTTAAAGCTACCAGAGATGAACTGGCTGAACAGAAAGTTCATGTTGAAAAATATGAATTTTCATCTAAAAAGTTACAAAGATTGTTAGATATTCAAGTCCATGAAAGGGTAAAAACTGGACTTGGATATCATAATGACGAGTACAAGACAGTTCCTCCTCCTGCTGACTATGTTGCCATTCACGAACCAAGCTTCAATACTGCAAATCTTGACACGGCAAACCGAAACCTTGATCCTTCAATGGATGCATGTTTTGTGGAAGACCGCTCCACCTCTTCAGAACCTGAGTCAACCTGCTCAGACCACTGTGAAACTAGTGGAGTCCCATCTGCTCCTATCTCTGAAGCTGTTCTGAACAAAACTGAATGTCCTGTTGTTACTCCAACTATTCCAGCTCCCATCCCATTCAAACAAATCAAGATTAGTTATCCTCAAAATGGAAGAAAGCTAAACATTGAAAAGGGAGAGACATCAGGTTTCACCAACCCCAAGTCTCAGTCAAAGCCAAAGGTGTTTGATAGTTTTCATACACCCGGAGAAAAAGGTCCATATGTTCAAAAGACACTAGAAGAAGCCACTTTTGAGCATAACAAAGCTCATCCCTGGAACTTCAAAGATTTGTTTCAAAGTAAGAACTATGTGGACTTTCACCGGGACAAGATAGCACTATCCTGCTTTGTGTGTGGCAAATAAAATCACACTACCAGCACCTGCTTTCACTACCGTGAACACCAAAGAAACTCAAAGCAGCATGCCTTTGAGAAAACAAAAAGAAGCCAGTACAGGTGAAGCCGGCACTTCCAACACCACAAGCAGCAATCTCTCTGACCAAGAAATCTTTAATGAAGCCTCCTCAATCCATGATGAAGAGGCCTCTGATGCTAATACTGCTGACAATGTGGAACACAATGATAAGAACCTCCAAGCTCCTCTCCTCACAACTGAAGACAATCCTGATCTAAACCAAAGTAATCTTGAAGAGGGAATACGGCTGGATGTGATACCAGCACAGAGAATAAACAAAGAGCATCCTCTGGAAAACATCATTGGCCAAGTTCACACAGGTATCCAGACAAGAAGTAAGTCTCATGAAGCCAACATTTGTTTGTTCTCTTGCTTTTTATCTCAGGTGGAACCCAAGAAGATTGATGAAGCTCTCAAGCACAACAGCTGGATTGAAGCAATGCAGGAAGAATTGCTACAATTCAAAAGACAAGATGTTTGGAAGCTTGTTGATCTTCCACCTGGTCAAACAGCAATTGGAACAAGATGGGTCTTCAGAAACAAGCAAGATGAAAGGGGCATCGTGGACAAGAACAAAGCCAGACTGGTAGCTCAAGGTTACACTCAAGAAGAAGGCATTGACTATGATGAAGTCTTTGCTCCTGTTGCCCGTCTGGAAGCCATCAGAATCTTTCTGGAATATACAGCATCCAAAAACTTTATGATCTACCAAATGGATGTGAAGAGTGCCTTTTTGTATGGCAAGATTGGTGAAGAGGTCTATGTCAAACAGCCTCCAGGCTTTGTGGATCCTGCACATCCAAATAAGGTCTTAAAACTGGACAAAGCTCTCTATGGCTTACACCAAGCCCCAAGAACCTGGTATGAAACTTTATCTGGATATCTACTTAGCAACAACTTCAGAAGGGGGGCCATTGATCAGACACTTTTCATCAAAGATGAAGGGGGAGAAATTTTGTTGGTCCAGATTTATGTTGATGACATTATCTTTGGATCTACAAGAAAGAAGCTCTGCAAAGACTTTGAAGTTCTGATGCATTCCAAATTTGAAATGAGTTTAATGGGTGAACTAAATTTCTTTTTAGGACTTCAAGTCAAACAGGTACCAAATGGAATCTTCATAAGTCAATCCAAGTATGTCAAAAGCATCTTGGAGAGGTTCAAAATGGCTGACTGCTCTGCTGCAAGAACTCCTATGCAAGTGCACCATCAACTATCTCCGGATAAAGAAGGACAAGACACTGATCAACATCAGTATCGAGCAATGATAGGGTCTCTCATGTATCTCACTGCCTCAAGACCAGATATCATGTTTGCAGTTTGTCTCTGCGCAAGATTTCAAGCAGCTCCAAAAGTGTCTCATCTTCAAGCTGTCAAAAGGATCCTTAGATACCTAAAGGGAGCTCCAAAACTTGGGCTATGGTATCCAAAGAATGGTAATGTCAATCTATATGCCTACACTGACAGTGACTATGGGGGTTGTAACTTAGACAAAAAGTCCACATCTGGGGGATGTCAATTTCTTGGAGGAAGGCTCATCTCATGGCAATGCAAAAAGCAAACATGTGTCTCTACTTCAACAGCTGAAGCAGAATACATTGCAGCTTCAAGCTGCTGTGCACAGGTCATCTGGATCCAAAATCAAATGCTTGACTATGGAATGACCTTCATGCAGACTCTAATTCACATTGACAACATGAGTGCTATCTCTATCACGAATAATCCAGTGCAGCATTCCAAGACTAAGCACATCGACATCAGGTATCACTTTATCAGGGATCAAGCTGACAAAAAGAGAATTGTCCTATCCAAGGTTCACACAAATGAGCAATATGCTGATTTGTTCACCAAACCTTTTGATGAAGCAAGATTTCGATATCTAGTTGAATCAATTGGCATGATGAACTTTGAATAAGACATGTCTCTAATTTTTTTTTCTTTCCTTGTAAATATGTCTATTTTTTGTTCTTAATTAAAGGTTATAGTCAGCATCACTTTTTTCACTGCTGACAGATTTACTCTTCAGCAGCAAAGCCTTTGCCACTGATCGCTCTAAGTTATCAGCAGGAACAAGTTTCCTGCGGACAGATTTAAGGCGGTCAGCAGCAACCTTTTTGCTGCGTAATGAATACAACAGTCAGCAGCACCCAAATCTGCTGCTGAAAGACTTCACTATCCGCAGCAACCAAGTTTGCAGCGGATAGCTCACCATCGGCAGCAACCAAGTTTGCTGCTGATGGGTAAAACAAGTCTATATTAACTTTTACCCGAGGTAAAAACTACTCTCAGTCTTTACCATGACTGCTCGAGTGCTTTACAGCTGTAACAATGAAAAGTGAAACATGTTGTACTGTACAAGTAAAGTTGCTTTTTCTCCGTCTGCCGTTATATCACAATCTCAAACGTTCCCACAACCTCTTCATATTCAATTTCAAACCTATCTCCCATCACTTTCTCTCCCGTCCCCACAGCATTCAAAGCCCTAAATAGTTAACCACCATTCAAACACCCTTCTCTCTTCCCTCCAAATCCATAACAATGGCAGGCGCAGACATAAACAACCCCAACGACAAGTTTTCCCCATATCACAACCTCACTGCATGTCTACTAAAGGGCAATAAATCTGAAGGTTTCGATGATATGATCGACTTCCTTTGTCGGTCCAAAATCCACCATGCCCTAACAGTCAACCCAACCATCTATACTTCCCACATGGAAGAATTTTGGAGCTCAGCCGTGTATTCTACTGACCAGGGCACTCCCCAAATCAGTGGTACAGTAGACGGCAAGGAGATGATTATCACTGAAGCAAAGCTCCGCCAACACCTCAAGCTTCAAGATGAAGGGGACGCCATCTCTTACCCAAGAGACGTATACATGTGGACCTTTGTATCCATAGGGTACACTGGGAATCAAACAGAGTATACGATAGAGAAGGCACTCTTGGGTCCCAAATGGAAGTATCTCTGCCACACTCTTCTCCAATGCATATCCCAGAAGAGGAGTGGCTGGAACCAACTTAGCTCCGGACTTACGCCGGCAATTCACGGTATGATAACTGGGGAGGGTTTCAATTTTTCCCACCTCATTCTTGAAGGTTTGAGATACAACCTTCAAGAAGGGGTGAAATCACAGTTCTTCATGTACCCAAGATTCTTGCAGGAAGTGTTCAACATTGAGCACCAAGATCTTTCAAAAACTGCAAGAATCTACGTAATGCTGGGACATAAGAACAACATTTTTCAAAGCATGAGAACAGTTTCATCAAAGTTCTCAGGGGCCGATGTTCCATTGTTGTCTACAATGTTGAACACGCAAAGTGCCCAGGGTGACAGTTCAGCAAACCCAGCTGATACTGATCCCACACCCTCCACCTCACTGCCACAAACTCAAACTGCTGCTTCTATTGATCGAACCCCTGTGCATTCTACTGAGGATGTACAGGCACATAATTTACTCACCCACAGTTTGATTGCTCAACCGGAACACAGGGCCCCGGTTGCAGCCAAATATACAAGGAAGAGGGGCAAGAGAACTCCTTCTTCTCTTGCCTCCAAGGCCCAAACCCAAGCCAACATCCCTCACTTAGAATCACAACATTCTAGTGGGAATATCATAAGGGAAAGCCACACTGTTAGGGAGACTCCTTCGGAAGTCTCTCTATTAGGATTAGGATCACTTCCTGGACCCATAGAACAGCCCTTTGAGCCATTCCTATCTTCTTTGGACTTAAGTGTTGAGGAACCTGACCAAAGTGATGTACCTTCTCCAACTACCACTATCAAGGAGGTACTGATTGGTCTTGCTTCCGAAACACCCAACCCAAGTTCTTCACCCTTGAAGGTCCACTCTAGGAGTAATGAAAGAGTGGATGTGGAAGAGGCTGTCACTACTGCTGGTCCATCAAATGACCAGGAGGACAGTGACAACATCTTTAAGACCTCAACCACGGCAACTCATGGTGAGGGTGTTTCCTTGGAAACTCCCCTCACTGAGAGGAATCCCAGGCGCCAAGAAATCGCGGGTGATGGGGATGCTGAGGCTCGGCCTACGGCCCCATCTGGGTCCAAGGATTCCACAACTGTGGATGAGGACAGACTGAAACTTCATAACTTGGAATTGACGGCCAGGGTGGCTATGCTAGAGGCTGAAGTGTCCAAACTAAGACACCAAGTCTCTATGCATGAAACCCATCAATGCCCAACTTTAGCCACTCCCTCTCTTGTATCAGTAGGCACCCAAACTGATGCTTACCTGTCTACTGATGCAACCAAAAAGGCGGAGATGGTCTCTATGGAAGAAGATACATACAGTCTTGACGACTGGATTCAAGAGCAGGTTGTACTTCAAAGCTCAATATTCAAGCCAGCTTTTGTCCAAGTTCAAGACTTGCCAGTCCCAGATAACGAAGACGAAGAGAAATCTGAAGACTGGAAGTTGGTCGTCAGGGCTGTCGATGAAATACTGAATGGTACTGAAGACACGGAACAAACAAATACACCATTCAGCATCCTTCCTGAAGCAGCAGCCATCATTGGTCAATCCTCTACCCCCCAACTATTCAGATCATCAAAGAAGCTAGAAATTGACTCCATTCTAGCTTGGGGGTATGATGGATCAGCTGAGAGGTTTTGGATTGGATGGGAGTTCAGCGGAGTAGAAGAGTTGAACTGGAACTCTCTCAATGCCCTCCAAGTCCTACAGCTATACTTATCAAACTGCATCAACAACTCAGCAGATCTCTCAGCAGAACTTGCCATTGGCAGGTTCTATGACCTAATGGAGGATAATCTACCCAGGCTCCAAAGATTCCTACAAGCAGCACATCGGGTAGCTTATCCTAAATCCTCGGCGGCCGCAGAAAGGAGACTGACTCCTAGCAATCTTGAAATAACAAGGAGCAGTCTTCTCACTGAAGAAGAAGTTCTGGGCCTTCGAAGATTCCTGTATGCCTTCCTGGTCAAGGACTTGGACGTGCTAGGTTGGGTGAGCACTAAGTCCCTTAACCACACTATTCTGCTAAGCAACGGCTCCTCTCTCATCATCAACACCAGGAACATCCTTCAGCTGCCCTCAGACTTCCTATTCAAGATTTTTGAGCTCAGAGCCAACATCTGCAATATTAACTCATTGGAGAGCCAGGCAATGATGGTCACCATCAAAGCCCATCTTGAAGACGAAGGACTGATTCCTCAGGAAGAGTCTGTGTCAACTTCTGATGCTGACTCCAACTCAGATACTCCACAAGTTGAAGCCACATCTGTAGCATCTGGCACAAGATCTTCACTTAGGGATCAACTAAGGGAAATAGAAGGCCCTGAGTATCAACTTGATGAAGACAGTGACCGTCCCTCGTCAATCCCTCAACTTGCCAATGAAGCTGAGACAGAGATCCCAATAGCAGCATCATCATCTGCTGTTGTGATCAGTGAAGCTGAAGCAGAGGCATCCAATGTAAACAAAGGAAAGGGAATCATGACTGATGAAGATGAAGAGAGGTTGCTAAAAGAGAAAAGAGAGAGGGAAGAGAAAAGAAGAAGAAGAGAAGAAGAGGAGATGGCTGACATGAAAAAGGCTCAAGAAAGAAAAACAGCCATTCTCCTAAGAGAACAAACCATCCAGCTGTATGCTAAACAGCTGGATGAACTGAAAAGAAAGATTCCTGCAGTTGACCGGATTGAAGAAGATGCAGCTCTTGCTCTTCAACTGCAGGAACAATTCAATAGAGAAGAGGAAGAATTGGAGAAGAAGAAGAAAGAAGAAGCTAAGTTCAGAATAACCTATTCTGAACTAGCTAAAGAAATGAGGGAGGAGTGGGTAAAGACTCTAGTCTCTCAAGGTGAGGATGCAGACTACCTTGAGAAACTTTCAGCCAAAGAGATTTACAGAGCCTTCATGGGTCAGCAGGGTCAATTGGCTAGAAATAAAAAGGCTGAAGAAGAAGAAAAAGCCAAGCTACAGTCCAAGAAGACCATTGCACTGAATAAAAGAACCCATGAAGAAAGGAAGGTCATGATTGACTTCCTTAAGGTTAGAGGAGATAGTGGAAAGAGGCTAGGTCCCATGAATTTCATGAACCTGCAAGCCCTCTACTTCAAAGTTAAAAAGGATGAGGAAGAAAGACTAGGGAAGAAGGGCTCCAAGAAAAGGGTACTTATCAAAGAAGAAGAAAAACCAAAGACAAAGAAACCCAAGCCTTCTCCCTCACCTACCTCTTCCTCAGTCCATCATCCTTCCACTCTCCTCCCCAAACCTTCCACTCCTCCACCCAACAAGTCAAAATCATCCCACCCAGCTCCCACTCATCAACAGCCTCCCTTGAAGAAATCCAAATCCCCATCTGAACCTGAAGACTCAAGAGACATAGTTGAATGGGTCTACAATCCACAGGATCAAAGGTTTGAGATCTTCAGGGGGAGAACTGAAAGAAGAAGATCTACATACAGGTCTGTTGATAAGGTTCTGCAACTACCAGATTCAGACCTAAGAAGAATTTTGGAGCTGGGTGAAGCTCATGAGCCTGCAAATGAGAGTGGGAAACATCTTATGCTAGCAATCAGACATTACTTCAACCCTAGCAAAGATGTGGTCATGAATATCAAACCACTCAAGTCCCACTCTCCATTTGTATCTTGGTCCTACAATGCTGATTTGGATGAGTTCACTCTGATTGATGTAAAGAAGCAGCAGATGAGATGTTCAAGCAAAGCAATCTACAAAATGCCACACAAAGACATCAAGACTCTGTCTGAACTTCCACTGAACAATCCCAGCAAGGATCTAAGAGGCTATGAGGTTGAAAGGATAGTCAGCCACATGCAAAAGCTTCAGCAGCAAAGTGATTAGAAGAATTTTGGTTGCATCAGTCTAGGGGAAGTTTGTAGAACCAAAGACTGATTGCTACCAAATTATTCTAAGTACAAATGCTGCTGATAGGCTTATCAGCAGCATTCAACACATATGGCTGCTGATAGGCTTATCAGCAGCATTCAACACATGTTGCTGCTAATAGGCTTATCATCAGCATTCAACACTTGTTGCTGCTGATAGGTTTATCAGCAGCGTTCAACACAAGTTGCTGCTGATAAGCTTATCAGCAGCATTATTCTCATCTCTGCTGCTGATAGCTTTATTCTCTGAAGACCAAACATTGCAGCTGACTATCCATGCGCCTCTGACACCTTTCTGCAAAAGCAACTGCCACACTCCAAGCAGAAGGAACCTCACTAGTGCAACCAATAAAGGACGATGACGCTCTTCTCCAAGCATGCAAACAATGATGCCTAAGAAGACGTTTCAGTAAAGTTAACTAGATTAGCCTTTGCGTGTAATTTAGATTAATAAACAAGATCAACGACTTGTGTTAGATCTGATCCTTAGAATCAAGGGTCTGTCTTGATTCTAAGTTACTATATATATCTTGTAAACACTTCAAACAAAGTGTGCCTTGATAGTGCTTCTTGATAGTGTTTTACTTGTAAACTTGTAATCTCAGAAGTCTAATACAACAGTGCATTTATCAGTATTCTTGCTGTTTACTTGTTTACTTTGTTGGTTGCTATTGTTTCCGCCAATATCAACTAGAACAGAATCACTTTGTAATCTTACGATCCTACAACAAGTTTTGAACGTAAAAATTTAGCATCTTGAACGTGATCAGATCTGGCCTCCATTTGCATGCAAACTTAGGGTTCTTAGGGAAGAAGTCAGCCCGCAGGCGAACTTGACAAGTTCGCCTGGGAGCGAACTTGCTAAGTTCGCTTGCATCACATGGGAGGCGAACTTAGTAGCTTAATTGAGTTAAAACAACAAACTTATGGCAAGCGAACTTACTAAGTTCTTTGGGTATGGGTTCGCCTGTATGTTCGCCAGGTTGGTATGAGGCGAACTTCACCTTAAGTTCGCCTAATTCAGAATGGTTAAACCGTTAGAGTCAGGATTAGGTCTAATGTGTATTTAACTACTCAATCTAGATCGTACGTGACGTTATTGGGCCTTTGGTTTAGGACAACGAGACTAGCTTACCAGGTGAGTTCTAGAGCCCTCTTTTAAAATATTTTATTAATATTTTCGGTTGGTGTGCATACTTACGAGATGATGTTTACGAAATGATGTTTACGAAACGATGCTTACGAAGGATGATGTTTATGAAATGTTTTGCCAAAAAGAAGTTTACGAAAGGTTTACGGATGAAATGTTGTTTAATAAAACGTACGAATGCTTTAACTAAAACGAGGAAAATGTTTTATAAAAAGTCACGAAATGAACGAATCTGTCACGAGTTCTTTCGGGAACTAAGTTATGCATGTATGTTATGTGCCTTACCTTTTAGGGGCCTTTGTGGCTGGCCAACTTTTGTACAACTTGGTGGAAAAAGGGGTGACGACGGTCACCATGGGGATTTCTGGGATCCCTATTAAAGGTACTATTCCCTGCAAGGGAACAATGCTTAAGGTGAAGGTACGTGCTATCCTTTGGGACGCCCTGCTTAAGGCGAAGGTACGTGTATCCTTGTGGTATCGTACTTAAGGTTCTGGTGTCGAATGGCTTCAAGGTGTCGGGCCCTAGGTTTCTCCGCCTGCAGGTAACTACGATGTTGAAGGGCCTAGTGGTGGCGTGCCTCGGGGTTTCTCCGTCAGTATGTGATGTATGGAATTGACGGTTAGGAGAAGGCCCAGATTTGGTTCATGTTGACTTATGTTATCATGATATGATTACGAGGTTTTTATGATGTTAAGTTATTGCATGTTTTTACGTACGCTTTTATTAAATGAATAAATGTTATGTTTTTGGAAAATGTAAATGTTTAAAGTTTTATGTAATGCTAGAACACACCGGCATAGCTGAATTTTAGTATGCACATTCAGGTTAAGGACAGGTACGGTTGGACGGTGATGCTTGGCATGCGATGAAGAGTTACCCGGCTGATACAACGACTAGCGTCCCGTTATGTTTTGATTACGTTATGTTATGTTTTAGATAATGTTTACACTTCCGCATGTTGAACGATGTTATGTTTGAAATGATATTTTCCGCTACGTTATTTGATATTCAAGTTTAAGAACTGTTTTGTGAATGAGTTAATCCAACAAGTGAGGCTTCCCGGGTTTGGGGCCTTACAAGTTGGTATCAGAGCAATAGTTTGAGAGATTTGGATACTCCCAGTGTATGAACTTAAACTGTGAATGGGACCGAAAGTGGATTCCAATACGGGTAACTCGAGACACAGCATCAGGTATGAAAGTAGTGTACGAATAGTTTGCCTTAGAACGTGTTAGGGTAGGACTTGTGTTCTGATGAAATCACAAAGGTGGTCAAATAGAAGTCAAGGGTAGTGTAATGGTTAATTGTAGATGGCCAGTGTATATTAACATCTTACAGTACTTGTTGAATTATATTTGTTAACTAGTGTGATGACATTGGATTCCTTGTCTTATAGAACGAAATGGCGAGAAGAGGAAACGGAAGGCGTGGTGGGGGCCGTACCGGTGGTCGTGGTAGGACTCCTGCTCGTCAGGAGTACAGTGAAGAGGGAAGTGTCCACACGGAACCGGAAGTCAGCATGCATGGAACTGAACGGACTCCCGTGGAAGAACAACACTTCACTTACGAACCAGAAGTGAAGGCGGCCCTGGCACGCGAGTTTACTGAGCTGATGAAGGCTAACTTGCCAGATCTGCTGACAGAAACATTGAAGAAGGCTAATGAGGCGGGCGGGTACAACACGGAAATTGATGCCCTGATCATTGAGGCAGTTAACGCACCGCCTGCTCGCGGTTGCGACTATATGTCCTTCATGGCATGTGACCCGCTGGTTCTGACCGGAAAGAAAGACGCGGTAGCTACTTTTGACTGGGTGATACGTATGGAAGCCGCCATCCATCTGAGCGAGTGTCGAGCGAATCAAGTTGTGAAATTTGCTGCTAACTCCTTGAGGGAGGAAGCATCCCATTGGTGGGAAGGTGTACGTCAAGCTAAGGGGGGACGAGACGGTTGACGCAATGCTGTGGAACGATTTGAAAACTTTGGTGATCAAGAACTTCTGTCCGAGGAATGAAATTGAGAAGGTGGAAAGAGAGTTTCTGGGATTTAAAGCTGGAAGTAAAACACATGGGCAATACACTACCAGATTCAATGAACTGGCACGTCTGGTGCCGCATCTGATCACGACTGAGGAGAGAAAAATTGCTTGCTACATCCAAGGATTGCCGAACAAGGTCTGCACTTTCATCAAAGCAAACACCCCTAGCACCTATGATTCGGTGGTGGAACTCAATGGTGTAGTGTATGATGACCTGGCACTAAATGATGTTGCCATTTAGGAACCCAAGAAGAAACCGAGCTTCCAAAACAAACGAACATGTGGAAAGATGTTTGGGGCTCGGGATAAGAGGGCTCGGGTGGAGGAGATAGTGATGTGTAATAAGTGTGGGAAGGAGCATATGGGTAAGTGCAGACTGGGATCCAATCTATGCTTCAAGTGTGGCAAAACTGGACACTACTCATGTGAATGCCCCCAACTCTACAAGTGATATAACTGTGGGGGAACCGGTCATATGAGTAGGGACTGTACAAATCCGGGAATGGGGGATGCTGGAAAGGGAAAGGCCACCGAAAGGAAGGACGAGAGGCCCCGAGCAAGGACTAGAGCGTACGCGCTGACGCAAGAACAGGCTAGGGTGGACCCAGATGTGGCGTCAGGTACGTTCATACTTGACAACACTTTTGTATCTGTGTTATTTGATTCGGGTGCCAGTAAAAGTTTTATATCTGCTACTTTCTGTAAACGGGTAAAATACTCAGTCAGTAAACTAGAAAGAGCCTTTAGTGTAGAAACCGCTAAGGGTAGAACCGCGAGGGTAACTGATGTAGTTGATAATTCCACGATAAAAATAGAAGGCCATAGATTCCCCGTCAGGTTGTTCGTTAAGGTTTTGGGAGGGTTTGATGTAGTTTTAGGAATGGACCGGCTAACCGCCAACGAAGCGCAAATTATATGCAAATGAAAGATAATCCGACTCAAGGCTCTGGGTGGTAGCGAATTCAAAGTCTTCGGGGAACACGATGCCCCGATGCCTAACGTCATCTCGATGATCAAGGCAACAGATTACCTGAGGCACGGATGCGAGGCTTATCTGGTGTACGTGATTGAAAAGTGTAAGAAAGTGAAGGAATTAGACGATGTACCCCGTGGTACGTGAGTACCCGGAGGTGTTTCCAAAGGATTTGCCTTAGATACCACCCGACAGAGAGATTGAGTTCCGAATCGACTTAATACCAGATGCCCAACCCCTTGGCCAAGGCTCCATATCGACTAGCACCAATGGAGATGAAAGAACTAATGGTATAACTAGACGAGCTACTTGAGAAAGGATTTATCCAACCGAGCATCTCACCTTGGGGTGCTCAAGTGTTGTTTGTGAAGAAGAAGGACGGTTCGATGAGAATGGGTATTGATTATCGTGAGTTGAACAAACGAACGGTGAAGAACAAGTACCCTTTACCAAGGATCGATGACCTGTTTGATCAATTACAGGGCGCAAGTTGGTTCTCAAAAATCGACCTTCGATCCGGGTACCATCAGTTGAAGGTGAGGGAAAAAGGCATACCGAAAACCGCATTTCGCACGCGTTATTAACATTTCGAGTTCCGCGTGATGTCCTTCGGATTGACGAACGCCCCCGCAGCATTTATGGATTTGATGAATAGGGTGTGTCGACCGATGTTGGACCGATCGGTAATAGTGTTCATCGATGATATCCTCATCTATTCCAAGAATGAGGGTGATCACGCATGTCACTTGAAGGAGGTGTTGGAAGCTCTGAAGAAGGAAAAGTTGCATGCTAAGTTCTCTAAATGCGCGTTCTAGCTTAGGGAAGTCCAATTCCTAGGTCACGTCATTAACCCGAACGGCAATATGGTTGACCCAGCAAAGATAATAACAGTAAGGGATTAGGATAATCCTAAGACGCCAACCGAAATCCGAAGTTTCTTGGGATTGGCGGGCTACTATCGAAGATTCATCCATAATTTCTCAAAGATAGCTTCGCCATTGACAAAGTTGACACGGAAGGAGGTAAAGTACAAATGGGGTTCGACCCAGGATGAGGTGTTTAAGGAACTGAAAGAGAAGCTAACCTAAGCTCCAGTCTTGGCCCTTCCCGAGGTCAATGAAGACTTGGTGGTACACTCTGACGCTTCGGGTCAGGGATTGGGGTGCGTGCTTATGCAACGTGGGAGAGTGATCGAGTATGCATCCCGACAGCTGAAAGTTCATGGAGTCAATTATCCGACTCATTATCTGGAACTTGTTTTTGTCGTATTCGCATTGAAAATCTGGAGGCACTATCTTTACGGGGTAAAGTTTACCATTTACTCCAACCACAAAAGTTTGAAGTACTTCTTCGAACAAAAGGAGCTAAATATGAGGCAGAGGCGATGGTTGGAACTTTTAAAGGATTATGATTGTGAAATCATATGACATCCTGGAAAGGCGAACGTGGTGGCTGACGCTCTAAACCGAAAGGATGTGCCTGCTCCTATTAGAGTGAAAGCTTGCCAGTTGGTGGTAACATCGGATGTGATGAAGGAAAATGAAAAGTCTTAAGATGGGGCACTGAAAGAAGAAAACATAAAGAAGTAGGGGATGGTTGGCCAACAGGATAAGTTGGAATATAACACCCTTGGTGTTAGGACACATTTTGGACGGATATGGATTCCTGTGGGTGGCGAGCTTAGAACCAAAATCATGGATGAGGCTCATAAGTCTCGGTACTCTATCTATCCCGGTACCAACAAAATGTACCAAGATCTGAAGAAGGACTACTGGTGGCCTGGAATGAAATATGAAGTGACGAAATACGTAAGCAAGTGCTTGACTTGCTCACAAGTGAAGGTCGAACCCCAGAAACCGTATGGGAAGATTCAATCACTGGATATACTGGAATGGAAATGGGAACATGTTACAATGGACTTCAAAACCAAGCTTGACACCATTTAGGTAATTGTGGACCGTTTAACGAAGAGTGCTCATTTCTTACCTATTCGCGAGACGTTCTCGTCGAAAAGGTTAGCGGAAGTATTTATTAACGAATTAGTAGCACGACATGGAATGTCTTTGACGATTGTATCTGACCGGGATACACGACTCACCTCAAGGTTCTGGAAAAGATTCCATGGAGCGATGGGCACAAGACTCAATATCAGCACGGCATACCACCCGCAAACGGATGGTCAGTCCGAAAGGACCATTCAAACGTTGGAGGATATGCTCCGTGCTTGTATTATTGATTTCGTTGGTAGTTGGGATAGTCATCTGCCATTAGTCGAGTTCTCTTACAACAACAGTTATCACTCGACGAAAGGCATGCCGCCTTATGAGATGTTGTATGGGAGAAGATGCAGGACCCCTGTTTGTAGGGGTGAGATTGGACAAAAGGAATTGGGAAGTCTTGAAGTGGTAAGAGAAACGTCGGAAAGGTTTGATCAGATCAAAGCACGAATGAAGGCCGCCCAAGATCGTCAGAAATCCTCCGAGGATAAACGGCGAAGGCCTATCGAGTTTAATGTTGGGGATCGTGTAATGTTGAAAGTATCGCCCTGAAAGGGGATCATACGGTTCAGGAAAAGGGGAAAGTTAAGTCCGAGATTTGTCGGACCATTCCGAATATTGGCACGGGTTAGCGAAGTCGCTTACCGGTTAGAGTTGCCTCATGAGTTAAGTGGAATTCATCCTACCTTTCATGTATCACACTTGTGAAAGTGTTTGGCAGATGAATCGGCTCACGTACCACTTAGTGACATCGAGGTCGACAACGGCCTTAACTACATCGAAGAACCCGTGGCCATCTTAGATCGGAAGGAGAAAGTTTACGTAATAAAGCTATTCAATTGGTTAAAGTCCAATGGAAGCATCGAAAAGGATCGGAAGCCACTTGGGAAACGGAGACGGATATGAGGGAATCGTACCCTCGACTATTTGACTTATGATAGGTTTCGGGGACGAAACCTATTGTAAGGGGGGTAGACTTGTAACATCCCAAAAATAATAAACGACAATAAATGGAAACATGTCTCGATACGCCAATAATGGAACGAACGAGGCACGATGGGCCGGGCCGGATGGGCCTGGAGAACATGAGGGTGGCAAACAAGGGAGATGAGCCTTCCTATAAATAGCCAAACCCTCCTCATTCTCTCATTTACACATTCTAGAGAGAGAAACCATAGAGAGAGAAAGTGTACGGATCAACCCGAGGAGCTATCATCTTGTTCCTCTACTGTTCATGAGTGGGTTCTCCGATTCAGAATCTCGAAACAGGTAACAACCCGAACCAAATCTGAGTTTTTGGGGTTTTCGAGTATATTCATAAAAATGATGGGTTTTTCCGAACCAAACGAGAAATGGACTTCAGATCTGAGGTCACGAACGAAAACTACAAGTTTTGAACGTAAAAAGTTAGCATCTTGAACAAAAATTATATACGTGGCTTCATATTGACCACATGTTGAGATTCATGAGTTTGCATAACTCAAGTGGGTGTTCAAGGGATACTTTCACTTAGAGCATTCATATCAGCTTCCTTATATTTCTTATATTTATCCTTATAATTACATTAAAAATCACTATTTTTTCTATCTTTTATCTCTATTTTTCTCTCTCTTTATCCTTATACTTATAATTATACTAAAAACCATTACTTTTATCCTTATATTTACAAAAACCTTATATTTTTTCTCTCCAACCACTTTAAACAACTACTTAAAATATACAAAACTTACTAACAGATTTATACCAAACCTGCTGTGAATGCTCTTATTTCATATTCAAGAGTTGTCCAAAATGTCTTTAAATGTACAGTATTACATATTTTAATATTTTATGCTTTTAAAGGTTTTAGATTTTCAAAAAATCAAAAGCTCATACTGAAAAAAAAATATAAAATGGGTAAGCTGTTATTATACTTTCAGACAGGTCTCTAAACGAACCAAACGAACATAAACGAGGGCATGTTTGTATTTGTTCGTTTAACATTAACCGAACAAACGATCAGACACGAACATTTAAACGAGTGGGGTTTTCTTGTTCATGTTCGTTCATTAATAGTATAAACGAACGGTTCACGAACTTAAACGAACATAACTGAACGAACTTAAACGAATATAACTAAACGAACATAAATGAACATAACAAAATGAGATATCCATAGATAACCATCATCAAAAAGTACGTTCAAAAATAAACAAATACATATAATATGCAGTCTAAAACAAACTTAAATGAATGAACATAAACGAACGAATATAAACAACGTAAATAAATGAACATAAACGAACTTAAATGAACGTTCACGAACGTAAATGAACGAACGAGACACGTGTTAATGTTCGTTCATTTAATTAAATGAACAAACTCACTATTGTTAATGTAATTTATTTTTTTTTTGCTTGCTTCTTGCTTGCCGCCGTTCCAAAAAATAAGAACAAAAATTTATGTTCATGTTTGTTCAATTATTAAATAAACAAACTTCCCATCAAACGGTTCATGAATCTTTTACTGAACGTTCGGTTCATTTAGCGGAATCCTTTCAGATGGAATATGTAAGCTGTAAAAATAATACAGATAGCGTAATTTATCCTTGTGTTAAACTTGTCTAAAATTAACACTGGATCATAAATATACTCAACAAATGAACTTATCTATGATTTTAATTACTTATTGACCTAGACATAGTTTAAAATAATTAGTTTCTAGAATTTGGATAAACGTTTTATGTTTATGATGTTTTTAGTAGTTATGTTCTTATAATTATTTTAATTATTATTTTTTTAATAATTAGGCATTAAATAATCAATTTAATATTGTATGCAGCAAAAAAATAATCATCAAAAGTAGAATAGAAGATATAATAAACGATAGAAGATATAAGAGCATCCGGTATACTCCAAATGATCCCCTCAAGTGAAATAATCATTTGAAGAGGGGGTGGTGTATCATTTAAGTGAAAATATCCACACACAATCACCCAATGCCACCTCACCACTCACTCCCTCATCACTTGTTCTTCTTTCGTGATTTTTTTCACGCCATTTATCACACCAACTATCACACCACAAAGGGGTGGTGTATCACTCAAGTGATGCCGAGATGGTGCCACGTGGGTGCCACCTAGGATCACAGGAGAGGATGATGGGTGTATACACGTTGCTCTAAGAGCAAGGGACCCATGTGATTGGGGTCTCAAGTGATGGAAAAATGCACGACACATGACGTCACGTCACACCCTTCAATTATCACACCATCCATCACTTGGCAAAGGAAATACCCAAGTGATTGAGGTGGTGTGATCATTAAATGTTTTTTTAATACACATTTAAATAATAAAACATAATAAAATTAAACCTAAATAATATTTCATTAATAAAAATAAAAATACATTAATCAATTTACTAAAAAAAATTACATTACAAAAATACTTGAAAATAATAAATAAAACTACAGTGCACCATGACGTTCCTTGATCTATTTTTGTTTTTTTTCGATTAAAAATCGTTGCGGGCCGGAGAGATTATCAAGATCGCGTTGAACTTTACGACATTTTCGTTTATATGAATCCATTTTGAATTCAATTGGTCCAAAATTCGGTAACCCGGCGGTACGCCCATTAAGGCTTCAAATTTTTCACTTACACGAGCCAATAACGCCTTTTTTTTGGGCGTTGCCTACAAAAGTTAAAATAAATATAATTAAAACTATTAAACACAAATACAAATAAATATAATTAAAATTATTAAACACAAATACTAATAAATATAATTAAACTTATTAAACACAAATACTAATAAATATAATTAAAATTGATAAACACAAATACTAAAAATTAATTTTAATACCGATTATGGGATCCTCTGAGACGTCGATATATGCCTTAACCAACTCTAACGGTTCGTCTTTCTCCCACTTATTTTTTGTATTGGTTTTGTTTGTTGTCTCTTGTGACGTCTTCTTTTTTCTCTTTTTTTTGCGACGGTTTGAGTATCGCCAACGACTTCTTGTGGTATTTCTTGTGTTTCCGGTACAAAATCTAGTGGTGTACTCAGTTGAGACATGGGTGATTGGTAGTTGTACATTTGAAAGTTTGGGTTGGGTTGGGTTGGGTTGGGTTGGGTTGGGTTGGGTTGAGTTGAAAGTTTGGGTTCATTTGAAAGTTTGGGTTGGGTTGAAGGTTTTGGTTCATTTGCGTGGCCATGAACGTGTTATCATGAGCCGCGTATTGAGCCCAAAAATTAGGATCATTACTTATGATTTTTTTTATAATTGAAAGTAGAGGTATAAAAATTTTGAGAATTGAGAGTAGATAGTGGGTAAAAAATAGAGTGCGAAAGATGAGTATTTATAGTGGATAAAAAATATAAAAATTATATTTATTTAATTATTTTAATTACCAACGGTAATATAGCCGTTCCAATGGCTAAAACGTTCTAAAACTCCCGTGAAAAAAATCACACCTAACGAATCACGCCTCCAATCACGGCAAGAGGGGCGGTGTTCCTTCCTAAATCACGCCGTGATTTTGAGGCCACATCGGATCACACCGTTTGTTTTGTGTGGCATATCGAATGCTCTAATGAACGATGGAATTCCTCCATTTCCAACACTCCATAGAAATCATCAACATATAATCTTCTTCCACTTGTAGATCCCCTCAAACTATGCTAATTGTCAATGACCAAATTTTATTTTATTGAGTATGACTAATAGTAATTATTTATTAAAGAATAACTCTCGTTATCAAATGCTTAAATAACGAGGAGCAATTTACTTACTAGACTTAGTTGAATTACGATTCATTCTTCATACGATGGTTGGAACAAAATGAGAGTATTTATCCCGCATCCATTCTTCATACGATTGTTGGAACAAAAATATCAGATGCAACGTAATGAAAATTTTTGGTACATCAAGCCGTGATTTGATAGCTATAAATCTAAATAGAAATATTTATTATATAGATAAATGGTTCGTACACACGATTCAAAATATTTACCGGAGCTAGATGTGTAAGGATTATTTTAAATCCTTAATCTTATTTAAGAGATATATGTATAATTAAGTCTAGAAGATAATTATTTTTTTTAACGATACCTAGATTTTCTAGGATAGATACATTATACATATACCTTGCAAGATTTGAACCATCAACATTTTGATTATGGGGCACACCAGAGTCGGCCCTGAGCGTGTGCCGAGTGGGCGACCGCTCAGGGCCCGTTTTTCAGGGGCCCAAAATTTTAAAGTTGATATATATAAATTTATTTAAAAAAAATCTATAAGATCTAAAACCCAATAAAAACATATAAGTTTAGGCCAAATAATTTACTAATTGGTATTTTAGTCCAACTTAAATATTAACCGAATAAAAGTTAGTAGTTTTAACCCTATAAAGTTTGTATCTGGTTTTAAGTTTAGGCTTTTAACCCAATAACTCAATAAGATCTAAACTCAAACAATTATTAAACCTAAAAATCAAAACTTTCGGCAATTAAAAAATACCAATCGGCGCTTCAAATTCAGAGACCGAGAGGCAGAGGTTATGACTTGCGACTTTTACTTGGCAATTGGCATGTCGAGCATTCAAGAATCAAGGCCGAGAAGATTGAAAGTCGATTGATTGAACAAAGCGGAGAACTTGGTTATTCTTAATTTTTAGTTTTTACACATCTTCATTCTTCAGTCAAGTAAGTTTTTTTCTACTTTTTGATGTGTTATGACTTATGTGTTATGAGTTTTGATTGATGAATGAAAGTATAAAACAAAGATGAGAACTTGATACTACTTGAATTGAATATTGACTAGTTAATTACTTGATTTTTGTAAACTTGATTCTAGAATAGTTGTTTTTCAATTTTTTGATTTCTTGATTAGTCAATTACAGACTTATAGGTTATAATTGATTATTGATTTTTAGAAATCATGTCTCCTAAACCATTATCCGGTAGTCAAAATGTAAAAAGAGAAAACTAGATGAATTTTCTATCGTATTAATGGATTTTTTTCGTATATATAGCTTTATATTTTAGATTTTTAAGGACCATATTTTTAATTCGCACAGGATACCCGAAATATCAGGGACGGCCCTGTTGGTAGTAAAGACTCTTTGGAGACCACCCAGGTTCAAACCTGGTTAAGAGTAGTTTAAGAGCCCCGAAAATAAGGTAATGTTGTTCAAAAAAGCATAAACAACCAATTAATAAAAATCTAATGTTTTAAATATACAAGAGACTCATCTCATTACTAAGAGCAACATGTATAGGAGGCGTGAGTGGGATTTTCATGCCCTTTCACACAAGAGGGGTGGTGTTCCACGCCCCCCACCTCTTTCACGCCCCATCTCAGCCAATCATCTTCCCACGCCCCCTCTCTCTTTCGTTTCTCCCGTGAAAAAACCCACGCCCACTCACTCACGCCCCCTTTCACGCCGTTGGGGGGAAGGGTGTTCCACACCCTTCACGGTGGTTCCACGCCTCCTTCTCATACCCACACCCCATGCCCTAATTAGCTTGCTTTTTCTAAGTAATGGGCAAGAGGACCGAAACATGCTACTAAAATGCTTTGTATTCACCTCATAAATAAATATCTTTTAAGTTATTTTCATTAATAATATCTAATATTATTAATACTTCTATAACTTTTTATAAACTATGAAAAACCCTAATTTCTTTTATAGCTATTAACTACACCTCAACAACCACCCATCCTTTGGTTGAGCGGTAACCCTATAACTTTTCAAATGGGAGATCATGGGTTCGAGTCTCGTTTGGAACAAAATATTCCGGGCTGAGTCAGCGAGTTTCCCCAGTTGTAGGTTTCCTCCTAAATGGTGTGGGGCCGGGTCACCACGCTTCTGTTCTTTGGACGAAAGGGTGATCTGTTTACCAAGATAATCCCGGGTGTCCGGACCTTTGCCGTTAAAAAAAACTACACCTCAACAACTTTATATCATCTCATAATAATTCACTTTATTTTGGCATTATGCACATTTCCAACAAAAATCTGTGGAGTATGTTGTTTGCTGTAATAAATCATTATCTTAATGAATGACGTTAAAAAAAGTCTTCAATTGTATGATATCTTATTTGAGATTTATTTCTATATATTTCTTAAAACATGCATTTTTAAATATTGTTTTAAAATAATAAGGAAACATCTATAAGTAACTAAAAAGGTTTCATTTTTATTTTCGAAAGGCAAGATATATTAAAAGAGGGTTTAACACAGAGGAAACAAAATCAAACCATAAATACAAGAGACCGAAACTAATTCAGTTCTTCTAAAGAAGATTTTTTAGACTTGACCGACTTTTAAACCATAGAAAACCTAAAGTCTTTATATTTCCAATTATGTCTTTCACCTTAGGTTATTTGTTTATAAAATGAACCTTCTTTCTTTCTTTCCATATGCACCACCATGTAATGAGAATGATACCTTTGAAGACTTCTTTGTAAATCTTATCCGAGAAAACCGTGTTGTGTAGCTCTAGAAGGTCATGAACCGAGAAAGCATATATCGGGTTAATCTTTCATTTAGTTTTTATGTTACTTATACTTGACTCTGTATTAGGAGCAAAAGAATACCTTTTTTTTCACCAAAAGCTCCCCAATTTTAGAATATAATTTAGGCCCTAAAAAGGTTGAGTAACCCTCTTCAGTTCTTCTAAAGAAGATTTTTTAGGCTTGACCAACTTTTGAACCATAGGAAACCTAAAGTCTTTATATTTCCAATTATGTCTTCCACCTTAGGTTATTTGTTTGTAAAATGAACCTTCTTTCTTTCTTTCCATATGCACCATCATGTAATGAGAATGATACCTTTGAAGACTTCTTTGTAAATCTTATCCGAGAAAACCGTCTTGTGTAGATCTAGAAGGTCACGAACCGAGAAAGAATATATCGGGTTAATCTTTCATTTAGTTTTTATGTTACTTATACTTGACTCTGTATTAGGAGCAAAAGAATACATTTTTTTTCACCAAAAGCTCCCCAATTTTAGAATATAATTTAGGCCCTAAAAAGGTTGAGTAACCCTCTTCAGTTCTTTTAAAGAAGATTTTTTAGACTTGACCGACTTTTGAACCATAAGAAACCTAAAGTCTTTATATTTTCAATTATGTCTTCCACCTTAGGTTATTTGTTTGTAAAATGAACCTTCTTTCTTTCCATATGCACCATCATGTAATGAGAATGATACCTTTGAAGACTTCTTTGTAAATCTTATCCGAGAAAACCGTCTTGTGTAGCTCTAGAAGGTCACGAACCGAGAAAACATATATCGGGTTAATCTTTCATTTAGTTTTTATGTTACTTATACTTGACTCTGTATTTAAGAGGGTTACTCAACTTTTTTAAGGCCTAAATTATATTCTAAAATTGGGGATCTTTTGGTGAAAAAAGGTTTTCTTTTGCTCCTAACATGTGGGAATATGATGACACACTTTTGTGATTATAAATGACACACAATCACACATGTTAAAGTTAAAGTGAATTTAATTGGAACGAAAACTTTTAAGTTTTTGTTGTACTAATTCTTTGTTGTATTTGTTAAAATTTAAAAATTAAATGAACTTAAATCCTAAAACTAAGGAGCCTAGGACCCAAACTTCGATTTTTTTTTTATAGTCGATTATTGTACTTAGTAAAATATACATGAAATCAAAATGTCTAATCATTTCGTAAAAATCATTGTTTTATTATAAGCTTATCTTTATTTTATGATTTTATTTTAAACTGAGAACTTATCACGATGAGGTACTTTCATATAAAAGCTAGTCATGTCAAATCTTGTAGAGAAATTGCATCCTAAACAACTACATATTATTAGTAACATTATTACAAATAATTATTTTAGAAACTCAAAAACATATTATTTTTTAAGTAAATTTATATGTTAGTCTTGATAAGACATACACTTTTACCTTTAGGTTATGTGTTATGGGTACGCCACACATAGCGGCGATGATGAGTTGAACAGAGGCACAAAACCCCCTTTCTAGCGGCGTCATAGTTTTCTGCAAAGTGCGGGGGATATTCATCGCACTCTCCCTCTCCCTCGCCACTGATTTTTTTTTACCGTTTAACCCATATAGTGGTTGTGTTATGGCTAAATTAAAAATGTTCAAAATAAAAAGTACCCCTATAAATACCATCGTAAACTTCAGTTTTTTACACGTAGCGGCCGAAGCACTCAAGGAAAAAATTGCAAAATAGATATATTTTTAATCATACTTTTTATTAGAGTAAATTGTAGTTTTCGTCCTTTAGGTTTGTTGCTATTAACAGGTTCAGTACCTCCTTAACAGTATAAGTCCCTGATATTACATTTTTTAACAGTTTTCGTCCAATTTCGTTAACTTCGTTAAAATTTTCAATTAAATGACCAAAATACCCTCTTTTAATACAGAAATTTAATCAAAATGTCTTTACACCAACAAAAACCCCAATCCATTTTCTCCGCCGATCATCCCCATCTCAAACCGTCATCACCGCCGATCCTCCCCATCCCAAACCATCATACAGAAATTGCTTCGTGAAAATTTTTGGTTTGGGGATATTTCTGGAAGAAGCGAAGGAAGAAAGTGTTTTTTTGGTGCAGAGCCACCGTCCGCCTGAGATCCTTCACCGCCACCGCCTCAATCGCCTTCAAAATTCAAACAACATCCCCTCATAAATTCCTGGTCAATCCACCCACTGCAGTTGATAAATTATCCAAGTGCACAATAGTAGTAGCAACAGATCTTTGAGAAGATGTAGGTAAAGAAAGACTCATCTCTGTATTCTAGGGCTCGGGTTGAATTTCAGCAGTATGACCAAGAAGAGTATTCATTTCTTGATTACTTGGTAGAATATGTGTATCCGCCCTCCTCAAAAGACGGTCACTAATGTAAGTTTCAAGATCTTCAACCAACCTTTCTGCATTGTTCAATGCAGATGAAATGGAAGAAAGTGAAGCAGCACTTTCAGAGATCACCCTAGAGAACTGGCAGGAGCGGTGGCGGCGACTGTCGCCAGCCTCCGCATTGTGCAACAACAACGGATTGGTTTCAAAACCAGGAAGCACACTGTTAAACCCTTGAAGATGGTTTTCCCCAATCGACCTGATCCCAATCCTAATCCTTCTAAGTGCTTCTGCTACAGGAATATGAGATATTCCCCTAATAACCCTTTGTTGCATGATGGGTGGAGAAAGGGTGGTCGGAGTTACACGTAGCGGTGGCGTTTGATCGGACCGATGAGGTTTCGAGATTGGTTAAACTGTTGGTCGGAGGAAATGGTTTGGGGGTTTTGTTGGTGTAAATACATTTTGATTAAATTTCTGTATTAAAAGAGGGTATTTTGGTCATTTAACGTTATTTAACTGAAAAACTTAACGAAGTTAACGAAATTGGACGAAAACTGTTACGAAATGTAACATCAGGGACTCATACTGTTAAGAGGGACTGAACCTGTTAATGGCAACAAATCTCAGGGACGAAAACTGCAGTTTACTCTTTTTATTATTATGTAAACTAGTTTGGAATATCAAAACATAAAATTATTAAATAATTATGTATATATTTTACAGGTGTAAAAATGTATTATATATAACTAGGTTATAGAACCGTGTATTACACGGGGTTGTATAATAGAAAAATGAAAGTATAATAACGTGTATAAAAAATTACAATAATATGCATAATAGAATTTATATAATTGTATAATGTGTACAAAAATTTACATAACTTAGGAATTTTTTATTACATACAACAATAAAAAATCAAAGATGATAAAGACTTAATGAGAACTTAAAAATCGAAGATGATAAAGACATAATGAGAACTTAAAGCATCATACTTCTACATTTGAATTCTTAGTAACAGTAATATCATGTCTTTCATTTCCTTACAGAATTTGCACTTTTATTTAAGCAAAAATTTATATTGTTCCTACATTTCTCCTGGCTCTTAATGGCTCCTTTCCAACTGAAATGAAATAGGAAAATTAAATTTTAACTTTAAACAATGATAAGTTTTAATAACTTAATCAAAAAAAGATAGTGCAACCTCCAATTGAAGAGAAGTGTTTTCTTTAGTGTCATGTCCAGCTTCATGTAGCAATTATCAAATAATATATAAGTGTTTAAAGATGATATGTTAAATATCCAAAATATTCATATCTTACCTTTTTGCATATGATCATTTGTATAATTTTCAACCACTAAGAACACAATTCATCGAGAATTAAGTCGCCAATGCCTAAAATAAAGTTTGACCTCCCACAAAGCCCAGAAACAACACTTTGATTTTTCGGTTGAGGAGTAAGATGATATTACTTGAAGTTCAAATATTTTTCTGCAGTTTTTAGAAGTTCAAGAGGTTGTCTAAAATTCACCAGAGCTAAACAGCTGGTTTGATGTTTTTGAGAGTTCAAAGGGTCTTCTGTTATGAATTATCAACTAAAAATAATATAATGAGTGAGCTAAGTTGGAAGGTCTGGCAGTTTGGGTCCATTTTTATAACTATTATACACAAAAAATATGTTAATTATGTTTACAGTAATAATCTAGATCTTTGAATTTAGACTACTTCCAACCCGTTTGAGATGTTCCCTTTATCTAAAGTATTGATTTGACCCGCTTGAGATAAAATATAACCCGAATCAATGGGTGTTAATAACGGTAAAGGAACTACTAAGTGCAAAGCTTACATAAATATTTAAGACAGAAAAACATAAAACCTTGCTAAGTACATGTATAAGTAGAGGCTTACCAGATGAGAGCCAGTAAAAAGAGCGTTTTTGCTAGCCTTTGGTGATTGAACTCGACCACGCACATCCCCAATCCATCCACCCACCTAGAAATGAATGGAAGCCTTAGATGAAATTCTCAAGTGTCAAAACATTAAGTTAATATAGAGAAAAGTCAACATCTCACGTAGTCAAACCAGCATCCTCCATCCATGTACGGATGAGATTCCCAGCTCTGATAAAAGCCGGGCATAAGAAAGTCCTCTCAATATAGCCATCTGCATCACTTACCTGTTATTCAATGCAAAATTATAACATGAACCAAATTAAATTGAGTTTATAACCGAGCCGTCTCAAACTTTGCTGCAATTGACCAATAGAAATGAAAATCAGTGGAGACTTTTAGCAGACATGTGATAAAGGGAGCATCTCATTCAATTTCATTATATACAAATTCTAAATTATCAATCTGTAATCATTCATGTAAATTGAGTGAAGCTAATTTCAATTGCAAAAATTGCATAAATCCATTTTCAATATTTTAACAATTGCACAAATCAATTTTCATAAATCATCAAATCCATACAGATCAACATTACACATTCACATGGTTACTTTAGTACCTGACACTTTAAACTTAGCAACTCTTGCAATCACACTAAACTTATAATAGCACCATGGTTGTAAAAATCGCGCCTAGGCGCCTAAAAATCGCTAGGCGGCTCGTTAAGGCCTAATTTTGGCCTAGTCGGTCAATTAGTCGCTAGGCGGTACAAATCGGGCCTAGGCGGCCAGATTCCGGCGAAAACCTGAAATTTCCGGCCAAATTCCGGCGAAAACCTGAAATTTCCGGCGAAAACCTGAAATATCCGGCCAAATTCCGGCGAAACCTTTGGTGTGATTTAAAAATGAACATTTTTATAAAAATTACATATAAAAATGTGTGTATATATATAAAAAACTAAAAATTACATATAAAAATTCCAATCCGATTAATCCCGCCTAGGCCCCGATTAATCCCGCCTAGGCCTAGGCCCTACCCCACAGCCCGACTAGAGCCTAGCGATTTTTACAACACTGAATAGCACAAATTGCATAAATCTGTTTTCATTATTTTGATGACAGACTTTTATAAGTGAGATAAATTCAGTAAAAGAACAAACTTATGCACCGTCAGACTTCTACAGATGGCCCAGTCTCTTCCATTCTCCAACCAATTGTGAAACCGCTTTTCCTGCATCGATATGTGATTTGATAATATAGCATCAAGGGAAAATAGTTATTAAAGTGAAGGAAAAGTAAAGTAAACAACAAAAAAGAATAATTTAGGAAAAAATTAAAAACAAATGTCATACCTTTACAAAAGCAGGAACCCATTTAAATTTCTCATCGTTCTCTATCAACTAATCTTTCAACTTCTCAGCTGCAACAAAACTTGACCAATAAATAATAATAACCAAATGATTAGCTCAAAAAAAAAAAATCAGCCAAAAATTCAAACAGGTTAACTATACCCAAAAATGTTCTAGCTTTATTAATTGTACTAATTTTCCATCATGAGTTCTTGTTCCATGTGAAACTTCTATTATGATGTTATGAAGAGCAGATTATGTAATAGAGATCGTTTTTTTTGTGGGGATGGGGCTGAATCTGCATATAAACGACAATCGACCCCATAACCAATTAAGCATGTCATGTCACTGTTAATTTTAAACCAACATAAAAACTCATATTTAACTTTACACTTTGGTATTGGTTTTAATATGATCTAGTAGTAGTTAATTAACTTTACACTTTTGTATTGGTTTTAATATTTTTATTGCATATATAACAAACAGAACATGAGCTAAGAAATATACTGCAGGAATGAAAAATAGTGAAAACTTGAAACAAAAATGTGATTTCAAATACCCTACAAAATGGGCTCATAGGGAAAATTTAATTACAAATGTAATAAAATCTAAATCTATGTAGCAGCTTTTTTAAGAACAGATGCAAAGAAGTAGCGCATACAGGAGAAAAAAAAACCCCTCAATTGTGAAATAACGCAATTCGTCGATCTCACCCGCTCAATATCATTGTTAATAGTTGCAATTGTTGCATACTGGAATCATATAAAACATTGAATTCGAGAAATTACCGGTTTGAGGGAAGAATGGAGGAGGTTTGAAGGGTTCAGGAGAACCACCGGAAGACGGGAAAACGCGATGATGGCGGCGACACAGCTGCGAAGATTGTAACCTATGGAAGTTCAGGTGATCGATAACGGTGTCGCACCACAAAAACGATTAGGGAAACGAAGCTGTGATCAGTACTGTTGTCGTCGTCTTCATCATCTCCTTCATCGTCTTCGTCAAAGTGAGAGGAAGAATGAGAAGGATTAGGGTTTGAATTTTGAAACCTAGTTTTGTTTGTGGGGCGGGTTATCAAACGGGTCTAAAAGATCCGCGCTTTTTTTGTTTTGTGGGTTAAAAAAGGTTTGGGCGGGAAAATATGTGAGAAAGGATGTGGTGTTGACTCGTGACAAGTTTTGTAATCATTTATTAGGTTAAGGATAATAAGGATATAAAATAAAATTTAAAATATATAAAAATTAATATATAATTGGGTTTTAAAAATATGTTAATTACTATTTAATATAATTTGATTTTCATTTACTATTTGATTGAAAATAAAAGTTAAATAATTAGATTTCAAAGTTTCTTATAATAAGGGATAATTTAAAATAAATGTGTTTTATTAGTATAATTAGTATTTTCTTTAAAAATATAATTATTATTAAAAGATAGATGTGTATTTAATAAGAGAGATGCGAAAAAAAAATGATGAGAATGAATATGGAGACGACACGTGGCATAGAAAAACATTTATTTATTATATAGTATAGATTTTCATTATTATTAATTAATATTAACTTTATGTTTTATTTTTGTTAAGTAACTAATGTTTTTCTTATTTAAAATGTTTTTTTACTATGTAATATTATTTGTATTAAAAAATCAAATAAAAAGGTGAAAGATAACCATAGCATAGGGTGAAAGATGATGAAGTGGTGATGTAACGCTGAGATGGGGAAAAAGAATGAGATGTAAAAGATAACCATAACATGGTAGTCTAGTTATGTAACGGTGGGAGTATCCATCTTTCTCATCTCTAAGCTCTTTCTTTTCCACGACAGCATCAGATCACACTTTCCCCTTCAATTTCCTTATCTTCCCCTCCCTAAACCCATGGCGTCCATCTTTCTCTATCTCTAAACTATTTTCTAAATAAACTGAATAAAATAAACAAGAGAGCGAGGGAGGAGAGAGAGTGAGAGAGAGAGATGGGGTATGCTATCGGTGTGGTGACCCCGATCAGGATTGAAAACTTATGTTGCCAAGGGAGCGGGGTAGGTGTTTCGGCTGGTACCGAAACTTCCCTCCAAACTAATTCTTTGTTATACTTGTCAAAATTAAACGAACTTAAATCTTAAAAATTGAGGACCCTTAAATACGAGGACCCAAATTTTAACTTATTTATTTTATAGTTGGGTCGAGCCGAGTCAAGCCTCGTATTTAGTAACATACATGAAATCAAAATATCCAATTATTTCATAAAGATTATTGTTTTATTTTAAGCTTATATTTTATTTTATGATTTTATTTTAAACTGATAACGTCTCATGAGGTACTTTCATATCAAAGCTAGTTATGTCAAATCTTGTAGAGAGAATGCATCCTACATAGGAGTGTTCAAATGGGTCTCACTCGTACTGTACGAGTATACCCGGCCCGTACCCATTTAAGAAAAAAGTTGATACCTGCAAATCGTATAGTAAGGGACGGGTCGGTTACGGGTAAGTGGGTAAAACGGGTACGAGTTCACGGTTAATAAAGATGGAACCGTATATCAGCCCAAAAATAATGATCATAGTCTTCCACATATGGTGTTGTATTCCTTGATTATCAATTATACTTTGATCTCATATTTTTCGATTGTCGTTTTCTAAGTCAACAAGTCTTTAACCCCACAGTCTGCAATTAATTACGATGGTTTATTACTTGAAAACAAGTGATTTTTCATCATATCTTTCTGAATTTAGTTTCTGATTAATGCTATTATTTGCAATGGTCACATTAGGATGATTTTTTTGTTTCAAATTATTCTTGTAATTTTATGCTTCTTTATAAGGTTGTTTACTTAATGATTTTATGGTTTGATACTCTAATTTAGCTGAATATGTATACTCTATTTTAGTCATATTCTAATATATAAGATAATTCGTGTTTACTTTAAAAAAATATAAAATTTAAGTGATTTTGTATTGAATGGTTATGTTCTATAAGAAAATGAATCACTAAATTTGCCTAGTCTGCTAAAAGCTTTTTAGTGTGTCTAATGGTCCAAATATAGTTAAGAATGTTTATAGAACATCAATGGCTGTTCCTATGGGTAAATATAAATGGAACATCAATGGTTATTCCTATGGCTAAATATAAATGAAAAACTACATATTAGGGTGGATGGAATGCTCCCCAAACTCCTCAAATGCCGCATTAGCGTCACATTTTCCGTAAACTCTCCAAATATGTAGAACACGCTCAAATGAAGTAAAATTTCATTAATTAAAATAAAAGCACTTAATTAATTAAAAAAAATGAAAATATAAGGAATACTTCATTAATTGAAAAAATAACACTAGATGAACTCAAAAATCTCAGCCCCAACGTTGTGATATTTCACATTTCCGTGATAGCATCGTATTCAACATCGTCCCAGTATAGTGATCATGTAGTTTTACGAAATGTTCCAACTCCATTTGTTTTTGTTGTTCATCTTAGGCTTGTTGTCTTCGCATCAATCCAACTCGAACTTTTTGTTCCTCTTTTAAAAGGCGGAACTTCTCATCTCTAACTCGGGTTCTGTAGGTCCAGATTTCAATCGAAATCACACTGATATGATCGATTGAACACACACACAGGCGGAAACTGTGTATATGTAGGTGAAACAGATTATAGAAACAGTATTGGTGAAGATAACCAGCTAACCACACTATGAATCAACAATCAAAATGTATGAAAATGTATGAACACAGTGAATAAACAACTGCAGATTGTATTGATTCAAGCAAAATGTAAAAGAGAAGGTTCAGGGTTACAGCCGCTACTCACACCCTAAACAATCTCAAACTAGGCTATTTATAGTAGTGACAGGTATCGAAACTATGGTCAATCGAAACTACTAGTTTCGATTGACCATTTACAATTGATACACAAACTGTCGAAACTACCATCTATCGAAACTACTAGTTTCGATTGAACAGACTCAATCGAAACTAAGTAGTTTCGATGGCCCAGACTTAACTAATTACAGAAAACTGAAATTACAATAATGAAATGACAGAAAGTAAACTAGTCTAAAATTGTTTAAACATACAATAAATGACAACAGCTTATACAAAATATATGACTCTACAATCTCCCCCTAAGCTGTTGCATTACTGTCTTCAGCTCTTCATCAAGCAGCTGGTCCTTCAGATGTCTTTGGGATGAAAGGTTTGACATGGAGAGATACAATTCTTTGATAGGCTTTGGCATCAGCTTCATCTTCATCACTATAAGCCTGAATGTGATTCTGGAACAGCACCTCCAGATCTTCAGGTTGAAATTTCAGCAGCTCCATTGGATCAAAGATGGTGATGTCTTCCTTGCCCTCACATTCAATAACTGCACTGCCAATGACTGGGTTATAGAACCACTTTCTGAAAGTTTGTAGCTGGACAGGTACAGATTTTGGAATAGTGATAGTCTTGTGTGTTTGGGCAGGCTTGTATCTTAGGAACACATATGGCTTTTTAGTCTTAGGATGAAACCTAGTCTTTGAGATCTTCTTCTGAGTTTTCCTAGGCTCCATTCCTTTGAAATCATTGTTGACTTGAGAATGCAGAAACCTCTCAAAGTCATAAGCCATCATGACCTTTCCAGGGTTTTGAAGTGGAAGTTTTGCTAAATCCCTGAGGTCATAAAAAGGAAGGGTCTGGAAGTCAATCATGTTTTTGAAGTGCTGAACTCCCCCTCTATATCGTCTGATGATAAAGAGCTTCCTTTCAGCATCGTATTTCCATCCAATTGGAGGCCTTTTCAGTTCTTGATGTTCGGCTATCCACTCATAAGTTTGAGGAGTCTCTTCTGGAATGATCTTTTTAAACCAAGACTTCCTTGAAATAGGAGGTTCAGGTGCAGTTGAAGGTTGATCTTGAGTTGGATTTGACTCAGAGATTGGAATGGTTGGTTCAGGAATGATAGTCTTGATGAGATTAATCTGAACATCTTCTTCATCTGATAGGGTTTGAATTTCATCTCCTTCTTCAGTAAAATATCTAGTTCGTTCAGTTTCTTTCTCTTCGGTAGTTAGAATTTCTGGATGAAGGTCATTGTATCCAAAGTTGTCAATCTCATCTAGAAGAGCATTCAGCTCATCATCCGATGGGATGTCTTCTTCATCCAGAATCACTGTTTCAATATTAGCCATAGCTCCCTTCCCTCTCTTCCTTGCTTCTCTTCTTTCATGAGCTGAGGGAAGGACAGACTCTGTTTCTTCAACCTTTACTTCAACAGACTCCTTTGTCATGGCACCGTGGCCAGTATACACGGTTAACGCAGATTCTGGATTAGTGACAAAGGCAGGAGACGATGGTTCAAGTTCAGATGTAGTCTCCCCCTGAGCCTTTGAAGTGGTTGGCTGTTGTGGAGTAGGTTTGTTGACAGAGTCTTTGAGCTGCTTAACTATTTCAACTAAGGCTTTAAAGTCTTCTTGTTGCCTTATGATTAGTCTTTGTTGAGTTTTCAGCTGAGTCTGCTGAATATCTATTTGAGTATGTAAGCCCCCAACCTCCAGCTTCAAGTCTTTGACTTCCTCCTTAACTTCTTTTAGCTTAGACTTTAAGCCGTCAATCTCTGTATCTTTCTTTTGAAGATTGTCTTGAAGTTTCTTTATTTCAAGACTTAGAGTCTTTACTCTCGGTACAGGAGAGGTTGAATCATGGTGTGGAGATGCAGGAGGTGTATGGATGGGTGATTGTTGTGGAGATGTAGGAGGTGTAGGGATAGGTAATTGTTGTGGAGATGTAGGAGGTGTAGGGATAGGTAATTGTTGTGGAGATGTAAGAGGTGTATGGATGGGAGATTGTTGTGGAGTAGGATGAGGAAATGGTTCTGGAGTGGTGAATGAAGACTCTGACGAGGATGACAAATCCTCCAATCCAGTCTTTATCTTTTTAGCCCTAGGCTCCTCCTCTTCAAAATCAGATCCTGACACAATTTGTCTTTTTGAGGAAGATGCAAGTTGCTCTATTCTTTCATCTGAATCAGACTTGTAATAGTCTGATCCATAAATTCCTGCATCTAGAGTCCCACTTGACTCTGCCACTTCTTCTTCATCCTCCTGTAAGCCAGCTTCAACATTTACTGCTGGCTCTTGAACTATCTGTATTTCTTCAACAAAAGGAGCCTCTATCACAGGCTCAATTACACGTTGCTCTTCTTCTTGAACAATAGGTATGTCTACCTCAATCTTAGCTTCATCAATAGGTGGATTACCTTGATTTTGTTCAGCTTCCAGCTCTTCTTCATCTGATGATAAGTTTTCTTCTTCAAGATCAGGATCAATGTCAGGGATAAACTCTTCTTCTTCTCCAATGATATGACCGAACAGGGGAACGTCGGCTATCGTCCGGTTGGTCCTTTTGTTGGTACTTTTCATGTAGCTGAGTGTTTTGGCTATCATATTATCAAACACAAAGGTGTTTCCACCTTGTTGAAGCTCAAGAAGAAGATGATTGATGATAATTTGTAGAAATCTAGGATATGCTAGAAACTTCTCCTTCACTGCTCCAGTTAAGTTATCCTTTAGCTGAGTGAATATGAAACCAGAAAAATTATAGTCTCTTCCCTTTATTAATCCCAAAATAGCTTATCCCAGAGTACTGTTAGCTGAATCAAAACCCCCTTTCCTTATTGATAGGCAGTGAATAAACACATGCACTATATATCTCCAATGACTTGGTAAGGAGTTCTTGATTATCTGACCACTCTTGAACTCATCAGGATGACCCATTCTTCTGAAGCATTCTTTCACATAGAAGATTGGAAAATCAAACGGTGCTTCTGGATTGTCATTTAACTGCAGTACCTCTCTCACTGTGTCTTCAGAAAATAATACTTCTTGGCCATGTACAGTTGCTCTAATGTGCTGCACATTATCAACTGTGATTATCTCTGCAGTTTCCCAAAATTGTCTAATAGTTGCCTCAAACACCGGCAGGTTGTGGCTTATGGCAAAACTTATGTTGGAGTTTGCCAGAAAGTTTAAGACAGGAATGAACTCAGCAGCTTTCGGATCATTGCTATTAAGGAATGCACATACATTGTGCCTTTTCACGAATACGAGATCCATACCAAATGCGAGACTGTCATACTTATCTTCTTGAAAAAAATCCAATCGTGAGATCAGATCTGGTCAGTCTCTTGAAACACTTCCTTTTGCAATTAACTACTGTGAGTCCCTGAAGATAGCTGATATTTGTGCAAAGTAAACCCGAACATTTGTTTGTATTTTGATTTCATGTGATTAAAAGGTACCATTTAAGCACTATACAAGGTGTACCCCACATATTAAAATAAAATGATTTTGAAAACCTATCAATCGTCAAGAAGTACCCATCTTCATCCTATCATCTCTTTCTGATTAACCAAGGTACCGTCTTAGTAATGTCAAAGTACCACCAAAATAAAATAAGATATCCAAGTGGATTTAGAAAATTAAAATAAAAAATATCCAAGTAGATATTAAAAAGGTACGAGCATTCTAGATCTTTGCGTAAGCAAAACAGAAGAAGTCGTAAAATTATCCAAGCGGATAGAAAAATGTTGAACACCCGAGATCTTTGCGTAAGCAAAACAGACGGGGTCAAATCATCCAAGTGGATGTGAAAAGGATGAGCACCCGAGATCTTTGCGTAAGCAAAACATACGGGGTCATCGGTGGTAAATATCGTTATATTGACGGTCACTTGGCGTATGAATAGGAATCCAATACGTAAGCTTGTATCTGATTGAATTGGTTTTCTTAGATATAAAAATGGGTTAGATGTTTCAATAATGGGTTCAAACACACAAGTATGAGATATATATTAGAGTTTTCACACTACTTACAAGTTTTAACCATATGTCGGGCCTACCAGCTATACCTCAGTAAACACCATCGCTTTTGGTCCATTCCATGTCCAAGAGATGAGATCAGACACTATCATTTCTCAAAGGTCAGATTCAATTCTTCCTGCAACTCAAAACCACTTGTAAGATTATATACACAGCAATTCTTTTCAATATAATATTTCTCCTCCAAAAGATTTGCGTAAAAACTGTTCATAAAAATAAAATCTTTTTTTTTTTTTGGAATTTTCTTTGACAAGTAAACAGAATAAAAAAATAAAATAAAAATAAAAAATACTATTCACACAATTTATTGAAAGTTGACCATTCCAAGCATCTCCACCAGTTAGGCGAATCTGGTAGAGTCAAAAGCCTTTGTGAAGATGTCTGCGGTTTGTTTGTGAGTTTTGACTTCAACAATTTGAATATGCTTCTTTTCAACACAGTCACGGATAAAGTGATGTTTGATTTCAATGTGTTTGGTTTTGGAATGCTGAACGGGGTTTTTGGTGATATGAGGAACGGCAGTGTTGTCACACAGAATGTGTGTCTCAAGGAATGTGATCCCATAGTCAAGCATCTGATGGTGTATCCATCTGACTTGGGAACAACAGAGGGCTGCGGCAATGTATTCGGCTTCAACGGTGGATTGGGAAACGGTGGACTGTTTCTTACATTGCCATGAGACAAGGCGATTGCCAAGGAATTGACAACCTCCAGAAGTGGATTTTCGGTCTAAGTTGCAACCCCCGTAGTCTGAATCTGAATAAGCCACAAGATCAAACAAGTCAGTTTTAGGATACCACAGACCCAATTTTGGCTTATACCTTAAGTATCTTAAAATACGTTTAACAGCAGATAAATGAGAGAGTTTAGGATTAGCCTGAAAACGTGCACACAAGCACACTGCAAACATGATGTCTGGTCTGCTGGCCGTGAGATACATGCGTGAGCCTATCATGGAGCGATATAGATGCGGATCAACGCTTTCACCATCCACATCAGGAGTCAAACAATGTCGAACTTCCACAGGAGTTTTTACTGGATGGGAATCAGCCATTTTGAACTTGGTCAAGATTTCTTTTACGTATTTTTCTTGATGGATAAAGATTCCTGACTCAGACTGATCAACTTGTAGACCCAGAAAGAACTTCATTTCCCCCATGGAGCTCATTTCAAATTTAGATCTCATCACTTCTTCAAATTCTTTAGAAAGACGGGGATTTGTAGATCCGAAAATGATATCATCCACATAAATTTGCACCATGATAGTATCCATTTCATCCTTCCGTTTGAACAAAGTTTGGTCAATTGCTCCTCGTGTGAAACCATTCTCAAGCAGATGCTTTGATAAAGTTTCATACCACGCACGAGGTGCTTGATGAAGACCGTACAATGCTTTGTCTAACTTGTAAACACGGTCTGGAAAATTTGGATCAATGAAACCTGGCGGCTGCTTGACATAAACTTCTTCTTGAACTTTGCCATATAAGAATGCGCTTTTGACATCCATTTGATGAACGGTGAAGTCCATGTAGGCTGCATAGGCGAGAAATATTCGGATGGCTTCCAAGCGAGCCACTGGTGCAAAGACTTCCTCGTAGTCAATCCCTTCTTCTTGATAGAAACCTTGAACCACCAGACGAGCTTTGTTTCGAATCACAGTGCCGCCTTCATCCTTTTTGTTGCGAAAAACCCAACGAGTGCCGATTGGAACTTTGTTCTTGGGAAGATCTACCAAATTCCACACATTCAGCTTTGAGAATTGATGTAGCTCTTCCTGCATTGCTTTCACCCAGCTGTTTTCTAGTAGAGCTGCTTTGATGTTCTTTGGTTCAGTTTGAGAGATGAAGCAAGAAAACATGCTGTTTTCAAATGCTTCACAGGCACTTCGGGTACTAACACCCACATTGAGTGGTCCAATGATGTTATTGGTGGGACGAATCTTGTGAATTCGCAGTTGAGGAATTTCATCTTCTTCCACTACTTCTTCCAAATTGGTAAGATTTTCAGCAGGAGGATCGGCAATATCATTAATAGGATCTTCAGCAGGTGATTGTGGTGCAACATCTACTATTGGAATGGAGTTGTCTTCAACAGTTTCACTTGTTGCACCAGAACCGGAAGACTCCATATCAGATTCAGCATTTGCAACCACAGGAATTTCAACCTGAGCAGATGAGGAAGAACCTTGATCATTTAAGTTCCCTAAATTGTTCATAGAAAAATAAGGATTAGCATGAGTTGAGTCAATTGAGAAATCAGGAAGATTAAATGATTTAAAAACTGAATCGACGTCAAATAGCCAATTGGGACCGTCTCCTGCGTCCGTGTGATTATTTTCATGCCAATTGATATCAATGGACTCCAACACTATTATTTTCTGCTTATGATAGACATGAAAAGCACGTTTATTGGAGGAATAACCAACAAAATAACATTCATCAGCTTTGGCTTCAAACTTGTTGAGCTGATCTGAAGTGTTCAGCATCGTGCACACACACCCAAATTTTCTGAAGAAATCAATAACTGCTTGCGCTTGTACATGATCTCATATGGTGTCTTGTTGCAACTTTTAGTGATAAGAAACAAATTTTGCACGAAACATGCAGTGTTGACCGCCTCAGCCCAGAAAGTCACGGGAAGCTTAGAGTCAACAATCATAGTTCGTGCAGCTTCAATTAAGGTGCGGTTTCTCCTTTCAGCTACACCGTTTTGTTGAGGAGTACGAGGTGCACTAAATTGACGAGAAATTCCTTTGCTTTCACAGAAGGAATCAAGAGTTGCATTCTTAAATTCTGTTCCATGATCGCTGCGGATGGTCTTCACACTTAAACTGAAGAGGTTTTCAATTTGAAGCAGATAGGTCTTTAAAATCTCTGGCGTCTCATCCTTCTTAGCTAAGAAAAACACCCAAGTGAATCGAGAAAAATCATCTGTTACCACCAGACAGTATGACTTTCGTCTAAGACTCATGACACTCACTGGACCAAAGAGATCCATGTGAAGCAATTGGAGAGGAGAGTCAATGGAATTGGTGGTTTTAGGCTTATGTGAAGATTTATGCTGTTTTCCCTTGGAACATGAAATACAGTGTTCCATAGGAGTGAAATCTTTGAGAGGTAATCCAGTGACTAGGTTGCCTCGAACCAGTCGGTTCATTGTTTTGAAATTGACATGTCCCAACCTCTTATGCCACAGGAAAGATTCATCTTCGGAAGCCTTTGAGAGAAAACACGATTCAATTCCCGATGGGTTGTTCATATCCAAGCTATATGTGTTGTATTTTCTGGGAGCACGCATGAGAATAAGTTCTTCCGGAATCACCACTCCCGGCTTTAAGATAAGACATTCTTTTGAATTGAATAAAGCACAAAAGTCCTTGTCACAAATCTGTGAAACACTCATCAGATTGTATTTTAACTGAGGAACATAGTTGACAAATTCCAGACTATTTACTCCATTTGATACTGTTCCTTGTCCTTCAATCTTTCCTCCTCTTGGGTTTCCAGCAAAAGCAACATACTCTCCATCAATTTGATGATAATCTTGCAGCAAGTTAAAGTGCCCAGTCATATGCCTTGAACATCCACTATCTACATGCCAGATGTTATCGCCGGTTCTTCTTGATTGACCCTATACACAACGAACCATTTATACGTTTTGACCAAAAATGTTTCAATCAAGAGATTTTAGTGTCAGGATATGACATCTCATTGGAATCAGAAGTACAACCATCCTTTGATGAAGCACGGTCTTCAAATAGAACATTATTTTTAATTTTCCAAGTTCGTTTTAAATAATTTTTAGCATTTTTAATTCTTTTACGCCTAGATTTCCTACTGTGAGAAGAATTAGGCAACACATATGAATTTAATGAACTTTGGGAAGGTGATTCTACATTAAAATTTGCGGTTGTCAATTTACAACTCTTTGAAACATGATTTGAGGCACCACAACTAAAACAAACGTTTTTACAAGATATCTTAGCCTGATAATAGTCATCACAAGATGAAGATGATTGTGATGTTGAGGGATCTGAACATGAGACGGTTCTCTCATCAATAACTTTGTCTTGAAGACGATGTGCTTCCTTTAATCTGAAAAATTCCATGTTGCTCATGGTTTCACGTGGTACATCATTCACAATAATTCCTGCACTTTTAAATTTTGTAACACAAGGCATAACATTCAAAGATTTAGGAACAAAAGGCAAGGCATTTTTAAATTTAGAAACATCACATCCCAAACCCGTATGCTCAGCAGGCATAGAATCAAAATACAAGTTTTTAACGTGTTCACAAATATTTGGTTTTGACACGGACATATTATTACATTCATCCGACTCAAGTTCTTTTAAAATAGTTCTATCATTAGCACTCTTATCACAATCATCTTCGGAATTTACACAATTTGACTCTGCACAAGAAGCAAAACTGTCAGAATCAGAGGATGTACTATAATCATCAGGAGATAATGTAACACCCTAGGCGAATCCCACATCGGCCGTGCACAAGAGAGATCATTGGTCATAAGGAATGCCCTGCCTCTTAAATCAACAACGCGTTTTGGGGCTTAATGTAGTGGATGAGAGGAGAACTCCACAGTTAAGCGTGCTCGGGTGGGAGTAATCCAGGGATGGGTGACCCCCTGGGAAGTTTTCACCCGGGCAACCAAAAACAAATCCGTGAGCTCTTAGTGGGCAAAGCGGACAATATTGTTGGTACGAGGGGCCGAATGTTACAAATGGTATCAGATACACTCTTGTGTCGTTCGGGATGGTGGGGCAAACCTCAGCGATCACGGTTGAGTCCCCGGGGGTGTTCAAGAGGACACCTTAGGCAAATCCCACATCCCTGAATTGGATGGTGGGGCAAACCTCATCGAGGACGATGAGTCCAAAAAGGGGGGGTGATTGTAACACCCTAGGCGAATCCCACATCGACCGTGCACAAGAGAGATTCTTGGTTCATAAGGAATGCCCTGCCTCTTAAATCACCAACGCGTTTTGGGGCTTAATGTAGTGGATGAGAGGAGAACTCCACAGTTAAGCGTGCTCAGGTGGGAGTAATCCAGGGATGGGTGACCCCCTGAGAAGTTTTCACCTAGGCAACCAAAAACAAATCCGTGAGCTCTTACTGGGCAAAGCGGACAATATTGTTGGTATGAGGGGCCGGATGTTACGTTACAAATGGTATCAGAGCCACTCTTGTGTCGCTCGGGATGGTGGGGCAAACCTCAGCGATCACGGTTGAGTCCCCGGGGGTTTTTAGGAGGACACCTTAGGCGAATCCCACATCCCTGAATTGGATGGTGGGGAAAACCTCATCGAGGACGATGAGTCCAAAAAGGGGGGGGGGTGATTGTAACACCCTAGGCAAATCCCACATCGGCCGTGCACAAGAGAGATCTTTGGTTCATAAGAAATGCCCTGCCTCTTAATCAACAACGCGTTTTGGGGCTTAATGTAGTGGATGAGAGGAGAACTCCATAGTTAAGCATGCTCGGGTGGGAGTAATCCAGGGATGGGTGACCCCCTGGGAAGTTTTCACCCGTTCAACCAAAAGCAAATCCGTGAGCTCTTAGTGGGCAAAGCGGACAATATTGTTGGTACGAGGGGCCGGATGTTACAAATGGTATCAGAGACACTCTTGTGTCGTTCGGGATGGTGGGGCAAACCTCAGCGATCACGGTTGAGTCCCCGAGGGTGTTCAAGAGGACACCTTAGGCAAATCCCACATCCCTGAATTGGATGGTGGGGCAAACCTCATCGAGGACGATGAGTCCAAAAGGGGGGGTGATTGTAACACCCTAGACGAATCCCACATCGGCCGTGTACAAGAGAGATCATTGGTTCATAAGGAATGCCCTGCCTCTTAAATCAACAACGCGTTTTGTGGCTTAATGTAGTGGATGAGAGGAGAACTCCACAGTTAAGCGTGCTCGGGTGGGAGTAATCCAGGGATGGGTGACCCCCTGGGAAGTTTTCACCCGGGCAACTAAAAACAAATCCGTGAGCTCTTAGTGGGCAAAGCGGACAATATTGTTGGTACGAGGGGCCGGATGTTACAGATAATGTGCAAACAAAAGGTGTGGAAACATGTGGAGTAGGCATATCAGCAAATCTCTCTGATTTAGAATAAGGAGGTGGGTGAGAGTTATACCCAAGACCTTCTGTGCCTTTTCTATTAAATTGTTTATCGATTATTCCAAACAAAATTTATTGATCCATATCCATGTGATCAACCTGTAATTTGGCTTTTTCTGCCTTTTGGACTCTTTCTGTTAAAATTGTATTATTAATGGTTTGAGTATTGAGTTGCACAATTAAAGAACGATTTTCACCAGAAAGATCACGAATTTTCTTTAAGTAAAGTTTCTCATTTTTGGCCACAGAGTCATACATCACCTTAATGTGATTTCGTTCATCAATCAAGGCTTGATTGATGAATCTGTATTTTTGAATTTCATTTAAGCAAGATCTAGAATCACAAAGTTTAGAAATAACCTCAACAGGCACAACAGTGAGTTCCTCAGCTGGTTCAATCATGACACACTTGCCATTTTCCTCCACATCAGCCATCAAGGCTTTATCAGCAGCTTCCTCAGCTTGTTCTCCCCAATGGTAATGTCCATCAGCTTGCCACACAAGAGCTGTGGAACTTGAAGTTGTGTTTGTCTTTGGAGGATTGGCAGCTTGTTTACCAGAGGAAATCTTCTTATCTTGCTGATCTTTGGAGGACGGCTCCTTGCATTTTCTGGCAAAGTGACCCAGCTGATCACAATTGTAGCATCTCACCTTCTTGATATCAAACCCAAGCGTCTTTCCTTGCTTGAACCTGTCTATACCAGTCCTTTTGATAAATCTCTTGGCTCTTAAGGTCAACATGGCCATGCACCAATCAATGTCCATTTTCTCCAAATCATCAGGATTAATCTGCTCCAAGTCATCAGGTTGAAAGCTAACCGGTGTTAGATTTCCAGAAATCAGTGCATCATAGCATGACATGAAAGCAGTCATGATCGGAACATACTCATCAGGAATCATGGTGACAGTCTTTTGAGGAGCAGAGGAGCTGGTAGAATTAATTGCAGCAGCTGAAGGAGGGACATCAGTCTGAAAGTATGGGCTACCGGATGAGCTTGATCCAGCAATGAGAGCTGTGTTTCCAGACTGATTTGATGGAGTGACTGCTCCCTTCTTAATCTCAATTTCATAAGATTCAAGAATGCTATAGACTTCCTGTTGAGACAGAGCACTCAGATTCTCAGTCTTTTTGATCATGATTCGATACATATTCCATTCCTCAGGAAGAGAATCTAGGAGTTTCTTGTTTAGATCAAGAGTAGGATACTCAACTCCCATTACCTTCAACCTTGATACAATGCTTGAGAAACGGTTGATCAAATCAGATATTGATTCTCCCCTTACACTGCTGAACATCGCATATTGTTTCTTGATCAGATCTCTTTTGCTTTCCCTCACATCCTCACTTCCCTCATATCTTGTGCACAAAGCAGCCCATAAGTCTTTGGCAGTTGTGTACTCAGCAAAGATGTTGAAAATATCCATAGGAAGAGCCATGGAAATAGTCCCGTAGGCCTTGTTGTCTCGGGCAATCAAGGCAAGATCTTTCTCATCATATGCAGATACTAACTTAGGACGTTGAACATCAGCAGTAGTAGTTACGGGCTTGTGGGGACCATCTGTGATAGAACTCAACAGTGTATAATCGTGATATTGAAAGAAAAGCTTCATCTTTTTAGTCCAGTCATCAAAATCTCTTGTGGACACAAGAACAGGTGGTCTATTTCCCCCAGAATGTTCTGTTGAACTTGAAGTGGCAATAATATCCGGAATCGAAACTAAAACAGTAACTAGTTTCGATAGACCAACTATTATCGAAACAACTAGTTTCGATAGGACTAATTTCGATAGAACAACTATCCGGAATCGAAACTAAAACAGTAACTAATTTCGATAGACCAACTATTATCGAAACAACTAGTTTCGATAGGACTAGTTTCGATAGAACAACTTTTATCGAAACAACTTTTATCGAAACAACTAGTTTCGATACTGAAAATTTCACAGACTAGTTTCGATAACCACAGTTTCTATAAGAGACAAAAATCTAGTTTCGATAGTACATTCTCCCGACAAAACGTAGACAAGAAGTTTCGATGATCAACAGAAATCAGAAATTGTTCCCCGTAGTTTCGATGCCTTCTTCTCCAAAACAGAAATACTCCATTGATGAAAAGCTCCAGAAATCAAAGGTGCAGAAATAACAAACCAATCCAGCGAAAACCTTCGTCTACCTATCCTGATCACGAATCCAACCTCCGATTCCGAAAATACGAGCAAAAACCCTTGAAAAATGATGAAACAGTACCTCGAGAATAAATGTGCAAAAACCCAAAATAAGCAACGAAAACCCTCGGTAATCACCTAGAATCGATCAATAACCTGATAACACTCAAAAACACTAGAGCATAAAGCTCTGATACCAATTGTAGGTTCAGATTTCAATCGAAATCACACTGATATGATCGATTGAACACACACACAGGCGGAAACTGTGTATATGTAGGTGAAACATATTATAGAAACAGTATTGGTGAAGATAACCAGCTAACCACATTATGAATCAACAATCAAAAGGTATGAAAATGTATGAACACAGTGAATAAACAACTGCAGATTGTATTGATTCAATCAAAATGTGAAAGAGAAGGTTCAGGGTTACAGCCGCTACTCACACACTAAACAATCTCAAACTAGGCTATTTATAGTAGTGACAGGTATCGAAACTATGGTCAATCGAAACTAGTAGTTTCGATTGACCATTTACAATTGATACACAGACTGTCGAAACTACCATCTATCGAAACTACTAGTTTCGATTGAACAGACTTAATCGAAACTAAGTAGTTTCGATGGCCCAGACTTAACTAATTACAGAAAACTGAAATTACAATAATGAAATGACAGAAAGTAAACTAGTCTAAAATTGTTTAAACATACAATAAATGACAACAGCTTATACAAAATATATGACTCTACAATGGTTCTATGACTAGCTTCGACTTCAGGGGAAGTGTTGATGTTGGTAACCATGTTTAGTAGATCATCCTGTGTTGATGATGATCCCGCCAGTTTTTTTCCTTTTCATGTTGGTCTTGCAGGCTCTTCATAGTTGGGGACTTCGTTATCATTAGCGTTAAGATCTAGGAAATTGGGTATCCGAAGACGTGGTGTATTGACCAGATTCAGTCATCTTCGTTCTTTTGGCCGATTGTGACTCAATAGAACGGCACCCATGGGAGGAACAGTGGCCCACGTTGAGTGATTACGGAGAACTTCCCACACCACTATGTGGGTAAAGCCTTTGGCGAGACGATTTTTGTGAATTCATTCATTGTTTTGAGCAACACATCTTGAACAGATTGGCCACTTCTTCGATTCACGAACTTCTTGTTGTATATAATGTTGGATTTCTTAACAATAAGATTCAAATCCTTCCACTTAGAATACAATTGATGTACGTTTCAGTCGTTCATCTCCAACTGTCCATGAAATTTTTCAAGAATCTAAATAAATGTACAAGAAAAAGTAAAAACATTAGTACGAAAATATAAATTAGCAAATTAATATAAAAATTAAAAACAATAGTAAAAAATAAAACCTTTCTCCAAAAGCCGTCTCCTCATAGCTCATTGTTGTCCACCAGATCTTTGGAACAAAAAACAAATACCTTCACTGGTGTGCACAAAGTAGTTTGAATTAAATGACTCAAAACAAGCTAAATAAAACACTAAGTAATACTCTAGACTCTCTAAACAACTAAACTACCGACAGGCAAGTGAACCTATCGAATGTAGTAAAGCCTAAGTAAGTCCGGATATCGAACCCAAAGGACCTCTACAGAAAACACTAACTAGAAACTGAAAGACTTATCTATACAAAATTGCTTAAATAAAATAATAATAAAGAAGGGGGTTTTGCTAATAAAAACTAAGAATAACTTAAAAGAAGGACTAAAGAGAAGACTACGAATGCAAACGAAAGTTGAAACGAGAACCAGACGGAGAAAGAACACTACCTAGGCTCGAATCCTACACATGCTTGACAAAGGTTCTATCGGTAATGGAACTGACGTGATACCGGGATCTTAAAATACTAAACTCAAAGGAAACCTAGAGCACCCTCGACCCTTCTCAAGGATTGTCAACCAAGAAACCTAAAAGCCGTTAAACCACCGGTTGGATGGATTTCCCTCACTGGTCCTCCAATTTACTCAAGAAGTATCCGCTAGACAATCTACCTCACAGCGCGAAAGTCTCAATACACCTAAGTGCAAGGGATAACTAGGATTTTCCTATTGGATTCGGTAAACACAGATATGAGACAAACTAGCAAGATCTTCTCACAAAGCCTCTAAACTAGCAATCTAACACCGTAGACAAACCGACAATCTCTCACCTCACAGCTATCGAGATTGGTTGCACATCTAAACTATCTATATCAAGAAGATTACCCTATGGTGAACTCGTACGCAGTTAACCACCCACTAATCAAAGACACACAGTAATTGATCTAGCATGCACCTATTACATGAAAGACATTCACCAAGGCAAACGAGGAGTAAATCATCATTCCATAAACAATCATAGACACACATAAAACATCCAATAATCCAAACCAAGTTTGTTACATCATGAGTTCATCACATGCAAATCATCCAAAACCGGATAAAACCTAATGTCAATCATATGTATTCATCAACACCTAGGTAGTTCTAAGAGTTTAGCCAAAAATACTCATAAACACAGCATTTATCATCAAACTAATCATCCAAGAATACATGACAAATTGAAATAAAGCAAAGAACGCAAAACCGAATGATTAACACCCGAGGAAATCGATCCCAGTGATCCCTAGCTTCAATCCTTGCCTTGTATCCTTTGAAATCGCCAACCGGAAGCTTGTAAAATCGCCCTTATCGCTCTTAGCCGTCGTCTCTGGTCTCTTTTTTTTTAGGGTTTCTAATTTTTTGGGTTTTAAAACAATTTCTGCGAAAAACCACCCGTCGCGTAGCGCGACGGGATCTTGCACACTCCTCGCGTAGCGCGAGGGTCCCAGAAAAGACAAAACAGTCGGGCAATCATTAAAAGGGCAATTCTGACATTTTACAATCCTCGCGTAGCGCGAGGGACTTCCAATACCTGTCGCGCTACGCGACAGCGGTAAAAATCCAGAAACTATCTTCTTTCTTATCCACAGCCCTCTCGCACAAACCGGAAACTCGTTCTTCTTCGTTTTCAATCGTTTTCGCTTCCTTTGTGACCTAACAACCATACGATATAGAAATATTAAGTACAAGCAGTTATAGAAGAAAACCGAAGCAAAACAAACACAAAGTAGGAATAAAATTGACAGTAAAATGCATGTATTTTGCAATACATCACATCCCCACACTTATCTTTTTTTTTCGTCCCTGAAAAATTCATGCAAAACAGGATCATAATCAAGCACAAGGTCTTCAACATTTTATGGGTTATCTTGTTAGACACGAAAACACAAAAACCGCGATTGTCGGTATGTTTGTCCTTCTAAACCCAACCACCAACGGATTTTCCCCAATCATATTTCGTTATCTTCAAGTGAACACTAGGTCTAGGGTCTCACACTAAGGTATCCACAGTTCTACCTAATCCCATCTCAAGTTTTCGAAGCACAGATTAAATCATTTGTTTCATGATTTTTCTTCCACTGTAACCCAATACCCAGATGTATTTAAATTAACTAATGATGGATGGATGCATAAATATATATTTATTTTTTCTTTTTTTTTGCAATATATATATATATATATATTTATATATATATATATTTATATATATATATATATTTTTTTAATCATGGTGAGCTTTATATAACATAATTGTAACCTTAACTCAGAGGTATTGCCAACCAAGTCGCCATCCCAGCGGGCAACACATAAGCTTTAGGTTATAATATTTAAAGCACTTAGCCCATGGGTGTATCCACCAAGTCACCATCCCAGTGGGAAACACATAGGCTTCGTTCTTAAGTTATTTTTAAGCTCACGCAATGATACGATGTAATTTCCTAAAGCGCCACCAGTCCCAGATTTATTCTCATAAAAAGGTAAGGTGTGCTAACTAATCAGTTAATCTTAAATACATACGGGTTTTAACCTACAGTGGTACCTCTTATACTATTCGACAGTTTCGGCTTCACCGCTTCTCCTAAGATGAGAACCCACGGATGTTGTGATTTAAGGTGCAGTGTATTATAAATACTCCTAGGGCTTTTTACCGTCAGTTGGGTCTACCAGACATATCCCGAGTTAAGTGTGTAATCTGATTTTTAATGTCTTATAAATATTAAATGAAAACCAGGGCCCAATTTCCTATCATCTCCTGCTTTTAAATGCAATCATCAAGTTTCTTAAACAATTTTTTTTTTCAGGAACATAAATAAATAGATAAAATTTAAACTAACTAAATGCACTCAAAGTTAACTAGACTCAATAAAAAAAAATAAATAACTAAACGACAGTGTCCCATCCCCACACTTAAACTTTGCATTGTCCTCAATGCAGGAATGGAAACACGATCAAAAACAAAAACAGGGAAAAGAAAAAGAAAATGGAAAAGACTTAGTTGGTATTTTGGCGGGTCAATATACTCCAAACATGCAGCAGCTCCCAAAGCCTTGTTGAGGATTCAGCATCCCCACACTTCGCTCTCGTTGTGTTCTCGCTGCTAATTATTTTTTTATTTTTTTTTTTACTTTTTTTTTTCGCGTAGCGCGACGGGGGACGAGCAAAGCGTCGCGTAGCGCGAGGGGTGGAATTTGACAGAAAGTTTCGAAATTTTGCAACACTTAGTCAAATTTCTCACCCCTTATTTCCCAAACCTTCCAACCACCATTTACAAAAACAAACATACCTGGGGACCCGCATTCTGCTGCTAAAAGCTCTTCCAAAAATCAATTATAATCCCTGCATGCAAACATCAAAACACAAAACACAAAACACACAACCGAAAAATAAACAACTAAACAACTAACGCAACCTAAACTACTCTACAAACTCTACACTTGGGGATTCCACCCAAGACACTCACAAACCACACTATGTGGGAGGATCAATGGAGAATTCCTCCCATTCGCTCGAAAACGAGCCACTTTCACCTGCCTCCCACATCTCACCACCTACAGCCTTCATCATCACCTCCGGCTTTTTTTTAACATCCCCACACTTGGGGTTATCAACACTATCACCACTCCCTCCTAGGTTAATAGATTTGGCAACCACAAAAGTGACCGTCTCGTCACCGACCCTAAGTGTGAGCTTTCTGTCAAAAACATCGATGACGGCCTTGGCGGTGCGAAGGAACGGACGTCCTAAGATGATGGAAACAGTGGTATCCGCCTCCATATCCATAACCACAAAGTCCACAGGGAAAACAAATTTATCAACTTTCACAAGCACGTTTTCCAAAATTCCCCGTGGACATTTTATCGACCGGTCCGCTAGGCAGAGTGTCATGCGCGTTAGAGCTAGTTCACCTAGTGCTAGCTTCTCATAGAGAGAATAAGGCATCAGATTGATGCTAGCACCGGAATCCGCTAATGCGTGACTACGAACATCGCCACCAAACAAACACGGGATTGTGAAAATACCCGGGTCTGTCAGTTTCTCCGGTAGCGTGTTTGTTATCACTGCAGAACACTCCCTACTTAAAGGAACCTCATTCAACTTACCCAACCGGTCATTCCCCTTCAAAAGATCTTTCAAAAACTTAACGTATTTAGGCATACGCTGAAGGGCGTCAATGAATGCGAGATTGATCTTCAGTTGTTTAAACATATCAAGAAAATGCCCGTATTCCTTAGCATGCTTTTGATTAGCAAGACGCTCAGGATAAGGAATACGGGCTAGATCAATCTCGTGGGTGGGCCTAACATCAACCGGCTTCATTTCAACAGACTTACCAACTAGAGACTCACTGTTTGGTGCGGTACTTGCTGGGACTAGTCTCGAATGCACCCTCCCAGGAGTCTCTCTCTCTACCTCATCATCAACCGGTTCTTTCTCAACCTCCACCGGTGAACTCAAAAGTTCTCCACCTCTATCACTACGGGTGGTGACCGCATTCACGTGGGCGTTTGGGTTGGGTTGGGTACCACTCGGAAACTGGCCTTCCGGCCTTTTATCCAAACGCTTAGCAATGTCACCAACCGTACGCTGCAAATCTAGGAAAGCGGACTGCTGGTTCTTAAGAAGGATGTCATGCTCATGAAGGATTTTCTGAGTCGATGCATCCTTTGCCACTAACTGCGTCAGCAGTTCCTCAATCCTACCTAGGTTACTGGCACCGCCTCCAACCGAGGTACTCCCAGAATTACTACCCGAAGACTGACCACCCTGCCCCTGGTTCTGAGAAAAATTGGAATGGAAACCAGGGGTATTACCGGAAGACCTGAAGCTGGGATTTTGATGATTTCCCCAATTGGGGTTTTAAGAATTCCCGTATCGGTTTTGACCTCCCACATAACCGACTTGCTCTTGATTCAGCACAGGGCACTCAACAGTAGCATGATCGCCACGACACACCTCACATCGCGCCACCCTCATCTTCAGCTCCTTCACATCTTTCGCCAGAGCCTCAAGCGCAGCAGCTACACTAGTGTCCACATTGACGTGGTGAACACCCCTCGAAGATGAGGAGGTACTAGTGCTAGGACTTGAATTCCTAGTAACAGACCGCTGCTCGTATTCCGCCTGGGCGAAACTCTAAAACATATCATTGCATTCACATTCCTTTTACCCATAAGGTAGCCTCCTGCAGAAGTATCAAAGCGCGCACGAGTCTCATAAGTGAGCCCGTTGTAGAATTTCTCTACAAGGGCCCAGTCAGACAGACCATGTTGGGAGCAACGACTGAGCAGATTTTGGAACCGCTCCCAGGCCATATAATAGGGCTCATCGGGCGACATTCTAAAAGAATGAATCTCATCGCGCAACCGGGCAGCCTTCGCGGGTGGAAAATATTTATTTAGAAAAGCATCGCGTAGGCCGGCCCAAGTGGTGAATGTGCCCGGAGGGTGCGAGTCAAGCTAAGTGGCGGCTCTTCCCGCAAGGGAGAATGGAAAAAGATGGAGAAAAATCGCATCATCTGTGGCACCTTGAAGATTAAAAGTACCACAGATGCGGGTCAAGCGGGCGATGTGAACGGGAGCATCCTGATCATCACGACCATTGAATTGGCAATTATTAATTGCGGTCATGATGTATGAGGGTATTTGCCAAGAATTTTCATTGGTTATGTTTGGCACAGTAATGGGGTTATTAATCCCCGTGAATCCCGCAGTAGACTGCTGATGAACAGTGCGACGGTTCGCCATGTCGGGATGAAAAGGTGGTGGGCTAGATGGAGTGGATGAATTAGATAAGGGGGAAGAAACAGAATTGGGGGAACTGGTGGAAGAAGAAGGAGAGGATAAAGAAACACTTACCTCGCTGTGGGATGCCTCTGAGTATTCCCTGGAGTCGCTTTGCGAATCCAAAGAAATAGCAGGTGGTGGTCCTTGCGAGCGCAAGTGGGGCATAAACTGCACAGAAAAATAAAAAGATAAAGTGAGAAAACAAATAATAAAATAAAGTAAGAAAGATATTTATAAAGAAATAAAAACAAGAACAAATAAACTCAAATAAAAAAAACAGATAAGTAATTCAGAACTAATCAGCGCAATCGACTCAGAGGTCCCCGGCAACGGCGCCAAAAACTTGGTGTGCACAAAGTAATTTGAATTAAATGACTCAAAACAAACTAAATAAAACACTAAGTAATACTCTAGACTCTCTAAACAACTAAACTACCGACAGGCAAGTGAACCTATCGAATGTAGTAAAGCCTAAGTAAGTCCGGATATCGAACCTAAAGGACCTCTACAGAAAACACTAACTAGAAACTGAAAGACTTATCCATACAAAATTGCTTAAATAAAATAATAATAAAGAAGGGGGGTTTGCTAATAAAAACTAAGAATAACTTAAAAGAAGGACTAAAGAGAAGACTACGAATGCAAACGAAAGTTGAAACGAGAACCAGACGGAGAAAGAACACTACCTAGGCTCGAATCCTACACATGCTTGACAAAGGTTCTATCGGTAATGGAACTGACGTGATACCGGGATCTTAAAATACTAAACTCAAAGGAAACCTAGAGCACCCTCGACCCTTCTCAAGGATTGTCAACCAAGAAACCTAAAAGCCGTTAAACCACCGGTTGGATGGATTTCCCTCACAGGTCCTCCAATTTACTCAAGAAGTATCCGCTAGACAATCTACCTCACAGCGCGAAAGTCTCAATACACCTAAGTGCAAGGGATAACTAGGATTTTCCTATTGGATTCGGTAAACACAGATATGAGACAAACTAGCAAGATCTTCTCACAAAGCCTCTAAACTAGCAATCTAACACCCTAGACAAACCGACAATCTCTCACCTCACAGCTATCGAGATTGGTTGCACATCTAAACTATCTATATCAAGAAGATTACCCTATGGTGAACTCGTACGCAGTTAACCACCCACTAATCAAAGACACACAGTAATTGATCTAACATGCACCTATTACATGAAAGACATTCACCAAGGCACACGAGGAGTAAATCATCATTCCATAAACAATCATAGACACACATAAAGCATCCAATAATCCAAACCAAGTTTGTTACATCATGAGTTCATCACATGCAAATCATCCAAAACCGGATAAAACCTAATGTCAATCATATGTATTCATCAACACCTAGGTAGTTCTAAGAGTTTAGCCAAAAATACTCATAAACACAGCATTTATCATCAAACTAATCATCCAAGAACACATGATAAATTGAAATAAAGCAAAGAACGCAAAACCGAATGATTAACACCCGAGGAAATCGATCCCAGTGATCCCTAGCTTCAATCCTTGCCATGTATCCTTTGAAATCGCCAACCGGAAGCTTGTAAAATCTCCCTTATCGCTCTTAGCCGTCGTCTCTGGTCTCTTTTTTTTTAGGGTTTCTAATTTTTTGGGTTTTAAAATAATTTCTGCGAAAAACCACCCGTCGCGTAGCGCGACGGGATCTTGCACACTCCTCGCGTAGCGCGAGGGTCCCAGAAAAGACAAAACAGTTGGGCAATCATTAAAAGGGCAATTCTGACATTTTACAATCCTCGCGTAGCGCGAGGGACTTCCAATACCTGTCACGCTACGCGACAGGGGTAAAAATCCAGAAACTATCTTCTTTCTTATCCACAGCCCTCTTGCACGAACCGGAAACTCGTTCTTCTTCGTTTTCAATCGTATCCGCTTCCTTTGTGACCTAACAACCATATGATATAGAAATATTAAGTACAAGCAGTTATAGAAGAAAACCGAAGCAAAACAAACACAAAGTGGGAATAAAATTGACAGTAAAATGCATGTATTTTGCAATACATCATTCACCAATGTCATTTCATCTTGATAGTTGTTTGTTGTCTCGGCGGGGGCAACAACTCATCATCCGGTTCATCACTTCAATTGAATTCTTGGTTGTCAGATTCACGGTAGTCTTCCAAGCTTTGTGTTTCTTGTCCTAGTCGGAATTCATTGTACGCCACTTGTTGAACTTGTGTCAGGAATTGGCCGAATTAGTATTGTTGGAATTGTGGGTTATGTTGGATATTAGATGTCCGATCATCGTTAATATCAACGTTGCTATCGAGGTACGATCCGAAGAGTTACACTTTAGGCAAAGATCATATCATAGCGTTTAATTGTTAAACGCTATTTCACGAAAGACATATTCTGATTCGATGGATTAAATATCTAGATAGATATTTATTAGTTACGTTGTATTTAAATATTTAGAATAATTAAATCTAACGATACACTGAATGAGATATTATATATAATGGTTATATATATTTAAGGGGTTCTTTTATATTTAATGGTTAAATATGAATCATGTACGGATTACGCGAGTTTTGTTATGATTAGTGTAATTATAAACTACGGGGACTATAACTGATTAAGTGTTAATTAGTTAGTAATTAACCGTTAATTACATCGGGGGTTGAGTTGTAAATAGTATGACTATAAATGCATGCTTAACTCAAAACCCTAATGAGTTTTTTGGCCTCCTACCCTCCCCTTTGCGAAAACCGTAAGCCGGCCCCACCCCCACCTTCGGGTTCCGTCTGACACCGCCTGCCGCCACCTGCCGACGAGTCGCCGACCAGCGGCTTTAGCTCCGCCATGAGCTGTCCAATTCGTCACAGTCGTGAGCCGGGTAATCCTCTCCTTTGCGTAACTCGCAAATCGTGAACCGGGTTCTACCCGCTAGCCGGATCAAGAGTTTTGTGAGACTAGTTCGTGTGACGAGTTCGTTTGGAGTCATCTAGCGTGATGTTCTTTGTACCTGAGTGTTACAACTCGGTTATTCGTCAAAGGTATAAAACCCTATCTCCCTATGGTTGTTTTATATTTATTATTGTCTAAACGTTGTGCAATCGGAACGTTGTGTAATCGGATCACTGTCGGATAAAGTTCCGAACTTTATTATTGTGTGCTATTTCTTACGCTTCCGCCATTGTAAAGCTGATTTTATAAAATTTTGTTTTAAATGTTAAAACCGGTGCTCGATTCCCAACAGTGGTATCAGAGCCATCATTACGCACATTTAGACATATTTTGTTTTCGATCTCCGTTTTATTTGTTAACACTTTTGGCTAACAAAAGATCAAAACCTTTATCATTTTGGTCGTGATTGTGTTTGGTACATCGAGCCCTAGTGACCCGTGGTTATGTTTGTCATGTTTTGGTTTTATATTCTTTGTATTTATTTTTTGGGTTATTTGGAACCCGATTTAATAGTTAGGCTTTATTTATTTATTTATTTTATTGCAAAAGTATAAATATTGTAAAAGTAACAAAACGAAGACTTGAAGACCGGATATTGACAAAGGACGGGATTTAAATATAGAGATCTTGGACTAAGTGGGAGACGACAAGTTTATTTATTTTTGTTTTTCCTTAGACCGGTTCGGTTTTCGTTTGATATCTCGAACTAAACCGGACAACCTTACTAGTGGCTCGGTCGTTGTTTTATATTTTGTGGTTGTTTTATATTTTGTGGTTGTTATAATTATTTAGGATAATAATTTAAACTGCAAAAATTTTATAAAACATTTAACACGATCTTATAAAACGACGAGAATATTAAAAGTAAAATAAAACATATTTAAATTAATTAAATGTTAATTAGTTTAAAATTAAGTTCGCGACTAACGACCAATTTAGTTTAAAATAAGGTATTTAAAATTGGACCGTGTTGAGTGTTGAAAGCATTAAAGAAATCCCTATTTAAAATCGAACCCCCGGTGTTAGTGAATTACACTGCATCCGGCCCTACGGTTTTGGTTGAAGGCAGGACCGTGATTCCTGAGTTACTTAGGTCGGCTCTACGGTCACAACTGAAGTGTCACACCCCAATTTCAACTAACGGAGTTTTACCGTTTTGGGAAGTGACAAACCAGGATCTCAGTCATTAGTTACATCGAACGACTCTACATGGGACTCAAATGAAAATATCATATTAATCAGAGTTTAATGCGGAAGCGTAAAAAAAAGTAAATGCGCAAAATACACGCGCCCAAAAAGTCCAAAAGTCCAAAGCAAACATAATTCAAAACAAAGTCCAAACAATTTAATAAAACATCAATCAATAGGAGAATCCCATGCATGTCCTATATGTGCACCTGTGCCTTATCTTAGCGACCTGAGAAAACATGTAAGAAAAGATGTCAACACGAGGTTGGTGAGTTCACATGTTTTAGTATATAAATAAACGTTTACCAGATTATTGATCATTCAATATGTATCTATAGGTAGCTAACCTATGTTCATGTTTAACTTAAGCGCTCGCAACCGAAGCTGACTGTTTGTTTATTTGCCTCCTGCCAGGTCTATCAACCCCGGCGATGTGAGTAGGCTAACATTTCACCCGTTCGATCTCCAATCGAGTTAGCGCGACTAACGCGGGTGGGATTTGTCAAACCCAGTAGTACTACTAAACATTACCTCATTAAGGTCCATATTAACGGTTCGATGTGTGTTGAGGACTTTCAGTGATAGCGTGTTACGCTTAGCTTTAACATTGATAACATATAAATACAATATTCCAAAAATAGTTTGCGACATGTTTTCTCCCCCAAGATAAAACAGTAAAAGGGGCCGTGAAAACTCACCTGAACGGCGTAGGTAGTTCACACTAGAATACGATTGGAACCAAGAGTGTTAGCCTGCAACGGCTTACGTATGCCCTAGAATTATACACATAACAATTAGGGATACAATGGGAATATGTGACGACAACACGAAACATTGAACGTCCTAAAGAAACGCTCTAATAATCAAGAGTAGACGAACGTGTCCACGGGAATAGGAATTCTTTAATTAATGAGTAAGATATATATACGTTACGCGACGAATGACAAAATAATATATAATAAATATATTCGAGCGTTTTGTCGTTAACTAGAAGTCTACGAAAATAATATAATTTATTATATTATTTTTAAGTTTAGCGAAGTAACGTAAACAATTAACTTGCGTGACAAAAATAATAATTTATTAATTTTATTCGAGGATATAACGAGTGTAAATAATACGAATAATTATATTATTTATAACTTTGAAATGCTACAAAAATGTTTATGAACGTGATGAAAATAATATATATATATATATATATATATATATATAAATATATTATTTTTAGTTGGAGTTTTGGGTTGAAAACAATATAAATATTATTTTATAAATGAGTTTTTAATAATAAATATGGTTTACAAACCAAACCCGAGCCTACGGGTGGTTTCCCGGGCTAAAACACGTTAATATATTATTATAATAATATGGGGTATTGATTTTATATTAAAATAATAATAAAAACGATTTTTAAAAACAAAAAGGTGTGGAGAGACTCGAATCCAGGTCTCTCCTACACACGCACACAGCTTTAACCAGTCCCGCCCGCTAGGGTATCGAGACAGGTATGTTTCCGAAATGGTTTTAATGTTTCCAAACCCCAACCCCCTTTCCCTTAATCGCGATCCGAACCCAAATCCAATCCCAAAACCAGAGATTCCGACCACGATCGAACCGGAGAGTATAGAGGTTTTGCTAATCGAGTATAGGCGATTCTGAGGTTAAGTTTAATTGAAAAACTATCAAGTTTAAGATCGACAAGTTGCAAATTCAAGAGTCAAAACCTTAGGTACGAACCCAGAATCAATTCAGTTGAATTCGATGTTAAAAATGGTTGGATTCATAGGGTTTTTACTAAACATAAGGGTTCGAAACTAATGAAATAGATTAATTATATTGAGATTAAACCTAAGATCAAAACCCCTAGTTCCGAATATGAACAAACCCTATAATTCGGATCATAACAGATTCGATGTTCTGAGATTAAATTGATATAGGGCTTTCACTACACAGATGATTACGAGTCTAACGATATAAGTTAATTGGATTTAAACACGTTTTAAGGTAGGGTTCGATTAAACCAAAAATGATAAGAACCCTAGAATTCGATCTTGATCGGGTTGATGTTATAAACCTCAACAATCATAGGGCTTTTAATATATGGATAAAAACGAATCTGTGGGTATGATCAATTACCTCTAACAATGTCAAATTGATAGATATCGGTCAGATGGAGGTCCGACTCCGAGTGTCTTGGTCTCCGGCAACTTCGACTGCGTCTCCGACGAAATTGACAGGTGGTATTGCTCCTGGAGTGTCCGTCGAGCGTGTGTAGGGGGTCAGTTTGTGAGAATAACACAAGAATTCAGTGAATTCGATTGATATCGGCATTGGGTCGACGGTTATGGTTTAATTACCCATAATTGGGATTAATTCGCGATGAATGCAACTGTTAATTGCCCTAAAGATGATCGTTAATGGCATGGTCGTGTGTTTTAGTTACAAAATCACACGAAGATTTGTTCTTCAATTTGAATTTGAAGCCAAAAGTCACGATTTTGACTTTACAAAGTCAAACAGGATTCAAACATCATGATTTTGACTTTCAGAGTCAAAAGTTCAAGTTTTGGGACTTGGCAGGATTAGTCCCTGTTGTTTAAGATTAAACATGTGACAGAAATAGTCCCTGAAGTTTTAGATTAGATTAACTGGGTTAGGATTTAACGAAATACTTAACGGGATTGCTAACGGAGTTAACATGAAAAGTCGGATTGTCACATGAAGTACAAATATCACTTAAGTCATCTAAGTAGGCGTAGTTGAGGGAAACGTATCCAAAGCTTGACCTTGCTCGTCATGCCCCTTAAACCGAGAATTGTGTCATCGACACAATTGGTATTTTCATACCTACCTACCTAGCTATGCCAGTGGAGAGTGCTTAGCCATTCACTGAGACATGGTGAACTTGGATCTCATTCCTAATTATATATATTTTGTCCCTGGGTCATTAATTTAATTAGGAAATTTAAGCATGAAAATACTAAACCTTATTTGAATTTTGTACACGTCTCAATCTCCTGATGTGGTTATTCTAGAGTGTCTTAACAACATCCTTAATGTTAAATTCGATGGAACAAATTTCTTGACCTGGTACTACAATTTGAAGAACGTCCTTAGATTCAACAAGAATTTACATGTTCTTAAGTTCCCCTTACCTAAGCAACCACCTGAGGATGCTAGCGAGTTTGTTCTAAACGCCTAGAACAAACTTAAGGATGATCCCGATGCTATATCAAACTTTATGCTTGTATCTGTTAGCCCTGGGATTAAAGAATCACTCCAGCGCTTGACTGCTTATGACATGATCCGTAACTTGAAGGAAAGATACCATCAAGATTACAACAAGGATCCTTCTCACTCTTTAATGTCACACATAGAGACGTTGCTTTGGAGAATCCGAGACGTGCTATGATCATGAGGAAGAAAGTGGCAGACCTCGAGAAAGCATGCATTCCTATTGACGATCACTTGGTCATAGATATTACTATTGATGACGTGTTTGACGACTATAAATGGGAAAGCGTCTACTTAGTCGTTATGACGAGGTTAGGGATTTCATATCTTGGTACGCTAAGGTGGAACCTAAGGATGCTTTGAGCATGACATGCTTTATTGACCAGCTTGAGAGGACCGGGGTTTACCCCTGTGACAACATCATTCAATCTATATTCAATGATGGGCTTCACTTGTCCTACACAAGCAAAGAGGTACGGATGACACTGTCAAGACCGGGGATAAGGGCAAAGCTATTGGTGAGACAAAGACGCACCACTCTAAACCCATAAGTCGTGTAAGAGTGATGCCCAAAGTTGCTGTTGCTAGAGAATGCTTCAATGCATATACTCCAGGTATCTTGACAATTTTCCACTGTTTCTTTATCACTTAAAAGTTAGACTTTTAACATGTGTGCAAAACTTGCTATTTTGCAGAGATGAAAGAAAAGAAGGAAAGGAAGAAGAAAAGGAAGACGGACAAAGCTTGAAGATTATTTTCAAGTTTTGATTACACCATTGGATGATGTTACGTTTATTTAGTTCGGATTTATTTTCTTTTGAGTATTGATTGATTATTTTAAGTATGACTTATTATTTATGCATTACATTGTTGCCTAACTATGAATTGAGAATTCAATACCATCTATCTGATGTGAAATATAAAGACATGTGAGACATGTTATTCAATTCTAATAGATATTGCATTAGATTAGATCTAATAGATACCGTGAAACGAATTAATTAAGTCTTGTAAAATGTATATATATGAGATATAATTTTTTACACACAACTTTATTAAAATAGTTTCAATAAAGTTTAACTAAAAACAACCTTATAAGATAAGATATGGAGAGCGAAAAGAGTTATCACTGCTTCAAGGCTAAGCGGTTAGTCATGAGTATACAGCTACCCTAATTGACATAGTCTAAATCATTAGCCTTGAACCATGAGGTTCATCCAGAACGGGTATAATAATTCATATGAGATATGAAAATATAGGAAGAATCCTATGAACAATTAAGGATAGGATGATATGAACTCCTATACGAAAGAGTTTCGAGAATCACCTTAATAAGCCTTCAAACTTTAGAATAAGATTGAAGTTGTTCGTAACCGAGATATACCTGGTACTTGAACAAGAAGCAAAAGTTTTTTTTAAAGTTCTGAATAAATGTTATTATTCAAATGCATAAACATAAAATTCATATATACACGCAAGGATGAGATCCTTAATGATATATGAAGTTTTATCATAAGCAAAAGATGAGATCCTTTAGAATTGACATATGAAATCATGTGATGAAAGAATAAGATTGTTTAGTAAATCACGATAACTCAGACACTCGATCCATGTTATGAAAAATAAGATTTGATCAGACTACAACATGAATGAGATTCATCCAGGTGTGGAAGTTGCTTTTGGAAACAACAAATGGATCGTTCATACTAGAACCCCGACATATTATCATAGGTTAATAAAATAGGAATTGCATTCCGAGTTTCTTTAAGAAGAAACAAATTACAAGTTTTTGAATAGTTGAACAAACTAATCAAAATGAACATGTATTATGAATACCAGGATGTTCTTGTAATAAAGTAGCTTCAAGGAAAGTATGAAAGTCTGAATATGTCTAAGACTATTGAATCATTAAATTGATAAGATCAGTTTGAAGAAGATTCAATATGATAGATGCAAAGGCTAGTGGGAGTGAGTACCTACAACAAGGAAATGTGTAGTGACACATTACTAAGAGGAGTGTATCGAGATACACGGAACACCACAAAAGGGAGGATAAGAGTTATCATAGAATATATAGTGATACATTGCAAAATTACGAGTTAAACATATCACTGAAAGATATAGTATATTTAGAAATGGATTTCAAATTTATGTTGATTACAATCATATATGAGATATATGAAGGGAAGATTCTAGAGTAAGAATCATGGCAATCTATTGACAAGAGTAAGATTGTCTTAATGCTTCGTGTGACAAGCTAATAAAGACAAATTGCTAACATTATCTGTAATCCTTAATCACATTAGGATAAAATGAAAATGAAAAGAGTTCATATAAAAGATAATGAGCTATGTCAACACTTTCATATGATGAAAGAACTTTGAAATTCAACTATGACAGAACAAAAAGATTATGCTTGAGAAGCATGAATTGGTGATGATCATAAAGTGTTATGATACTGCTATCTTATCAGATAAGATACCAAGAGCACTAGTTCTGACTATCAAGAAGGGTTCTTGAAACAAAGTCATAATAAGTTGTGACAAGTTGTCTGTCAAACACTACTGTCTTAAAAGTTAAAATATAAACACCAAAAGATGATCATTGAGAATGATTAGATGAATACACCACAAGATACATCAACGTTCTCTAATGAGAGAGTTTCATCAATAACAATTACACAAACATGAAATGTTGTGACTTGGAAACATTAGAAGATAGTGTTCTGAAAAGAGTTCAAATAACTTCTAATAGTTGGAAAGGAGTTCCAATAGAGGTTCTTCCATCATGAGTTTCATTCATGGGTTCGTGAAACTTAGAGACATCATATTAAAACAAAGTTCAAACAAATCAATATCTAGCTGACCCATTCGCTAAACATATACCTCAATCTGTATATGAGGAGCATGTTGATAGGTCTTGGAATTGCTAGACTTGAGTTTGATTTGTATGTGAGTATTGGGTACTTTCTAACTATATAGATGTGATAATCCGACTTTTCATGTTAACTCTGTTAACAATCCCATTAAATTTTCTGTTAAAAACTTAACCCCGTTAAATAAATCCAGTGAAATCTTAACTTATTTAACAAAAATTAAACCCCAAGGACCAATTCTGTCATTTCCTGATCTCAAACTTCAGGGACTAATCCTGCCAAATCCCTAAACTCAATATGTTGACTATTGAAAGTCAAAATTGATGAATTTTTGTTCCTGTGGCTTTTAAAAGTCAAAATCACATCAATCGATCCAAAAAATTTGAATTCCAATCGAAATTTGATCAAATCGTAACAGAAGTTACATGTTAATGACATTTACGGTCATCATTGCGGTGTTAATCATCTTCATTGCCGAATTAAACTCAAATAATGGAAATTAAACTCATAACCGTCGATCCCATTACTCCATACCAACTGAATTCGGCCAATTCATCTGTCTTTCTCCCAATTGAGCACCTGCACATGCTAAACGAACCTCACAGAAGAAATTCCACTTACCAATTTGATCAGAACCGCAACAGGAATCACCAGAGGGCAAGGAGTCATCGTCGGAATACATTTTAGTCGAAATCTGGCAATCCGATATCGTTTCAGGTAATCAAATACGCCTTTAGTTTCGTTTTCTGGTCTACAACTAAAGCCCTAATTTAATTTGGACACACAGCATTGAATTAAGCATGAACCCGTATCTAGGGTTCATTTGATTTCGGTTTAATCGAACCCTATTCTAAACGTATTATTAATCCAATCAATTCACATCTGTAGATTCGCAACAACTCACGGAGTAAAAACCCTTTATCAATTTAACATTCCATTATCGAAATCTACATGAACCAGATTCTAGGGTTCATGAGAAACCGGTTGAATTGATCACCACATTAAACCCTGTTTTAATCCAATTAACCCACACCTTTAGACTCGTACTAATGTGTGTAATGAAAGCCCTATGGTTATTTGAAATTATAACATCGAATTTGACCCGATCCAGATCTAGGGTTTGTTCATAAAAACATTTTGGGGATTTTAACACTAACAGCTTTTTAAATAGAATTAAACCATTCCAGTGGCTTCGCAAGGTCCTAATCATTGAAAGCCCTCAAATTCCAACCGGTTTCATCATCGGATTCCATCAAATTGATTCTGTGTTCAAGACTAGAGTTTCAGCAATTGATTTGGAAATTTAACGACCCTATATTTGATGATTTTCAAATTAAACTCTCGCACACACTCGTCTATACTCGATTTTAAAAACCCCTGAGCTTTGGATTCGAATCTTGATCGATTTGGTGGGTTTTGGGATTGGTTTTGGCTCGGTTACGATGGGGGAGAAGAACACGTTGGAGTGGATTGTTAAAACAATTTAATCCGGGTATCTATCGCGATACCCTAGCAGGCGGGACTGGTTAGTGACTTGTGCGTGTGTGGGAGAGACCCGGGTTCGAGACCTGGCTCCCACATCTTTTTTTTTAAGTTTTCTATAATATTTAATTAATAAAAATCAAACCCTATAATATTATATTATTATAAAAATGTGCTTTAGCCCGGGAAACAACCCGTAGGTTCGGGATTGAATTATGAACATATTTTTATTATTCCCACTTTTATATCAACAAAAGAAATAATATGTTTATATTTTTTTAAACCGTAAATTTGTATAAAATAATATGTTATATTATTTTCATCCCGTGACAAGTCCTATTAAGTAATATATATATATATATATATATATATATATATATATATATATATATATATTATTTCGTATCGTTTTATATTTCGTGGGACGTTTAAACTATTTAATAATATAATTAGTTATATTATTTACTCGTAAATATATATATATATTATTATTTTTCTCAATTTTTGTGAATGACAAAACACCCGGTTATATTCATTATTATTCGTGTCATTCGTCGCGTAAGAAAATTCCTAACTCCGTGGACACTTTCGTCCACTCTTGAATATTAGAGCGTTTCGTTAAGACGTTTCTCATTCCGTGTCGCTGTCACTATTCCCATTTTTATCCCTAATTTATGTGTTTATAATTTTAGGGCATTCGTAAGTCATTTGAGACTTACACTCGTGGTTTCAACGTACCTCTAGTGTGAAACTACCTTCAACGCAACGCAGATGAGTTTTCACGGCCCCTTTTTACTATTTTAACTTGGGGGAGAAAACATGATTAAACAATTCTGGAATTTTGTAATTCGTATGATATCAATGTTAAAACTAAGCGTAGCACGGTATCACAGAAAGTTCTCAACTTACATCGGACCGTTAATATGGATCTTAGCGAGGTAATATTTAGTAGTACTACTGGGTTTGACAAATCCCACCCGCGTTAGTCGCGCTAACTCGATTAGATATCGAACGGGTGAAATGTTAGCCTACTCACACCGCCAGTGTTGATAGACCTGGCAGGAGGCAATAAACAAACAGTCAGCTTCGGTTGCGAGTGCTTGAGCTGAACATGAACATAGGTTAGCTACCTATAGATACATACTGAATGAACATAAATATGGTAAACGCTTATTTACATATATTGAAACCTATGCACTCACCAACCTTGTGTTGACATATTTTCTTATATGTTTTCTCAGGTCGCTAAGATAAGACAAGGTGCACATTAGGGCATGCATGAGATTCAACTACTTTGATTTTGACTTATTTATATTTGTTTGGATTATTTTATTGTACTTGGTTTGGTTGGACGTTTTGGACTTTGGACTTTTGGACTTTGGTTTTGGGCGTGTGTATTTTGCGCATTTACTTTCTTTACGCTTTTGCATTGAAACTCTGATTAGTATGATATTTTCATTTTGAGTCTCATGTAGAGTCGTTCAAAGTAACTAATGTCTGAGATCCTGGTTCGTCACTTCCCAAACGGTAAAACTTCGTTAGTTAGAGCCATTGGTTATATAGAACTAGGATTGCATACTAGACTATACCCTCACACATTAGTTACATGTCATTTGGATGTTTGACACTTATATGTATTGTTACAGGAACATGTCGTCAACCCCACCTCCATCACCTAAGGCACCAGGGCATAAGGCACCTATCCTATCATCCCCGGAGCCCAAAAGGCGCCGGACTACTTCCAGTGACTATTCAGTTGACCAAGGGGAAAGGAGCAACGCACAAGCAATGAATCCTGCTCGCAATTGGAACGCATACCCGTAAATGATCCAAAGATGGATCGAAATGGGAAATGTCCCATCACCTTACTTCGGTTCTACTTCCTCATCATCTACCTTGCCTAGCTTGCCATGCACTATGGAACAAGCTTTTGCAGCCTTTGTATTTTATATGTCTAGAGAGTTAAGCATTGTGAAAGATGCTACTGATGAGATATCGGATATTCTGAAGAGAGAGCCTCAAATAGAGGAGAATAAGGTAGAGATAGAACTTTTGACTGTTGAACTATCAGTAACTGACCAGGTCCATAACCTTCTGGTGGATCGTGTGACACATTTGGAGACGAGGGTGGACACCTCGGACAATGACATGGAAGGAGTTCTTGAGAGAGTGGCTGCTCTGGAAGCTCAGCTACATGTAGAAAATCACACTGCTGAAGGTCTTCAAGAGAGGGTGACTCACTTGGAAGCCCAACTGCAAGCCGCTCTATTTCCTGAGGAGATTCCACTTTCTGATGGCGAGGAGGAGCCCTTTGAGGAGGAGCCCTTTGAGGAGGAGCCCTTTGAGGAAGAGCCCTTCGAGGAGGAGCCCTTCGAGGAGGAACCGGTGGAGATAGAAGATGCACAATCGTATGTTTCTTCCGATGATGAAGATGCATGATGATCTTCCTATTCTATCTTCCTTTTCATGTCTGTTTTTGCTTATGTTATTTCTCTTTTCAAACCTAGATGGGTAAGGTTGTTCCCATTCAATAAAAGCATGAGAAGTTTAATGTTTGAGTTATTTATTTTGTAGCCTTACAATTTATTTAATTTTCAAAATATTAGATGTTGTATCTTCTTACTCATACCTGAATAATGTTTAATATACGATATATTTCTCATTGTTTTTCATTTGTGATTGTGAAGAATCATGTCAGGGAGAGGACGCGGAGGTCGTGCCGGTGGTCGAGGTACCATTAACATATGGCAGCAGAGCTAGCGGCACTAATAAATGATAGTGTGGCGGAGGCTCTAGCAGCACAGAATGCTGCAGGTAAATGCTTTAGCTATTGACTAATAATGTCAATCCATCTTCTAAAAACATCTTCCTAAACCCTATAATCCCAATCCTATTTTGTTTCTAAATCCAAGCCAGCAAAACCAGCAGAATCAGCAACCAGCCTGCACTTTCAAGGCATTCATGGATTGTAAGCCCCACGCCTTTAGTGGAGTTGAAGGAGCCGTTGGACTACTTCGTTGGTTTGAGAAGGTAGAATCCGTGATTGCCATGTGCAACTGCCCCGTGGATAATCAGGTAAAGTTTGTCGCCGGAACTTTGGAGGGCCCGGCTCTCACATGGTGGAACGCCCAGGTCCAAATGTTGGGTCTGGCCATGGAAAATGGACTCCCGTGGGAGGAATTTAAATCAATGATGAAGGAGGAATATTGTCCTCGCGATGAAATCCATAAGTTAGAGGGAGAGTTTTGGAACCTAAAGATGGAGGGTTCTGAAATTGAACTCTACACCACACGTTCACATGAACTTGCTACTATGTGCCCGCATATGGTGACCCCTGATTACAAGAGAATTGAGCTTTACATTGGAGGTCTAGTGCCTCAAATACAAAGCATGGTTACTTCATCCAATCTAGCCACTGTCCAACAAACTATCCGACTTGCCCATAAGTTAACCTATCAGGCGGTGACTCAAGGGACTATACCACCGAGAGGTTCGGTCTCTAAACCCATCGACAATCACAAACGCAAGTTTGATCACCATTCCAACACCCACACCCACTCCAACTCTCACTCCAAAGGACCCCAACCCAACCAACCCCGGTTTAATCAACCACAGCAGCAGCGTAGGTTTGAGCCTACAAAGAACTTCAACCAGTCGACCTCTTCAGGTCAAAACCAGGGTGGTTACGCGGGAAAGTCTCCGAAGTGTAGCAAGTGCAACTTCCATCACTTTGGGTTTTGCAATCGTTGCCAGAGGTGTGGAAAAATAGGTCATGCTGCCAAGGATTGTAGGGGTGAGTTACAAACTAAACAACCTTTTCAACAACCTGGATCCACAAGGGGTTGTTTTGAGTGCGGAAAGGAAGGACATATTCGGAAGATTTATCATCAATTGAAGAAAGGGGGTAATGGAAACCACAACCCTAACCAGAATAACAATGCCAATGGTGGTAACATTGGCAATGGTGGAGGAAATGGTGCGAAGGGACGAGCCTTCGTGCTAGGATCTGGAGAAGCCCATTACGATCATAATGTAGTCACCGGTAAGTTCCTCTTAAATAATTACTTTGCTTCTGTCCATTTTGACACTGGTGCTAGTATATAATAGAGATAGCTGATGGCCAACTCTGTTAGAAGCTAAGTATATAATAGAGATAGCTGATGGCCAAATAATTAAGGCAACTCACATTCTTAAGGGATGTAAGCCTGAGCTAGCTAGACATATATTTGATATCGACCTTATGCCGGTCACACTTGGTAGTTTTGATGTAATTGTTGGCATGGATTGGCTATCTAAAAACCAAGCTGAAATTATCTGTCGTGAGAAGATTGTTCGTATTCCTCTCCCGAGTGGAGAAACCCTTTCCGTTCAAGGCGACAGAGTTGGTGCAGTCATGGGCATCATATCTTTTATGAAAGCATAAAAATGCCTTCGAAAGGGGCATACGGCTATTTTGGCTCTCGTCGCTGAGCAGCCATCAGAAGAGAAGAAGATTGAAGATATTCCCATCGTTCGTGAATTCTAGGAAGTATTTCTCGAGGATCTGCCTGGTCTGTCACCGCACCGTCAAATTGAATTCCAAATTGATCTAGCACCCGGAGCAACACCGATTGCTCGGGCACCTTACAGACTGGCACCCAGTGAATTACAAGAGTTTTCCACTCAATTGCAAGATTTGTTAGATAAAGGTTTCATCCGACCTAGTTCACCGCCGTGGGGAGCTCCGGTACTATTTGTTAAGAAGAAGGACGGGACTTTCCGTATATGTATTGACTATCGGGAGCTGAATAAAGTCACAATCAAGAACCGCTACCCTTTGCCTCGCATAGATGACCTCTTTGATCAACTCCAAGGATCAAGTTTCTATTCCAAAATAGATCTTAGGTTCGGCTACCATCAGTTAAGAGTTCGAGAAGAGGATATCTCTAAAACTACATTCAGAACAAGGTACGACCATTACGAGTTTATGGTCATGCCTTTCGAATTAACCAACGCACCTGCGGTATTCATGAACCTCATGAACCGTGTGTGTAAGCCTTACCTTGACCAATTCGTTATCGTCTTCATCGACGACATCCTCATTTATTCCAAGAACAAGGAAGAACATGAGGAACATCTACGCCTAATTTTGGAATTACTTAAGCAAGAGCAACCGTATGCTAAGTTTTCCAAGTGTGAATTCTGGATCCGGGAAGTTCAGTTTCTAGGGCATGTGGTTAACGAGAAAGGAATACATGTTGACCCATCAAAGATAGAAGCCATCAAGAATTGGGCAGCACCGACGACTCCGACTGAGGTGCGACAATTTTTGGGATTGGCCGGATATTACCGTCGATTCATCAAAGGATTTTCAAAAATTGCACAACCTCTCACTGCCTTAACTCAAAAGGTTAAAGCCTATAATTGGGGCGATAACCAAGAGTCAGCATTCCAACATCTTAAACAGAAACTTTGCAGTGCACCTATTCTAGCTCTTCCGGAAGGAATCGATGATTTTGTGGTGTATTGTGATGCATCTATTCAGGGTCTGGGTTGTGTCTTAATGCAACGCGAAAAGGAGATCGCATACGCTTCACGTCAACTAAAGGTCCACGAGAGAAACTACACCACTCATGACTTAGAGTTGGGAGCCATAGTCTTCGCACTTAAGATATGGAGACACTACTTGTACGGTACCAAATGCACCATCTATACCGATCACAAGAATCTTCAGCACATTTTCGAGCAGAAAGAGTTGAACATGCGACAGCGTCGTTGGGTAGAACTCTTAAACGATTATGACTGTGCGATCCGGTACCACCCGGGTAAAGCTAATATTGTAGCTGATGCCCTAAGTCGAAAAGAAACAAAACCCAAATGAGTTCGAGCATTACAGCTCACTATTCACCCCGAATTACCTGACAAAATCCGTAGTGCTCAACTCGAAGCCCTAAAAGAAGAAAACCTACCACTGGAAGGTACACGCGGTATGGAAGCACAACTTGAGGTCAAATCTGACGGTATTCGCTACTTCGCCGAGCGAATATGGGTTCCAGTATTCGGAAACCTAAGGGAACTAGTTATGGACGAGTCTCATAAATCTCGTTACTTGATACATCCAGGTTATGACAAAATGTACCATGATCTAAAGGTGCTATATTGGTGGCCGAAGATGAAGGCCGATATAGCCACCTATGTTAGTAAGTGTCTGACTTGCGCGAAGGTCAAAGTTGAATATCAAAAACCATCCGGTCTTCTCCAACAACCAGAAATTCCCATGTGGAAATGAAAACAAATATCCATGGACTTCATCACCAAATTACCACGAACTCCTACCGGATGTGATACCATTTGGGTAATTATTGATCGGCTAACAAAGTCCGCTTACTTCTTAGCAATCAAGGAGACCGACAAAATGGATAAGCTTACTCGTACTTACTTGAAAGAAATAGTCTCTCGGCACGGGGTGCCAATCTCTATCATTTCGGATCGTGATGCACGATTCACTTCTCATTTCTGGCAGTCGTTACATAAAGCTTTAGGCACGCGTCTAGATATGAGCACATCATACCATCCTCAAACGGATGGCCAAACAGAACATACTATTCAAACGCTGGAGGACATGCTATGAGCTTGTGTGATCGATTTCGGTAACACTTGGGGAGTCTCACCTACCGTTGGTGGAGTTCTCCTACAACAACAGTTATCACACTAGCATCAAGGCAGCTCCATTTGAAGCACTTTATGGACGGAAATGCCGTTCTCCTATTTGTTGGACCGAGGTTGGGGATAGCCAACTTACAGGTCCTGAACTTGTATTTGAAACTTCCGAAAAGATCATTCAAATTAGAAACCGTATGGCGACAGCTCGTGATCGTCAAAAGAGCTGTGCCGACAAGCGTCGTAAACCCTTAGAGTTTCAAATAGGTGACATGGTCTTACTCAAAGTCTCACCTTGGAAAGGTGTCATTCATTTCGGGAAACGAGGGAAACTGAATCCTCGTTATGTTGGACCATTCAAGATAATGAAGAGAATCGGACGAGTAGCGTATCAACTGGACTTACTTGAAGGACTTAGTGGTGTACACAACGTCTTTCACGTCTCAAATTTGAAGAAATGTCTAGCAGACGAATCTCTCGCGGTTCCTCTTGAGGAACTACACATTGATGAACAGTTGCGAGGATCAGATGATGCGTAAATATCCTAATCTGTTCAAGCACTCCGCGTCAAATTCTTAAGGTACTATTTTAATTTTCGGGACGAAAATTCTTTCAACTAGGGGATGATGTGATATCTCGGAAAAAAAAAAATTTATTATTATTATTATTTAATTTTCGGGATGAAAATTCTTTCAACTAGGGGATGATGTGACAATCCGACTTTTCATGTTAACTCCGTTAACAATCCCATTAAATTTTCTGTTAAAAACTTAACCCCGTTAAATAAATCCAGTTAAATCTTAACAAAAATTAAACCCCAAGGACCAATTCTGTCATTTCCTGATCTCAAACTTCAGGGACTAATCCTGCCAAATCCCTAAACTCAATATGTTGACTATTGAAAGTCAAAATTGACGAATTTTTGTTCCTGTTGACTTTTAAAAGTCAAAATCACATCAATCGATCCAAAAGATTTGAATTCCAATCGAAATTTGATCAAATCGTAACAGAAGTTACATGTTAATGACATTTACGGTCATCATTGCGGTGTTAATCATCTTCATTGCCGAATTAAACTCAAATAATGGAAATTAAACTCATAACCGTCGATCCCATTACTCCATACCAACTGAATTCGGCCAATTCATCCGTCTTTCTCCCAATTGAGCACCTGCACACGCTAAATGAACCTCACAAAAGAAATTCCACTTATCAATTTGATCAGAACCGCGACAGGAATCACTAGAGGGCAAGGAGTCATCGTCGGAATACGTTTTAGTGGAAATCTGTCAATCCGATATCGTTTCAGGTAATCAAATACGCCTTTAGTTTCGTTTTCTGGTCTACAACTAAAGCCCTAATTTAATTTGGACACATAGCATCGAATTAAGCACGAACCCGTATCTAGGGTTCATTTGATTTCGGTTTAATCGAACCCTATTCTAAACGTATTATTAATCCAATCAATTCACATCTGTAGATTCGCAACAACTCACGGAGTAAAAACCCTTTATCAATTTAACATTCCATTATCGAAATCTACATGAACCAGATTCTAGGGATCATGAGAAACCGGTTGAATCGATCACCACATTAAACCCTGTTTTAATCCAATTAACCCACACCTTTAGACTCGTACTAATGTGTGTAATGAAAGCCCTATGATTATATGAAATTATAACATCGAATTTGACCCGATCCAGATCTAGTGTTTGTTCATAAAAACATTTTGGGGATTTTAACACTACCAGCTTTTTAAATGGAATTAAACCATTCCAGTGGCTTCGCAAGGTCCTAATCATTGAAAGCCCTCATATTCCAACCGGTTTCATCATCGGATTCCATCAAATTGATTCTGTGTTCAAGACTAGAGTTTCGGCAATTGATTTGGAAATTTAACAACCCTATATTTGATGATTTTCAAATTAAACTCTCGCACACACTCGTCTATACTCGATTTTAAAAACCCCTGAGCTTTGGATTCGAATCTTGATCGATTTGGTGGGTTTTGGGACTGGTTTTGGCTCGGTTACGATGGGGGAGAAGAACACGCTGGAGTGGATTGTTAAAACAATTTAATCCGGGTATCTATTGCGATACCCTAGCGGGCGGGACTGGTTAGTAACTTGTGCGTGTGTGGGAGAGACCCGGGTTCGAGACCTGGCTCCCACATCTTTTTTTTTACAGTTTTTTATAATATTTAATTAATAAAAATCAAACCCTATAATATTATACTATTATATAAATGTGCTTTAGCCCGGGAAACAACTCGTAGGCTCGGGATTGAATTATGAACATATTTTTATTATTCCCACTTTATATCAACAAAAGAAATAATATGTTTATATTTTTTTAAACCGTAAATTTGTATAAAATAATATGTTATATTATTTTCATCCCGTGACAAGTCCTATTAAATAATATAAATATATATATATATATATATATATATATATATATATATATTATTTTGTATCGTTTTATAACTCGTGGGACGTTTAAACTATTTAATAATATAATTAGTTATATTATTTACTCGTAGATATATATATTATTATTTTTCTCAATTTTTGTGAATGACAAAACACCCGGTTATATTCATTATTATTCGTGTCATTCGTCGCGTAAGGAAATTCCTAACTCCGTGGACACTTTCGTCCACTCTTGAATATTAGAGCGTTTCGTTAAGACGTTTCTCATTCCGTGTCGCTGTCACTATTCCCATTTTTATCCCTAATTTATGTGTTTATAATTTTAGGGCATTCGTAAGTCATTTGAGACTTACACTCGTGGTTTCAACGTACCTCTAGTGTGAAACTACCTTCAACGCAATGCAGGTGAATTTTCACGGCCACTTTTTACTATTTTTAACTTGGGGGAGAAAACATGATTAAACAATTCTGGAATTTTGTAATCCGTATGATATCCATGTTAAAACTAAGCGTAACACGGTATCACAGAAAGTCCTCAACTTACATCGGACCGTTAATATAGATCTTAGCGAGGTAATATTTAGTAGTACTACTGGGTTTGACAAATCCCACCCGCGTTAGTCGCGCTAACTCGATTAGATATCGAACGGGTGAAATGTTAGCCTACTCACACCGCCAGTGTTGATAGACCTGGCAAGAGGCAATAAACAAACAGTCAGCTTCGGTTGCGAGCGCTTGAGCTGAACATGAACATAGGTTAGCTACCTATAGATACATACTGAATGAACATAAATTTGGTAAACGCTTATTTACATATATTGAAACATGTGCACTCACCAACCTTGTGTTGACATATTTTCTTACATGTTTTCTCAGGTCGCTAAGATATGACACAGGTGCACATTAGGGCATGCATGGGATTCAACTACTTTGATTTTGACTTATTTATATTTGTTTGGATTATTTTATTGTACTTGGTTTGGTTGGACGTTTTGGACTTTGGACTTTGGTTTTGGGCGCGAGTATTTTGCGCATTTACTTTCTTTACGCTTCTGCATTGAAACTCTGATTAGTATGATATTTTCATTTTGAGTCCCATGTAGAGTCGTTCAAAGTAACTAATGTCTGAGATCCTGGTTCGTCACTTCCCAAATGGTAAAACTCCGTTAGTTGAAATTGGGGGTGTGATAATAGAAAAATTAGTATTTTATATTTATTTATAGGTTAAATGCATTATAAATAGATGTTTCTATGTTCGACAGTTTATACGTTTTAGAAATCCTTGAATATCATATTCTAAATGTTCGTAGTCGATCGGATTCATGGTAATCAATCTGAATGAAAGACTGTTGTGAATTGGATGATTGGTTCATTAGGAATGAAAGTCCAAGTAGTTAGATATCATATTCACATATAATCATTAGAGAATGATTATTGGACGTAACTCGTTTCAAAAATATCTTCATGGATCATGGTCTTGAGAAGTTTTGAATGTTGTAAGATCAGACGATCCTCGACCAGAGGTACATACTAGAACTAACTCTTACTGAAGTTTGTTCTTTAATATTATCTAACGATGTACCTTAATAGGCAGTAATAAGGGTATGATTAGGAATGAATCTGAAGTTAAGTGGGGGTTGTACGAAGGAATTCTGTTCTCTTTTAAAATTAGGAGTTGGACATTCTGGCGCCCTTGTTGATTCGAACTGGTATAAATCGCGTGGTCACGCACAAACTAAAGAGTAGTTTGTTTAGACCAATTCAAATTGGAGAACGAGAACAAGAATAGTTGAACCACATATGAGAAGTGACTTGTATCCATGTCTCATGTTCAACGAATGTCCTAAACAGAAAGGATACATAGATATGTTTGCCATTTCTATAGTACTTGGTTAAGTAAAGGTTACTTGAACACAAAGAATTAGTTGACGATTATAAATACGTCATACCTTGTTAGGGGCAGTGAGATGCAGCTAGGCGTCCACCACTGTCTACGTTGACCCGATTAATCGATGAATCGTCCAAGTGGGAGATTGTTTGATATTAGATGTCCGGTCATCGTTAATATCAACGTTCTATCGTGGTACGATCCGAAGAGTTATACTTTGGGAAAAGAACAAATCATAGCGTTTAATTGTTAAACGTTATTTCACGAAACACATATTCGTATTCGGTGGATTAAATATCTAGAAATATTTATTAATTACGTTGTATATAATTATTTAGAATAATTAAATCTAACGATAGACGGAATGAGATATTATATATAATGGTTATATATATATTTAAGGGGTTCTTTTATATTTAATGGTTAAATATGAATCATGTACGGATTACGCGAGTTTTGTTATGATTAGTGTAATTATAAACTATGGGGACTATAATTGATTGAGTGTTAATTAGTTAGTATCACACCCCCAATTTCAACTAACAGAGTTTTATCGTTTAGGAAGTGACGAACCAGGATCTCAGATATTAGTTACTTTGAACGACTCTACATGGGACTCAAAATGAAAATATCATACTAATCAAAGTTTCAATGCGGAAGCGTAAAGAAAATAAATTCACAAAACACACGCGCCCAAAACCAAAGTCCAAAACATCCAACCAAACCAAGTACAATAAAATAATGCAGACAAAAATAAATAAGTCATAATCAAAGTAGTTGAATCACATGCATGCCCTAACGTGCACCTGTGTCTTATCTTAGCGACCTGAGAAAACATGTAAGAAAATATGTCAACACGAGGTTGGTGAGTTCACATGTTTCAATATATGTAAATAAGCGTTTACCAGATTTATGTTCATTCAGTATGTATCTATAGGTAGCTAACCTATGCTCATGTTTAACTCAAGCGCTCGCAACCGAAGCTGACTGTTTGTTTATTGCCTCCTGCCAGGTCTATCAACACTGGCGGTGTGAGTAGGCTAACATTTCACCCGTTCGATATCTAATCGAGTTAGTGCGACTAACGCGGGTGGGATTTGTCAAACCCAGTAGTACTACTAAATATTACCTCGCTAAGATCCATATTAACGGTCCGATATAAGTTGAGGACTTTCTGTGATAGCGTGTTACGCTTAGTTTTAACATTGATATCATAAGAATTACAAAATCTCAAAATAGTTTAATCATGTTTTCTCCCCCAAGTTAAAACAGTAAAAAGGAGACGTGAAAACTCACCTGCGTTGCATTGTAGTAGGTAGTATCACACAAAGGATAAGTTAGAACCACGTGTGTAAGTCTCAAACGACTTAAGAATGCCCTAAAAATATAAACACATAAATTAGGGATAAAAATGGGAATTGTGACAGCGACACGGAATGATAAACGTCTTAACGAAACGTTCTAATATTCAAGAGTGGACGAAAGTGTCCACGGAGTTAGGAATTACCTTACGCGACGAATGGTACAAATAATAATGAATAGAACCGGGTGTTTTGTCATTCACAAAAATTAAGAAAAATAATAGTACATATCTACGATTAAATAATATAACAAATTATATTATTAAATAGTTTAAACGTCCCACGAGGTATAAAACGATACGAAATAATATATACATATATATATTATTTAATAGGATTTGTCACGGGATGAAAATAATATAAACATATTATTTCTTTTGTTCATAATAACGATAATATTTTATTTATAAAAGTGGAAATAATAAAAATATGTTAATAATTCAAACCCGAGCCTACGGGTTGTTTCCCGGGCTAAAACACATTTATATACTAATATAATATTATAGGGTTTGATTTTTATTAATTAAATATTATAGAAAACTGTTCAAAAAAAGATGTGGGAGCCCGGCCTCGAACCCGGGTCTCTCCCACACACGCACAAGTCACTAACCAGTCCCACCTGCTAGGGTATCGCGATGGATACCTGGACTAAATTCTTTTAACATCCAGGCTCAAGTAGTTTTCCTCTCAAATCCACTCGCAATCGAAACCCGGCACTGATCCATCTATTCCGGTGGTAATCGATCGAAACAGTAGTGGGGTTTTGATAATCGATTTGAGGCGGTCCTGTGGTTAAGTTTAATTTCAAAATCTTCATGTTTAAGTTGTTTAATTTCAGAAAGAAAGGCCGTAACCCTAGATTATGAACACTGAATCGATTTGAGATATTCTGATAATAAAATTTGATAGAATCATAGGGCTTTTAACAAAAACGACATTGCGAATCTGATGATGTGGTTTAATTTTATTTCTTTTGAGTTTAAGATTTAAAACCCCAAATCGTTTCCAGGATGAACCCTAATTACTGGATCAAAATCAATTCGATGATGGAAGCCCGATATTTCATAGGGCTTTCACTCTACAGGCGATTACGAGTCTAATGGTATAATTAAATTTGATTTAATACGGTTTAGGGTTGACTTCGACAATCTGGTTTCATAAGAACCCTAGATTACGGGTTACAATGATTCTGATAATAAAACATCAAATTGACAGAGGGCTTTCAAAGAAAATGGTATTGCGAATCGAACTGTATGGGTTAATTGAATTATGATTGAGTCTAGACTAGGGTTCGATTAAACCGGTCAGTGATGAACCCTAGATTACAGATTTCGATCGAATTGATAATGTAAGCCCTGGTAATGATAGGGATTTCATTCTATGGATAAAAACGACAGTGTGAGTGCAAGCAATTACCAGAAATGTTGTCGGATTGATGGTGATCGACTGAAACTGATGCCGACAGCGACTGAGTTGGTCTCCGACAACTTCGGGCTTGAATCCGGTTGAATTGGAATGTGCAACAATTTCAAATGTGTTCGCTTAGTGTGTGCAGATGATTCATTTGTGAGATTAACATCAAGTTTAACCGAATTCGAGAGTCAAATAATATTGTCGACGATTTTAAGTTAATACGTATTAATTCGGTTTAATTTCAGTATAATGGTGATGATTAAGTCTTAATTAAGTTCGTTTAAGGCTTGATTGTATACGACGGTTACAAATTCCGGTATACATCGATCATGAATGTGAATTGAGATCAAAATGTTGCAGGTTTGACTCCAAGAAGTCAAACAAAATCAAGAACTTGCTATTTACCGAATTAGTCCTTGTAATTTCTGTTTATGGGTTTAAAAATGGGCAGGAATGGTCCTTAGGGTTTAGGTTTGGTTAGTTAGGTTAAGTTTAGGTTAGTTTGACTTTATAAAGGTTAACAAGGACAATTATAGGTAAATTACAAGTTTGGCCCTTCAAGTTTTTATATGTTTGAGTTTGAATAAAGGCAGGATTAGTCCCTAGGGTTTGGTTTAGAGTTAAATAGGTTAATATTTAACTGGATTTGCTAACGGAAATACTGAAAAAGTCCGAATTGTCACATCATCCCCTAGTTGAAAGAATTTTTGTCCCGAAAATTAAAATAAATAAATAAAAATTTCCCGGGATATCACATCATCCCCTAGTTGAAAGAATTTTCGTCCCGAAAATTAAATAGTACCTTAAGAATTTGACGCGGAGTGCTTGAACAGATTAGGATATTTGCGCATCATCTGATCCTCGCGGTCCCACGTGAATTCCGGTCCGCGTTTCGAGTTCCAACGAGCTCTGACAATAGGGATTTTGCTTTAAAGTTTTAACTTCCCTATCCATAATTTCCACGGGTTCTTCGATGAAACGTAACTGTTTATCAATGTGTAGTTCCTCCTCAGGAACTGCGAGTGATTCGTCTGCTAGACATTTCTTTAAATTTGAGACGTGAAAGACGTTGTGTACACCACTAAGTCCTTCAGGTAAATACAGTTGATAAGCTACTCGTCCGATTCTCTTCATTATCTTGAATGGTCCAACATAACGAGGATTCAGTTTGCCTCGTTTCCCGAATCGAATGACACCTTTCCAAGGTGAGACTTTGAGTAAGACCATATCACCTATTTGAAACTCTAAGGGTTTACGACGCTTGTCGGCATAGCTCTTTTGACGATCACGAGCTGCCGCCATACGGTTTCTAATTTGAACGATCTTTTCGGAAGTTTCAAATACAAGTTCAGGACCTGTAAGTTGACTATCCCCAACTTCGGTCCAACAAATAGGAGAACGACATTTCCGTCCATAAAGTGCTTCAAATGGAGCTGCCTTGATGCTAGTGTGATAACTGTTGTTGTAGGAGAACTCCACCAACGGTAGGTGAGACTCCCCAAGTGTTACCGAAATCAATCACACAAGCTCATAGCATGTCCTCCAGCGTTTGAATAGTATGTTCTGTTTGGCCATCCGTTTGAGGATGGTATGATGTGCTCATATCTAGACGCGTGCCTAAAGCTTTATGTAACGACTGCCAGAAACGAGAAGTGAATCGTGCATCACGATCCGAAATGATAGAGATTGGCACCCCGTGCCGAGAGACTATTTCTTTCAAGTAAGTACGAGTGAGCTTATCCATTTTGTCGGTCTCTTTGATTGCTAAGAAGTGAGCGGACTTTGTTAACTGATCAACAATTACCCAAATGGTATCACATCCGGTAGGAGTTCGTGTTAATTTGGTGATGAAGTCCATGGATATTTGTTCCCATTTCCACATAGGGATTTCTGGTTGTTGGAGAAGACCGGATGGTTTTTGATATTCAACTTTGACCTTCGAACAAGTTAGACACTTACTAACATAGGTGGCTATATCGGCCTTCATCTTCGGCCACCAATATAGCACCTTTAGATCATGGTACATTTTGTCGTAACCTGGATGTATCAAGTAACGAGATTTATGAGACTCGTCCATAACTAGTTCCCTTAGGTTTCCGAATACTGGAACCCATATTCGCTCGGCGAAGTAGCGAATACCGTCAGATTTGACTTCAAGTTGTTCTTCCATACCGCGTGTACCTTCCAGCGGTAGGTTTTCTTCTTTTAGGGCTTCGAGTTGAGCACTACGGATTTTTTCAGGTAATCCGGGGTGAATAGTAAGCTGTAATGCTCGAACTCGTTTGGGTTTCGTTTCCTTTCGACTTAAGGCATCAGCTACAACATTAGCTTTACCCGGGTGGTACCGGATCGCACAGTCATAATCGTTTAAGAGTTCGACCCAACTACGCTGTCGCATGTTCAACTCTTTCTGTTCGAAGATATGCTGAAGACTCTTGTGATCGGTATAGATGGTGCACTTGGTACCGTACAAGTAATGTCTCCATATCTTAAGTGCGAAAACTACGGCTCCCAACTCTAAGTCATGAGTGGTGTAGTTTCTCTCGTGGAACTTTAGTTGACGTGAAGCGTATGCGATCATCTTTTCGCGTTGCATTAAGACACAACCCAGACCTTGAATAGATGCATCACAATACACCACAAAATCATCGGTTCCTTCCGGAAGAGCTAGAATGGGTGCACTGCAAAGTTTCTGTTTAAGACGTTGGAATGCTGACTCTTGGTTATCGCCCCAATTATAGGCTTTACCCTTTTGAGTTAAGGCAATGAGAGGTTGAGCAATTTTTAAAAATCCTTCGATGAATCGACGGTAATATCCGGCCAATCCCAGAAATTGTCGCACCTCAGTCGGAGTCGTCGGTGCTACCCAATTCTTGATGGCTTCTATCTTGGATGGGTCGACATGTATTCCTTTCTCGTTAACCACATGCCCTAGAAACTGAACTTCCCGGATCCAGAATTCACACTTAGAAAACTTAGTATACAGTTGCTCTCGCTTAAGTAATTCCAAAATTAGGCGTAGATGTTCCTCATGTTCTTCCTTGTTCTTGGAATAAATGAGGATGTCGTCGATGAAAACGATATCGAATTGGTCAAGTTAAGGCTTACACACACGGTTCATGAGGTCCATAAATACCGCAGGTGCGTTGGTTAATCCGAAAGGCATGACCATAAACTCGTAATGGTCGTACTTTGTTCTGAATGCAGTTTTAGAGATATCCTCTTCTCGGATTCTTAACTGATGGTAGCCGGACCTAAGATCTATTTTGGAATAGAAACTTGATCCTTGGAGTTGATCAAAGAGGTCATCTATGTGAGGCAAAGGGTAGCGATTCTTGATTGTGACTTTATTCAGCTCTCGGTAGTCAATACACATACGGAAAGTCCCGTCCTTCTTCTTAACAAATAGTACCGGAGCTCCCCACAGCGATGAACTAGGTCGGATGAAACCTTTATCCAACAAATCTTGCAATTGAGTGGACAACTCTTGTAATTCACTAGGTGCCAGTCTGTAAGGTGCCCGAGCAATCGGTGCTGCTCCGGGTGCTAGATCAATTTGGAATTCAACTTGACGGTGCGATGACAATCCAGGTAGATCCTCGGGAAATACTTCCAAGAATTCACGAACGATGGGAATATCTTCAATCTTCTTCTCTTCTGATGGCTGCTCAGCAACGAGAGCCAAAATAGCCGTATGCCCCTTCCGAAGGCATTTTTGTGCTTTCATAAAAGATATGATGCCCATGACTGCACCAACTCTTTCACCCTGAACGGAAAGGATTTCTTCATTCGGGAAAGGAATACGAACAATCTTCTCATGACAGATAATTTCAGCTTGGTTTTTAGATAGCCAATCCATGCCGACAATTACATCAAACTACCAAGTGTAACCGGCATAAGGTCGATATCAAATATATGTTTATCTAGCTCAAGCTTACATTCCTTAAGAATGTGAGTTGCTTCAATTATTTGGCCATCAGCTATCTCTATTATATACTTAGCTTCTAACAGAGTTTGAGTTCCTTTTATCATATCACTAAGTTTCTTAGATATAAAACTTCTATCAGCACCAGTGTCAAAAATGACAGAAGGAAAGTAATTATTTAAGAAAAACTTACCAGTGACCACATTATGATCGTAACGAGCTTCTCCAGATCCTAGCACGAAGGAATCGTCCCTTCGCACCATTTCATCCACCATTGCCATTGTTACCACCATTGACATTGTTATTCTAGTTAGGGTTGTGGTTTCCATTACCCCCTTTCTTCAATTGAGGACAATTCTTCTGAATATGTCCTTCCTTTCCACACTCAAAACAACCACTTGTGGATCCAAGTTGTTGAAAAGGTTGTTTAGCTTTTAACTCACCCCTACAATCCTTGGCAGCATGACCTATTTTGCCACACCTCTGGCAACGATTGCAAAACCCGAAGTGGTGGAAGTTGCACTTGTTACACTTCGAAGACTTCCCCGCGTAACCACCCTGGTTTTGACCTGAAGAGGTCGACTGGTTGAAGTTCTTAGTAGGCTCAAACCTACGCTGCTGCTACTGCGGTTGATTAAACTGGGGTTGGTTGGGTTGGGGTCCTTTGGAGTGAGAGTTGGAGTGGTTGTGGGTGTTGGAATGGTGATCAAACTTGCGTTTGTGATTGTCGGTGGGTTTAGAGACCGAACCTCTCGGAGGTAGAGTCCCTTGAGTCACTGCCCGATCGGTTAACTTATGGGCAAGTCGGATAGTTTGTTGGATAGTGGCAGGATTGGATGAAGTAACCATGCTTTGTATTTGAGGCACTAGACCTCCAATGTAAAGCTCAATTCTCTTGTAATCAGGGGTCACCATATGCAGGCACATAGTAGCAAGTTCATGTGAACGTGTGGTGTAGAGTTCAATTTCAGAACCCTCCATCTTTAGGTTCCAAAACTCTCCCTCTAACTTCTGCATTTCATCGCGAGGACAGTATTCATCCTTCAACATTGATTTAAATTCCTCCCACGGGAGTCCATTCGCCATGGCCAAACCCAACATTTGGACCTGGGCGTTCCACCATGTGAGAGTCGGGCCCTCCAAAGTTTCGGCGATAAACTTTACCTGATTAGCCACGGGGCAGTTGCACATGGAAATCACCGATTCAACCTTCTCAAACCAACAAAGTAGTCCAACGGCTCCTTCAGCTCCACTAAAGGCGTGGGGCTTACAATCCATGAATGTCTTGAAAGTGCAGGCTGGTTGTTGATTTTGTTGGTTTTGCTGGCCTAGATATAGAAAAATATAGGATTGGATATATAGGGTTTAGGAAGATGTTTTTAGAAGATGGATTGACATCATTAGTCAATAGTTAAAGCATTTACCTGCAGCATTTTATGCTGCTAGAGCCTCCGCCGCACTATCGTTTATTAGTGCCGCTAGCTCTGATGCCGTCATGTTAATGGTACCTCGACCACCGGCACGACCTCCGCGTCCTCTCCCTGGCATGATTCTTCACAATCACAAATGAAAAAAAACATTGAGAAATATATCGCATATTAAACATTATTCAGGTATGAGTAAGAAGATACAACATCTAATATTTTGAAAATTAAATAAATTGTAAGGCTACAAAATAAATAACTCAAACATTAAACTTCTCATGCTTTTATTGAATGGGAACAACCTTACCTATCTAGGTTTAAAAGAGAATAACATAAGCAAAGACATGCATGAAAAGGAAGATAGATAGGAAGATCATCAAACATCTTCATCATCGGAAGAAACATACGATTGTGCATCGTCTATCTCCACCGGTTCCTCCTCCAAGGGCTCCTCCTCGAAGGGCTCTTCCTCAAAGGGCTCCTCCTTAAAGGGCTCCTCCTCAAAGGGCTCCTCCTCGCCATCAGAAAGTGGAATCTCCTTAGGAAATAGAGCGGCTTGCAGTTGGGCTTCCAAGTGAGTCACCCTCTCTTGAAGACCTTCAGCAGTGTGGTTTGCTACATGTAGCTAAGCTTCCAGAGCAGCCACTCTCTCCGGAACTCCTTCCATGTCATTGTCCGAGGTGTCCACCCTCATCTCCAAATGTGTCACACGATCCACCAGAAGGTTATGGACCTGGTCAGTTACTGCTAGTTCAGCAGTCAAAAGTTCTATTCCTACCTTATTCTCCTCTATTTGAGGCTCCCTCTTCAGAATATCTGGTATCTCATCAGTAGCATATTTCACAATGCTTAACTTTCTAGACATATAAAACACAAAGGCTGCAAAAGCTTGTTCCATAATACATGGCAAGCTAGGCAAGGTAGATGATGAGGAAGTAGAACCGAAGTAAGGTGATGGGACATTTCCCATTTCGATCCATCTTTGGATCATTTGTGGGTACGCATTCCAATTGCGAGCAGGATTCATTACTTGCGCACTGCTCGTTTCCCCCTGGTCAACTGAATAGTCACTGGAAGTAGTCCGGCGCCTTTTGGGCTGCGGGGATGATAGGATAGGTGCCTTATGTCTTAGTGACTTAGGTGATGGAGGTGGGGTTGACGACATGTTCCTGTAAAAACACATATAAGTGCCAAACATCCAAATGTTTATGACATATAACTAATGTGTGAGGTTATAGTCTAGTATGCAATCCTAGTTCTCTATAACCAATGGCTCTGATACCAATCTGTCACACCCCCAATTTCAACTAACGGAGTTTTACCGTTTGGGAAGTGACGAACCAGGATCTCAGACATTAGTTACTTTGAACGACTCTACATGGGACTAAAAATGAAAATATCATACTAATCAAAGTTTCAATGCGGAAGCGTAAAGAAAGTAAATGCGCAAAACACACGCGCCCAAAACCAAAGTCCAAAAGTCCAAAGTCCAAAACGTCCAACCAAACCAAGTACAATAAAATAATCCAAACAAATATAAATAAGTCAAAATCAAAGTAGTTGAATCCCATGCATGCCCTAATGTGCACCGGTGTCTTATTTTAGCGACCTGAGAAAACATGTAAGAAAATATGTCAACACAAGGTTGGTTAGTCCACATGTTTCAATATATGTAAATAAGCGTTTACCAGATTTATGTTCATTCAGTATGTATCTATAGGTAGCTAACCTATGTTCATGTTCAGCTCAAGCACTCGCAACCGAAGCTGACTGTTTGTTTATTGCCTCCTGCCAGGTCTATCAACACTGGCGGTGTGAGTAGGCTAACATTTCACCCGTTCGATATCTAATCGAGTTAGCGCGACTAACGCGAGTGGGATTTGTCAAACCCAGTAGTACTACTAAATATTACCTCGCTAAGATCCATATTAACGGTCCGATATAAGTTGAGGACTTTCTGTGATAGCGTGTTACACTTAGTTTTAACATTGATATCATAAGAATTACAAAATCTCAAAATTGTTTAATCATGTTTTCTCCCCAAATTAAAACAGTAAAAAGGGGCCGTGAAAACTAATATGCGTTGCGTTGTAGGTAGTATCACACAAATGATAAGTTGAAACCACGTGTGTAAGTCTCAAACGACTTACGAATGCCCTAAAATTATAAACACATAAATTAGGGATAAAAATGGGAATTGTGACAGTGACACGGAATGAGAAACGTCTTAACGAAACGTTCTAATATTCAAGAGTGGACGAAAGTGTCCACGGAGTTAGGAATTACCTTACGCGACGAATGGTACAAATAATAATGAATAGAACCGGGTGTTTTGTCATTCACAAAAATTAAGAAAAATAATAGTATATATCTACGATTAAATAATATAACTAATTATATTATTAAATAGTTTAAACGTCCCACGAGGTATAAAACGATACGAAATTATATATATATATATATATATATTATTTAATAGGATTTGTCACGGGATGAAAATAATATAAACATATTATTTCTTTTGTTAATAATAACGATAATATTTTATTTATAAAAGTGGAAATAATAAAAATATGTTAATAATTCAAACCCGAGCCTACGGGTTGTTTCCCGGGCTAAAACACATTTATATACTAATATAATATTATAGGGTTTGATTTTTATTAATTAAATATTATAGAAAACTGTTCAAAAAAAGATGTTGGAGCCCGGCCTCGAACCCGGGTCTCTCCCACACACGCACAAGTCACTAACCAGTCCCGCCAGCTAGGGTATCGCGATGGATACATGGACTAAATTCTTTTAACATCCAGGCTCAAGTGGTTTTCGTCCCAAATCCACTCGTTCAAAATCTTCATGTTTAAGTTTGTTTAATTTCAGAAAGAAAGGTCGTAACCCTAGATTATGAACACTGAATCGATTTGAGATGTTCTGATAATAAAATTTGATAGAATCATAGGGCTTTTAACAAAAACGACATTGCGAATCTGATGATGTGGTTTAATTTTATTTCTTTTGAGTTTAAGATTGAAAACCCCAAATCGTTTCCAGGATGAACCCTAATTACTGGATCAAAATCAATTCGATGATGGAAGCCCGATATTTCATAGGGATTTCACTCTACAGGTGATTACGAGTCTAATGGTATAATTAAATTTGATTTAAATACGGTTTAGGGTTGACTTCGACAATCTGGTTTCATAAGAACCCTAGATTACGGGTTACAATGATTCTGATAATAAAACATCAAATTGACAGAGGGCTTTCAAAGAAAATGGTATTACGAATCGAACTGTATGGGTTAATTGAATTATGATTGAGTATAGACTAGGGTTCGATTAAACCGGTCAGTGATGAACCCTAGATTACAGATTTTGATCGAATTGATAATGTAAGCCCTGGTAATGATAGGGCTTTCATTCTATGGATAAAAACGACAGTGTGAGTGCAAGCAATTACCAGAAATGTTGTCGGATTGATGGTGATCGACTGAAACTGATGCCGACAACGACTGAGTTGGTTTTCGGCAACTTCGGGCTTGAATCCGGTTGAATTGGAATGTGCAACAGCTTCAAATGTGTTCGTTTAGTGTGTGCAGATGATTCGTTTGTGAGATTAACATCAAGTTTAATCGAATTCGAGAGTCAAATAATATTGTCGACGGTTTTAAGTTAATACATAATAATTCGGTTTAATTTCAGTATAATGGTGATGATTAAGTCTTAATTAAGTTCGTTTAAGGCTTGATTGTATACGACGGTTACAAATTCCGGTATACATCGATCATGAATGTGAATTGAGATCAAAATGTTGCGGGTTTGACTCTAAGAAGTCAAACAAAATCAAGAACTTGCTATTTACCGAATTAGTCCTTGTAATTTCTGTTTATGGGTTTAAAAATGGGCAGGAATGGTCCTTAGGGTTTAGGTTTGGTTAGTTAGGTTAAGTTTAGGTTAGTTTGACTTTATAAAGGTCAACAGGGACAATTATAGGTAAATTACAAGTTTGGTCCTTCAAGTTTTTATATGCCGAGAACCAGTGGTCAAAACAAAGGGTGCTTATATATTATTTATCCTATTCCAGACCAGCGATGGGCTATAGCTCGGCTGGTCAGTCTTGTGTATGATGAACGATAGGTCCCGGGTTCGAGTCCTGTGCGGCTCCGGCCCAACCAGTTTTTCATTCTTTTTTTGTTTTGAACCCCTGGACCCCCTGTGACCCCTGAACCCCGAACCCTTGACCCCTGAACCTCCCCTTTTGAACCTGAACCCTTACAAACTGAACCCGATTCACAATTAAATAATATTTTAATTATTTTTAAATATTAAATAAATTTTAATTAATTTTAACTAATTATTTTTAACCCACGAAAATTATTTCGGGGACGTTAACTCGGTTCGTTTATTTTTAAACAATTAAACGACTTTTTACACGAATTTAACCCGTCAAATTTTATAAAATAATAAACCCAATATTTCTAAACTTGTTTAAATCGTTTTAACTCGCGAAAAAAAATAAACAAATAATATTTTTATAAATACAATAAACACAATAACTATTTATAATATTTTAACAAGATTATAATACATTTTTAAATGCAAAGTTTTACAAAAGTCGTTATCGTTTCACTACAATATTTTATACATATAATGTTTTTATTTATAAACCCATACACGCTTAAACACGAATACACACACACAAACATACATTAATACATATTTATCTACATAGGGTTTCCGCGTGCTTAAACATCAATATCCTTATCACCTACACGTGCGGAATAAAACACTCGCTAGCAAGGTGAGTTACATAGCCCCTATTTTACATTTTTACATACTTTGGGGTGAAACATTATACATGCTACTCATCAAACTGTTTATACGTGTTATACATGTGAATTATATGCTTGTTCATTGTGAATTATCTTGGGTGTACACTTATTTATTTTAAACACAAGAAAACCAACAGTAATATTAATAAATCTATTGTGCTTGACCAGCCCACCCATGTAGGGTGTTTATTACTGCATACTCGGATATAGCCGCGTGTTATATTCAAACATATCGGATATAGTGGGTAACTATATTCAAACATACCGGGCCTAGCTGTTGTGCTATGCTCATGTGCGTCAATCAAGGTTTGAATTGTGCTTAGATAAACATGAAGGATACAACCATGTATGTTTTGTTTAACAAGATAAACAATGAGTTGCAAAACGTTTTGATCTACTATTTATCGGGTCCACAAAACCTATGTACTCACTAACTTTATAGTTGACACTTGATTTAAATAATGTTTCAGGTTTGGATATGTGATTGCTTGCTGAAGATTCTGCCACTTAAGAACTTATGGACCTAGTTAATAAAATCAACGTTTTGGAATAGACTAGGTTATTTGAATTGTATCGTACTTGAATATTTGTTGTCTTTAATTAAATTAATGAATTATGCAATATTTTAGCTATCATGTGCTTTTGAACAATCATTCCATTGTCCGCCTCGATGATTCCGCCATCAGTCGGGGTGTGACAGATTGGTATCAGAGCCATGATTATAGGGAATTAGGTTATTAGACACAATGACCTAGACTATAACCCTAGGACTCCCTTTTACGTGTTACGTGCTAAATGATTTTTTGCTATGTGAATTATTTGTAGTTAGGTATTATTTGAATTTTCCCAAGTTTGGTACATGAGACTTATACACATACATACAAGGCCTTAAACATACAATACATACTTTACATACACATTTGACAAATAAACATATGCAAACAAATACACTACACATCTTTATCCATACTCTTTCCTCATCCATACTATTTGCAACATTCCTACATATTTTATACTCGTAGACTCACAAGTGTATTAAATTCTTGAAAATCTCATCAATGACTTAATATCTTGAAAACTAGTAAAGGACATGTGCAATCTGGAAGGGTGACACCTGTACATTGAGTTTTCTGTCTAGGAAAGCATTTCGTATAAATCCAAATAAACGGAACCGTATGCTTTCCTGGGAATTCCTGAAGTGAGTGTTTACCTATAGGCTAAAGCATGTCTCCTTGAAAGTTTTGAGGAATTACTTAACGTTGATAAGTCATTGTATTCGCAAGAATACGATCCAAACCTAAACTCAAAATTTGGGGACATTATAGTAAGATAGGAAGAACTAGATGAACATGCAAAGCAAATCATTATTACGGGTGCACACGTAATAACGATTTGTAGTGCATGCGAATCCCGACGATTCCTATTGCGCGAATAATGATCTATGACACCATCTCCTACCCGGAATAGATGACTTATTTTCCCCATCAACCTTGAATAAATACACTTACATTGGCACGCGACATGATGAATCCCGCATTTCTGCTTACATTATTTCCCACTATAACTCATATATATCCACTTTATCTAAAATATCATTGTCTTTTCTTATGGTGTTAGAATGCCTCCTCGACGTGCAAACTCTAGCACTTCCAACCCGGATCTTGCTACTCTTCTTGCCCAATTGGTGGGGCAAATGACCCAAGCCAATAACAACAGTGACGGGTCTCACAACATCCAAGGAAACGGTGGTACCAACCCGCCTCAATGCACGTTTAAGCACTTTAACTCATTCAACCCTACAATTTTTTACGGGACTGAGGGTGCTACCGGCCTACTACAATGGTTTGAAAGCATGGAGAGCACATTCCTAAACAGTGACTGTCCCGATAATCTTCGGGTTCGCTATGCCACAAGTGTACTTCAAAAGAGAGCCCTCACCTGGTGGAACGGTGAGAAACGCACTCGTGGTGTTGAGGTTGCTACATCCTTATCATGGGATGACCTGAAGAAATCCATGACCGATGAATTCTGTCCTCGAAACGAAATGAGGAAGCTTGAGACTGAGTTTTGGGATCTTGCCCAAGACAGCGGCGATAATCTGGCTTACACCACCCGATTTCAAGAGCTGAGCCTATTGGTACCTCATATGATCACTCCTCTTGCTCGGGAAATTGAAAAATACATAGGCTGGCTGCCTATGCAAATTCAGGATGCTGTGTTAGGAAGCAATCCTCCTACACTTGAAGCTGCTATCCGTCTATCCGCTACGCTATCCGATAACCACGTCAAAGCCGGAACCTTATCAAGAAAGGGTTCCAAGAAGGTTGTTTCTACTCTTGTGGCCATCAAAGATATAAAGTCCGAGTCTTCTAACCGCAACAAGAAACGAAAGGGTCGAAACTTCGCAGCTGTAACTCCCACCGCACCTGCTATTCAAGTGGCACCTTTGGGTCAAAACCCAAAACCTTATTTGGGCCTAAATCCCCAATGTCAGACCTGCAAATACCACCATCCTGCCAACTTACCATGCCGATTGTGTTCAAGCTGCGGACGATATGGACACGTGGCCACTACTTGTCGTACCCGTCCTCCCGTCCATAAAGCTGCTCCAGCCAACCGTCCAAACTATCTGACACCTCTCAATGGTCGGGCATGTTACGAATGTGTAGACCCAAACCATTTTCGTGACCGATGCCCAAAACTTCATCAACAAGGTGGTTCTCAAGGACGAGCGTTTAATATAAACGCTAATGAGGCACAAGCAAACAACGACGTGATAAACGGTACGTTTCTCGTAAACAATAATTATGCATCCGTTTTATTTGATACCGGTGCCGATAGGAGTTTTGTGTCTCTTACCTTTGAATCTCGACTTGCTAAACAAAGAACGAAACTTGACAATCCTTATTCCGTGGAGATAGCAAACGGGAAATCTATTGCTATAAATTCTGTTATCCGCGACTGCAATCTCGATCTTAATAATCATGAGTTCTCTGTTGATCTCCTTCCGATGCAATTGGGAAGCTTCGATATTATAATTGGCATGGATTGGTTATCCAAGCACCATGCCGAGGTTATTTGCTATGAAAAGTGCATTCGTATACCTCTCCCTTCGGGCGACACGTTAGTTATTTTCGGTGAAAAACCGTGTCGTGGTCTTCAACTCATGTCTTGCACATTGGCACAAAAGTACTTGCGGAAAAAGTACGTTGCCTTCTTGGCCCACGTAGTTGACATGAAAGACAGGGTAAGAAATTGCAAGATATTCCGATCATTCGAGACTTTCCCGAGGTATTCCCCGAGGATTTACCCGGTCTTCCTCCCCCTAGACAAGTAGAGTTTCATATTGACCTGGTGCCCGGAGCAACTCCCGTGGAAAAAGCTCCCTATCGTCTTGCACCTTCCGAGATGCAAGAGCTCGCAAGTCAATTACAAGAACTCTCATCCAAAGGTTTCATCCGGCCAAGCCATTCACCTTGGGGTGCTCCCGTGCTGTTCGTAAAGAAAAAAGATGGATCGTTTCGAATGTGCATTGATTATCGTGAACTCAACAAGCTTACAATCAAGAACCGTTATCATTTACCCCGTATCGATGATCTTTTCGATCAACTTATTGGTTCAACATGTTTTTCCAAGATCGACCTTCGTTCCGGATACCATCAACTTCGTGTTCTCGATGAAGACATTCCGAAGACTGCCTTTCGGACTAGATATGGTCACTACGAGTTCATGGTCATGCCTTTTGGTTTGACTAATGCACCTACGGTTTTCATGGATCTCATGAACCATGTATGCAAACCTTATTTGGACAAGTTCGTGATCGTTTTCATTGACGACATTCTCATCTATTCTAAAACGAAAGCGGAACATGAACAACATCTTCGTTTGATTTTGGATCTCTTGAAGAAAGAACGACTATACGCCAAGTTCTCCAAGTATGAATTCTGGCTAAAGGAAGTTCAATTTTTGGGACACATAGTCAACGAAAAGGGGATTCATGTGGACCCGGCAAAGATCGAGGCGGTAAAGAATTGGAGTACTCCTAAGACTCCTACCGAGATTCGTTCCTTCCTTGGACTAGCGGGTTACTACCGCCGCTTCATCTCAAATTTCTCCAAGATTACGGTCCCGCTCACTGCCTTGACTCACAAGGGAAAACCTTACGAGTGGGGACCCAAACAAGAGGAAGCTTTTCAAACTCTCAAGCTCAAGCTCTGCAATGCTCCTGTTCTAACTCTTCCTAGTGGTAATGACGACTTTGTCGTTTATTACGATGCATCCAACCAAGGTCTTGGTTGTGTTCTTATGCAGTGTGGCCAAGTAATTGCATACGCATCACGTCAGCTCAAAATCCATGAGAAGAACTATACGACCCATGATCTCGAGCTTGGTGCTGTCGTTTTCGCCTTGAAAATTTGGAGACACTATCTTTATGGCACCAAATGCGTGGTTTTCACCGACCACAAAAGTCTCCAACATATTTTCAATCAAAAAAAGCTTAATATGAGGCAACGACGATGGGTCGAACTTCTTAACGACTACGACTGCGAGATTTGCTACCACCCCGGTAAAGCAAATGTTGTAGCCGACGCTTTGAGTCGTAAAGAGCGTATCATGCTTCATAGTGTTCGTATTCATAGTGATATCCAAGCCCGCATTCTCCAAGCACAACACACCTCGGTTACCGAGGGAAACATGTATCACGAGATGGCATGTGGTGTGGAACTCTTGTTAGAAACTAAAGCCAACGGCCTGTTGTATTACTTGGATCGTATCTGGGTTACCGATCGCAACGACCTTCGTATATTTTTTATGAACGAGTCCCACAAGACTCGATATTCGGTACATCCCGGAGCTGATAAGATGTACATGGGTCTTCGTCAACAATATTGGTGGCCCGACATGAAAAAGGATATTGCCCTCTTTGTGGAAAAATGCTTAACTTGTTCTAAAGTAAAGGCCGAACACCAGAAGCCTTCTGGACTTCTCGAACAACCTGAAATTCCCATGTGGAAATGGGAGAACCTTGCTATGGACTTCATCACCAAACTCCCACGCACTTCTAGTGGGCACGATAGTATCTGGGTTATTATCGATCGACTCACAAAGTCTGCTCATTTCTTGCCTATTCGTGAGGACTATCAAATCGAGAAATTGGCTCGGATCTACATTGATGAGATCGTAAGTCGGCACGGGATCCCTTTGAACATTATCTCCGATCTTGATTCGCGTTTTACTTCTCGATTTTGGCAATCATTACAATATGCGCTTGGTACTCGTTTGGATTTAAGTACGGCTTACCATCCTCAAACTGATGGACAAACCGAGCGAACAATCCAAACTCTCGAGGATATGCTTAGAGCTTGTGTCATTGACTTTGGCGGCAATTGGAATTCTCACCTACCACTGATCGAATTTTCTTACAACAACAGCTACCACACAAGTATTAACATGGCACCGTTTGAAGCTCTTTATGGACGAAAGTGTCGTTCACCGATTTGTTGGAACGAAATTGGTGAAGCACAAATCACCGGTCCCGAGCTTATCCAAGAGACCTCCGATAAAATCTCTCTTATTCGTGACAACATTCGAGTAGCGAGGAGTCGGCAGAAGAGCTATGCCAATAAACGACGAAAACCCTTGGAATTTCAAGTTGGGGATATGGTTCTTCTAAAGGTATCACCTTGGAAAGGCGTAGTCCGATTTGGAAAGAAGGGAAAACTTGCACCTCGATATGTGGGTCCATTCAAGATACTCGAAAGGGTAGGAAAAGTGGCCTACAAACTCGATCTTCCTTCAGATCTCAGCAACGTCCATCCGACTTTTCACGTGTCTAATTTGAAAAAGTGCCTAGCCGACGAGAATCTCCACATCCCTCTTGATGAAGTGCGTATTGACGAGAAAATGCACTTTGTTGAGAAACCCGTGGAAATCATAGACTGTGAAGTCAAGAAACTCAAGCGTAGCCGCATCCCCATTGTCAAGGTCCGTTGGGAGTCTAAACATGGACCCGAGTTCACTTGGGAACGTGAAGACCAAATGAAGACCAATTATCCGCATCTCTTTTCGTAGCCTCCACTAGTTGAATTTCGGGGCGAAATTCCTTTAACATGGGGAGACTGTGATATTTCGGGTTTTTATTCACGTTTTTATAACATATGCCATGTAAACAATTCCAATTTAATGAAAAACAAGTATATTTATTTAATTTTGTATGTATATAATGTACAAAGTATGTATTTTAATTTATGAATTTAAAATGATTAAAATTTTATAAGTTTTAAACTTATATAAAATTTTATATAAAAATATAAAGTTTAATAGGTTTATATAAATAAATAAAATAATTTGACTAATATAAAGTAATTATTTTTATAAAAATTAGTCTATGAAAATCATTTAAATATAAATTTAATTAAATTTTATTTTTAAATAAATTAGATAAAATTATTTAAATAAAGTTTTGGGGCAGATTTTAAATAAACAAAACTTGAAGGCTTTAAAAAGAAAATAAGTCAAGGGACCAAATAGGGGCAAATCAAACCACAAGAACCCATCCGTAATTATCTCAGGGACTTAATTAATACAGAATCAAACTTCAGGGACCATAGTTGCCAAATCCCAATTCGTATTTCCGGTCACCTTCTCCATTGTCCGGCGGTCCAAGCTCTTCTCCGGCGAACCCCGACACGCTTGTTCCCTGCTCCTCGACAGCCGAAAAAGGGCTCTCTGAGCTCGTCGCCTCCACCCGAACCTAAGCCCCCGACCAATTTGCCTTTTCATCATCAGAATGTTCACGCGCATCAACTGACCCGAAAGTCAACGCCGCAATACACCCTCGTCGCTGTACCTCGACGCCAGTAAGTCAGCTTGTCCAGACGAGTGTCTAGGCACACTTGATTGCTTGTTCCACTGTCGGAATCGACTTCGTGTATAAAAGGCCATGACCGGTCCTTCTCGAGCTCACCCCCCTCGACACTCGCTCTCACTTCAAATTGAAACCACCATCGTGATCGTCTCCTCTGTGCGAAGCTATACCACCCATACCGACGGCCTAACTCACTCTGGAACTCGGATTTCAACTTTGGTATTTTCGGACATTAGTCCCCCACTTCGCAGCCTCTTTCGATCAGGTAAACGCCCCAAATTCGTTCCATAGTATTCAGTTAACACCTAGCCACCGATTCCGAGCACCATCGCGACCTCAGACCACTGATTCCCGGCCAAACCAGGTCCCCGGACACTGGTTCAGACCGTTGTCGAGAACCAGTGGTCAAAGCAAAGGGTGCTTATATATTATTTATCCTATTCCTGACCAGCGATGGGCTATAGCTCGGCTGGTCAGTCTTGTGTACGATGAACGATAGGTCCCGGGTTCGAGTCCTGTGCGGCTCCGGCCCAACCAGTTTTTCATTCTTTTTTTGTTTTGAACCCCTGGACCCCTGTGACCCATGAACCCCGAACCCTTGACCCCTGAACCTCCCCTTTTGAACCTGAACCCTTACAAACTGAACCCGGTTCACAATTAAATAATATTTTAATTATTTTTAAATATTAAATAAATTTTAATTAATTTTAACTAATTATTTTTAACCCACAAAAATTATTTTAGGCACGTTAACTCGATTCGTTTATTTTTAAACAATTAAACGACTTTTTACACGAATTTAACCCGTCAAATTTTATAAAATAATAAACCCAATATTTCTAAACTTGTTTAAATCGTTTTAACTCGTGAAAAAAAAATAAACAAATAATATTTTTATAAATACAATAACTATTTATAATATTTTAACAAGATTATAATACATTTTTAAATGCAAAGTTTTACAAAAGTCGTTATCGTTTCACTACAATATTTTATACATATAATGTTTTTATTTATAAACTCATACACGCTTAAACACGAATACACACACACAAACATACATTAATACATATTTATCTACATAGGGTTTCCGCGTGCTTAAACATCAATATCCTTATCACCTACACGTGCGGAATAAAACACTCGCTAGCAAGGTGAGTTACATAGCCCCTATTTTACATTTTTACATACTTTGGGGTGAAACATTATACATGCTACTCATCAAACTGTTTATACGTGTTATACATGTGAATTATATGCTTGTTCATCGTGAATTATCTTGGGTGTACACTTATTTATTTTAAACACAAGAAAACCAACAGTAATATTAATAGATCTATTGTGTCTGACCAGCCCACCCATGTAGGGTGTTTATTACTGCATACTCGGATATAGCCGCGTGTTATATTCAAACATATCGGATATAGTGGGTAACTATATTCAAACATACCGGGCCTAGCTGTTGTGCTATGCTCAAGTGCGTCAATCAAGGTTTGAATTGTGCTTAGATAAACATGAAGGATACAACCATATATGTTATGTTTAACAAGATAAACAATGAGTTGCAAAACGTTTTTATCTACTATTTATCGGGTCCCCAAAACCTATGTACTCACCAACTTTATAGTTGACACTTGATTTAAATAATGATTCAGGTTTGGATATGTGATTGCTTGCTGAAGATTCTTCCACTTAAGAACTTATAGACCTAGTTAATAAAATCAACGTTTTGGAATAGACTAGGTTATTTGAATTGTATCGTACTTGAATATTTGTTGTCTTTAATTAAATTAATGAATTATGCAATATTTTAGCTATCATGTGCTTTTGAACAATCATTCCATTGTCCGTCTCGATGATTCCGCCATCGGTCGGGGTGTGACACGGCCCCACCCCACCTTCGAGTTCTTTCCGACGCCGCCTGCCTCCACCTACCAATGAGTTGCCGACCGGCGGCTTTTGCTGCGCCTGTCCAAATCGTCACAATCGTGATCCGGGTAATCCTCTCCTTTGCGCAAGTCGCAAACCGTGAACCGGGTTCTACCCGCTAGCCGGATCAAGAGTTTTGTGAGACGAGTTCGTGTGACGAGTTCGTGTGGAGTCATCTAGCGTGATATTCTTTGTACCTGAGTGTTACAACCCGGTTATTCGTCAAAGGTATAAAACCTTATCTCCCTATGGTTGTTTTATATTTATTATTGTCTAAACGCTGTGTAATCGGATCACTGTCGGATAAAATTCCAAACTTTATTATCGTGTGCTATTGTTTACGCTTCCGCCATGGTAAATCTGATTTTATAAAGTTTTGTTTTGAATGTTAAAACCGGTGCTCGATTCCCAACAGGTTATACTGGGGTTGTTGTTGTTGTGCATAATATGGTGGGTTGTAGTTGCGGTGGTTGTTGCGGTTTTTTGCGAGACTTTCGGGTAGAAGCGGGTTTTTTCTACATTGTGAGAGGAGGATTTCATTTGGTATATTGGAAAGAGATAGAGAAGGATTGAAGTTAGTGCGAAGAAAAATATAGGTTATATTGGTATATACACATATGTATATATAGGGTTGAAAAATAACTTAACTTTTATATATTTAACGGTTCTTTCTACGTTGCTCAACGGTGACCATCGGAGGTTGAACCAAGGGTGAGCTTGGAGCCGAAGCGCTTTTTTTTACATTGTGAGAGGAGCATTTCATTTGGTATATTTGAAAGAGATTGAGAAAGATTGAAGTTGGTATGAAGAAAAATATAGGTTATATTGATATATATATATATATATATATATGGTTGAAAATAATTTTATTTTTTTATATATTTAACAGCTCTCTCTACTGTTGCTCAACGGTAACCATCAGAGGAATTAATCAGGGGTTGAACCAAGGGTAAGCTCGATCCCGAAGAAGAGGGAACGATATTCCCAATAGGGGCCGACGGGGCCTAACCCTCCCCGATATAAATTCATGCACCCTTATTAGTAACATTATTACAATAGTTATTTTAGAAAATCAAAACATATCAATTTTTAGGTAAACTTATATGTTTATCTTGATGCCACATAAACTTTTACCTTTTATAGTTATGTAACACGCGAATAAACTTTATATATCAACTTTACTTTTGTAATTTGATACATTCTTAAAAAGTACAATATCTTTTATATAGTATACAAACTTTTTGTCGAGTAAATTCATCGAGAATCTAAAGTTTTTCTTTTAAATACAAATATTTGTACATCCCAAAATATGTTTAATAATCCACGAATGTAAAAGTGGATAGATAAATTTTGTTTATATATCTTGTAACTAGAAAGGTAAGTATTCTGTAATGTAAATATTCTAAAAAATAAACATATTACCTAAGACTAAAGGTGTACAAACCGGTTCCAAAATCCAAACCGGTCCGGGTTCAAAACCGGTCCGGGTTGGCGGCCAAACCGGTTCAGGTCATGACCCGGGTTCACTGAAGATCGAACCCAACCCGTTCAAACCTGATTGGACCGGGCTGGGACCGGGTTGGCTATCCAAACTGGTTCGGGTTCAAAACCAGTCAACCCGGTTTTAAAAAAAAATAGCCGTTTTCTTTGTTTTTGACCTTTTTGTACCATTTTTTTGGTTTTTTGGACCTCATAAATTAGTATAAAAACTTCTTGGTTATGTGGGTTGAACCACACAATTTTCTAGTCTCATTTCTACTTCTTTAGCAAAAAACGATCTCGAAAATTGCCGAAAACGCTGGTTCATCTTCAACGGTTGTAAGAGTTATTTCAACCACACGAAAGCCAAGGGTTTTGCAATATTTTGATTTATGTGAGATGTCAAGTAGACCGAACAAGGCTTGTTGCAAGCTGTGCGAATCGTTTTTTAGTAAAGAGTCCAATACAACTTTGAGCAGTCACTTAGAAAAGTATTGCAAGTTGTATGACGAGACGAAAATTGTAAATCCGAACAATACGGATAATTAGTAATGTGTTATGTAAGTTGATCTTAATGTTGTATTTCAATAAAATGGTTTAGTAATGTGTTATGTAAGTTGTTCTTGATGTTGTATTTTAATATAATGGTTTATGTTCTTGTAAGCAAAATGCACTTTAATATTCATTAACTTAATTTAAAAATTACAAAACATACAATTAAAATTTTACAAATTGAAATACATTAAAAATAAAAGTCTTCTTCGTCGATAAATATTAAAGATAAAACATTAATTGAAAAGCCGGGTAGTCGCTAGTAGTCGGATCCCGAACTCCCTCGTAGGCTCTCATCGCCGATTGCTTCAATAAATTCTCCTTCCACCTCGTTCTCGTATATCTCTCCCTCGACTAAGTTTTCGTCTTCAAGGTAAGATATATGTTGTATTCTTTCCGTCACGTCCAAGTAATCTTTTAGGCAAAGGCACGTTTCCACCGATTACGGAGTTAGTTTTTGCTAAGACTAACGATCATGAATAGTAAACTAACAAGCTGCATGCTGAACCTAACAGGTAGGGCTGACAATTTTTGACACGGACCTGTTAACACGACACGACACGTAATTAACATGTCATGTGTTTGAACTTAACAGGTTTCGTGTCTTAAACAGGTCGACATGTTAGGGACATGTTAAATTCGTGTCTAAACAGGTTAAAGACATGTTAACCTGTTAAGACCCGTTAGGGCCATGTTAACCTGTTAAGACACGTTAGGGACATGTTAACATTAAACACTTAACAATTAACATCATTTTACCCAGCCCAAGCCCAAACAGTTAGAGCCTTGTGATTTGCATCAGACATAAGCATACCTTATTTTTTACACTCCATCTTTATTCTTTTGACCTAATTTTTTTACACTCTATCAAGCCGCAACTTGGAATTGTCTTTAATGGATGTTTTGATTTACTTTTATGGGTTTTTGTTTTAAAAATGTTTATGATTTATTATGATAATGGATATTATGATTCGAATTTTTCAATTTTTATGAAGTTTTGGCATTTTTTCGAATTTTTCAATTTTTATGAAGTTTTGGCATTTTTTTTCTTTCATTACATATGTTATATTTATTCTCTCTCTCTAAACAGGTTTCTAAACAGGTCCCTTAACAGGTGACCTGTTTCTAAACAAGTCCCTTAACATGTGACCTGTTTCTAAACAGGTCGTGTTTGTGTTTGGAAAAAATGACACGATTAGTTATCGTGTCGTGTTCGTGTTGAACACAACAGGTCATCGTGTGTTATCGTGTCGTGTGTTATCGTGTCGTGTGTTAACGTGTCGTGTCTGACATGTTATGTCAGCCCTACTAACAGGTAGCCTTTTGAATTTATTTTTTCATTTTCACTCCTTATACTATATACAATTTACACTTTTAACCCGTTTAATTATGTATTAATTTTATTTTTCTATAATAACTTTTGTTTGTTAACTTTTTTTTAAAAACCGGAATGCACAGATGTTTTTATTTTTTATTTTTGTCAGCGTTCCGATATAAATTTTTTTTAAACGAAGTTGTATTTAAAATCGAGTATTTTTTTGGTATCGTTGCCTATTGCGATGTCATTACCTTTGTGGTACCGTGACCACCCGCACCTATTATGAGCGAACATCATTGCCGGTATTAGTATTATCGGAACCGGTATCGGTACTCGCTTTTATGGTTTTTGACGACCCGAACCGATAACAACCAAACTCCTGCCGTGTGGCATTGCTGAAAAACGACAAGACTCCCGTGACAAAGCATGAATATTCATTTATAAAAGCTTATTTAAGTTTTTATTTTATTTTATGTGGATGCATCCCGGCGCAAAGCGCAAGTAATCAGCTAGTTTATAATTATAAGTAATCTTTTTGAATTAAACAGGAATTATTGTATTATGTGTGAAATAAGTTTTACTTTTTATTTCAAGGGAGTATTATACAAGTGAAACTTTTGACGACTTTATGAATTATGATACTAAGGCTAGTCAAAGTCAACTCAAATTATAATAATTTATATATTTATACGAGCAGAAAATATAATAAATTGTTTTAAATTCCATTTATACCGAAAGAAACCAAATAAATCAACGGTGGGTCCCACCAAGATGACGTGTAGCCGATTTATGCACAAGAAACCTCAGAAATCAAAATAAGAATAATCAACTTGAAAAAAAACAAACAGACTACCAAATGTGGAGAAACTTGATTGGTCTGTTAGCATCGTTACAGTGTGTCCTCACGGTAAAATGACAGGCCTCGCTCGTAGAGGATCCGAGCTCAGTTGTAGGGTACTACAATTCATTAGATATGGTCCTTGAGGATATGTTTAATTACTGAAACAGCCCTTGTAGTTGGTTAAGTTGTAGTTTCGACACCTAGAGGCGTTAAAGATTCAATACGTATTGTCCTCACTCCACGATCATGTGTTTAATCCGCATCGTAAACGGGCAAGATAAAGATTCTCACTAAACAACATTTGATTTGGTTTCAAACTAAGTCGAGCATCCGTACTAACGAATGTGGAAGTCTTTTGAATAAATAAAGGAATAACGGTTCCATTTTGCGTATACGCATGCTATTTAGATAAGATGGCGTGGCTTAATTTTTTGATTAGCATATTCCATTATTGTTTTTCCATATTGAGATAAAATGTTATGCTTAACTAAATTATGTAGATAATAAACGGATATTTTATTTTGGCTCGATAAAACAGTTAAACAAGTTTTTATTCGATCAGTCTTTTTATTTTAAGGACTAGTTTATTTTTTTTCGACTCACTGTCACCACCACAGGGTTACTCACACACGTACGCCATCTCCCCCCCCTTCTCGTCCAACTATCATTGGCCTCCTCTCCCAGTTACATTCATGACGACTTCTTCTCATATACTCGTACGAATTTGAAACAGAAAAATGTTTTTGCATCCACATGAAATTCAATTATAAGGATAACTTTCCTTCTTATTTAAGTTCTTTTTTATTATTTTAAATTAGATATGAGGGTTTATATATCATGAAATCTATGATAAAGTCATTGTTTAAACATATACATCTGAACACACATGAACTAGAAAACCGATTAGGGTTTTGGGTTTGATTTAGAGTCTCCTTTGCAGAAAATAGAAATATGATTTTAGGGTTGTGTGTGTGATTATGTGTATTTATAAAGGGGCTTAATTACTCTAATTAACAATTAAACGTATTTGTCTACCCCATCTTCTAACTTTTAATAGAATAATGAACCAAACGAGAAAGTTTGAAAATTTTGTAATTCATAACAGACCTCTAACGCTCTAAAGGTGACCATATTTATCAACTTGACTTGGTTATGTCGTTTGGCTGTCTGAAATACATTCTAGTTCTACTACCATTTATAGGGATGACAAACAAACCAGAACATGATGGAAAAACCTGAAACAATCGAGATGAGTTTTCGGATATGTGACCGGGTCTAAGATTAATTTCAAAAAAATTCCCAGGTTTGACATGTGTGATTTTCAGTGATACCCGTCCAATTACTCGCTCTTTGCCCATATAAAACAAACTACATTAATATAATACATAACTTAAAAAATATAATAAATATTATGGTGAAGTTGCTAGAAACTTTAATTTATTAACTATAAAATTGTTAGAAATATAGTTGAATATTTTGTATCTCAAGCTAGTATTTTTTAGGAGTTTAAGATTGAATTTCAAGTAATCGACATCGCAACGGCTAAAATTTACCCACATAAAATCATAAACAGGTACATCCGACACCCACGGTTTTGATACCATATATAAAATAAAACACGGTTTTATAACCAAATATGGAAATTGGATTATCAGTATCCGTCCCATTTTGTTGAAACGAGTGAGGTTGTAAATGCAAAAATTTAAAATATGAAGGGTGATTTATGTAACTAGTCATAATTAGGGTCAAAAGAAACGACCCGTCGATGTGTGTGTCCTACTCTGTATGGGCGATGATTGCGTGTGTCGTCGCCTCATGTCCATCTTATACGTGTCATCATCACCTCCATTTTAAATCACACAATCATTCTCCGTAAACACACACACACACACCGTTTCTCCAACCTACTGTGTGTTTTACTTTTCACGAATGCCAATGGAGTCCGAAGACAGCGATGTTAACCACATCGACTCGTCGGAGCTTTCGTCAACGAGTTCAACGGTATCGTCGATTTTAAGCAGCAGCGACGTCGATTTGTCCAGCAATTTCTCCATCACCAGCAGCTCCTCCGGCGAGATTTTACCGGTGCCGCTGAAATTAGCCGGCGAAGACGGAGATGCAACCAGGAGGTTGAGAAAATGCGTCGGGAGGAGTAAAGGAGTGGCGTGGGGGTTTAAGTCGGTGATTGGACGACGGAAGGAGATGGAGGATGCTGTGGCGGTTGTTCCGGGATTCATGTCGCGCACGTGCGATCACGTGGGAGGATGCACGACTCCTGGCTCTAGAACGTCCGTTGAGATCTCGCCGATTCATTTCTTCGCCGTTTACGACGGTCATGGCGGATCACAAGTAAGCGTTTCACAATCCGTCACTATTTTGATGTTTTTACAGTTTCGAATTCAAATCGCATGATCGAATTGAACAACATACACATGCACTTGATCTTAATCGAACGAGTTAGTTAATAATCATCCATTGGATTACTAGATCTCTTATTCTGTTATTCATAATCGTACCTGCCGCCATTGATAACTTTCCGGCCTTCAAATCTGTTAGAATTTAGTTATAACGATAATGTAACAGAATTATTTCTTTGAACTGGAATTAGGTTTGATTATTTTCAATGAACATAAATTCAATAAGTATTTGATTTGATGAATGTGTTAGATAATAGATATTTCATATTTCACTTTTGTCTCATTTTTATATGAGAATTGTCAAACTAAAAACTTGTATTTCCCAGATGATTTGAGTGATGTTGTACAATATGCTGCTGGTGTTGTACATATATAGTTATATAAATTTGTTGATTATGACGTGCTAAGACACGTAGCATGTTGGAAGTGGTCAATATCAATATCAAAATCATTTATCATTCTTCTTTTGTTTCTAGCTCACGTGTTTGGTGTTTCCCTTCCAAGTAACTTTAATAATAAAGATGCTTAAATTTCTCGATAAAATAGAAAAAAAGGTTTTAATAATTTATTGATTTATCTATATATAATTCTAGCAGTAGATGATTGTAAAAGAACGCGGCAAACTATAAATAAAATAATTCGTTTGTAAGATATTGGATTATTAATTTTTTTTTAAGTTAAACAAACTTGAACCGAACATAAACTTAAATTTAAACTCATTTTTAATTAATAAACAAGTTAAACTCGAGCTTATATCAAGTTTAATTAGGTCAACTTATCTATTATTTATATAAATATATTAGTATGTATATAGTAAAATTTATATAATATAATATAATATATAGTTATACAATAAATAATTTTATATAGAATTATGATAAGAATATACCATTTGAAGACAATAAATATTAGTATATAATAATATTTATGTGATTATACAATAAATATTTTTATATAAAGAATTATGATAAGAATATACGATTTGAAGACAATAAATATTAGTATATATTTATACAATAAATATTATTTCATCAAGTTAATTAATCTTTTAATTATGAATTATGATAAGAATAAATATTATATATAGAATTATTACAAGAATATACGATTTGAAGACGATAAATATTATTATATAGTTATACTATAAATATTATTTCATCAAGTTAACTAGGAATTTTACCCGCCTCGCGTTGCAGCGGCGTCGAATTACTCACTGTACCTCAATGGTAACGGCGTCCGCTATAGCCTTAAAAAATTACTATTCATTTCAAAAGGTAAATCAATAATAAGGAGAATTAAGCTCACACATCTATTATTTATATAAATTTAATTATATTTATATAATATAATATATAATTATACAATAAATATTATTTTATATAGAATTATGATAAGAATAACTAAATAATATATGATATATAACTAAAAAAATAAATAATACCCCAGCCGATCTATAGTTTGTAAAATCACTCACGATCCGAGATCCTTTGGACATAAGGTTCGAAATAAGTTAAACGAGATGAACTTGAGCTTAGTTGAGATGAGGCACCAGGTTTACATTCTTGTATTAATAGATTCTAGTTGCCTCTGTTTTAATATCTACTCAAATTGACACAATGTATTCAAAAGGTCAACTTAAGGCTGTTATTTTTACAAATTTTAAAAGTTTTTTTTCCCCAAAGTCAGTGTAAACCAAAACATTTTGATATTTGTGTGGTTTAGTATAATCTTTTAAATACTTTTGTGGCATATGCAAACATTATCAAAAACATTAGGAGTATTCAACTATCCTGTAATTCTTTTGTTAACAATAATGAAAATTTTAAATAAGAAATAGAGTGTTAGTACTTTTTTCAATGGTTTCCACCTTATTTGAAAGTCTCTTTGTATTTGTTTTTCTCTTTATTCTGTCATTAATATCTATATTTTTTATGTTTTTTTTACTAGTTATTGATTCAAAATACAAACATCTATGCTATTTTAAATAAATGTCACTTATTTGAGCATGTTTCTACCCAGGATTACAAGTGTATGACAATTATTTGTGAAATAATTTTCTATATATATATGATCTGTTGACCTTGATTCTTGACCTAAACCAGATCAATATTTTACAACTTGTTGATTAATAAGTTAATATACCCTATATAGTTTACTGACTGATATAAAAGAAGAGATTTTGGATTTAGTGTCCATAGGTTATTTTGACAAATTTTGAATGGAAGATAGAAGTTTCACATATGTTTGAAAACAACTGTCAATTTAATTATTGTTTTTGGTATTAAAATAAAGAAAAAAAATATTTGACCAATACCAACTTCTGAATGTTCTCACTCTTTGGTCATGCATTTTCTTCTTTTTTTTTTTAATTTTATATTTTTAACCATATGTATGCAATCTTTAATTGATTAAATTGATAGGGTCTTGATTCCTCTATGCATTCTCCTATTGGGCAAAATTTTAAAAACTATTTCCGAACCTGGGAAAACAAAAGTAATATCTTATATCCCATCGGGTCATGCAATATTTTGGGCAGTTACGGGTGCGGTCCCCACCACCAACCACATCAATCTGACTGTAAATGATATCAGCAGTGTGTGTTGAGTGTTGTGATATCACAATCAAACCTTAGAATAAAGATTATTTCCCTTTCATGCCAGCACTACATTGTTAAATTGGTTATGGTTGGATAAATTTCTGGTTTATATGATAATTATTGATACTCCTTGTTTTATCATTAAAACTGCAACAATCGTTTTCGACATGTGACTTTATTGGTTATATTATGTACAGTTTGTCAAAATTCTTTCTAAGTCTTGAAAATATTTCGCTTAATTGGGTAGAATAGTTTGTTAAAGTACATTTGACTTGTAAACTTTATAGTTTGTAGAGGTGTCAAGATAGACTGGTTGGGTAACAAGTCAAAACGAGTTTGGTTGAAATGGGTCGTTTTTAGCACAGGTCGCCCAGATCTGTTAGGTTGACCTGCTTATGCCTTCTCGTCCATTTTTTTAAGTTATAAATAGATAATGGCGTTATTTGTGATTATAGAACAATATTATATAATAATAATAATAATCTAAGTCTTTGAATAAAAACATTGAGGAGTTGTATACCCATGTGACTTTTGAGGTCTTTGAATAAAAACATTCAGGAGTTGTATACCGATGTGACTTTTGAGGTAGAAAAAACTACGTCAACTCATTCACAAGTAAACGGGTCAAAATTAATACCTCTAATAATTTGTTATGTAGAGAACTATTTTCGTACGTTAGCTGTTCTCAACTTCTGTAATCAATATTTCAACTAATGGATCCCCTTTACATGATAAAGAAGACGAAAGCCACTAAATGGACATATATGAATGAATATCATGTAAAAAAACGACACGTTACTGAATCTAGTAAACTAATATTTTTTACGTCTTTACACATTATGCTGGGAAAATTACCAAAATGGACATTTGACCAGTCAAACTTACCAAAATGGACAAACTTTTTCAGCCTACTAAGTTGTGGTCATTTAGACCATTAGTCGGCTGAAGCCGGCTAGTTCAGCCTGCTTGAAAATCTGTGCCCAACTTCCTTTTGTCAGATTTTTAACCAACCAAAAAGTGACACGTGGAGGCTCTGAAACCCAAGCCGGCTGAAGCCCACTTCCAAGTAGGCTAAGCCGGCGTGTGTTTTTTGCTCGATTTTAGCATGCTATATGCCTTTCTTTAGCCGGCTGAAGCCCACTTCCAAGTAGGCTAAGCCGGCGTGTTTTTTTTTTGCTCGATTTTAGCATGCTATATGCCTTTCCTTAGCCGGCTATTTGCCTTTGTTTAACCGGCTATTTTTCTTAAAATAAACACAACAATCATATAATAAATAGTCAAAAACAATATAAGTTTAATGTTTTAAAATAAACACAACAATCATATAAAAAGTAGTGCTAAAATAGAATATCAAATACAACAATATTGTATTTGAACACTATTTTTTATATGATTGTTATGTTTATTTAAAACATTAAACTTATATTGTTTTTTACTACTTATTATATGATTGTTGTGTTTATTTTAAGAAAAATAGCCGACTAAACAAAGGCAAATAGCCGGCTAAGGAAAGGCATATACCAGGCTAAAATCGATCAAAAAAAAAACACGTCGGCTTAGCCTACTTGGAAGTGGGCTTCAGCCGGCTTGGGTTTCAGAGCCTCCACGTGTCACTTTCTGGTTGGTTAAAAATCTGACAAAAGGAAGTTGGGCATGGATTTTCAAGCAGGCTGAACTAGCCAGCTTCAGCCGACTAATGGTCTAAATGACCACAACTTAGTAGGCTGAAAAAGTTTGTCTATTTTGGTAAGTTTGACTGCTCAAATGTCCATTTTGGTAATTTTCCCGCATATAATTTGTTTCTTTTTACATAAAAGTACAAATTTACGTTTACTTTTATACCTTTTTAGTCGTTGTACCTCTTTCTTTTTGTATATTTGAGTTATTAAAAAATTGTTTTTGTCCCGTTTGAGTCATTGTGTAGACTTTTTGTACCATTTTGAGTCATCATTGAAAAACTATAATGACTCAAATATGCAAAAAGAAAAACAATGACTAACACGGGCTAGAAAACCTTTATAGATATCAATGTTTTATACTTGTACACTTTCACACGTCGATGCTTTTTAGCAACAAGACGATTTACTTCGTTTCCATTTTTAAATATATTAAGGTGGCAAAATTCTGTGCGGAACGAATGCATGAAGTAATAGCAGAAGAGTGGGACCAAGAAGCAAATGAAGAGTTTAAATGGCAGCAAAGATGGGAAGAAGTGATGTCAAGTAGCTTTGAGAGGGCTGACAATGAAGTAATTACAGAGGCGGCAGCACCCGAGATTGTAGGATCCACCGCGGTGACAGTGGTCTTATCTCGCTGCCAAATTATAGTATCCAACTGTGGTGATTCACGGGCGGTGCTTTGTCGTGGCACTGAAACTATCCCTTTGACCGTTGACCAAAAGGTATGGCTCTCAACATTTTTCTTGCCAGCTCTCATTGCTCACATATCTAGATAACCGTTTTGCTAACCTACTACATTTGGCGGTCTGAGGTGGCAAAATAGGATGGTTGAGTGAAGGGTTGTAGGGATCGAAACATTCGGGTTTGGTTGACGAGAAACTTTTTTTTTTCCTTGAAATAATCAAGGGGTGAATTTCTGATTGGTTATTAAAACTACGTATTACCTTTTTACACAAGCAATTTGTAATAACAACATCAACGTGCATACTTGGAACAACTTATTTTTCACTCTCAAATAATTAAAACGCAATAAGCAGATAAACAATTTAATAAGCAATCTCCAAGGTGGTAAATTGGGCAGGTTGGGTCTAAACGGGTAAAATGTCATTATTATTGGTTAAAATGTTTGGGTTTGGTTGACCGGATGCACTTTTTCCCATTTTTATTTTTTATTAAGGTCACCCAAATATTGAAACTAATTTATCGGTCACCCAAGTATATTTCTGACTTCTTTTATTACCAAATTCAGAAAAAAAAATTGTCTAATGACGAAAATAACCTTAATAATTATGAGAAGACAAAAATACCATCGTATCGATCTATCATAAAACAATGATTAAGTGTAAAAAACTACGGTGTTTTTGTCATTTTACAAGATTATGCCATTTTTTTTGTCTGATTTGCTATAAATGAAATCACCATCTGATTTTACCCCCATGACCCGTTAAAGATGAACACAAACCAAATCTAGTGTTAAACTTATTACGAACACATACTTCCTTTTTGGACATAAAAATATCAATCTTTATATTAGGTTATGTAAGATCTTGTTTCGTGTTACTTTTTACAGCCGGATAGAGCAGATGAACTCTTGAGAATTGAAGAACTAGACGGGAAAGTCATAAATTGGAACGGAGCAAGAGTATTTGGAGTTCTCGCCATGTCGAGAGCAATAGGTATCTCACATTTCACTCTTATCTATTACAAATACTATTATTATAACAAGGAAAAACCGCCATGAAAGGTAACGAGAGATCCCAAATCTGACTGTGGGGGTATGAATATTAGGTGTGTGAATCTGAGACACGACACAAACCTAGCACAAAAATTCACGGGTTAGGGTCAGGTGTGGGGCAAACCTGCAACATGTTTAGCTAAACATGTTGTTCGGGTTGACCTTGCAGGTTCACATGTTTAGCCATTTAACTCGTTTATTTATTTAAATATTTTTTAAAACTATGTTTTATGTCATATAGCTAAAACTGATTGAATATTTTAGGGTTCCCAAAATTTAAAAAATAAAAAATAAATCATATATATATATATATATATATATATATTTCATATAGCTAAAGCTGATTGAATATTTTATCCCAAAATTTTAAAAATAAAAGAGAAATGATATTTTTTCATATAGCTAAAACTGAGTGAATATTTTATCCCAAAATTTAAAAATAGAAGAGAAATGAGGATCATGTTTTATAGGTTAAAAGTAATTATTTTATAAACGACCCATTTATTAAACGAATTAGCTATGACAAACCATGATTATTTTCATGTTGTGTTTCCGGTCATGTCACCCCTAATCCCATGTGTCAAATTTTAAAAGTAATTATTTTATATACGACCCGTTTATTAAATGAGGTAGCTATGACAACCCATGATTTTTTCCGTGTCGTGTTTTAGGTCATGTAACCCCTAATCCCACGTGTCAAATTTGAGATCTTCGGTTAACTTTCTTGACAATTTTCCCATTTATGTTATCATATTTATAACGATAATCGTTCTCGTGTTACTTTAGGTGACCGTTACTTAAGACCATGGATCATTCCCGTCCCTGAAATAACCTTCACAACACGAACCAACGAGGACGAGTGTTTGATAATAGCAAGCGATGGACTTTGGGACGTCATGTCAAACAACGACGTCGGTGAGGTGGCTCGCCGGATCTTACGCCGGGGGCGGCGGTGCGTGGGTGCTGGTGAGGTAACGGCGGCACAAACCCTCGCTGACAGCCTAACCGAGATAGCAGTGGGGAGAAACAGTTCCGACAACATATCAGTGATCGTTGTTGATCTAAAATCAAAGAAAACCAACAGAATAACTGACGATGGTAAATAAGATCATTCCTCTCCTTTTTTATTTGGTTTGATCCGTTATCTATTGAGTGAGAAGAATTAATATTGAGAATGTGAAAATGTGATTGATGATACTGTTGGTGAAAACCGAACATTTAACCGATGTTAACATGTGGATTGGTGATGAAAATGAACATTTAACCGATCCGATTTTAACGTGTGATTGATGATGTTTGTGAAAACCGATTATTTAATTTGACTACGGATGACAAGGGGAACGGATATTGGTATCTCAGTCTGATACCCGTTGAGGATTGGGTATACCCGTGGGTAGTGGTGCACAAAAAAACCGGTTTTTTTTTAACCCGGTCCAAACCGGCAAACCGGTTTGGACCAAACCGGTTCGGATTACCCAAAAACCGTCGGTTTAAAACCGGTTTGATGCTTTCTGGATGAGATCGGGTTAGGGACCGGTTCAAACAAACCGGTTTTCGAGCTGGGCAAAAAAATAGCCGTTGGGGTCGATTTTAGCCGTTTTTTTGGCTCCATTTGCACCCTTAAACACTATAAATAGGTGGGGGGTGTTTAGGGTTGATCACACCTCTCTTTACACTCTCTAATCTCTAAAACCGCTCTTTAAACCCGTCAAAAACGCTCTTTAAACTCTAAAAAAAAAGCATGACAAGTTTTGGTGTTGGTGGTTCCTCAAACGAAGTTACCGTTGTGGAAATTCGAGCAACAACGAGAAATCCGGCAATTTGGTGCAATTACGATCTGTGTTTGTTGTCAAACGGGAAGAAACGTGCTCGGTGCAAGATGTGTGGTGCGTTTTTGGGGAAAGATTCAAACACTAGTTTGAAAATGCATATGGAAAAATCTTGCCCGTCATTGAAGGGAATTCCAAGTGAAGGTCAAGCCTCCATGACAAACGAAGGAGGAATTTGGAACTTTGATCCAAATACTGTTCGAAATCGAATGGCGAGGTTAGTGATTCAAGAAGGATTGCCGTTCAACCACTTTGACAATCCGCGCTTGACAAGGATGATTCAAGAGACACTCCAACCACGTTATCATCAAGTAAGTCGCACAACCCTTAGACGAGATTGTATAAAAATGTGGCAAAAAGCAAAAAAAGAATTAATTTTGGGTTTTGAAAATTTGCAAACCGGTGTAAACTTAACCACCGATGTTTGGTCGGCTCCACATGGTATACCCGATTCGTTCCTTTGCGTTACCGCGCATTGGGTTGATCCCAATACGTGGCAAATGATGAAGCGTACAATCGCTTTTGACTTGTTTGAATATCCACACACCGGCGAAAATTTATTTTATATATTGGATGGTGTTATTAACGAATTTAAATTACAAAATAAACTTTTTTCAATGTCTTTTGATAATGCATCTAATAATACAAATGCGGTTCAAAAACTAAAAATTAAATATAAACCGGTTTGCAACGGCTTTTTTTTCCATAGTCGATGTGTCGCACACATCATTAACTTGGCGGTGCAAGCCGGGCTTGCAATTGAAGAGGTTTCAAACTTAACATATATTTTTCGACAAATGCTTAAAGATATTTTTAGTAACAAAAAAAGATACCATGATTATATTAAATTTTGTCGTGATACGAATAATCTTTGCTTAAGTCCGAATTGGGACGTCGAGACAAGATGGAACTCGACTTATACTATGTTTTATAGCGCTTTACGACAAAGAGAAACTTTAGAACTATTTCATGATATGTTTGCCTCAAAACCTCGTCGTAAAATTCTAAAGTTTCCTTCTACAAATTGGGACATTTTAAAAGACGTAACCGAATTGCTTGAAGTTTTCAAAACCGCCACCACTTTTTTATCCGGTGTTTATTATCCCACAAGTCCATTAACACTAAAACAAATATATTTAATGGCTAACAAGTTGTATGAACTTGAAAATAAAAGCACTCTTTTTACAAAAATGATTGAACCGATGAAAGAAAAATTAGTGAAATATTTTAAAGAAATGCCCCCCGTTATAACTTGCACCGCCGCGTTAAACCCTACCATAAATGTTTACGGGGTTGAAACTTTGATTGATAGAATTACTTACGCTTTCAATTTGGATAGCGAAGACATCCATTTTGCACAAGTTACAAAAACACATTTTAACAAATGTTTACAAGATTTATTTGATGTTTATTTACATAAATATGGTACAACTCCGACTCCACATGAAACAATGGGTACATCATCAAGTGGTAGCTCGAGAGATGTTAATTTGAATTTATATAACGAAATGTTAAATGAATTTAGTAAACGGGCTCGAGGTACCACCCCGAGTAGCGAACTCGGAAGGTATATTGGCACAAACTTTTTAGCGTTTATGCCTCCTACCGTTTTTGAGGATTTTGATATTTTGGCATGGTGGAAAAAAAACGAAGCTTCGTTTCCGATTCTTTCCGCCATGGTCCGTGATGTACTAACCGTCCAAGCTTCCACGGTAGCTTCGGAATCTGCGTTTTCTTTTAGTGGCAGGGTATTATCGATATGAAGGACTAGACTCACACCCGTAGCGATGAAAATGTGCATTTGCTTTAAGGACCATTTGGATGCGATGGATAGGATACAAGACCAAACTTCTCTCGAAGATGAAATTCAAGCTGAAGAAACCATACACAACAACGAGGTTGATCTTGGAATATCCGAACCAGTCACCGATGAAGAACTAGCCGAAGATGCAAGGCTACGAAACTCTAGTTCCGAAGACAACGCACAAGAATAATCAATCAATATTCCAAAAAATAAAACGTTGAACTTAATGTTTTATATTTGTTATATTTTTGTAATGTTTTACAATTTTATAAATTTATCTTGTCATGTTTTTAATTTCCGAACTTTCCAAATATTAATAAACGTTGAACTTTAAGTATTAAGTTTAAAATTTATTTGAATTTTTTTTTTTAATAAAAACCGGTTTAAACCGGTTTAAAGGGCAAACCGGTTTAAAACCAACCCTAACCGGTTTGACATTTCCCATTACTAAAACCGGTTTAACCCGAACCGGTTTGGGTCCAAACCGGTTTTGACTTTTATTGACCAAACCGGTTCGGGTCGGGTTGAACCGGTTTGGGTTAAAAAACCGATTTGTGCACCACTACCCGTGGGTATCAAGTATACCTATTAGTTTGGTAAAAATTATCCGGATTTTCAAATGCATTTCTTATTATTTTAGTTTTTAAAAAGTTTTATTACCTAATGAAATTAGAAATATAAAAACTAAAATTAATGGATTAGTTGATTACTCTCTTACCCAAGACAAAGGAAAATAAAAATAAAAATAAATTGTTTACGGGTATGTATATTTTGTGTAATCGAGTCGGGTATCACCTAATACCATACATGTCATATACCCATGAAAATTTCTAAAACTAATCTCATACTTGGTCTCAAACCCGTATACCTGTATTGAATGTTTTCCTATGTGATTTTCTTCCTAGGCTTTAAGGTTATTTTCTACCAATTTTCAATGATGAATTTCAAGCCAGAATTATTATGTTTTTGACTAATAATAGATAAACTAGAAATGTTGTCGTGCGATTCGTGATGGGAGACGGACTTTAAACAGTTGAGGCGGGTGACATTAATCCAGTGGACCTGCAACTCCTTTTATACAAAATCGGCCCGCCATGCATAGGTGTTTTAGAACCATCAGTTGATGTTGATCGGGTGAACAAGCAACGGGTGATCATTTCAAACTCTACTACACGTTACATATCTATTATGGCAACTTCAAATACAAAAAGATTGTGCGATAATAATAATAAAACTTCAAGGGCATGGATACAAAAAAAGAAGTTACATCAAAATTTAGGATACAACTAGAATTGTGATTTGTGCCCACGCGTGCTAAGGCGCGTTAAACCGCTGAAAGAAATTAACGTCCTCGAAAGCTTATAAAACAAATGCATAGAAAAACGAAAACGTTAAAAATGTTATCGTTTACAAAATAAATAAACGTACTCAGAACTTTACGTTAAAAGAGCAAAACATTTACGCAAACTCAGGCATTGCAGCGAAGTAGCTAGTAATATTCCAAGAACTTTATACTAAAAACGAAACCGTAACAAAGCCGTTAAAAAAATTAACCGGTAAAAAATTAGAAAAAGAAAGTAAAACCGTTTCAATAAAATAAGGATTTAAAAAAAATCATAACGACATTGCACGCAAGTGCCTAGATAACTTATACACTATCATGCGTAACTCCGTTTCAATTATACGTATGACACGTCTCGTAACCCGATTCGTAAACAAGGAAAAAAGTATCCAATGTATAATAACGTTATTACAGTTGAGATATGTAGTGTAAATTTGTTAAAAGAAAGTAAAAAAACTTTTTCAAAATTTAGGAGTTTAAAAATAAATATGACATAATTTAGATAAATAAAAAATCACTTAAAAGACATAATAGCTGACAGTAACCTATGGATTAAGTAGTTGTACTTTATGTCCGAAGCTCGTCTCCAACAAAACCCTAGACCTCGCAGATCAACTGAAACCTTCATCAATGGCGGACGATTCGGCGTCAATGAGCATATACAGAGCTTCGAGAACGATTAAGAGAAGACAGAGCTCTTTGTACAATTCTCTACGCTCGATTCACGAGGACTCGATCTTCGTCTCCGAGATAGCTCAGCTATGGCCTGAATTGCCACTTGTAGCGAACCTGCGTTGCGGCCTCTGGTACGCCAACAAATTTCATTCCAATTGTTACTTCAAATCGACGGATGGCCATACGAATAACCTGTCGTTTAATACCTCTCGCCTCAATCTCCATGTAGCCACTCTAGCAGGTTGTTTAAATTGAATTCGAGTTAATCGGGTTTTGAAATTTTGAAGTTGGATTCGAATTTGTAATATATTTGAATAAACCGATTCGAATCTATGTCTAATTCGGAATTCGGTTAAAAATTATAATTTAATTTAAGTCTGTTTTTAAAATTCATGCAAACTTGAAACATTCGAATGTCAAATGTGAAATGATCAAAATCTAAATTGTAATATTGAAAAATACAATTTCAAACTAGAAGCCCAATTAATAGGTATATATGGAAAACAATAAAAAAAATTATATGTATAATTTCATTTCGAATCGAATTGAAATTCACAAATTCGAAATTCGATATCTGAATTCAAATCGAATCGAATTTTGAGTTTTTCGAACCCAATTCAAATACTGAACACCCCTAGTGTTAGTGTAGAAATTGGTTGTTGATAACAAGCTGATAATGCTATGCCAAATTTGATTTCAAAGGTACTTTGTTTGATTCTGTTAACCACTAGTAACTTGTATTGTTTGTTTTGAGTTGGATGAAAATATTTGGAGATTTTGCTTTGTTTTGTTTGTAGGTATAGAGTTTGATGATGTGTTCTTTATGTTATCTTGTAGTATGTTACATTCAAAGTTGTCCAGAAGTTATGATTTATAGAGTTTTAATGTGTAAACATTTTTGTGGTTATAATGATGAGTTTGTTTTGTGTAGATAATAATATTTGTAGTTTTTGTTGCTTTTGTTATGGATAGGACAGAGGGGAGGGTGTATGATCGTTGATTCTACTCGGAAAGGGAAGAGGTTTCCAGACAGTATGTCAAAAACCATACCGATTTGGACGTGTGTGTTGAATCGTGCAATTCTAAATTATAGAGACAAAATGAATGGGATCAATAAGCCAATGGAGGGAGTAAGTAGTTTTCTTTATTTCTATCATGATTATCATATATGGTGCATCTTTTGTTCAGATATAATTATGTTGATTTTGATTCAAGTATCACAGATAAAATAAACCCTGATGCTAATAAAGTGAAAGACTAATGTTAGTTTGGTATTTGGATAATCCTAGATTTGACTATCGTAAACCTAAGTCGGACTCCAGTTTGGGATGAGTATCATATAAGGTGATTGTTCTATACCAATTTAACCAGCCTCTGATGCACAAAATGATTGTTTAGCTTTAGAGAATAGTTACTGATGAATCTATAAACATAGTTAAAGGGTGTACCCGGTGCTTGACTTAGCTCCCACATTTGCGCAGGGTCCGGGGAGGGGCCGAATCGCTTTGCGATCTGATGTACGCTGCCTTACCCTACACTTTGTGCAGGAGGCTGTTTCCACGGCTCGAACCTGTGACCTCAAGGTTACAAAGCAGCAACCTTACCAGTTGCTCCAAGCCCGCCTCGATCTATAAACCTAGTTACAAAGTTAAATCCTTTTTAATAATTTCTATCTCGTATGAGTTAGATTAACGTCTTTTGGATAGAAAATATATATCATTGTGCTGTTTACATGATTGTAGGTTAATTCTTCTGCCCAAATTTCTGATACTACTAAATGGGATCCATCTTTACATCTTCCTATCTGGGTGCCTGATACAGAGAAAATAAGGATAGATTCTAAAATAAACGAATGGGTCGAAATTTTGGAAACAAGTGGAGTCGATATTGCTTCCATTTCATCTTTATTAAAGAAACCTCTACAGCCTCTTTGGATTTCACAAAAAACTGTCATATGGTTGAATGAAGTTCCTGATTATAATTCTTGGGATTTCACACCCATAATCCTTATTTCTGCATCTGCTTCAAGTGATATATATCGACAAAAAACAAGCTCGGAATTTAGTTGGAATTACATAGCAGGAGCAGGGGACGATGAAGAAAGTTGGGCGCGAGGTTTAACACCTGCTTTGTTTTGGAATGATGTTTATGATTTAATTAGTTCAGGGCCTGATGTTTGCAACCAAATGGTAGCTAATATTGTTGAAAAAGATAGAGTGTTTCGTGCTCAACGGGGACAAAATGCTCCTCAGGTTTCTGTTAAACTTAAAAAATTAGAAAGCACCCGGTCAACTCAGTTTCAAGACCAACCATTGGATATTACTACGGAGAATGGAATTAGTGGAGATTTATTAGATGATAAGCATGGGGTATATTGGTTGGGATCGACCAACATCGCAGTTTGTTCAACTGGATATGGTAAGTGTTTTGTATATGTTAGAGATTTACGGTTATTAATATGTTTTGCATGATAATTTGATAATCTTACCTCAGCTATCAATTGGAAGTTTAGACTACGTTGAGAATAGAGATGGAAATCTTGACCCATTTCCTTATTAATAATGGGTTGATTTGGGTTGTGTTTTATCTCAAACAGGTCGAATCAAAGGTATTAGTTAAAGGGGAACCGATCAAATGGATGGAATGGGTCAAACAAGTTGAAATTCATCAAAAGTATATATCTTTATTAAAATATTTAGATTTTTATCATCCTCATTATTATTATTATTAGGCAAACTGGATTTTAATAATCCAAACTATGACCCATTGGCCGATAATAATCCATACTAACAGTTTGGTCGGTGATAATCTCAACTTTCACTTTTGTTGTTAAGGGCAGTCCCTAGTAGCATAATTAGCATATATTTACACTCGATTTCGCTTCTACGTTTCTCCATTTCATTCAAAATCATCATTTTGAGCTAAAACAAGTGTGAATCTATGACTAGGGACTGCCCTTGACAACAAAAGTGAAAGTTGGGATTATCACCGGTCAAACTGTTAGTATGGATTATTATCGGTCAATGGGTCATAGTTTGGATTATTAAAATCAAATTTGCCTTATATTATTATAACATTGTTTTTGTCATCATAAGTAACATATTAGTTATATCTATCTACACACACACACACACACATATATATATATATAAAGAAAAGGACAAACGATTGGGCCAACCCGACCTGTACTAAAGTTGACTCAGTTTAACCTGGACCTATTTTGACCCGTTACCCTTTTTGCAGAGAAAGAATGGACATTATATCTTTGTGTTACTCCGATATGAACAAAAATTCTTTTCTTCCCACTTGGCTATTAATACTTTAAAATCACCTCAATTTGTGCAGATTTTAAAGCATCAAATGTTGATAGCATATTGAACTGTGACGAAAATCAGATTCTTTGTACCCTCAAGGATTCTGAAGCTTATTTGCACCTACCTATTATGGTTCGCTATGACACTATTTATTAATTTACTTATTTTTATTATATTCTCAATTTCTTTATTAATCTTGCAACCGATTTCATGACCTCTTTCACCTTAACAGAACTCAAAATTTGATAGATTTTCTCTGCAAAGAAATCTACCTTCTGCACTGAACTTTGCCAGACTGCATTTAAAAAGGGGAAGGAGGCTTGCAGTCTGCTGCAACAGTGGTAAGCTTCACCTCAATGCATTCTTCATTGCTTTTTTCGAGTTTTTTTGGAGAAATAGTGTATGCATGATTTTAGAAATGGTTTCCGGTGTTTGCATGAAATCACTTTGGTTTTAGGAGAGTCCGCTTGTTGAGATAGCGGATTCTGACAAAAGGTACACTAATCCGCTAGTGTGGCAAGCGGATTCATGACTTTTGTTGGGAATTACCCCCAACAAACAGGCATATAAGGGGTGGAGTCATGAATCCGCTTGCCACACCAGCGGATTAGTGTACCTTTTGTCAGAATCCGCTATCTCAACAAACGGACTCCCCTAAAACCAAATTGATTTCATGCAAACACCGGAAACCATTTCTAAAGCCATACATACACCATTTCTCCAAAAAACTCGATTTTTTCCCTTCAAAAGTTCGTTGCTTATTAGTTTTCTTTTTAAAAACAACGTGATTTCAGTTTTATCCCATTTTAGTCACTGTTCTTTTTTATGCCTACGAAACATCAAAACATGACTTTTTGCTCCATTTGGGGTCATTATGTGGACTTGCTTTCAAAGTTTTTATCGTCACCATTATAATGGACCCAAATGGGACAAAAAACCATTTTCAGTGACAAATGTACAAAAAAGAGTACAATGACTAAAACAGGACAAAAATGAAAGAACATTGGTGTTTAATGTTTTTATGCAGAAAAAACCATCTTAAAGCTATAGAGTATAAATTATGAGGCATAATCTGGATTCATGGGCATAATCTGGATTCATGGGCATATAGTTTTCGGTTTCCCAGCAGCCGAATAATGTTGTTATTTCTTCAATTTTCAGGGGAAGACATCAGTGTTTGTGTTTGCTTGGCAATATTGATTTCATTATTCAATGTTGAAGGTATGTATGCCACCCCCACTCTCTAGACACACACATTCACCCTGAAATAAATTGCTTTGATTCAATAATGCATACATATATGGTAACTTAGAAATTAAAAAAAATAAATAAATAAGTTACTCTTAGTTGAAAAGAATTAAATTCAGTATAAAAATGAACTTAGTTATCTTATTTGGAAAATTCGTTAAATAATTAAGAGTTGTTGAAATTAGAAATAATCACAAAATAAGCAACCAATTAAAAAATTTAAAACACCAATCTTTAAATTTATTCAAACAAGTAATTTATAAATTTGTTTATGATAAAACTTAATTAAAAAATCAAACTAATCAGAAACCCCCAAAACAACTTATTTTACTTGCAAATAATAAGTTTGGACAATCAATCGTAAACACCCTCGAAACAACTTATTGAAGAATTAAAAACGTAATTAACAGATAATCAGTTTTAATAATCAATCCCAAACAATACCTTAATCATCCATCCATCTATGAAGTTTTATAAAACATGAAAAATCCTTATTATAATAAATGAATAACTGTACATGTCACGTGTCGACATCTGGTGAAGTCTAGATTTTTGTTTTCCGCTTGGTTTCGCTCTCCTATTAAATAACTCTCTCCTGTTAAATAATAATGATTTTAAATAATTAAATATCTAAATTTATTCTAATATTTTATTAAAACTTACTAAATCATAAGAAGATTTCAATTATATTTTATCTTAAAATATAATTTTATAATTTTTAAATCATCATTATTTGTTATTTACAATTCTTAAATCTTCATTATTTTTTATTTCACCAATGGTTGAAAATTTTCATAGAAACTGTTGATTTACAATAAGTTGTATTTATTTGACCCATGTAATACATGCGTATGTAACCTAGTATATAACAATCTTGATGGTGAATTAAGGTTATTATTCTCAACAGTGTCGTATGATGACGGGAAATACTTTAAGGAGGCACGAATAACAAAGCTAGATATGCGACAACGACTAATATTTATATGCAAATACGCTATAAATGCGCGACCATCATGAGGTAATCTAAAGCAAGTCTATAATTTCCTTGCTGGTCAAAGTCTTTGACTTTGACCTTGACCCTGTTGTAAAAGAACATGAGGAGTTTGCCCATTAAAAGAGGTGTTTGGGATTGATTATTCCGATTTTACAAGCGACTTTATATTAGGCGCAACATAGAAATCAAGTTATATTTTATTATCGATTGTAGCAACAAATGACGTGTTCCATTGGTACTAGGTTGTTCTTTTGCTGATTTCTTAAATACTAGGGACGCGGCATATTATTTGGTCATGTTGTCGCATGTGTTACATGTGACGTGGTATCATTTTAATATGTACTTAAAAATTATCAGTTTTTCGAGCATGTAAATATTTTTCTTTTTAAAATGTGGCAATCAACTAATGCCACATTGGTGAAATAAGTTAAAACGGAGTTAGTTGCTAAAATCGGTAATAAATTGTTAACTAGTTTCTATTTTAAGCCTAATTTAAGGAATTAAAAGGGGCGTCTTACTTACTCTAATGCTTTTAAGAAAATTGTTAAATGCTTTTGGTGTGTGTTTATTATAAAAGATCAAAAGGATGCTATGTATAGTTTTCGTGTATTCTTTTTGTTATCGTTTATAATTTTATCTTTTTAGGATAAAAAGTCAAAAAGTGTTTGTGGGTCAACTCCTTGAACTAAACCGCTTCAACTGAGAACTCGTTTTTATTCGGTTTAGGGTTTATTCGGGTCGAGTTATTGTTATTCGGGTTTCTAAGTACAAGTTGCAATGTATATTTTACAATTTAACTTAACATTATATTGATTAAATAATAAATACAAAATGTCTAATATGAACACTCTCAATATGATCTTTCGTTCAAATCTATGTGCTAAACACATATATTAACTACAAAAACACCAAATAAAATAAGCACAAAATCAAAGCATATCAACCAATCGTATAAACTAAAAAGAAAACTTCAAATCGTATTAACCAATAACTGTTCAACAGTCTTCACTCTTCAAATAGCCATCTTTATGTTCGCTCGTCCATTTTTAATCATATATTAAAAAAAACATTAAAAATGGTTAGATGTATATTAAGCTAAGATTACAAATAAATATAAATAATAAAAATACTTTTTTATCAAGAACTTAAAAGAATTATGGGGATACTAACGTAAAATAATGGTTTTAAGGTATTTTTTTGTTAATAGCCGATTTACATAAATGAAAAGAAATAAATGGTTAAATCAAAAGAGAGAGAATGATGAAGCGTTTAAGACCATGGGAGATACATCCACTGATCCACTTCACCATTCCATGTGACCTTTATATCATATCACCACATTCCTCCATCTTTCACCCATATTTAAATGATGGAAATACTCATTATTCATCATTTACTATTTTTTTTTTAATTTTTTAAAGAGTATTAAAGATTAAACTTCGTTTTTGGCTCATGTGGTTTGGTCAAAATAACGGGTTTTGATCCATTAGTTTTAATCTGACTTTTTTGCTCCCTGTGGTTACCTAATTGTCTCAATCAGACCCCTGGCACTAACTCTGTTAGTTTTTTCTGTTAAAAATAAGGGTATTTTAGTATTTTTTACTAATAAGGACTAATTACGTCATTTTCTTAAATTAATACAGGGACCATTTGTGTAATTATAACTCAACCCAACCCCTCCCCATCGTCATCTTCATCACACCACCACTGCATCTTCTCACCACCACCATCTTCATCCCTCACCACCACCACCACCATATTGATCGGTGTCGAAGGTACCGGTCAAAGATAAAGAATTAGAGTGTCCTAATCACCTTAAACTAGTTAGGGTAAGAAGGGTGTCGAACCACGAAGAGTTTGTGGTCGGTGCTTAACTTCAATTAACAATGTGATTTATGAAGTTGCAATGGGTCTTTCTGACCAAACACAAGCAATGATTGAGGTGAAATTAACAAATCCAACAAGCAATGGTTATCAACTAGCAAAACGATCACGAGTAATCAAGTAGAAAATAAACGGTTTAAGTTGTAAACAATAATTAAAAAGGAATCACACCCGGGTTTCAAGTTCACAAGTAATTAGGGATTATCACACCAACATATGAGTTCAAACAATCGAATGGTTATCCAAATCAAATTAACCAAATCTAACCGAGAACATCAACATTCATACATCATCGGCAAATAGTGTAAAACAATATTCACGAATGAAATCGAGACAAATGTATGCAATATAGAATTAGATTAATCAATAGATTCAACACAAATCAAAGTTCATAGCAATTATCATCTAACGGGGTCAATGGTGCAAGAATTTATCGACTCCCGTGAGTTCATAACCATACTAAACACAAAGATTCAAGTGTTTCAAACCAAACGATTACAAGAATTGTTTCTCAAAGCTAGCACATGATAGAACCCTAAAAACTTACAAACAATCCACCCGGGAATGATTACCGGTGGATTAGTCGCTCATGGTTGTGGAATTCATCTTCGATTCTTCAATAATTCGGTATCAATCTTCCAAATCGATCTTGGAATGGTGTTTCCTAGCCTCCAATCGCCCCCAAAATCGCCCAAGAACTATTGTAAAAGTGGTAATTTCGAATTTGGGGAAGAAACCCCCAATTAAACACCAAAATCGGCTGTTTCCCGAAAATTCGCGTCCAGAAAACGTAACCAGCGTAAGCCTACGCTGGGTTGGCGTAAGCTTACTCCGCCACACTAGAAGCTGCTGTGAAAGAAATGTTCAGGCGTAGGCCTACGCTGGGCGGCGTAGGCTTACGCTGGGTGGCGTAGGCTTACGCCAGGTCCTGAGTTTCTGCCCCGTTTTCTCCGTGTCTCTTCCAACTCTTGCATCTCTTACCTAATATCTTTCAAAATCATACTTTAAGCTTTCAACACCTGCACATGCATAGCTACACAAAACTTTTGTATTCCACATGTTAATTTATATAAATATAACATGTTACACCCTTTAATGCATAAAACTTTGGTCGCTTATCACATATCCTTACCTTCCGACCACCACCACAACACCACTGCCACCCCCACACCATCTACGGAAAACGAGATCGCCACCCCCACACCATCAACGAAAACCCTATATCGGGGACCGGTGTCGTTCCCTGCGAGGGTAGTTGGTTCGACAGCGAGGGTTTCTAACCCCATTTCTAGTCGATTCCATGTCGGACCGTCCTTCGATTCAAGATCCCCACGTTCTGATGGATGGTGTTCGTCCAGTCACAAACCGGTTCAAGATCCCTAGGTTCCGATGGATGTTGCTACGGAGACAGAAGCGCACAAACTGGCCATGGATCTAGGGTTTATATTATTCATAGGAGGGGTGAATTTAGGGCTTCTAAGATTATGCAGTAGAGAGCTTTGAATAACCCTAACGCTGTGTTCCCGAGTCGCATTCGCTGTGTTCCCGAGTTTACTAAAGGGAAGAAAAGAAAAGAAAGGATTCCTTCCCTTTCTTTTCTTTTCTCTTCTTTTTCTTTCTCTTCAAGTCTTTCCAAATTTGGAGGATGGAAATAAGCCTTGTTTTCCCTTCATTTCCCTTCTTAAAAAAAACTAGGGAACACTCTTCCTCCCATTTCCTTTCTTTTTCCCCCTTTAAAAAAACTCAGGAACAAGGGTTTATTTCCTTTTCCTTTTTTTCCCTTATTTTCCCTCCTTAAATGAGACTCGGGAATACAACGGGAGGGAAAAGAAAGGAAAGGGAAATAAACCCTTGTTTCTGAGTTTTTTTGAAGGGGAAAAGAAAGGAAATGGTGGGAAGAGTCTTCCCTAGTTTTTTTAAGAAGGGAAATGAGGGAAAATGAAGGAAAAACAAGGCTTATTTTCATCCTCCCAATTTGGAGAGAAAGGAAAAGAAAGGAAAGTAATCCTTTATTTTCTTCCCTTTAGTAAACTCGGGAACACAGCGTAAAATTGGGGGTGGTGGCTGCCGTCGACGATGGTGGTGGTCTGATGTTAGGTTTTGATTTAGGGGCTAGAAACATGTTCTTCACCTCTCCCATCTAACCCTCTTTAAACATAGACATATGAAATATTATTGAATAAATATAGATTTCTTTTAAAAAGATTTGCAGTGTTAACATGGTGGTGGTGTTAGATGTGGCTAGAGAGAAATAAAGAGATGAAGTAGAAGAAGTGGGGGTAGGGTTGGGGTGGGTAAATTATAAAAATAGTCTATATATTTATTTAAGTAAATTTAAAAAATAACCCATATGAAAAAGATTAAAATACCCTTATCTTTAACATAAAAAACTAACGGAGTTAGTTTCAGGGTTCTAATTGAGACAATTAGTTAATCACAGGGAACAAAAAAGTTAAATTGAAACTAATGGACCAAAACCGTTATTTTGACCAAACCACAAGGGTCAAAAACAAAGTTTACTCTTTTTTTTAAAATATATTAAGGGTAAGAGGTATACCCTCACGCAAGGGTTTTCGTGAGGGCCCTCACGGCGTAAGGCACAATATCACACCACCCCCTATTGCGTGAAGGGGGCGTGAGTGTGTCCGCAGTTTTTCACGGGGCTCTTTCTCCTTTTTGACCGTTGAACGGCTATTTTAGAGTTAATATTGTTACCGTTGTAAATTAAAAAAAAACTTTAATTTATTTTTTTAGAGAATATGTCGTTTGAGAGTTGAACGGCTATTTTAGAGAAGATGTCGTTGAACAGCTACTTTTTTAGAGAAGATGTCGTTGAACGACTACTTTTTTAGAGAAGATGTCGTTGAACGGCTATTTTAGAGAAGATGTCGTTTGAGAGTTCACCATTGCGACAATGGAGGGCTGCACGGGTAACCCTTTTGACCTGGCGGTGCCTCGGATCCACGTAAGCCTCAACACCGTCCAGGTGATGTATACCAGACGGCCTTAAAAGAAGGAAAAAAATAATTACAGGTATCAAATTTTAAATGACGATGAGATCATCAATAATATAAGGAATTTTGAAATTTTGAAAGCATTGCAATTTAATAAATTAGTAATCCCCGATCTAGGGTGGGGATTGGATTCAATGACAAAGTCATTTGGAGTTAAATGGTGAAGCTCTTCTTGAGGTCAAGGGTTCGAGTCCCGCCTGTTACGGATTTGTATAAATTATTAGGAAGGCCCTCAAAATGGGTATTGTTATTCAAAAAAAAGTAACCCCTGATCTCTATGATAGAGGTGCACAAATCGATTAATTTAAAAAATTGGTTCGGTTATTAACCTGACCGGTTAAAGTTAATATCGGTCAAAACCGGTTTTCCCAATAAATACGGTAAATTCTTATTTTTTGAACTCATAATCATATTCCGATTTCACTACTCTTGTTCGCTAAATCATTTGCTAGTGTCAATTTTTGATAAAACCCTAATTTTCATCATATTTTTACATCAAGCAATTAAACAAATCAAGGGGAGGTTGAATTGTACTAGAAAAGGTTGCTTTTGTTGCTTTAATTCTACCCAGCTTTTCCAAGCTTTGAAGGTGAATATAGGTTTTGGAGGAAACAAAGTCTTCTAATTTGATTTGGAAATGAGTCGGTGATTGCTATAAAGAACCAAACTTTGAAGCTTTGCTAATTTGATTTGGAAATGCAGAAAATTAAAGTAAAAGGGTGGTGTGAAAATGAGGTTAGGGTTCCTCAACGGAGAAGAAAAAGTGGTTTTAGTATCAATTTATTTATTTTATTTTTTTGTTTTTAATAATAATGGTAAAGGCATTTTGGTCATTTTTAAAGGGCGATTCTAACCACACACGGAATATTGCTAATTGGACCCGCCGTCGCGCGATACGTCCTCGTATAGGTCAATACGAGGGCGTATTGGGTTTAGTCTCTGACACCAGAATGACACGTGTCATTCTGGTGTCCCATACGATTCGTATTGCCCTATACGCCTCGTATGAGACAGGGCTCAATATTTTTCTTCAAAAGTTGGAAGATTTGGTGATAAATAATCCTATACGTGGCGTATAGACCTATACGCCACGTATAGGATTATTTATTTAATTATATTTTTTTAAAATTTATATAATTTTGTTTATATAAGTTTGTTATCTATTTATAAATTTTATATATTTTATATTTTATTTAAACATTTATTATATTTTTACAGTATAATCAAACAAAATATTAAACATTACAAACCAAACAAAATATTAAACATTACAAACCAAATAAAATATTAAACATTACAACCAAACAAGTAAACTAAACATTATATACATTACATCATAAAATTAAATATATGCATCAAAATGTTTTACATACATAACAACGAAATAAACAAAATACAATACAGATAAAAGAACTAAACCTAATCGGCTCCGGCCTCACCCAGACCTGCCCCGGCTTCACCCTGACCTGCCCCGCCCTCATCCTGAACGGGGTCGTCCGGATAATGACGTGGCGGTGGTAGTGGGGGTGGCTCGATGCCGGCGGCTCGTGACTGATTCACGAGCTGTCCAACCGCCCACGTCATCAGGTCCTCCATGCGATCGAGTTGACGACCCTGTCGCCGTGAGTCGGCAACAAGGCCATCAAGCAATGCCTGGGTAGCCCTATCCAGCCTAACAGACCGACGTACGTGTCGGGGATGCTGTGGCGGATGCTCGTGGACCTGCTCGACGTGTGGAGGCTCGTCCTCAATCGCCATACCCTGCAGCGGCTGAGGCATAGGCGGGTCCCCCTGTCCAGACATCTGCGGCAACGGCACCGGGACCCAAACCTGGTCCTGGACGGCCCCTACGAACCGAAGTGTGACACCCGACAATTCAGGTCAATATCCGTACATGTTATAAACAAGTTTACATTATAATTGTTTTTGTGATTTACTTAATTTCACAAACAAGGACATTAAGGCCTAACAAAAACCGTACATGGTCTCATTTCATATTTTGGTAATTCTAGGAGTTACCGGTTCACGTACCAGGATAACCCGACTAAATACGAACACTAGTGGTTAAAATTACACTTAAATCAAATGGTTTGATTTATTTAAATCCCAACCCACTTGCTTGACTTTCTCGACCGAAAGTCAGGGGAGCCATTCCCCCACTTGCTAATTCACTCAAATTCAGATAAAAACCATACCTCCTCAATCGAAATCCCACAATCCCTTTCATACTTCTCATTTTCTTACGGCAAATTCCCAATTCTCCTTCAAGTCGAAGTCCAGTTTAAGGTAAAAATCCACCGTATTTCGGTGCTATAAGAAGAGTTCCAAGTGTTGTCTCAAGAATCAAGATAAGGAGCTCAAGATCATTCTCTGTTTCCCTGAAAATCATCATTCTCTGTTTGAGGTAAAAACTCGATATTATCCATTTCATTTTCTTTAAAATCGTAGCTGAACATACAAATCGTTTAAACGCAAGTAAGATAACAAGAAAAGTGTGTCAAATTCAAGATTTGAACATAAAAATATACAGGACGAATTCTGTCAATCAAAGTGCAGTAATCGAAACTAGGAGTTTCGATACCTGTTCAATCGAAACTAGGAGTTTCGATACCTGTTATTCAATCGAAACTAGGAGTTTCGATACCTATTCAATCGAAACTAGGAGTTTCGATACCAGTTTACTCAATCGAAACTGGGAGTTTCGATACTAGTTGTTCAATCGAAACTAGGTAGTTTCGATACATATTGCTCAATCGAAACTAGATAGTTTCGATACCCTTCTTGCCAATCGAAACTAGATAGTTTCGATACCTAACTACTCAATCGAAACTATGAAGTTTCGATACTCAATTGCCCAATCGAAACTAGGAAGTTTCGACATCTGTTCATCAGTCACATTGGGCAGTAACTTAGAACTGTTTTTATAGCAAAACAAGTGTTGAAAATCTAAGAAGATATTTAAACAAAAACAACTAGATTTACTAGGTCGATGAACAATTTGCAATATGAGACGTTCGGTCTTAACACAATTTACCCTTTGGTATCTAGGGTACGAATAGTCAAGTTCGGCTAGAACAATTATCATTGCAAGCATACACAAACTCAAGGTGAGTTCACGGCCCCCTTTTAACTCTTTACTGTTTTGTAAACATCGGGGGAGAAATATACTTACCTGTTATATTTTGAAAACATGAATTTCATTGCTTATATTTTTGACAATATGAACATTTCGGTTTAACTTTTTGTAAGTCTCCCGGCCCTACTTTTACTACTTGTTCTTAAATTGTTTTTTTTAAACAAACGGGGAGAAAACTTGCTCAACTAAACAGCCGGACACAAGTACACACAACGATTGTTCGGATGAACAACACACAACGATTGTTCGGGTGAACAACACACAACGATTGTTCGGATGAACAACACTCAACGATTTGGGGGAAAACATACTTACAACTATTTTATGGGATAACAAGAGAATAAGGCACGACTTTTATGTTTACATGGGATGAGAACAACACATTGGAGGCCGCTAAAGTCCCCTGGAACAACATAGTAACCATTAACTGTAGCCTAGGGTCCTATGAATAGTACTATGGAGAGTGACGTCTCCCGGTCATGGTTAGTCGCGCTAACCACAATCTGGAGGATTTATGGCCGCATAGAATCTGATAACGCTTAATAGGGGCTCACACATGTCATGGTTTGGTTACGCCTCATGTATGAACATATTATTTGTATTCCTAGCTAGTTTACAAATGAGTCAACAATTCTTATTCTGATTATCACATGCAACTTGAACTATTTACGAACAATTGAGTTTAAACAAAAGAGTTTTGATCCGGTTAAATAAATCATGTTTATACAAAAGGATTCTGATCAGGTTATAAGGATCATGTTTAAATATTGAATTTATGACGGTTAAGTCATGATAATGTTTTCAAAGGACAACTTCATATTTTATGACGGTTAAGTCATGATAATGTTTTCAAATGAAAACTACTTAGTTTTATGACGGTAAAGTCATGAACATGTTTTTGGGAAAAACTATAAGCACTATTATAACTAACTCTGTGAACTCACCAACCTTTGTGTTGACATTTTCAAGTATATTTCTCAGGTAACTGTTAGCCATGGCACGGTTGGAATAAGCTAGCTATGTTGGATCAATTCCTAGTAGCTGGAAGGACGTAGAATATCAAGACTCAAGTCTATCGTTGATCTAGAAGAACTTAGATCCTAGTATTACTTAGTCTTAGTATTTGTGTATGTAATCAAGTCCTAGAAATCATTATTACAGCTTCCGCTATCGTGTAATGAACCAATCGTTGCAACCTGTATTTATTTAATAAGTAAATAAAATATGGGGGTGTGACAGATTGGTATCAGAGCAATGGTTTTAGCGAATTAGGTGTCCTTAGTGATACCTAGGCTCTAACCGGACTCATCTAGGGACCAAGATTTCTAAGACTTGCATCACACTAAAAACACCCAAGACTTGAGCATAGGAATTCCAACCGTTGCCGAACAATTTGTGTAGACTATTAGTGTATGGAGTTACACTAGGGTACCATTAGCTACACTAATACAATTACATGGCACATATAGTGAACACTTAAACACATACAATAAAGTGAAAATAATAAACACTTACAACATGTTACTGTTCGGATTACGAGTCAAGAATAACGGGTACTCAACATACTGCAACCTTAGAAGATCGAGTTACGAGCTGAGCTTGGACTTCAACGACAACGATCGTCAGTTACCGATCTTGGTATCACAACAGGTTGAACTCGTACCAGGATCTGTACCTATACCTGCACCACAACTACTCCAGCCATGGAGGCAACTATCTTCCAAACGTATGTACGGTATAAATAATCTCCTTCATAAGTTGTCGGATCGGATGCCTAGACTCTCGCCATGATGTATGGCAGGCATGATTGCCCAGACAGAAGGGAATTCAAGGTGAATAAGCAGGACTAAATGGGAGAGAACTCCAAGGGTCAGGAGACCCGGACATACATCAGGATCATGTGGATCCATGCATATATACAGACTTGGAGCATGAGTTGCTCGACACTCGTCTGAGGATCTCTGCCCAACACATAGTGCCTGAATTTCACCATACACATTTTTTTTAAGAGACACTGGTGGTGCCTCTCTACCCTTAGCCTCATCCGACAACTGCCATATTCGGCAGATTCATGAGTATTGGTACACATAATTAACAGTAATCCGATAAAACAATACACACTCATGTACAAAGGTGCACACGCAATCTAATGATCGTTTCAAATCACTTTTGATTAAAAGCTAGGGATAGAAGAAACACTATAGGGATCAGGCAAGGCAAATCATCATTACGGGTGCACACGTAATCATAATTTGCAGTGCATGGGAACTTTAGTGAGTCTTACTGTCTAAGCTGATGATCAACCCATGTTCTCAATCACTTGATTAAGGATTGAATCCTATCAAATCAGACTTCTCAATTAGGTGCTCACAAAGCATTCTCCTAGTTTTGGAGGAACGAGAGAAATTCAAATTGAATTCAACCAATCCTTAGTAAATCCTGAACGACGAAGAAATTCGCACATTCATTCTTTGAGATTCTACTTGTCAGGAATGCTTCAAATTGAGCGTTACAACAACTAACGCTTACAGTAATTGCACAACTATTGTGGGAGATTATGGCATAATCTCAGGATCCATCATACAGTTTAATCTCACAATTGATTGAAAGTTACGCCAAGAGTGTTATGCACTAACTTCAGTAATAGGGCAGGATATTATTCTGACCCGCATACACATGGCACCTATGGATATTGTGGAAGCTCGACATGAGACAAGTAGGAAATCGGACATTTCAGAATATCGGTCAAACAGGATTGCTCTCGCAACCATTGACATTCAATATACCTTTAAGTCTGACTATTCTCTCTGCAATAGATAAGCCGGGGTTGATGCTCAAACGAATGCTAAAGAAACCTAAGTGTGGACTAACGACTATTGTCGCACTAACCAAAACGACATGCAAAACCCTTAAAGGAGTCCCAAATGCGGAATCTCATGCTAATCTCATTAGCTCATGATATGCATAAAGGACGTAAACTCGAACTATTCACAATAGGCCACTGTCCACAAAGAGTTGAGAAGAATAATTTATTACTCTTTTATACTCGCACTTCCCCAAAGTTCATCTTGTTGGATGGATCCCAGATTTAGCCTAGAAGAGAGGTGTGATTGCATCTTTCACTCCTAGTTTTCTATAATTGGGAAGCTCTAGAGCATCTATTGTTAAGAAATGATCTCTTGGAGTAGACTCAGTTAGAATATAAAAGTCTCGACGTTCAACACTCACTACCTCCAGTTTATCCTTGTGCTAAGGATTTTGAGGCTATAACCTGAATGAGTGGAATACGTAATGGTATGTCACCAAAGTACCATTCAAACCCTAAGGAAGTGCAGATACACTGAATGACTACAAAATGGAAATTGTGAAACTCCTAAAACATCTCAGCCAACTCAATGGGTGGACAAGCCCAAAGCCCATTTTGGGGAAAGCACTAATTCGATGAGACCATTCTCACAGTATTACCATTCATTCCCTCAGCTAGACGGAATGTGAATATTCCAAACAAACATCGAACTTCGTATGGCTTACATTCTTCGAAGGTATGGTAGTCGAGACATGAGTTTACATATCAAGACGCTACAACCCAAAGGCTAGTATGCCTTGAAAAGTAGTGCAAACAAAGGGGTAAAGTAGTGATTAGACTCGAAGTTTGCAAATAAGAGCTCCCGAGGAACATCAATTCCTAGCTCCATGAAGGCACATGGAGAGGAAAATCATAGAAAACATGAAACCTGAAATAAGAGAAAAGTCTTAGTCCGGGAAAATGCTTTCGAAAAGCATAAGAGGGACAAACATAAAGTTTCATTTTCATAGTTTTTCATCTCTACCCAATATACAACAAAAACTTGGATACCTCGTCGAGTAATTCTTTCATAAGATCGAGTTTCTCACCATGGGGAGTTCCGGTCCTGTTTGTAAAGAAAAAGGATGGAACCTTTAGAGGGTGCATCAATTATCGGGAGTTGAACAAACTGACAATCAAAAACCGGTATCCTCTTCCTCGAGTAGACGATTTGTTTGATCAACTTCAAGGGTCCAGTTTCTATTATAAAATTGATCTACAATCAGGATATCCTCAACTGAAAATTCAGGAAGAAGATATACCAAAAAAATGACTTTTAGGACTCGTTACGGTCACTATGAGTTCCTAGTTATGCCATTTGGCTTGACTAATGCACCGGCCGTTTTCATGGACCTAATGAACCGCGTGTGCAAGCCATACTTGAATAAATTCGTGATTGTATTTATCGATGACATATCAATATATTCACAAACCAATGAGGAACATGAACATCATTTGAAATCAATCTTGGAACTACTCCGGAATGAGAAGCGTTATGCCAAATTCTCTAAGTGTGAGTTTCGGATTCGAGAGGTTCACTTTCTCGGACACGTCATCAATAAGAAGGGTATTCACGTAATCCCAACCAAGATTGAAGCTATCAAAAACTGGGAAGCACCAAGAACTCCGACAGAAGTACGTCAATTTTTAGGTTTGGCCGGCTATTACAGACGATTCATCGAGAATTTTTCAAAAATAGCCCTGCCTTTAACCAAATTAACCCAGAAAGAAAAGAAGTATGATTGGAATTACAAGCAAGAGTCAGCTTTTCAATTACTAAAGCAGAAGCTGTGTAGTGCACCAATTCTATCCCTTCCTGAGGGAATCGACAATTTTGTCGTATACTGCGATGCATCACACCAAGGACTGGGTTGTGTGTTAATGCAAAGAGACAAAGTCATCGCATATGCCTCACGACAACTAAAAGTGCACGAAAAGAATTATACGACCCACGACTTGGAATTGGGTGCAGTTGTGTTTGCGCTCAAAATTTGGAGACATTACCTTTACGGTACAAGATATACTATCTTTACTGATCACAAGAGTCTCCAACATATCCTTGATCAAAAGGAACTTAACATGAGACAACGTCGTTGGGTAGAACTACTAAACGATTATGATTGTGATATCAAGTACCATCCCGGGAAAGCCAATGTCGTAGCGGACGCTTTAAGTCGCAAAGAACGAGTTAAAACTCTTCATGTTCGTGCCTTAGGATTGACAATTCATGCGAGTCTCATGACTCAAATCCGGATGGCACAACAGGAGGCAATCAAAGAAGAAAACATTCAGAGTGAAGCTATATGAGGAATGATCAGACATTTAGAGCCAAAATCAGATGATACTATATACTTTGCAAATAGAATTTGGGTGCCATGTTTTGGTAACTTACGGGAGTTGGTTATGGACGAAGCCCACAAGTCCAGGTACTCCATTCACCCAGGTTCGGATAAAATGTATAAGGATCTGAAAGAACGCTACTGGTGGCCGAACATGAAAGGAGAAATTGCTATTTACGACTGTAAATGCCTGACATGTTCAAAGGTAAAGGCAGAACATCAGAAACCGTCGGGATTGTTATAACAACCCGAGATACCTCAATGGAAATGGGAACAAATTTTAATGGATTTCATTACAAAGTTACCCAGAACACCTAGCAACTATAATACTATATGATAATCGTCAGTCGTTTGACGAAATCCGCGTATTCACTACCAATAAAGGAGACAGATAAAAGTAAGAAGCGTGCAAGGCTAAATATTAAGGGAATTAAGGCCAGGCATGGTATGCCAGTTTCCATTTTCACAAAAAGGGACAGTCGATTCATGTCAAGAATCTGGCAGTCTGTACAATAAGCCTTGGGCACACGCCTTTACATGACCACTGCATATCATCCCCAGATGAACGGTCAAAGTAAAAGGACCATCCAAACTTTAAAAGATGTGCTCCGTGTGTGTATAATCGATTTCAGAGGAAATAGGGATACTCACCGCCGTTGGATGAGTTTTCATATAATACCAACTACCATACCAGCATTAAAGCCGCTCCGTTGAGTCTTTGTATGGTTATAAGTGTCACTCATCGCTATGTTGGGCGGGGGTTAGCGAAAAGCATTTGACTAGTCCTGATATTGGCTAGGAAACCACTGACAAGATCGTCGAAATAAAAGATCGTCTGAAAGCCACTCAAGACAGACGAAAGAGAGTGGAGCTAGCAACAGACGAAAACCACTAGAATTCCAAGTGATAGACAAAGTCACGATGAAGGTCTCACCTTGGAAAAGAGTGGCAAAATTTGGCAACCGTGGCAAGCTTAACCCTAGGTACGTTGAACCATTTGAACGAGAGGATCAAATGAAAAAAAAAAAAAAAAAATACCCATCCTTGTTTAAGGATACAACAGTTCAAGAGGACACAAATTGAATTTCGGGACGAAATTCTTCTAACATGGGGAGAATGTGACACCCGACAATTCAGGTCAATATCCGTACATGTTATAAACAAGTTTACATTATAATTGTTTTTGTGATTTACTTAATTTCACAAACAAGGACATTAAGGCCTAACAAAAACCGTACATGGTCTCATTTCATATTTTGGTAATTCTAGGAGTTACCGGTTCACGTACCAGGATAACCCGACTAAATACGAACACTAGTGGTTAAAATTACACTTAAATCAAATGGTTTGATTTATTTAAATCCCAACCCACTTGCTTGACTTTCTCGACCGAAAGTCAGGGGAGCCATTCCCCCACTTGCTAATTCACTCAAATTCAGATAAAAACCATACCTCCTCAATCGAAATCCCACAATCCCTTTCATACTTCTCATTTTCTTACGGCAAATTCTCAATTCTCCTTCAAGTCGAAGTCCAGTTTAAGGTAAAAATCCACCGTATTTCGGTGCTATAAGAAGAGTTCCAAGTGTTGTCTCAAGAATCAAGATAAGGAGCTCAAGATCATTCTCTGTTTCCCTGAAAATCATCATTCTCTGTTTGAGGTAAAAACTCGATATTATCCATTTCATTTTCTTTAAAATCGTAGCTGAACATACAAATCGTTCAAACGCAAGTAAGATAACAAGAAAAGTGTGTCAAATTCAAGATTTGAACATAAAAATATACAGGACGAATTCTGTCAATCAAAGTGCAGTAATCGAAACTAGGAGTTTCGATACCTGTTCAATCGAAACTAGGAGTTTCGATACCTGTTATTCAATCGAAACTAGGAGTTTCGATACCTATTCAATCGAAACTAGGAGTTTCGATACCAGTTTACTCAATCGAAACTGGGAGTTTCGATACTAGTTGTTCAATCGAAACTAGGTAGTTTCGATACATATTGCTCAATCGAAACTAGATAGTTTCGATACCCTTCTTGCCAATCGAAACTAGATAGTTTCGATACCTAACTACTCAATCGAAACTATGAAGTTTCGATACTCAATTGCCCAATCGAAACTAGGAAGTTTCGACATCTGTTCATCAGTCACATTGGGCAGTAACTTAGAACTGTTTTTATAGCAAAACAAGTGTTGAAAATCTAAGAAGATATTTAAACAAAAGCAACTAGATTTACTAGGTCGATGAACAATTTGCAATATGAGACGTTCGGTCTTAACACAATTTACCCTTTGGTATCTAGGGTACGAATAGTCAAGTTCGGCTAGAACAATTATCATTGCAAGCATACACAAACTCAAGGTGAGTTCACGGCCCCCTTTTAACTCTTTACTGTTTTGTAAACATCGGGGGAGAAATATACTTACCTGTTATATTTTGAAAACATGAATTTCATTGCTTATATGAATACAAATTTTTGTTCATTTAAATGAACGTGAAAGTATGTCTCACTTGTTTATTTACGTTTATCCATTTACGTTCATTTACGTTCGTTTATTATGATGATATTTTAAACTTTATTTTAGATATTTAAGCTTACTTTTAATTGGTGTTCGTTTACGTTCGTGAACTGTTCCGACATGAATTGACACACTCATTTTCTTAATCAACGAACACGAAGAAGAACTTCTGTTCGTTTAAGTGTTCATATTTGTTCGGTTAAAATTAACAGAATAAACACGAACAAACCATGTTTGTGTTCGTTCAGTTCGTTTACAAGTCTAGTAAAATCGTTCATTGTTTATTAATGCTTCGATATAATAAGTATACTTCTTTATGTATTTTAATCTTTTATTAAATATGATATATGATGATGTGAATAGACTTAAATTTTTTGTCCATGTTACATTTCCACTGTTTATAATGTACAATACATCTTAAAGGAAGCATAAAATCAAATAACTTAAGACAAAATTACAAGAAGCGTTGTTTACGTTTATATGAACTTACAGGTTTCATCATTTATCTTCACAAAACGTTGAACATCCTTTAAGTTTAAGGTTTGTCACAGTTTTCGTCATTTGGTCTATAAGACGTTAATTTTTCTAGGGCGATTCTAACCACACACGGAATATTGCTAATTGGACCCGCCGTCGCGCGATACGTCCTCGTATAGGTCAATACGAGGGCGTATTGGGTTTAGTCTCTGACACCAGAATGACACGTGTCATTCTGGTGTCCCATACGATTCGTATTGCCCTATACGCCTCGTATGAGACAGGGCTCAATATTTTTCTTCAAAAGTTGGAAGATTTGGTGATAAATAATCCTATACGTGGCGTATAGACCTATACGCCACGTATAGGATTATTTATTTAATTATATTTTTTTAAAATTTATATAATTTTGTTTATATAAGTTTGTTATCTATTTATAAATTTTATATTTTTTTTAAACATTTATTATATTTTTACAGTATAATCAAACAAAATATTAAACATTACAAACCAAACAAAATATTAAACATTACAAACCAAACAAAATATTAAACATTACAACCAAACAAGTAAACTAAACATTATATACATTACATCATAAAATTAAATATATACATCAAAATGTTTTACATACATAACAACGAAATAAACAAAATACAAATAAAAGAACTAAACCTAATCGGCTCCGGCCTCACCCTGACCTGCCCCGCCCTCATCCTGAACGGGGTCGTCCGGATAATGACGTGGCGGTGGTAGTGGGGGTGGCTCGATGCCGGCGGCTCGTGACTGATTCACGAGCTGTCCAACCGCCCACGTCATCAGGTCCTCCATGCGATCGAGTTGACGACCCTGTCGCCGTGAGTCGGCAACAAGGCCATCAAGCAATGCCTGGGTAGCCCTATCCAGCCTAACAGACCGACGTACGTGTCGGGGATGCTGTGGCGGATGCTCGTGGACCTGCTCGACGTGTGGAGGCTCGTCCTCAATCGCCATACCCTGCAGCGGCTGAGGCATAGGCGGGTCCCCCTGTCCAGGCATCTGCGGCAACGGCACCGGGACCCAAACCTGGTCCTGGACGGCCCCTACGAACCGAAGGCCCTGCGTGAATCGGTGCGTGATGCGCATGCCGCTCGCCGTGCGACGATCTAATCGGACAGGGGGTATGGCCGGTAACATCTGAGGCTCATGGTGGCCAAATGGTATGACCGACCGCATGATATGCGTAATGAATGCACCGCCATATAAAAGTCCGCGCCTCTGTCTCATATAGGCTGAAGCAAAATAAAGCGCCATGCTCGTGGACAGGTCGCACCGCCTCCCAGTAAGCAGGCAGAAAAGGAAGAAAAGATCTCTATCAGTGCACCACTCACGGCTTTTCAGACGCGGTGCGATCGACGTCGAAATAAGCCGGTGCAGATATCTATACAAAGGGTCTCTAATACTCGAGACCCTCCCCTTGGTACCCAACCAAGGACTATCTGAAATCAAGCCCCAAAAAACAAGGAGTTCCTCCTTGTCAACCTCCGTCACCGCCTCGGTGAATAGCGGCGCGACCGTCTCAGGCTCGTAGTACAAGCCCGTCGTGACGGCCCACTGACGGAGGGTCTGACGGTAAACGACCCCAAAAATAGAAAAAGAAATACGATCCGGATCCTCAATATCCGGCGTCTCCCCGGGTAGAGGCTGCAGCCCAGTCTCTGAATAGATGAACGTTGAAAGAAACTCGACGACAAGCTCTCGGTATGTCTCCTCAAAAGAAAGGTCAAAAAGACGCGACCATGGCGTGTCCTCACCGATGATGGCCCTAGCTCGCTCGGCCTCATGCACCTCCTCGAGGAGGGCTCAATCCACCGCCGTACCCGGACCCATCTGAACCTCCCGGAGCTTCTGGGACCGGGAATAAGCCTCTGTATCGGGCGGAAAATCTAGAAAAGGATAGTGCGCAAAATCGTCTAGCTGATCCATTGAACATTATCATCATAATCCGCCATATCTGATAATAATTAATTGTTTTTAATATTTTAATTTAAATAATAAATAATAATAATAATATATTGTTTAAATTTTAAATAATAAATTGAATTAATATATTTTTTTATTAAATAATAATAAATAATTAATTTAAATTTTAAATTAAAAACATATACGCCACGTATAGGCTTATACGTGGCGTATAGGCGGTTGCCGGGTAAACAAAGCCATACGCAGGCCAAATAGGCCATACGCGGGCGAGTTGCCGGGTAAACCAAGCCATACGCGACCAAACTAGGCCATACGCAGGCATGTGACCGGGTAAACTGAGCCATACGCAGCGTATAGACTTATACGTGGCGTATGGCTTCATCTTCTTCCTTAGATCAATCCAGAAGAACTATACGCCACGTATGGTCCTGTACGCGGCGTATAGTTCTTAATTTAAAACCTAAAAATCGCTAATCTACCCAGTTTCACCCGCTAATATTTAATAATAACCTAACATTAATGATCGTGGGTTAAGACACGTACCTTTTCAAAGTTTTTTTGATGGCACAATCCAAATCAACGAGCGTTTTATAAGCGGGTCGCGTATGGCTTTGTGTTTGTTTTTTTGGTTCGTTTGGTACAATACGGGGCCTAAACCAGATAAATCAAATGTATATACGCCACGTATAGGTCAATACGTGGCGTATAGAATACCAAAGGTTAGGAAAGATACGCCACGTATTGATCTATACGTGGCGTATAGAAATTTGAATTTCGAGAAATTTTGAATTTTGAAAGATTTGAATTAAAATTAATTATTATTATATTTAATTAACATTATAATTAGTTATAACTAAATAAAAATATTTAAAATGACAATAAAATTAATTTAAAAAGAATTACAATACAATTTTAAACAAATATCATCCGAGATTCGTGAAATATTGTGGAAAACTAGATTTATTAGTGGCCATTATTTTCTTAAATCGTTCTATACGATCATTGTATTTATTTTCCCATTTTGCTGCATCATCATTTCGGTGCAAATTCCAAAGTGCATTCGGCGTAGGAATCGGAAATTCTCCGTCTAACTTGACGTGGATGAAATGAGCATTTTTGGAATCGTTCTATACGATCATTGTATTTATTTTCCCATTTTTCTATCACATGTTTTAAAAAGGGCACTACTAATCACACACGGAGAATGCTAATTGGACTTGGCCATATACGCATCGTATAGGGCAATACGATGCGTATAACCCTTCACAATTTCCCATGCCCGACATTCTCTTCCAGCCTGGTCATTCAAACATCGTATACGCCTCGTATAGGGCAATACGCTGCAGTTTAGGGCACAATGTACCTTCTGCCACTAGTCACATCACCTCGTACCCTATACGCATCGTATTGGGCTATACGATGCGTATAGGGCCCAAATTTTGTGTATTTAACCATGCAGAATTCTCATTCGAATCGAACGTATGCTTTCAAAATTCAAAAATTATAAACATGTCTTGGTGGTGGGATGGTAACTACGGTTTTCAGGTATATTCTAACGAGTCGGTGGAAAACAATCCGCAAAGTTTTGGCATTCAAGAGGTGAACCAGGAGGAGGTCTCGTCCAACGTTTATTCTCATCAACGGGTAAGGCTTCCAGATTTGAACGAGCCACTAAGCAATCCCGAGTTCGTATACGGTGAACCGTCTTACCTTACACAACCCACGAACGAATACGTATACGATGAAGTCTCTTACCCGACACAACAAACCGATGACTACGAAGACGAAGAACAAAATAATCAAAATATGTCTTATAAAACTAACCAAAATTTTCAGTCTCGTGAGCAGTTGGTTGATTGGGCTATCCGGAGAGGACGTGACAATGGTTACGTCATTGTCACCCGACGATCGAGGAGAAAAGGCGACGATCCGACAGAACCGTTTATCAAGGTATGGCTTGTGTGTGACCGTCACGGCGAACGTGCGTCTACTGCCACGGTTAGACGTGCCGGTAGCAAGAAAATTGGTTGTCCCTTTAAATTGGAAGGAGGGTACCAAGAAAATACTGGTGATTGGAAATTAACGGTGAAGGATGACAGTCAAAACCACGATCCTAGTCAACATCTTGAGGCGCACTCGTTTGCAAGGAGACTGTCTCAGTCGGAACAACTTTTGGTGGGGAAGTTGTATTCGCAAAACATGTTGCCACGAAACATTCTAGCAACTATAAGGGAACAAAACCCAGAGAGTAGTTGCATTAAAAAAGACATTTATAATGCAATACAAAAGATAAAAAACGAAACGAGAGTCGGTGAAACTCCAATACAGATTCTGGAAAACCTGCTTTCTTCAAAAAAATACGTCTACTATACTCGAGAAGATCCTGCCACAAATAGTGTGGAGGAGATATTCTTTGTTCATCCGAAATCGTACGAGATGTGGCGTGCATTCCCGCACGTGTTGATGATCGACGCGACATACAAAACAAACATGTACAAACTTCCATTTGTCCAAGTGGTCGGTGTGACCTCCACACACCAGTCGTTTTGCGTCGCTCATGCATTTATATCAAAAGAACGGGAGGAAAACTTCGTCTGGGTGTTACTTCAAATAAAAGCAATGTTGCAAAAGTGTATGGAGCCGCGTGTGATAGTAACAGACAGGGACAAAGCTCTTATGAACGCGTGTGATAAAATATTTCCGAGCTGTTCCAAGAACCTATGTCGGTGGCACATACACGAGAATATCGCAAAACATTGCAGGGCATCATTTACAGACGAAGACTGGAAAAATTTCAAGTATTCATGGTCGGTATTATGTGAGTCTCCCACGCCAGATATATACCAGTACAACTTCAACCGACTTTATGAACGTCTGTACGCAGCCAAACGAGGAAGTAAGTTTTAAATATTAAATATTTAATATTCAAGTATTTAAATATTTATTCAATATTAAATATTTTTCTAGGAGTTATTGATTATGTGACTAAAAATTGGCTGGACCCGTATAAAGAAAAGTTTGTATCCGCGTGGTCCAACAAAAACCTCAATTTTGGTCAACATACAACGAACCGAGTCGAGAGCCAGCATTCGCTCTTAAAGAGCTATCTTAGAAACGCTAACAGCTCGCTAGATAGACTTGTTGGGTTTGTTGATGAAATTGTATCAGATCAGTATTATCACTTACAGTTTGGGTTTGGAACAAGCATCATAAGGAAAATGGACAGCCACATAGCTATTCAATTGTTTGATATCCTGCACGGTAAAGTTTCACATAAAGCTCTAGATTTGATAGAAAACGAGTGGTACAAGTTATCAAATATACGGAAACAAAATGCAACGTGTGGGTGCCAACTTTTCAGTAGTTGTGGGTTGTCGTGTGCTTGTCGTCTAGCAAATATCGAAGCTACAGGTAAACTGTTCTGACTATTTAATTATTATTATTATAAATTATTTCAATTAAAAAAAAATATACTAAAAACAATATATTAATATTATTATTATTATTATTATTATTTATTATTTAAACAATATATTATTATTATTATACAGGTGGCATAATCCCTCTAGATGCAGTGGACGTCTTCTGGAGGAAACTTGATTTAAAACCGTCGTTTGTCGATGATGAAAATGTAGACGTGGATAAGGTACTGGGACAAGTGAGAAACAAAATTATGTCACAACCCGATCAGGTCAAAAGAAGTATGCTGTCGAGAATTGCAGGGGTTGTCTTTCCGAGCAAAAGTAACAAGAAAGCGCCTATGGTACAAGAAGATACTCGCGGTCGTCCAACTTTGAAAAAGCAACAACAAAGGAAACAGGATGTCGCGAGAAACAACTCATTGATAGGTTCCCAACAAAGCAAATGTGACCCTGCGAGACACAGCTCGTGTATTGCGTCACAAGACTCTATACAAGCGAGTTCGGTCTTTCAACACAGTCGTTCAACTAAGGGTAACGGAAAGCAACCGCAAGATGATAACGCCCATCTTGGGTTTCCATTGATTACGGGGAATGATGCGGTTAACAATATAAAATGTTTTAAGGATTCGATACCCTCTATATTTTATCCGTACATTTCACATATACAGGACGTAAAACCCGACGGTAACTGTGGTTTTCGATCGGTAGCTTTGGGCTTAGGGTTAAATGAAAATCAGTGGCTCTTTGTCCGACAACAACTTCTACATGAGATGGACAATAAAGAGGAATGGTGGAGAACTGTTTTTGATAGAGTCGCCTTTCAAGAGTATGATAAGCTACGTCACACAATAGATTGGCAGGATGTGAAAGCCGCACCAGTTAGTCGTTGGATGTCGATGCCATACACAGGACTCCTAATTGCTCAAAGATTTGGGGTGATTGTTCATCTTTTAAGCATCAACGGTAATCAATCATTTTTTCCATTGTGGTTTGGTCCTAACGTTCACGCTCAACATCAAGTCTTATCGTTAGTTCACGTCAAAAATGCTCATTTCATCCACGTCAAGTTAGACGGAGAATTTCCGATTCCTACGCCGAATGCACTTTGGAATTTGCACCGAAATGATGATGCAGCAAAATGGGAAAATAAATACAATGATCGTATAGAACGATTTAAGAAAATAATGGCCACTAATAAATCTAGTTTTCCACAATATTTCACGAATCTCGGATGATATTTGTTTAAAATTGTATTGTAATTCTTTTTAAATTAATTTTATTGTCATTTTAAATATTTTTATTTAGTTATAACTAATTATAATGTTAATTAAATATAATAATAATTAATTTTAATTCAAATCTTTCAAAATTCAAAATTTCTCGAAATTCAAATTTCTATACGCCACGTATAGATCAATACGTGGCGTATCTTTCCTAACCTTTGGTATTCTATACGCCACGTATTGACCTATACGTGGCGTATATACATTTGATTTATCTGGTTTAGGCCCCGTATTGTACCAAACGAACCAAAAAAACAAACACAAAGCCATACGCGACCCGCTTATAAAACGCTCGTTGATTTGGATTGTGCCATCAAAAAAACTTTGAAAAGGTACGTGTCTTAACCCACGATCATTAATGTTAGGTTATTATTAAATATTAGCGGGTGAAACTGGGTAGATTAGCGATTTTTAGGTTTTAAATTAAGAACTATACGCCGCGTACAGGACCATACGTGGCGTATAGTTCTTCTGGATTGATCTAAGGAAGAAGATGAAGCCATACGCCACGTATAAGTCTATACGCTGCGTATGGCTCAGTTTACCCGGTCACATGCCTGCGTATGGCCTAGTTTGGTCGCGTATGGCTTGGTTTACCCGGCAACTCGCCCGCGTATGGCCTATTTGGCCTGCGTATGGCTTTGTTTACCCGGCAACCGCCTATACGCCACGTATAAGCCTATACGTGGCGTATATGTTTTTAATTTAAAATTTAAATTAATTATTTATTATTATTTAATAAAAAAATATATTAATTCAATTTATTATTTAAAATTTAAACAATATATTATTATTATTATTTATTATTTAAATTAAAATATTAAAAACAATTAATTATTATCAGATATGGCGGATTATGATGATAATGTTCAATGGATCAGCTAGACGATTTTGCGCACTATCCTTTTCTAGATTTTCCGCCCGATACAGAGGCTTATTCCCGGTCCCAGAAGCTCCGGGAGGTTCAGATGGGTCCGGGTACGGCGGTGGATTGAGCCCTCCTCGAGGAGGTGCATGAGGCCGAGCGAGCTAGGGCCATCATCGGTGAGGACACGCCATGGTCGCGTCTTTTTGACCTTTCTTTTGAGGAGACATACCGAGAGCTTGTCGTCGAGTTTCTTTCAACGTTCATCTATTCAGAGACTGGGCTGCAGCCTCTACCCGGGGAGACGCCGGATATTGAGGATCCGGATCGTATTTCTTTTTCTATTTTTGGGGTCGTTTACCGTCAGACCCTCCGTCAGTGGGCCGTCACGACGGGCTTGTACTACGAGCCTGAGACGGTCGCGCCGCTATTCACCGAGGCGGTGACGGAGGTTGACAAGGAGGAACTCCTTGTTTTTTGGGGCTTGATTTCAGATAGTCCTTGGTTGGGTACCAAGGGGAGGGTCTCGAGTATTAGAGACCCTTTGTATAGATATCTGCACCGGCTTATTTCGACGTCGATCGCACCGCGTCTGAAAAGCCGTGAGTGGTGCACTGATAGAGATCTTTTCTTCCTTTTCTGCCTGCTTACTGGGAGGCGGTGCGACCTGTCCACGAGCATGGCGCTTTATTTTGCTTCAGCCTATATGAGACAGAGGCGCGGACTTTTATATGGCGGTGCATTCATTACGCATATCATGCGGTCGGTCATACCATTTGGCCACCATGAGCCTCAGATGTTACCGGCCATACCCCCTGTCCGATTAGATCGTCGCACGGCGAGCGGCATGCGCATCACGCACCGATTCACGCAGGGCCTTCGGTTCGTAGGGGCCGTCCAGGACCAGGTTTGGGTCCCGGTGCCGTTGCCGCAGATGCCTGGACAGGGGGACCCGCCTATGCCTCAGCCGCTGCAGGGTATGGCGATTGAGGACGAGCCTCCACACGTCGAGCAGGTCCACGAGCATCCGCCACAGCATCCCCGACACGTACGTCGGTCTGTTAGGCTGGATAGGGCTACCCAGGCATTGCTTGATGGCCTTGTTGCCGACTCACGGCGATAGGGTCGTCAACTCGATCGCATGGAGGACCTGATGACGTGGGCGGTTGGACAGCTCGTGAATCAGTCACGAGCCGCCGGCATCGAGCCACCCCCACTACCACCGCCACGTCATTATCCGGACGACCCCGTTCAGGATGAGGGCGGGGCAGGTCAGGGTGAGGCCGGAGCCGATTAGGTTTAGTTCTTTTATTTGTATTTTGTTTATTTCGTTGTTATGTATGTAAAACATTTTGATGTATATATTTAATTTTATGATGTAATGTATATAATGTTTAGTTTACTTGTTTGGTTGTAATGTTTAATATTTTGTTTGGTTTGTAATGTTTAATATTTTGTTTGGTTTGTAATGTTTAATATTTTGTTTGATTATACTGTAAAAATATAATAAATGTTTAAAAAAAATATAAAATTTATAAATAGATAACAAACTTATATAAACAAAATTATATAAATTTTAAAAAAATATAATTAAATAAATAATCCTATACGTGGCGTATAGGTCTATACGCCACGTATAGGATTATTTATCACCAAATCTTCCAACTTTTGAAGAAAAATATTGAGCCCTGTCTCATACGAGGCGTATAGGGCAATACGAATCGTATGGGACACCAGAATGACACGTGTCATTCTGGTGTCAGAGACTAAACCCAATACGCCCTCGTATTGACCTATACGAGGACGTATCGCGCGACGGCGGGTCCAATTAGCAATATTCCGTGTGTGGTTAGAATCGCCCTAGAAAAATTAACGTCTTATAGACCAAATGACGAAAACTGTGACAAACCTTAAACTTAAAGGATGTTCAACGTTTTGTGAAGATAAATGATGAAACCTGTAAGTTCATATAAACGTAAACAACGCTTCTTGTAATTTTGTCTTAAGTTATTTGATTTTATGCTTCCTTTAAGATGTATTGTACATTATAAACAGTGGAAATGTAACATGGACAAAAAATTTAAGTCTATTCACATCATCATATATCATATTTAATAAAAGATTAAAATACATAAAGAAGTATACTTATTATATCGAAGCATTAATAAACAATGAACGATTTTACTAGACTTGTAAACGAACTGAACGAACACAAACATGGTTTGTTCGTGTTTATTCTGTTAATTTTAACCGAACAAATATGAACACTTAAACGAACAGAAGTTCTTCTTCGTGTTCGTTGATTAAGAAAATGAGTGTGTCAATTCATGTCGGAACAGTTCACGAACGTAAACGAACACCAATTAAAAGTAAGCTTAAATATCTAAAATAAAGTTTAAAATATCATCATAATAAACGAACGTAAATGAACGTAAATGGATAAACGTAAATAAACAAGTGAGACATACTTTCACGTTCATTTAAATGAACAAAAATTTGTATTCATATTCGTTTGTTTATTCATTAATAAATGAGCTAACATAACAAACTTTCCGTCAAACAGTTCATTACAGACGTAGATTTTAATAATGACAATTTATTTGATTATAACTTGAAAAAATATGAACAAACACATTAATAAAAAATCTAATAAAAAAATCAACATCAGATCACAATGGAGATAGCTTGCTAATCAAAAGCGGTGATTATCAATACGTAATTAATCATGTCAACAACATCAAGATCACAATCACGATAGATTCAAACATAAACCCTAGGCGATAAAAACATACGAAATTCATTATTCATACGTACTATTTACATCTAATCCGATTACAATTGAAGACGAACTCTTCTCAATCATGCGATGCGCTCGATAGATCTAATCCAGATCATCGGATTTAGGATCAATCGCATTATCAACAACAGCTCGATCGAATCCTCCTAATTCAGCTGGAGAGAAATTAGAGTCACCTGACCAAGTGAACTTGCCGCCGTGACCTCCTTTCTTCGGAGATCCGTTCATGCCGGTGCCGGATTTTCGATCCTTGCGTGTTTCCTGGCCGTGTTTTCCGGTAGATTTGATGCTTTTTCCAGTGTTCTTCATCTCACTCACTCTCACTCTCACTCTGAAGATGGTAATGGTGGTGTTTGGTATTTATTGGAGAAAACTGTGGTCTGCAGGCATGGGATGCACGTGACAAAGACCATCTAAAGGATAAGATCAAACATTTTTAATATAAAATAAACAATAAAAATTAAACAACGGTAGTTGTAACTATTAAAAAAAATATATTTAAAAAAAATATATTTTAAATACAAGAGGGTTTATCATGCTAGAAAGGACTATCTATCATTGATTAAGAAAATCAAGGGTTAAGAATAAGGGATATCATATTACCAGTTTTTTTATACGTGAAAAAGGGGGTCTGAATAGGTAAATTTGAAATAGTTTACCAATGTTGACTTTCTTTAAGTTCCTTTATTTATTTTTTAACAAATAACTTTATTTACGACATTATTTCTTTAATAAAAATACATCATAAAATCGAGTGTTTAATTCACTTTAAATTGAGTATCGTCTTGCGATCATTTTATTATAAAAAATCGACTTTTAAAAAAATATCGATATGTTATGTATATAACATGCTGATAATCATCGTGTACGTAATAAACGAGTTCAAATATCGAGCAACATACAATGAGTTTAAGCTGAGTATTTGTGGAAGAAAAGCTCGAATTTCTAGCCTAGAAACGTGGGATATGATTTTAAAGCCATAAAAACAATTAAATAATAAAAATTTAACGGAAAAAATTGATGACGTTAGATACACGTATCTGATTGGAACAGTTGACAAACTATAAAGACTCAATAAGTCAAATTAAAACCATTGGAATAAAAACGTTATTTTTAGCAAACCCTAGAAACTAAAAAAGCAAAATTTACTGTATTGTTTATATATGATTTTAACCATGTTAGCCCCACTGTAACACCATATTGTCCAAAAGATTTTGTTCCTAAAACCATTAATCGGTCACACGTAAATCGGTCCCACAACAGCCCACTTTGGCCAAAGTTACAGATTTCGTTGAATCTGGTAAAGTGATGTCTAGGGTAGAGATGAGCAAAAGAAAACGGTTCATGACCCTAACCTGACAACCCAACCCAAAACATGTTCAGGTACAACCCGATAGTCACCTAAACCGGTCCCAACCATGTTCAACCTCTAGGTTCGACACCGGTTCTAGCCTTCCATATACAAAACATGTTTGAACCTGGTTTCAACCCGAACCGAACCAGTCAAACCCCCTCAAGAAGCAGTTTCAACCCGGTCAAACACCCCTCAAGAAGTTTGAACCCGGTCAAACCCCCCTCAAGAACCGGTTTGGACCCGAACATGTTTGGCCAAAAACCAATTGACTTTTGTTGACCAAATTCGAACCAATTTCAACCTGAACCAGTTTCGGTTTGTGCCCTCTAGTCTAGGGTAACAAAGAAAATAGAGACAAGATTCGTAAATAGTTTCAGAATTAGATCCTTCATTTTGATCAAACCGTAAAAACTATGGGTGTCGTTTTTACCCAAACCCGAATACCGAACCCGACCCGAATTAACTCGAACAACCCGAACCCGTTTAAGATGGAACCCGAACCCGAAGATAGTATTCGGTTTGATAATTGGGTTAAAAAAAATGTTAACCGGCTTAACCCGGATAATAATAAAAAGGTATTTTTATCATTAATATTTATTTATAAACATAGCTCCATATACATGTAACCATTTTTAATACTTATTTTATTTGAATTTTTTTAATATATGATTGGAAACGGACGAACGGATATAAAGGTGGCAATTCGAAGAGTGAGCATTGTTGTAATATCCAAGATTTTCCCGACGAAATTTCTTTCCTAAATCTGTTATAAATACAAATATTTAGAACCTATATTTATCTGATTTATATGCTTATATATATATATATATAATTGAAACTTATTTTAACATATATATATATATATATATATATATATATGTATCTTATGGATAAAAGGTATTAAATTCTTAAAACATTATAGATTTATAATTATATAAATAATATAACTTATAAACTTACTTCTAATACTTAAATATGTAGACTATAAATTCTATAAATTATTTTATAAAATTATAAGATAAAAGATGACAAAACTTATAAGACTTACTTGGTTTATAAAAATAAAACATATTTATTTTTATAAATAAAGCCCAGGGACCGAAACTGTCATTAGGAAAACTTATTTTAAAACTTAAACTTAAATTTATACATAAATGGCAAAACCTAGAAACATCAGGGGACTGTTCTGTAATTAATCCAAACTCTCAGATCAGAAAACGGTCTCAGGTTCGAATCCCTCTGAGACCGGTTTTCACCCCCCTTTTACTCAAAACCGCGAAAACGTCCACATTCGACGAACCTCGGGTCTCGCCTTCGGCGTGCGACCCTAACCCTATGGCAATCAATGCCCATTTTCGATCGAGGCCGCGCAAGGAGTCGGAATTAACTCCGACCGGCTCAACCACTCACCCACTAACCGTTCACGCCTTTAATACCGAAATTGGCTATAAATACTAACCCATACACCTCAACTACATCATCCTCATACTCCCTAAGCTCTCAATTCAGTCGACCATCACTTGCATTTTGCAATTTGGTTCCCGTCACAGCCGATCCAAAATCCATCTCGTTCTCACTCGACTCGCCACCGTTTCAGGTAATCCTTATATCCAAGACCTTCGTTTTCAAGTGAGGATCGAAAGCCCCCTGTTTAATTTCATAAACAGATGGTGATTCGATCCGTATTAGGACGATTTCGTTTCTAGGGTTCATATGATTTGGGGGCTATTTCAGGATTCTTCTTATAAATTTTTGTTACGGATAAATGAACACCGAGACCCGTAGGCTGGATGGTTAAGGCAGTGTGTGTGTTTGTGAACCGGGCGACCCGGGTTCGAATCCCGAAATAGACCCCAAATGGTTTTTATTTATACTTTAGATTCGGGAACTATTTTAAATAATTAAAACTTGAAATAAATAATTCTTTAAAAATGGTTTTACACATTTAAAAAAGTATAAAAATCTTTTTATACTAAACATGAAATAATTTACTTTGAATCTATCATAAAATCGCTAATTATTTCTGTTTCTAAAAACCTTAAGAATAAATAAGTAACTTGTGTCAATTTTATAAAAGTTATCAAACCGGCATTTTACTTAGAAGGCATAAACCGTTGTGAATTTTAAAATCTAAATCAAGGCTTATCTATTTATATAAAACAAGAAAAAAATATATACTTTTATTTATTTCCTAAATATTATAAACTTATAAACTTTATAACATTCGATAGAAACTTTAAAAATATTTATAAACTTGTAAGCTTTATAAACTTATAATGTAAACTCTATAGAGAAATTCTATTTAACCTTTTATACACTTATGATTTCATATTATCTATTTAAAACTTGTGAGATAATTTATAAAATAAATACTTAATAAATCTTAAATACTTTATATCGACCCCTTTAATTAAACAAAGTAATTATTCTTTTAAATAATGATTTACCCTTAACACTTATGTGTTGAACCCTAATAATTATTTATTTCTTAAATAATTATTATAAACACTCAGTGATGATTTATAAATACTTAAATATTTATTCTTAGTCATTGTCTATTCATTTAAAGGCTTAATATGAACATTTACTAATTATACGTTCTTTAAATAATTATTATTAACATTTGATAATTATTTATTCTTTCATCTACTCGGATCAACCTTATTCATAAAATGTTTAGAGAAACTATTTTTGGATTATTAGTTCCTAACTAGAGTAATTATAAGACTTCTAATAATTATTTTAATTAATGATTATTCTAATCTACAAACTTATGAAACTTTGATATTCAAGTCTTGTAACATTCATTCAAAACCTTTATTATAAACTTGGGTTAAACTTGATTTAAACTTCATAAACACAAACAATCCCATCTCCCATTTGAAACCCTAGTCAAATCTTGAAATTCTAGATCCTTTGTCTTAGACCTTTTACTTAAAACTTTATACTTACATTCTTAGGCTTATTGTGAGGATATTCTCCCTCTCCAATTCTTGCAAACTCTTGTCGGATACTCTTCATCCAAATCCAAGTGAGTATACTTAGCCCCTTTTTCCTTTCTATACTTTTGGGGTGAAACATGTTCAAAACTTTAAACTTATACAATTCTTGTACAACTATGACTAGATGCTTATTCTTATGTTAAACTTGAGACTTGTATGCTTAAATTAAACTTAAAACTAGCACATTCATTAACTTTGATCAAGTCTATGGTAACAATGATAGATCTATTGCATTTGACCAATCCACCTTGATTGATTGACCCCTTCGGGGGGGAGCCCTTGGTGATTGTTACTGAATTAAACTTTAAACTTGAGACTTATAAGGGTAACCTGCGGGTTATGCCTAAATTTGGTTGGAGGGTTGAAGTGCATAATGTTTAAGATACTTGTTTTCTCATACTTACATTATAGAATGCATATATCATAGTGCATTGTAATTCTTCTCAAATACTTGTTAAACTGTGTCAAAACCTTTGTATCTCACCAACTATTTTATAGTTGACAGATTCTTTCACATGTTTCAGGTTCTACATCATTAGGCTTATTCGTGATCACATAGGATGCTTTGGACCTAGACTACTTATAAATTAAACGTTGTATTTCTTGTTATGTTCCTTGTATTGAATCTTAAATTATTATTTAATGAAATATCGAAACTTTAATAGTCAACCTTATGCTATTGAACAACCGCGTCCGCCCCGACGTATAATCCGCCGTCAGTTTGGGTGTGACAATTGTATTAGTTGATATGATTTGACTTTTTTTTTAATTTATACGATTGGTTAATACAGTTTGGTTTTATACTTATTTTATTTGGTGTTTTTTAGTAAATATATGTGTTTAGCACATGAGTTTGAATGAAAGATCATAGTGAGAGTGTTAAGTTAAATTGTAAAATATGTTTTGCAACTTTTATTTAAAAACCCGAATACTGATTAACCCGACCCGAATAAACCCGAAACCGAATAACTCGAAACTGATTAACCCGGATCTTATTTGGGTCGGTAAACAGGTAGGATTCTTATAACCAAAAACCCGAATAACTCGATTAAAAAACCCAAAGAACACCCCTAGTAAAAACTATTTATGTAATTGACTATTTTCGGTATAACACAACATAATAACAATTTCACGAATAAATTGAATTAAACTAAACAAAAGAACTTAAAAAGCACATACTTGAAAATATGATGTAGAATTAATTTGCAAACACACATTGCGATAATATTTGTTGAAAATGTGATAATACATACGATTTAATATATGAATTAAACTATATAAGTGTTTGATATGTAGCGAATGTCACATTTTCGGGCCAAATTTACCTCGTAAAATTTGTCGGGGGTTCCAAAGAACCTACCAGAATTGCAAGATCAATATCTTTGTCTTCAAACTTTTTGATGAAGGGATGACTCTAATATAAACAACAAGAAAGTAAGCAGTTTAAAGAGTTGTCTGCAAATGCATTATAATCAACAAAGTGGTTAGGAAGAAGTTGTACTAACCAAAAGATCTAAAGCCGATGATCTATCTTTAGGGTCTTTCTGTATGCTGTATGTTCATACAAAAAAAGTATGATCTTAGAAAATGAAGACATAAAACAAGAAAATTATGTTAAAAATTGAAACAGGTCAAACGGGTCACAAAAAATTAGTCAAAATGAAACGGGTTCTAAAAATTTAGTTCAAAATAAAACGGGTTGAAAAGTCACCCAAAGTGCATCTATATGCATATAACCTTCTAAAACATTTTATTAAGATTAGGATAAAATTAAAGTTTTTTGGTCCCTATCGGGTAATTTGATAAGTTCCTTTTGCCTCTATCTAATAATTATTTTGTGTACAACAAAAATTACCGAAGGTGTGCCTTTCAAAAAACATGTCAAAAATATGCAATTACCAAAACAGGTGAAAAAAATATATAATTACCAAAACAAACAACCAGCAAAAGTATATTGCTATATTACAGCATTTTATAATATTATAGTCTTGTGTAATCATATGAATGCATTAATCATTTATTAAAAAATAGATGGACAAAAAATGTATGTGGGTCGACCCAACCCGACCGACCACCACCCCCCAGCCCTTTCAATACATACTAAAAAATGAACTGCTTTAAACCTGAACCTGTTTTGACCTTTATCCAACATGTGTTAACCCGTTCATTTTGAAACTTTATAACAATAAAAAAAAATCAAATTTCAACTTACCATGAAGAGACAAAAGAACAGAATTCTGGTGAAAACTGATCTGATGGAGCAGAAGGTGGTGGTTTTGCAACAATGGCTTCTAAAAGCTCATAGAAACTGGGCCAGATTTGTTGATCTTCAGATTGTATGTAAGGAAATCGTCCAATAGCGCACTCAAGAATCACGAGGCCCAAACTCCAGATGTCACTTTTATAATCATAAGCACCTCCACTAATTCTTTCAGGCTTAAAAAAATAACATAGTTTTTATTCGTTAGATTCTGCATAAAGGGTACTTAAGGAAGTTTGCAATATGGTTACATTTGTGTGTTAAAGCAAGCATATAGTATCTCATAATTGGAATCTCATAATCAACAATTAAAGGGGTCATAGTATATGGTGTTCGAATGTGTTTCTCTAGTATAAGGTTGTAAATTTGTAATAATCAGATCTTTTAGTGTTTTTAAAAAATATGCTTATTCAAGGAGTAATAGATAAAATTACCAAAATAGACTCTAGTATCAGATTAAAAAAAAGACTGCTTTTCCTAGTTTTAGCAACAAACTATAAATTAGGCACAGAAATAGAAACCAACTTACAGCTTATTACTGATTTTAGCAATCAACCTCAGTTTTACCGACTTTACATGTAGATTGTTAATGTGACACTTATGATGCCATGCCAACAGCCACATTAGATGCTACATATGAAAAAGGTGCTTAGGTGAAAATAAGAAAAATAAATAAATTTAAAGTAAATAAATTTATTTTCATGTTTGAACAAATGATCTTGTCTTTAATTTATATTTAAAAAGAATTATTAAATATCAAGTAAGGTGTCATGTGACATATACATATACACTAAAATGACTAATAAGATGTCATGTCAGCAATTTTGACAATTCAGCAAAATATGACCAGCTACCGAATGAACAAGTCAGCCGTCGTTAAAATCAGTAATATGTTACTGGACAGTGGTTGCCAAAATAGGTAATGAAGTATAAGTTTGTTTTTAAAATCTATCTTGCGTCTAATCTAAAGGTGGTTGCTAAAATCCGAAAGACGTGTTAAGTTTGTTTATATTTCATGCAGTCTGCTCATTCCAAACAGCGTAAATATATAATTTTATTTTACCCTTGGATAATCTTATTATTTGACCCCTAAAGAATCAGATAATCAGAAACTAAAAATATATCCAAATGGTAAAAATGATTATTACAGATATCAAATATATATGAATACTCAGTTTCAAAACTCAAATCCAAACACACTTTAGGTACCAAATTTTTTTTATAAGAAGTCCATGCATGAAAACTTTACTTACCGACATGTAATTATATGTCCCAACAAATGTATCCCGTTGACCCATAGAGGTTGCCAGCATAGCACTCACACCAAAATCTGTAATTTTCACTTCGCCTTTTTGGTTTACCAAAAGATTAGATGGCTTTATGTCCCTATGAATTACATGTCTTTCATTGTGCAAGTATACAAGACCCTGCAGTACCTGTTGCAGACATTTTAATGAGCTTATTTATATTCTAGATGATACAACTTCGACCATTTACTTATGAATGGGTCAAACGGGTCAAAAGTCTACCAGAATATTTGGGATGGATTAATTAAACAGCTTTTGCTTATGTTTATAAGCAGAAGCTAATCAGCTTATTGAGAAAAAAGTATTTCACCTTAAGGGTAAACTTGTAATTTTGAATCCATTAAGAATTATCGGTTTGAAATAAGCAATCAGAAACTACTTATTGAAAAATAATTTCTTTCATCCTAACTAAGCAACTATGCATATAAGCATAAGTACTTTTTTCATCCAAAAACCCAAAAGAGTGCTTATCTACTTTTATAAAATGCAATAAGCAGATAAGGTGTTTAAATAAGCAATCTCAAACCCCTTTAGTGTATACTATTGCATAAAACCTCTTAAATAAGTTCCCAAAGAAAGATTGTATTGAAATAATATAAATCTTGTAATCTTATTTGAACACTAATTATTTATTAAAACTTCAAATTTTTGGGAAAAGATGTTCTAGGTCAACCCATCTCCATCCAAACCTGTTTTGACCAGAGCCCATTTTGACATTTGACCCAACTCGTCCATTTTACTTATGAATGGGTCAATTCAGGTATGTCTAACAGATCAACCAGTATTTTTAATTTTTAATGCATAAAATCTCCTAAAATATTGCCAAAAAAGATAATTATCAAAATAATATAATTTTTGTTTCGTATTTAACACACTTATTATCTATATTATATAAGTTTCAATTTTAATTCGATTCCATCTGTTTTCTTTCTAACATATCAAATGTATCCGAACATCACCTGATCACCTAGAGTGAAACTTTTTTAATGCATAAAACCTCCTAATCAGTTCCAAAAGTATAGACTATTATCAAAAGAAATAATTTTAGTTATTACCAATCATATCATTGGACAAAAATGTTTTTCAAGTCAACCCAACTCGATCCGACCCATATTCAACCGAACCCGTTTTTGATATGTTACCCTACTCATTCATTTTGTCACCTTTAGTATATCATCTTAGACGCAAAAAAGAAGAAGATTTAAATTGATCATAATTCATAAACTAACCTGTTTGCAGACAACAGCAAGATATGGTTCAAGAATCGTTTTAATTTGTCTAATAATATCCGCCAAAGATCCACGGTCCATATATTCAAATACAAGAGAGATGGCTCCATTGTGGTAAAATGAGTGGTAACAAACCACAACATGAGGACATTGTGATGCTTGATTTATTTTGAGTTCTTGAACAATTTGTTTGCGTATATCTTCTTGTATGTTCATCTGAATTACCTACAATAGGAAAAAAAAAACATGCATTTAAATATTATAAGGGTTTATCCCTAACTGGTCAAATTAAAATTAATAATTTCTAAAAGATAAAAGGATCAAAAGGGTTGAAGATCCCCCAAAGGGTAATTTTATGCTTGCCTGCTCCTAAATTGTTATGTCAGAAAATTAGAATATTATTGCAATAAACTGATAATAAAGTTTCTGTAATCATATTAAGCGCATTAACTATTTATAGAAAATGAACAAAACTGTTTGTGGGTCAACCCAGACCGGCCATTTTAAATCAAACCAGTTTTGGCCCTTTAAACAACCCAACCATATTGACACCTCTAATTCTACGCATTACTCATTTACAAATACATAGAAGAAATGCACACAACTATGCAAGTTATAGAAAAGCAGCAAGTGTCTATAAATATTGTTATGACAATTAAGGAATTTTCTGAGTTTGTAGAATTAACAGTAGAGTCCAAATAGTTTCAAATTTAAGCCGATAAACAACTAAGAAAGTGACAAAATCTTAAGAAGTGTCTAGGGGGATGTTTGGACTTGCATTTTGGAACTGATTGTGTGATTATTGCAACTTCAAGTCACAATAATCAATTATTAATGTTTGGTTAAAAGGATTCTGCTCTGATTATCTGTCTATATAATCAATTCCATACCAACCAGACAACTACAACAAAAATGATTATTTGCTCATTTTAACCAAATTTGAGAGTTTTACTATGATTTCACAAAACATCTCTTTTCCCACAAAATTGTCATTTTGGTCATTGTATCTACTAATACCTTCAATTGTCAAAAATTTGTCTAGCACTCATTTATCTAATTATTAGAACTTCAAACAACATAAGCACATCCAAACAATAATTTTTGTATCCCGTTCTATTATTAATACTAGTTTACAACACGTTTTACATGGATTGGTAGCCTGAATGAACACGTTAATATAAATATATAAAATACTTGCATTATGATACATGTAATTTTGAGAAGTAGGCATGAACGTGGAGACAAATATTTAATTGTACTATTTTAACTATATATTAATAACGCCGTATGCGCTTTAGTAGGTGTTCATTCAACCTTTTCTCAAACATAAAGGATGTATATTGACACTATCTTGTGAAATAGATGATTATATGTATTAAAAAAATATTATATTTTATTTGTGATGAAATTAAAAAGCATGTACATCCCTGATATATCAATATTGGGTTCATTTTGAAAGAATTCAGATCCTTTTAATGATTTAAATTGTTAGAAATATTACCCTATTGTGTGTTATTTATTTAGTAGATTAAGAAAGTATAAACAAGAAAATAAAGAATTAAAATGAGAGTGAAGATAGATATGGGTGTAAGGGGTAAGTTTTTTAATTAATTCATAGTAGAAAGGGTGCATATGAAAACTTATTCAATTGAATTAGAGAGAAATTGGGAGTATAACATCATAAAATTTACTTCCAATTGAAGGCAAATTCATACATACCTAATGTCCTAATAGTGACATTTGTCAAGTTTGACCAAATGATGATATCATCATTGTTCTGCTTTATCATATATAAAGATGATTATTCAATTTCACATAATCACTTTCAAAACGCGCATCCAAACACTCCCTAAAGATGTTTTGTGATAGACAAACTAACATGAGATCTTGGTTTTAAATTGTGCGATGCGCTTGGTCACAAAATCCGACGCGCGATGCAAGCGCATCACGTATGCGATGTGCTCTTTATTAATAAAATACTAAAATATTAATTATACATAACAAGTTGTAAAATATATTATGTAATCATATTATCAAACAAAAACATCAATGTAATACTCCTATCAAACAGAAAACATATTATGTTATCATATTATCAAACAAAAAACATCAATAAAACAGAAAACACATATTATCAAACATAAAACACATATTATCAAACATAAAACAGCAGATCTAATACTCTAATTCAAACAGAAACTCATTTTCAAATGAATAATCCGACTTAATAGAAAAATACAAATTTTTCCATATTGCAAGCAATATAACGCATCTTGCGATGACCGCATTATGCGAAATCGGTGCATTACTAGCGCATCATGTAAACGCAACGCAAACTGATGTCGTGATGCGCTATAAATCATCACGCATTAAGCGCGCAATTTAAAACCAAGCATGAGATAGCTCACAAGCAATTAAAAATGACTTTCCTTGTTTTGTGGTCAAAGAAACCAGAAGCTAAAACACCACAAAATAAACTATAACAAGAAGCAAGTGATATGAGTTCAAAAATAAAAACAAAAACATTTAAAAAAAATCCAAACCTTTAAAGCAAATAATGTTCCAACCCATTTATGCCGAACCAGTTGAACAACGCCTCCACTTCCTTTTCCAATGACTTTAACAGTTTCAAGGTCTTCTAGTGAAAATTTTAGATCAATTTCCTTGGTTTCTGGAAGCTGTCATTTGTCAAAATAACTAAAATGAGTTTTCTTAAACATTATGCATCATCAAGATAATATATATTTTTTCCATATGGATGTCATGTTTGATGTGTTTATGACCATTTTCCAACAATCCATACTGCTAGAGGTGGCAAAATGGGTGGGGCGGGGTTATAATAGATTGATTTTAGTAAGGGTCAAAACTGATTGGGTCAAGTTGCAAACATCTTTTGTGCCTTTTTTAATAAATAGTTAATTTGTTAAATATGATTGCAAAAACTATTACTACAATAGTGGTCTAGTCTTTTAAAATTAAACTATTCTGGAGGTTGTAAGCATTATTGATAAACTTTAGGCAACTTTCAACCCGTTCGACTCATTGGACCCGTTTCCATTTTAGCTAAATTTCTTGATTTGACAATTTATGGTCACCATTCACCATAAAACCTTTCAAAACAGTTGACTTCATGAATAAACTAGCCTCTTAGTTTATCACTTCATACTCAGTTGACTTACTGTTTTTATTCTGGTATGTCTTACAAGAATAAGTAGGTCCCCGTTCCAAAATAAAGCATTCAATATAACTAGTTGAATTATGATTTTACAAACAGAACTACATATTTAAAACTTTCTGATTACACAGCAACAAAATACTTATGAAAATTTACATGATATGAACATGTACTTTTAAAAAAAACATCCTTCTTTTTTCCCATGAAACAACTACCGACAAAGCAAGGTGTGCACAGGTTGAACTGGTACGGTTTTTGACTAAAATCAAAAACCAAACGGAAAATGTTCAGCTTTTGGGATGTTGAAACCTTTTGGTTTTGGTTTTGGTTTTGGTTTTTAAACAGCTTGGTTTTCACTTTAATATTTTTTTAACTTTCGGTCCTGTTCTGTCCTCTTTCTTTATTTTCCTGATTTTTTCACATAAAAATGAAACCAAATCGAAAAAATAGTTTCTTAAAGAAACATAGATCAAACCAACAGTTTTCAAATGATTGAATTCGTTTTTGGTTTCGATCATTTTTGGTTTCCTGCGCACCCCTGCCGAAAGAAACAACCGCGTTTAAAGATCAAAGATCATCCACAACTATGCTTCCTTTTACAATACAAAACCTTTTATAGCTGGTAAACTAGGTAAACTAATAATCAACCTTTTCAACTCAATTTTTTTCAAATTTCAAATTTAGGCATAATTTTAAATTTTGAAATTTGTGCATAGCCTGCCTAAATTAGAAACATCTTATACCAATGACTCTTAAAATATCCCTAAATTATAACAGTTTTCTCCGAAACCCTAGTTTCACAGCTTTTGTATACTTCAATTGTGCATCAATTCATCATTCCAAAACTAAACATTAGAAACTTACACTAGCTTCCTTTTCCTCCGATTTGAGTCTCAAACCTTTCAAGTTCAAAAGCAAATCCCCATCATGAAATGTTCCGCTCGCAGTCCTACAAATCGAGAACAATCATCAAATTCATAGCTACATTTACGTAAATTGAAACGAAATACAGTTAAAAATTGACTAATTACACTATTATTCACCAAATTATGAGAACATGAACACAGTTACGGATCAAACTAACAAAAAACTGTGTTTCGAATCCAGAATTGAAAATAAAATCGTGTTTAAGCTTACAGGAAGCTGGTTATTGGAGCTTCTTGAGCAGGAACAGAAAGCTTTAGTTGCTTCAATGGCTTCATTCCCTTCATCGCTGTGATTTAGGTTAGGGTTTCTTACACTTGTGTGTTTATGTGTGTGTGTGTGAGAGAGAGTTAGGTTTCAAATAAGTAATTTGACCGCCAAGACTCGAAATGTTATTAAAAAATATATAAATGGTCCTTTAACTATTGCCTTTTGTTCATTTTCATCACCAAACCTTAAAAAGTATTAAATTTCGCCACACTTTATTTATGTGAAAATACAAAAAAGGCGGTAAGATATGAATTTTTTTTTTTGAACTACGATTTTATTATTATTATTATTTTTTCTAAACAGGGTTTGAACCTATAACCTTTTGGTTTTGTGACTCCTCTTTTACTACTACATCCCAACCCCCACCTTGTAAGATACGAATTTTCGTCCCTGGACTATTTAGGAGTAATTGATATGAACGAGCTAAATCACGAAAACCATAGTTAACATACGTGAGATCGGAATTTTATTTATTGGATCTCCGTTTAATGTTTCATTTACACTTGCGATTTTAATTAATGACTACGCTTATCAAGTCGAACTCAATTGCAAATAAGGGATGGTTGATTTTTGTCAAATAACATCCTTCTCTTGTTTATCAACTTTGTACTCATCTTTAATTTTATTTATTATCTTAATTCTTTCAGTTTCTTATAAAATAACAAATATTAAACACAGGGAATAAAATCAAAACTAAATAAAATTTGTTGAGTGGATTAAACTTTTTTAACTTTTTCCTTGAAAATTTAGTATGCTAATATTATCAACTAAAAGTAGTAAAAGTGGATGGCTTGATGCATTAATAATTAAAACCTTAATATCAGTGTTGTCACAATATTGTTAACAAACAAAGCTTATTCATCTTGACTGTCAAAGTGGGTGATTTAACTGAATTGGCTTAAAATCTAATGAGAAATTTAAATAAACGTTAATTTGAGTTAGGGTCAAAGCCCCTTGACCAATGGGGTTCCAAGGGGCAATGCCCCAGGTGGAGATCGAGTTGTCTAACCAGCGCGAGAAAAATTTGTTTTCATATTAGTTATACGTAGAAGTTGCTTTGAATTTGTCTGGTCGGCGAAAATTTGTTTGGAAAATTATGATCAGTTTCAAATGATCATCAATGGCAGATCATCGGCAACTGATCTTCAATGGGAACTGAGAGCAGTAGGAACCGACTAGTAGTGGCAACTAACCAGCATTGGCATTGTTTCAACAATTGCACCTGATGTCAGCAACAAGTAGGCGATCAGTGGTATCTTATCACTAATATAACTGTCAACTACCGACATTTATAAACGTCATTTGTTATACTCTTTCACGAAGAGTTGCAACGTTTCATCCATATGGTTTGATCTCTATATAAAGGGCTTCTTCATTGGGCATGTTTACGGAACGAATTTATAACTTCGTTTCATAGAAAAGAACATCTTGTTATTGTAGAACACTTGTGTATTATCCAATTGTTAATTTTGTTTCATAGAATAAATACGTGTCAGGTGGATTGTTCGTTTGATTGTTATCAAAACGTACTAAGATAAAGTTGTAGAATTTGGTATGTATTTGAATGTTATTATTACCAAACTGATTTTGTATCAATGTAATGTTGAAATGGTAATGGAAAATTTTAAAAAAATTATTATATATGTTGTTATTGATTAGTAACACTGTATCATCAACTAATTGCACATAAATCACTGACTAAATGCATTAAATAAACCAAATGCATAAATCTGTTGCACATAAACAAAAATCCCGTGACTCAAATGCGCTGGATAAAACACACTTAACATTGCATATAAAGCAAATATGTTAAAACAAAGACCACGATATCATTGTTCCATGGACCAAAATAACAAACAAACGTCTAATACCCTGAAATAAAGACGGTTTTTAAAGCGGGTTTCAAGAAAAATAAAATAAATAAAAGATCGAGGGCTTATCGACAAGTCGGAAAGATGGAAAAAGGGAAGGGGAGGGCATACAAACCCTAGCGGCCCTTTGCCCCTTGCATTTCACCTTTCCACCATCTTATCCTAGATAGAGAAAGTAGAGAGCACTTAGAGAGAGAAAGTCGGGTTTCGACCTCACAGAGCTCAAGGATCGTTGGAGCTCGACTCTACACGACAAGGAAGCAAGAATCACGCCATTTGGAGGTAAGAGCTGCTTTAAATATGAGTTTTTAAGTTTTATGGGTTTTGTTAAGTTTTTCGAACAAATGTGGCATTTTTACGTTTGAAATGCAAAACAAACCCTAGATCTAGCATCACAAGCATGAAAGATGAGTTTTGAATGTAAAAAAGTTGCCATTTTGGCGTAATCGGACCTTGGCCGCCATTCTCATGCAGAAACCCTAGGTTTCTGATGAAGAAGAAGACCAAGCGAAACTATCTAGGAGGTGAAACTGTTTTCCTGAGACGATATTGGCTAGTGTCGCCTAGTTCAAAGGAAGCGAATCTAATATAGTTTCGCTTAGGAACATGGGGCGAAACTGAATAGTTTCGCTCAGACCAGAATAAAATTTTAGAACTGATACGTTTGACTTTAAGGGATTCAAACATGTGTAGGGTTTTAAATTTTTAGCAACGGAAGCAAAACACATGATCTTTAAAGCATTTTAAGATTTCCACCATGGATCCAATTGTAAGAATTAATGAAACCAAAAACAAAAGAAAAACAACCATAGCAAGTTTAGATTACAACCTTTGCAGAGAAGTGGTTGCTCAAACACTTGACGATGATGGATGGAGAGATCAAAGTAGAAGCTCATCCAAAACGTATCCACACTAAGCAATGAAACTCCAAGGATGGTGCTAGCCAACTAAACCCGTAAAGCTTGTCAAGAAGTATGTTAGAAACTTGCAATAACTCCTTGTTGTGCCTTTAACTATGTGTATATAGAGAGGGACCTTCAAGAACAATGCACGAACTAACCCAACACTTAGGTAAGTTTATATGTTGTTAATTATCACACTTTTTGTAGCCTTTTTGAATTCGAAAAGTTGTTGTCCAAACAACAGAATTCTGCTCAAAATAAGTTGGAAAGGTGTGTGTTTAAAGCTCTTATTTCATCCTTTTAAAGACCCAAAAGTACGAGGTATGAGTTGCATCATTCTTGAGACCACACCATGTACTTATGATCATGTATGGCATGAAAGATTGAAGTCATAATGGACCCCTTTTTTCTGCCATAAGTTACGACATTCACAAGCAACAAACAATGGTCATGGTCTTGGTAATGATTACATCTACGCATACTTACTTATGTCTTAGTTAGGATAGTTCATATCCCATTTGATACAAACTAATTTAGTTGACAACAAAATGATATATATATATATACATATTATTTCTAATACATATTTATTCATATATATATATATGATATATGTATCCATGATCACCTTTTTAGTAAACATAAATAGACTAGTTCGAGTAAAAGCACATAAATTCTCATACATGTAAGTTTTAACAAAATGTTAAAATTATATTTCTTACATACATATAAACATAAATATATACACATGTAATGTATATGTAACCTTAAATAATTGTCAAATACGACAATTACTTAATACATATCTTGACATGGTTAAAACTTTTAAATACGTTTAAACGGGTATCCTTGATAATTGCTTAATGTGTGACCCTTCGGGATCACATATCATTAGCAATACTATTGGATGTTATTCATTGGGCATACAGATCCAACAACCTCCCACTTGACAAGGTCTAATCATGCAATAGTATAAACAGTGTAGTACGTCTAGCAACGCCCCACTGCTCCCAATGATATATGACTTCAGTCATCCACTAAAACCAAGTGTTTAAGAAACACGCTACAAAGGTAATAGTATATGGTAATTTGCCAGTTATCCTTTCTGTTTTAGACATCTAGTTGAACATGAGACATGGATCAAAGTCAATCTTACATAGTGTTCAACAATTATGTATCTCGATTACGTTTCAAAGCGATGTAACAAACTAAATTTGAGCACGGTCATGCATTTAGGTCAGTTTGAATCATCGAGGGACCCAAGATGTCAACCACTTATTAAAATAAGGGAACAGATCCCATCTTAACTACATACGCCTCCACCTTGATTCCCATATTGTTGATTCTAATTTTGTTGGTGGATGTGACATCCGGTTATTTAGAGATAACTCTGTTAACTCAAGTTCTATTATCTCATACAAACACAGTTAGTCCAGTTAGTCCAAGTTATCCAATCACAAACTCCAGGGACAAATTCTGCCATTCCTCAAACCCTCATACACCTAAAACTACAGGGACTAGTTCTACCAAGTCCCAAAACCTTATTTGTTGACTTCCAAAGTCAAAATAGAAGGTTTTGTGTCATGTTGACTTTTGAAAGTCAAACTCGAGCCATTGATCCAAATTCAAACTCCACAACCGAAATCTAATCGAATTGTAACTGTTTTGCACGACTATTACCATTAACGTTCATCATTGATGCATTAAACGACATCATTAATCGATTTAAACCCAATTGTGGGCACTAACCTTGAAACCGTCGACCATTATCACATATTCATCAAATTCGTTCACCAATTCATGAGCAAACACCCTGCACACTTTAATCGGGCATCTCTGAAGCTTTTGCACACTCTAATCTAGCCGGAATTGAAGCCTGTGTCGCCGGAGATCAACCCACGCGAAGTCAGAACCTGTTCTAGTCGAGCACCCTCAATTTCATTCCTATTTTGGTAATTGATTCCATCATTAGCTTCGTTTCAACGTCTAGATCAAAAGCCCTAACATAATTTGGGCTTTCATTATCAGATTTAACACGAACCAGATTCTAGGGTTCATACGAAACCGGTTTAATCGAACTCTGCTCTAGACTCGGTTTAAATGCAATTAAATGGTACCATTAGATTCGCAATCTTTTAATCTTTGAAAACCCTAATCTAATTTGGATCCACAACACTGATTTAAACACAAACCCATATCTAGGGTTCATATGCTTTCGGTTTGATCGAACCCCAATCCAATCACCACCTCAATCAAATTAAATCACAGGGTTAGACTCGCAATGCCTTGCTTGTTGAAAGCCCTATGATTCCAACAGATTTCATTATCAGATTTGTTTAAATTGATCCTTGATCAAACCTAGGGTTTTCGGATTCTAAAACAGGAAATTAACGACCTTAAACTTGGTGTTTTTCAAATTTAACTCGTGATCAGATTCGCTTTAGACCTATAATAAAAACCCCCCAAACTCTTGTTGCAAATCATTATCGAGATCGATGGAATTGGGACTGGAGTGGATTCGGTTCGCATATGGGGGGAGAACACCAGGTACCTTTGTGTTAAAACTAAACAGATCCGGATATGTTTGCGAAACCCTAGCGGGCGGAGATGGTTAAGGCACTGGACTCGTGTGCAGGAGACCCGGGTTCGAGTCTGGTCTCCTGCATCTTTTTGGGGGGGGCTTTTTCCACTACTTTCTTTTTATAAAAATCATTCCTATATTATTATTATATTATATTGATATGTTTTGAAACCGAAAAACACCCGTAGGCTCGGGTTTGAATTTATAACTAGTTTTAGTTATTATTTTCCCACATTTAAAAATAAGATAATTATTTATATTATTACCTAAGCATAAGAGTTCGAATAAAAATATTATATTTATTATTTTTGTCACGTAAATAATCATCGTGTTAATTCTCCAAACTTAAAATAATATAATAATGTATATTATTTTCCTAAACCAATGTTTAATGGTATAAACACATGAATATATTTATATATTTAATAATATTATTCGTAATTAGAGACTTTCGATACGAATCGAATTTATCTTAATTATTATATTAAGATATTCCTTATTCCCGTTGACAAGTTTATCAACTCTTTAATCATTAGTGCGTCTTAGGACGTTCAATCTTCTATGTCATCGTCACAAAATCCCATGGGTCCCTAACTATTATGCTTATAATTCTAGGGCGTCGGTAGACCATTCTCAGGCAATACTTGTGGTCCTTTTTGCATCCTTGTGTGGTGTTACTCGTACACAACTCATGTGAGTTTCACGGCCCCTTTTACTGTTTTAAACTGGGGGAGAAAACATGACGCAAACTCTTTTGATTATTGTAACTCATATGCTATAACTTGTTAAGACTAAGCGTAACACACTATTATGAAATTCCTCACACACATCGAACCATTAATATGGATTTAGCAAGGTAATTTGAGTAGTACTACTGGGTTTGACAAAGCTCACCCGCGTTAGTCGCGCTAACTCGATTGGAGGTCGAATGAGTGTAATATTGACCTAAACACATCGCCATGGTTGATAGACATGGTGAGAGGCATTCAAACACAAACAGTCAGCTTCAGTTGCGAGCGCTTTAGTAAGACATGAACATAGGTTAGCTACCTATTGATACACATATTGAATGTACATAATCTAGAAAACGCTTTTATTACAAACTTGAAACCTGTGAACTCACCAACCTAGTGTTGACACTTTTCTCACATGTTTTCTCAGGTCGCTAAGCACAGGTGCACACTAGGACATGCATGGAGTCTTGTTATCTTTTCAAAACTTTGATCAAACATTTATTATGTTCTATTTAGACTTGACTTGGGCGCGTTTGTTTTGCGCATTTATTTCCTTGTTTAACGCTTCCGCACTCACTCTGAACTTTTATGATATTTCATTTATGTCCCATATAGTGTCGTTTGATGTAACTAATGTCTGAGGTCCTCGTTTGTCACACGCCAAACGGTAAAACTCCGTTAGTGGAATTTGGGGGTGTGACAGTGGACATTCCTCGAAGATCCTTGCTCTCCCTCTAACCACCGGTGGCACAATAGGTGAAGTGTTTAAAGCTATGGCGGGGCGAAAGTTGTCACACCCCCAAATCCCACTAACGGAGTTTTACCGTTTGGCGTGTGACAAACCAGGATCTCAGACATTAGTTACATCAAACGACACTATATGGGACATAAATGAAATATCATAAAAGTTCAGAGTGAGTGCGGAAGCGTTAAACAAAGAATTAAATGCGTTAAACAAAGAATTAAATGCGCAAAACAAATGCGCCCAAGTTTAGTTTAATAAAAGCAGGTGAATTGTTTTAAATGTTTGCATAAGAATGCAATGACAGTAGGACTCCATGTATGTCCTAGGTGTGCAACTTGTGCCTTAGCGACCTGAGAAACATGTAAGAAAAAGTGTCAACATGAGGTTGGTGAGTTCGCAGGTTTGTAAGTAAATAAACTGTTTGAGTGTTTGCAGGATCCACATATGTAAGTCACACCTATTGCTAGCTAGACAATGTACAAGTTACTCTAAGCGCTCACAACCGAAGCTGACTATTTTTGTTTGAATGCCTCCCGCCAGGTCTATCAACCCTTGAAATGTGTTTAGGCCAATATTACACTCGTTCGACCTCCAATCGAGTTAGCGCGACTAACGCGGGTGGGTTTGTCAAACCCAGTAGTACTACCAAACATTACCTCGCTAAATCCATATTAGCTGTCCGATGTGTGTGAGGACTTTCAATGATAGTGTGTTACGCTTAAGTAAACAAGTGGTAGTAAAATACTATGTGATCCATGTTTGTTTGTGTGCATGTTTCTCCCCAACGGAAAAACAAGTAAAAGGATGTTTGTCTGCAAGCATGTTTCTCCCTAACGGGAAAACAAGTAAAAAATGATGTTCGTTTGTATGCATGTTTCTCACCAACGGGAAAACAAGTAAAATGATGTTTGTTTGTATGCATGTTTCTCCCCAACGGGAAAACAAGTAAAATGATGTTCGTTTGTATGCATGTTTCTCCCCAACGGGAAAACAAGTAAAATAATGTTCGTTTGTATGCATGTTTCTCCCCAACGGGAAAACAAGTAAAAGAATGTTCACTTGTATGCATGTTTCTCCCCCAATTTAAAACGGTAAAAGGGGTCGTGAAAACTTACCTGAGTTGAGTAGTAGATGGTACTGAACAGGGATGAAATTGGGACCACAAATGCTAGCCTGTGAACGGCTTACGTATGCCCTAGAATTATAAGCATAATAGTTAGGGACACATGGGATATTGTGACGATGACACGGAAGACTTGAACGTCCTAAAACATACTTAGGATCAACGAGTAGACGAACTTGTCTATGGGAATAAGGATTTCTTAATATAATAATTAAGATAAAAGTGTTTCGAATCGAGAGTTTCTAATTACCAATAATATTTATCTAAATAAATATTCGTGTGTTTGTATCATTAAATAATATTCTAGGAAAATAATTATTATATTATTTTTAAGTTTGGAGATTTAGTACGAAAACTAATTATGTGATAAAAATAATAAACGTATTATTTTTATTCAAAAACATAAGTTTAGGTAATAATATAAATACTTATATTATTTTGACGTGGGAATAAACACTTAGAAACGAGCTTTAAATAATAGTTTAGGGATATAATATAAATAATTATATTATTCGTAGAGTAAATAACTATTTAAGTGGTAAAAATAATAAATATATTATTTTTAATTAAAGTCAAACGCTTAGGTTGGAGTGGGAAATAAATTCTCAAGCATACGGGTGACCTTGGGTGTCAAAACATTTTAATTTAGCATTATCAAACCAACGGGGAATATTTTATAAAAGTATAATAGTGGAAAAAGCCCCAAAAATATATATGCACGAGACCGGACTCGAACCCGGGTCTCCTGCACACGAGTCCAGCGCCTTAACCATCTCTGCCCGCTAGGGTATCGCACTAGGATCCGGACAGAAATGGTTTTAACATGAACACTCCCTGTGTTCTTCCCTCTTAGCGAGGCCGAAACCAAAACCCAACCCATTACCAACGAATTCGACCACGATTTGAACCAAATGCATAGGGGTTTTGTTAATCGAAGGTTTGCGGATCAGTGTGTGAGTTTAATTTGAAAAACACTAAGTTTAAGATCGTTTAATTTCTGTTTTGAAAGCCGAAACCCTAGGTTCTTAGCATGGATTCGATTTGAACAATTCAGATGATAAAACCTGTTGGAATCATAGGGCTTTTGACAAACAAAGGATTGCGAGTCAATCCTTGTGGTTTAATTTGATTGAAATGGTGATTGGATCGGGGTTTGATCAAGCCGAAAACATATGAACCCTAGATATGGGTTCGTGTTTAATACAGTGTTATGGATCCAAATTAGCTTAGGAATTTCATTCCAGACATAAAGACGACTCTAAAGACTTATTTAATTGCTGAGATCGACTTCGGATTGATAGGGTTCGATTAAACCAAAACTGCATGAACCCTAGACATCGGATGTTAAATCCGATAATGGAAGCCACAATTATGATAAGGCTTTTGATTAACAGGTTAAAACAAAGCTAAACATGTACATAATTACCAGAATAGTGCTCAAATTGATGGTGTACGCTTAGAACAGGTTCCTGCTTCGACTGCTTTGGTCCCTGGTGACTCCGGCCACTTCTCCGACCAATTTAGTGGGTGCCAAGGCTTCAGAGAAACTCGTTTAAGGTGCGCAGGGTGCTGGATTGTGAGAATAATACACGAATTCGTCGGATTTGATAGCAATTGACTCAGGTTTGACGGTTACATGTTTAAGGCTCATACATTGGTTTAATTTCGACACAATGATGGTGTTTTAAGTCTTAATGATGAGCGTTTAAGGCATTAATGTGCATTTCAGTTATCGATTCGCACGAATTTCAGGTTATGGAGTTCGAATTTGGATCATAAGCTACGAGTTTGACTTTCTGAAGTCAACAAAATCGACTTTGGTTTAATTACATATTTAGTCCCTCTAGTTTCATGTATTTAGAGTTTAGAAAAGGCAGAATTAGTCCCTGGGGGTTTGAATTGAGTTAACTAGGTTAAGATTTAACAGAATTTGGTTAACGGAGTTAACTTAAAAAGTCTGGATGTCACAAAAGTGACTATCCACGCCAAGAACGGGTGCTTGTTGAAATACAGCTTGTCTGCCTTGATATCCATTAAATGGTTGGCCACCCCTAATGTGGTTTTGGTTTACTAGTGGTTGACCATTCCGTCCTCCTTGACCCATATTCCGTGGGGTTACCTTGTTGATACCCATTCCATCCACCCTGATTCTGGTGATAGTTTTGTGGTGGTGGCACATTCCACTGATCTACACCATGTCTCCCAATTCCTTGATTGTTGGGAGGATCTGGCCCATGATTGAATTGATCATCCCAATTATCCTTTTCCTCATCCCAGCCATCATTATGAGATCCGTGCTCTGTGTGGTTACTGTTTCTCCCTCCTGAGAAGTGGTCATCATAATCCGCATAACTACCATCATTGTTTCCTCCATTGTGAAATTGTGGATGGAAATTTTATGAAGGAATGTTCTGAGGTAGCTGATTGTTCTTTAGTGGATTTTGGTTTGTGGTGGGAAGGCTGGTGGGAATGCCGGTGGTAGAGGTGGAATTGGTGGATTTTGCGGTGGTTGTTGATTTTGTGGTGGTTGGTTATTACGATTTTGGTTTTCCATCACAACCGACTGGCTGTCGAGTTTTTCTAAGATTTTCTGAACTGTGCTTTTGACACTGCTACTTCTGGCTACCCTTTCGATCTCTGGATCAATCAAAAGTGGGGAGGGTCATCCCGAATTTCTCGTATGCATAAACATGTATCCTGAAATTAAAAACCCACCTTACATAGCACTGTTTGTAGCAAATAAAAACAAGAATTAACTAAAGCTTAACACCGTGTGCACGTATTGCCCGGCAACGGCACCATTTTGATCGAGATGTCGTGGGTCAATAAAAAACAAAGTAAAACTAAAGACTTAGCTACCTTTAACGAGTAAGGGTAAGTAAGGTTATCTCCACAGGGAATTGGTGAAAAGTGTCAAGATTAACTAAATTAAATAAATATTAAAATAAAACTTGGATGTTTGAATTTGATTTGAGAATAAAATTTGTAAAGCAACAAACTTGATTACGGATTAAATCTTATTAGAGAAAAACAACTACTTCCGGGGTTCACGAGATCCACAAAAGGTTTACTTAACTTTAAAGGAAATCACATAGACATGACTTTGTAAAATAGTTGGTTAAAGTGATAAATGTGGACAAGCTTTTAAAGACTCGCTCGTACACACAGTTAACAATCTATATAAGTCAAACACGACACACAACCAATGAGTTCACGATGCAAGAAAACCGAAGAACTAATGACAATGCACCAATGAATAAACAAACATAAATATTTTAAATCAACCAAATAAACACAATTGAATCCACATGGCTTAACATGCCAATCAAAACTCAATCCAAAACAAAGTTAAAGTATCCCTAATGTTTCACTCACCAAGAACTATCCAATCGGAAGTGACCGTGAAAAGACTAGCCACGCATCGTCATCATTATACCTTCAAAAATTGATTTAGAATCTTCGATCTTGAATGGAATGGTGAACCGAATGATTGAAAACCCTAAAAATCGCCCCTTAGGCTCTGGAATTCGTTGAAGAAAAAGATTGTTTTCGAAAACCTTAAAATTATCCTTTAAACACAGCCAAAAAAACTAAAAATTCCGACTTCCCAGTGCCACGGCGTATCATACGCCCCTCCCAGCGTATGATACGCTGCTCTAAGACCTAAAACGCCCACGAGGCTCTTCCAACGCTGCTCATACGCCGATTGTAATACGCCAGTCGGCGTATCATACGCTGATCACCAACGTATGATACGCCGGTTCTCAGTTTTCTTTTTTTGCTTCTTTTATCTTCACTGATGCATCCTCCCAATCTCTCGTCTTTTCAACCTTTTCATTCTTCTGCTACTAACACTCCTGTTATACCTTCTTTATTCATTAAACTGCAATTTCCAACATCACACCAATTCAAAGTATTCTATCTTCATTTAAGCACTATAAACAACACTTTAGACACAATAATGATCAACATATCAAACCCCCATCACACGCCCAATGCTTACTCTCTAGTAAACATCTGTGAATTTGGTTTTAACTCCTTATACATTCATTGTTGTGAATGTCAACCATTCTGATTCATAATAGTCTTAATTCAATTGTTATTCCCATAATTATGATCGACTATGGACTTTTACAATAACAATGTTATTCATGGATTTAAATGTGCTAACATAGAACACAGTAAACATTAATAAAAGAGATAATTCCAAAATGTCAATTCATTTAGAATGCGACTGTTTAACGTTCAGAAATATCCAAATACTAATCATACAGACTAAATCCAACTACTAGCATATCGGAGCCCTATATTTCATGCATGCTCCTCATGTTTGGCTTGAGGTAAACGCTTTCTGAACGGATCCATCAGATTTAAGTTTGTATGAACCTTGTGAATACATATGTCTCCTCGCTCCACAATCTCACGGATATAGTGAAACTTGCGAAGAATGTGCTTGGTCCTCAAATGTGATCTTTGTTCCTTCGCCTGAGCGATAGCCCCATTGTTATCACAAAATACCTCATTGGGCTTTGTGATGCTAAACACCACACCAAGATCAGTAATGAATTTCTTCATCCAAGCAGCTTCTTGTGCAGCCTCTTACGTAGCTATGTATTCCGATCCGTAGTTGATTGGGCAACAACCTTTTGCTTATAACTCTTCCCAGTGATAGCTCCTCCGTTCTGGGTGAAAACATGTCCTGATTGAGATCGAGAATAATATCGATCAGTTTGGAAGCTCGCATCAGTGTGACATTTCATAGTGAGCTCCTCCTGTATTCTTCCGTAAATCAAGAACACATCTTTAGTCCTATTCAAGTACTTTAGTATGTTCTTGAATGCTGTCCAATGGTTCTCACCAGGGTTTTGCTAGTATCTACTAGTGTGACACCTTCCCTAAAAAATGTCAAAGATTTAAGCAAGGTACAAACCACAAGGACTATAAGTGTAAACATACCCAAGATCAAGGTTCAAAATATAGAAAACATCAAAATCAAACGGTAACGGACCGTCACGGACGGTAACGGTCCGTTACGAGCTGGGCACGCAAACCCTGATGACGCGCCACGTGTCCGGTGACTAATGAACGAATTCTGACCCGTGAAAACCCAATAATGGACCGTCACGACTGGTAACGGTCCGTCACAGCCCCAAATTCACCCTGGTGCGCCACGTATAACTCCGTTACGGACCGTCACGCCTGGTAAGGGTCCGCCACGCCACAAACTGACCAAAGGGTGACACGTGTTTGATGACTCGTGAAACCCTAATCTGGTGACGGACCGTCACCAGATATAACGGTCCGTCACGAACCCTGGATCAGCCCTATAAATAGATGGTCGAGCTCATTCGATTTTCTCCCACCAAAACTACTTCTCACTTCCATTTCTTGTTCCAGAGACCATCCAACTCACTCCCGACGATCCCGGTTCGATTCTCGCTCATTGTAGTGCCCGGTGTAGGAAGAAACGATCATAGAAGAGTCGATACGCTCGAGAAATCAAGTTAAGAAGATAGACTATAAGCTTTCAACAATAGAGGCTCATTCCTATAAACCAAGGTGAATACTTTATCTTTTTCAAAGCTTGTGTCAAACATTTACTTTTACGAAAATGGCAAAATAAGGTTAAGTGAATAATGCTCAACGTTTTTCTACGAATAAAGCATTCAAGCCATAGGTATGCGTAAAACTTGCAAGGGATACACGGGTCTCGGGTGAAATTCCCGGATTACGGATGGTGCTTGTCGTCTAACAACTTCGGAGGCAAACTTGTCCCTTGTTATAAGACATGACGCCAGTGTATAATGTGGTGTGATTGAACAGGACGGGCCTGCTGAATGTGTGGATTGAACATAAAGTTGTGATTATGAACTAATGCTTGTTTGCGCCAAATGATTTTAATGTCAAGATAATTGTATTCACCGGCGTTCACGCTGACGTTTTATTTTTAAAATATTTTTAGGTAACGAATAAAATATGATGAAAATGGGGATTCGGGGAAACATAAGATCTGACCCAAGAAAAGTGAAAAGGATAACTTATACGTAGGATTCTCAGGCCTCGTATAAAAGAAATCCTAAAGAAAAGAAAAGGAGATAGGATCGGGGGATTGATCAACCCTGGATAGTACTATTTCTGGTGTCTTAAACTTGTCCATAAGAGAAAAGAGATGTATTTGATTTTAAACTATGTTTTGTAATCAAAATAAAAAGGGTATTTAAATCCCTATGTTTATAAAATAAATACAAGACTTTTCGTTTTCAATTGAGTCTTGATGTTTACAAATACAATCCTTGAGGTTGGAACAAATGATGAAACGATCCTTTTGAAAAAGACTTCCGATGTATTTATAAAAACTCTGAAATCAAAGCAGGTGATACCAATCGAGCTCGCACGCGTCCAGAGGGTGCCTGGGGCGGGGTGTGACAGGTTGGTATCAGAGCCACAGGTTTTACGAATTAGATACTTGGATATAGTATCTAGGCTTAAACCATTAATGCTTTTAAGATAAGAAAAGCAAGGTAACCTTCTAACCACTATGCAGTTATCTAACAAACGGAATGTTCTGTCTAAGGAAAAAGTGGTGTATAAATCTCTCCTAGACCCGTCGCTCTTACCTGGGAACATTTCTGTTGGAGGTACTACTCTGGAAAGATAACCATCCTTGTAGAGCTTTAGTTAAGATAAATATATTGGCCTTGGTATCTAAGTCTTGACCAAAATAAGATAAGTACTAATATTTTAAGATTGTAGATGTCTGGAGATAATTCTGTACCTGTTTATTATGACCCCAATCATCCAATTAAACAAGAGTCACCTGAGTATCATCTCTTAGGAACTCGAATAAACCCTATATCTTCGCCCTACTATAACAATGATCCATTTGCCATTCTCCCTAATAACAACTCTCCCGAATTCCACCCTCAATCTTATAACTCTTCTAGTCAATGGATGGAGGCTGGTTCTAACTTCAGCAACTGGAATACGAATATCCAACAACCGCAAGGAAACAATGAAGCTGAATCAAGTTATATCCAACAGAATAATTTAACAGAAGAGGATCCATCTGAGGAATCCCATCAGTATGAACCTGCTTCGGGAAACCCTGCAGATTATCCGTTCAATAATCATGTTTCAAATAGTTTCGACTATCAATCTTATACTTTTGAAACTCCTGTTTTATATGATCCCTATATGTTTCCTGAACCTCCATATGATGGCCCTTTCAAAGAGTATTTCCAAGCTCCTCAAGAATACCAAAATGTTTATAATGATATCATGATGGGACTCCGTAAGCACCCACCTAAATATGGTTATGAAGAAAGTATGCCCTTTTCTCCTATTGAATGTTTAGATCATTCGTTGCACCAAACAGGCGAAGTAACAAGAAAGAAGATAATGGACAAAGCAAGAACCAAATTTTATGGGCAACAAGTATACGAATATGAAGAGGACTTAATGACTCTTGGAAAAGAACTTATGAAAGATTAGAATCATTTTTGTTGTATTTTGTAATATATTTCTATAATAGTAAAATATCGTTTTGTTTATTTTACAGAATGGTCGAAAAAGACAAAGGTCCTAGCTTTATTCATAAATTTGCTCCAGCTAGTTATCATGAACGAAAAACCAATGAAAAAACTATAGAAAATAACGAGGAAACTGAAATTTTAACTTTTAGAATCCTCGAAGAAATAGGAAATCCTAGTGTTCCCTATAATCCTTCTATAAGTTTTCATTTTGCTCCTACCGCTGGAAGTTTTAACATCACCCCATTATATTCCTGAAATTTTCATGAGGGATATGCCGATATGTCTTATGAGAATAATCCTGAAAAAGAACGTGCTGACTCTAATATACCTTACGTTCCATACTATGAGACGATTCCCATCCCTGCTTCTCATATAAATGAGAATGCATCGGGAAGTGAAAGGGAACAAATGTTGCTAAACAGAATAGCTGAATTGGAACGAGAGAAAGCTGAAGTTGAAACTTGGAATGCTTTGCTAATACAAGCTCTTGAAGAAAAGAATTTTAGAAATTTCTAGGAACAATAATTTCTATATGTATCATCTTCTGTAATATATTCTTATCAATAAAAAGGTTTTGTTTTGATTCCAATCTCAATTCTTTTTTAGTATGTCAAAAAATACCGGACCTTCACTTCACACCAGGGGAAAGAAGAAACAGACGGCAGTTGAAAATACTGCTACTGAATCCCGAAAAGAACTCCAAAAGATGATTGCAGAAGGAATCAAGGACTCTCTTCCGATGATCTTTACTGAAATAGGGAAGAGACAAGCTGATAAACTATCTACTCAGCCATCAAATCTAAAATCTATCCATTCTCAACCTACCCGTATAATTACTCAATCTAAACCTATTACTCTGAAACCCGAAGGTTCCGCAACCCATAAGACCGAGAAGACTAGGAAAGAAGAATATTACCATAACTCTTCTGAAGATGAGAGTATGGGTAATAACTATAGTCATATAGAGAAGAAGAGGAAAGTAGTTGGCTGTACTTACAAGATGTTTCAGGACTGCAAGCCATATAACTTCTTTGGGAGAGAATGATGAATTACCACATTGAGGTGGATATAAAAGACTGAATCCGTGCTGGCTATCAGCAAATGTGCTGAAGAAGACAAGGTTCTTTATGCCTCGAACTTATTCAAAGACCAAGCATTAGAATGGTGGAACAATATTGTTGCTGCCAAAGGAAAAGAAGCAGCCTATGCAATGGGCTGGAGTGCTTTCAAAACCCGAGTAGAAAAGAAGTACGTTCCCCAGAATGAGAGGGAACAGATAGAAGGAAATTCTTGAGTCTTAAGATGATAGGAACAAATCATCAGGAGTATTCCACCAAACTCCTTTAATATGCCAGAATAGTTCCACATCTTGTGTAACACCAGGCTAATTCCGAGTTCCTAATTTGCCAACTTTGAACCCTAGGGATTGGAATTTGCCAAGTCCCCAAAATAGAAGGGTTGAAAATAATTTTTTTTTAAATCGGTCTGATAGAGGACCGCCACCATATCAGTAACGGTCCGCTAGCCGCAATCTAACCGCAATCTCTCGTAATGCCACGTGTCAGGTGACTCAGCCGAAGAATCTGACACGTGTCACCGTGGCGGACCGCCATGCCCTTCGTAACGGTCTGCCAGCCGCCAGCCGAGGAAAGGTCCAATCAGATGGTGACATGTAGGGCTGACGCAAGCAGTAGGCGGTAGCGGACCTCTACGCCCTAGCTTAACGGTCCGCTACGGGTTCAGGATGGCACCTATACATAGCCCTTCCCTGCTCGTCATTTTGACACACAAATTCACATCTCACTTCCAATATCTTTGGAGCCAGCTCTACCTCAGTTTGCGTGCCATCATTTCGGTAATTTGACTGACTTTCGCTTATTTCCGCACTTTCGCTTATTTCCAAATTCGTGCGTTAAGATACTAACTTGAATTAGAACTTGCTTTAAGGTTTACACTAGCACTCAAAGACTACTCCTGAGATAAGCCAAGCTACTGTTAAGGTGAATATGTTTATCTGTCTTTATCTTCAAAACTTTGAAAGTTTTACGTTTACAAAATGGCAATACTTGTATTCAAAGTTTGATGTATAAGGGCGTCTATGTAAAATATTCAGGCCATAAGTATACATAAAACTTGATCAAGGGATACACGCTTTATGGGTGAAATTCCCATATTGGGGCTGGTAATTGTCTGTAACTGGATGTAAGACGGGGTCTCAGTTAAGGGACATCGCGGTAAGTAAGTCCGCAAATGTCAGCAGTTCTTTTACAGAAATTATCGGTGTATACCGTGGTTGTACACTCAGATGAAATAGTTCTGCTGAATGATAGATTGTACCCACATTATGGTTAAATGTTTTGATACTGTATTTGCCAACTGAAACTGGTCATGATATTCATGTTCACCTGCGTTCGCGCTGACGTTTTATTTTCCAAAATGTTTTCAGGTAATCAATGATTATCTATAAGACTAGTCCTACAGGATAGTCTTGGGGATAAATGTGTACATAAAGGGATTTTGGCAGGGTTATGTGCTGCTAGCATTGAGATAACTCTGCAGGAATGAAAACAAGAGGAGATGTTAGGAAGATGTATTCATAGACATGGATACTCCCTTGTTATGCACAGGGTTAGGTGCCGGAAGGTAAAACCCTTAGATACCAATGCTGGTATAGCTTGATATTGGACAGGGTTAACTCCCCAGGCACATGCCAACTACCTTGTGGCTCTAGTTTTTACCTGCTTATGCAGGTGACATGTAAATGGTCGTGGAACATTGTTTTTATGTACAGAAAAAGGGTATTTAAATCCCCAGTGAAATGAAAAGATATTTTATTTATCCCCGGATTTGGAAAATATACAATATCAACCCGCAGGTTGAGATTTAATACAAGTTCGATCCAAAAGTATTTTCGCTGCTAAACTAAACTCTGATTTCATAGATAAAATAAGATAAGATTGGAGGTGCCAATCTGGTGGCACGCCCAGGGTGTCCTGAAACCGAGGTGTGACAGGTTGGTATCAGAGCCCAAGGTTTTAGAGAATTAGATACTAGCTTTAATATCTAAGTTTTAACCCTAGTTTAAATTATTATGCCTCAAGAATAAGATAAGGATACTGGCTTTAGTATCTAAGTGTTTATCAACATGAGGACAGAGTACTTATTAAAGTAGTTACTAATATTTAAAGATTTCAGGATGTCTGGAGAACATAACCTTCCAAATTACGATCCTAATCGTCCGATCAAGCAGGAATCCCCTGAATATCCTGTCTATGGATCTCAGATGATGCCAATCACATTTCCTGATAATAGCGATCCTTTCATTATAAATCTAGATACTCCTACACCTGAGTATCATCCCCTATCATATAATACTGAGAGTTCTTGGATGAATACTTGTTCTGACTTTAGTAACTGGCAGTTTAATACTCCTCCTCCAATAAACAATCAGGTAGGGCCAGGTACGTCTTGAAAGCCTCGAATAAGAGTGAGAATGCCTACTGAGAGATTTTCTATTCCAGCTAGTGAAATGAAGGAATTTTATCAAAATACACAAGTGGAGGAAACATCCGAAGAATCTCATCAGTATGCTCATATATCTGAAAATCCGGAGGATTATCCCTTTTATAATCCCGAGTCTCCTATTCTTCATGATCCCTATATTTTTCCAGAACCTATATACACTAGTCCTTATGAGAATTATTTCCAAGCACCACCAGAGTATCAAAAAGCCTATAGGGATATAATGGTTGGTCTTCGTGAACCTCCACCTAAGTATGGGTATGAAAATAGTATGCCTTCATCTCCCATAGAATGTTTAGATCGTTCGTTATGCCAAACAGATGAAATAAACAGGGAAAGAATTATGAACAAGGCAAGGACACAATTTTATGGACAACAGGTTTACGAACATGGGGAGAATCTGATGATCCTTGGATCTGAGCTAATGAAAGATTACTTTGATATATCGCATTTTGCTCTTATTGTAATATCTTTTCTATATAGTAAAAGTTAATTGTTTATGTTACAGAGATGGTTGGAAAAGGCAAGGGTCCTAGTTTTCTTCATAAATTTGCGCCCACTAGTTATTTTGAACGTAAAACTAACGAGACAACTATAGAAGATAATGAAGAAACTGAAAGTTCAACTTTCCGAAGCCTTGAAGAAATAGGGAATCCTAGTATTTCTTATAAACCTTCTATCAATTATCATTCTACTCCTACTGCAGGAAGTTATAACATTACTCCAATATACTCACATAATTTTCATGAAGGATTTTCTGAAATACCTTATGAAAATAAATATGTTTCCGAAGATGAAGAACGAGAAGATTCTAACAAACCTTTTATCCCTTATCATGAGACGGTTCAATTCCCTATTCCTTATGTAAATGAAGAAGCACCCGGAAATGAGAGGGAACAAATACTGTTAAATCGAATAGTTTAACTTTAACGAGAGAAAGCAGAAATAGAAGCTCGAAATATTCTTCTAGTCCAAGCCTTAGAAGAAAAGAATTATAATAATTATTAGAACAATGAGTTCTGTATATGTACTTTTCTTGTATAAATTTCAGTAATAAAAAGGTCTATAATGATTCCAATCTTGTTTATTTCTAGAATGTAAAAAAGTGGATCATCAAGTAACACCCGTGAAAAAAAGAAGCAAATAATTGAAAACGATACTGCTGAAACTCAGAAGGCGGATATAACAAAAATGATCGATGTTGGAATAGAGAAAGCAATTCCTAAAATTGTAGCAGCTATAGAAGAAAGCAAAGCTGCTAAGAAACGAGATTCCTTATTACAAAAATCTAAAACAAGAGAAACTGAGAACAAAGTCTCTACCCCTCAATTTTTGAAACATACTGAGGGAGGTCACTCAAATTTCCATAGTAAATCCATTAAGAGAACATACCGAGAAAGTCATGATTCCTCTATGGCTACTCCCAAGGAAGGGTATGATTCTGCATACAAGAAACAGAGAAATTCTGGATGCACGTATAAAAATTTTCACGATTGCAAACCTTATGAATTTGCAAGAAGAGAAGGAGTAGTAGCCGCATGGAAAATGTCCAAGATTTAAGCAAGGTACAAACCATAAGGACTATAAGTGTAAATATACCCAAGATCAAGGTTCAAAATATAGAAAACATCAAAATCAAACGGTAACGGACCGTCATGGACGGTAATGATCCGTTACAGGCTGGGCACAAGAACCCTGATGACGCACCACGTGTCCGGTGACTAATGAACGAATTCTGACGCATGGAAACCCTATAACGGACCGTCACGACTGGTAACGGTCCGTCACAGCCCCAAATTCACCCTGGTGCGCCACGTATCACTCCGTAACGGACCGTCACGCCTGCTAATGGTCCGTCACGCCACAAACTGACCAGAGGGTGACACGTGTTTGATGACTCACGAAACCATAATATGATGACGGACCGTCACCAGATATAACGGTCCGTCACGGACCCTAGATCAGCCTTATAAATAGATGGTCAAGCTCATTCGATTTTCTCACACTAAAACTACTTCTCACTTCCATTTCTTGTTCAAGAGACCATCCAACTCACTCCCGACGATCCCGGTTCGATTCCCGCTCATTGTAGTGCCCGGTGTTGGAAGAAACGCTCATAGAAGAGTCGATACGCTAGAGAAATCAAGTTAAGAAGATAGACTATAAGCTTTCAACAATAGAGACTTATTCCTACAAACCAAGGTGAATAATTTATCTCTTTCAAAGCTTGTGTCAAACATTTACTTTTATGAAAATGGCAAAATAAGGTTAAGGGAATAATGCTCAACGTTATTCTATGAACAAAGCATTCAGGCCATAGGTATGCGTAAAACTTGCAAGGGATACACAGGTCTCAGGTGAAATTCCCGGATTGCGGATGGTGCTTGTCTCATAACAACTTCGGAGGGAAACATGTCCCTTATTATAAGACATGACGCCAGTGTATACTGTGATGCAATTGAACAGGACGGGTCTGCTGAATATGTGGATTGAACATAAAGTTATGATTATGAACTAATGCTTGTTTGCGCCAAATGATTTTAATGTCAAGATAATTGTATTTACCGGCGTTCACGCTGACGTTTTATTTTCAAAATGTTTTCAGGTAACGAATAAAATATGATGAAAATGGGGATTCGGGCAGACATAAGATCTGACCCAAGAAAAGTGAAAAGGATAACTTATACGTAGGATTCTCAGGCCTCGTATAAAGGAAATCCTAAAGAAAAGAAAAGGAGATTGGATCGGGGGATTGATCAACCCTGGATAGTACTATTTTCGGTGGCTTAAACTTGTCCATAAGAGACAAGAGATGTATTTGATTTCAAACTTTGTTTTGTAATCAAAATAAAAAAGGTATTTAAATCCCTATGTTTATAAAATAAATACAAGACTTTTCGTTTTCAACTGAGTCTTGATGTTTTACAAATACAATCCTTGAGGTTGAAACAAATGATGAAACGATCCTTTTGAAAAAGACTTCCGCTGTATTTATAAAAACTCTGAAATCAAAGCAGATGATACCAATCGAGCTCGCACGCGTCCAGGGGGTGCCTGGGGCGGGGTGTTTCAGGTCCGGTGGCTTAAACTTGTCCATAAGAGACAAGAGATGTATTGATTTCAAACTCTGTTTTGTAATCAAAATAAAAAGGGTATTTAAATTCCTATGTTTATAAAATAAATACAAGACTTTTTGTTTTCAACTGCGTCTTGATGTTTACAAATACAACCCTTGAGGTTGGAACAAATGATGAAACAATACTTTTGAAAAAGACTTCTGCGGTATTTATAAAAACTCTGAAATCAAAGCAGGTGATACCAATCGAGCTCGCACGCGTCCAGGGGGTGCCTGGGGAGGGGTGTGACAACTAGTCATGCTTAAAGCATAAGATACGTCAGGTCTATTGCAAAGCACATCATACATAATAGATCCAATTGCAGATGCATATGGGATCCTTTTCATCCTTTCAATATCTTCGTCTGTAGCTGGACATTGAGTTTTGCATATAATAGTACTAGGAGACATTGGTAAATACCCACGTTTAGAATTCTCCATTGAAAAGCATTTCATGACTTTATCAATATAGGTACTTTGACTTAATCCAATAAGTCGCATTGGTCTATCTCTATAGATCTTGATTCCAAGGATGTATGCTGCTTCACCAAGATCCTTCATAGCAAAAGACTTTCCAAGAAAAGATTTGACATCTTTCAGTGTTTGAATGTCATTTCCGATGAGAAGTATGTCATCCACATATAGTATTAAGAAAATCACGGTGCTCCCACTAGTCTTCATGTATACATAGGGTTTATCTTCGTTCTTGATGAAACCAAACTCTTTGATTTTCTCATAAAAACGGAGATTCCATCTTCTCGATGCTTGTTTCAATCCATATATGGACTTCTTCAATTTCCACATCATTTTCAGGATGTTTGGAACTAATGAAACCTTCTAGCTATTTCATATAAACATCTACATCAAGATGCCCATTTAAGAAGGCCGTTTTGACGTCCATCTGCCATATTTCATAATCTTAATATGCGACTATGACAATTAAAATCCTGATTGACTTTAGCATTATTACTGTGAGAAGCTCTCATCATAATCAATACCTTGAGTTTGAGTGAAACCTTTTGAAACTAACCTTGCTTTAAATGTGTGTATATTTCCATCCATATCAGTCTTCTTCTTGAAGACCCATTTGCTCTCTATAGCCTTGCTGTCAGGAGGTAAATCAACCAAGTCCCAAACTTGATTCTCATACATGGATTGAATTTATGACCTCATGACATCAAGCCATTTGTCAGATTCAACATCCTCAATTGATGCCTTATAGTTAATGGGTTCACATGAATCCACAATAAAGACTTCCTCTTTTGGCATAATAAAGCCGTATATGTTAGGCTCCATACAAGTCCTAATAGATCTCTGAAGAGGTGCTGGTTCCTGTGATACCTGGATAGTTTGTTGTGGTTCATAGAGATGTCTCACTTAAATGCATGTTGTGACAAGTAATTTGTGTAATACTTCGAGTATTAATATCCTCTCATAAAAATGTTGTTGGTTTAATCCTTCAAACTCAAGATTAGATGATATGTAGAAGTAAAAAAAATTGCTTAAAAAAAAAGAAAGTAAAACACTTAATTCAAAACTATCATTTTTCAAACAAAAATTTCAAAAACAAGGATATGAACTTCTATGTACGAACTTTAAACTAAGATATAAAATAATTACATTAAAGTTCTATGACTTAAATAAATCAAATGTAGCATATTTTAATTTTAACAACCATTAGAAAAAACACAATTTTACAATATTTTTAAAGCAAAAATTATTGAAACAAACCAAATTTGCCCACTATATATGAATTTAAAGTTCAGATTCTTTAATAATGTACACCCCATATATCCGATTATTATATGATGACAAATATGTACATCTTACGTGGGGAACAGACATAATACATGCCTGTCGCCGGATTCAAGACAAAATCAATTCCAATTTATAAACCAATTTCAAGTCCGATTCGTGATTATATTCTTCCCAATAAAAAGTTTTAAAATCTATTGCTTGTACTGTTTCTGCCAATTTGTCCCATTTCTGCTGACACCCACTCACCCTTCCTCTGTCTTGTCACCATTATCGATCTCCCAAAAGCTTCGAACCACTGCGTGTTTGTGTGTGTGAGAGAGAAATATAGACGTTACAACGTCTCTCTGGAGGTTGAATTTATGTAATTTGAGAGAGAGAGAGATTGGGGGAAATCGATTTGTGAGTGCAGAATGTCACTAGGGTTTCGGTTGATTTTTGCGACTTCGCTTCTTCTTGTGATTCTTGGTATGTTATCTTTGTTATGCACATTATGTGTTTGTGGAAATGCCTCTTCCAATTTAGCTGATTTATTGAATTGATTCACATTTTGGTGTTTGTAAACAAAGATATCTCTTCAATGCCCTAAACCATATTATCGAAATGAATGTAAATTTACTTAACTACCAGGGCTGTAAAGTTGGGCTCGGGATCGGCTCGTTTATTTTAAGGAGCTGAAACGTTGAGTTTGGGCTCGACTCGTAAAAAGCTAGAGCTAGATTAGCTTGTTTATTTAACTGAGTTGAAATGTTGAGCTCGGGCTCGGTTTATTTATTTTAATAAGCTGAAATGTTGAGCTCGGGTTCGTCTCGTGCAAATCGTTTATTTTTTGAAGTTTTTAAATTTGATATTGCGGAAAATAATATTTTTAATATACACATAATTGAATTTATAAACTACATAGTTTATTGAGTTATTCTATAAACTACATAACCAGCTGAAATATTGACCTCGGGCTCGTCTTGTAAAAAGCTTGGAGCCTACTCGTCGTCCAACTCGTTTCATTTTAAAAATTTTCAGATTTGATATTTTTTTTTACAAATATTGATATGTATAAAATGAAAAAAAACTATTTTTATTATAAACATAATGCAGAATTTATAAACTACATAATTTGTGAAATAATTCTATTAACTTTTAAATTCTTCTATATTTTTTATCTGTGTTTTCATTAGAAAATGCCAAAATGACCATATGATTATATCGACTTGAAGATTGGGCTGATAGTGAAATTCAAGCTTAGAAAATATGTTAAAATTCTGGGTTATAATTTATGTTTATTAAAATTTAGGCTTTAATTTAAAAAGAGCTGTCGAGCGAGCCGGCAAGCCGAGCTTACCTTGGCTCAGGCTCGGCTCGTTTACAAACGGGCAGATATCAAGCGGGCTTCTTTTCGAGCGAGTTTTTTGCCGAGCTTACCTTGGCTCAGGCTCGGCTCGTTTACAAATATCAAGCGGGCTTCTTTTCGAGCGAGTTTTTTTGAACAACCCTATGTAACATTGGCTCGCAAATGGGATATTATTTGTTTCAATATCAACATGCATCAAGTGTTCATTATGAAGAGTACTAGATTTAATCACATTATTATAGAGTAAGGGCTGTTTGGATGTGTGTTTAGTTTAAACTCCACAATCATTGGTTTAGGTTTTTGTTTTTTATTTAGGATAACTGATTATCCATGGTCAAAATCATCAAATTGTAGGATTTGTGGAGGAAATTGACTTAGGAGGTGATTGGATATGTGTTTTAAAATTTTGTAGAAGATAGTGTTTGCATCTGCTTTAGCCTGTTTGAAGTTGCAATTATTAAGATAATATCATTTTCTTGTGTTTACAAATCATTATTTTGGAATTAATTGACCAAAATGACCAAATAATATGTTTTTGTGATAATGAAAGAGGCCTTTTGTAAGATGGGACTGGGAGTAAAATTGCACCAAACTTGGTTAAAAGAGAGGGTAAATAGGTCATTTTATTTAGGGGTGTTCATGTCCGGTTCGGTCGATTTTAACAAAAATTATGGAAAATTACTTTTGGAAGTCATGAATGATAGCAGTTTTGGGTGTTTTAGTAAACTAATTATAGATTATTTAGGGTCAAAATATGATTACATTTGGATAATCAGGTAGCTCAAGAAACCATATTATCGAAATGAATGTAAATTTACTAAACTACCCCTAGTTAGCTTTAAGCATGTTAAATATATTACTAGTTTAATATTATGGTTTAGTTATGTGTAGCCCACGGGCCCAAGTTAGGTTTCTAGGGTTTCTAGTTTTTCCTATATACCGAGGGTTCCCCAGGAAAAAAACTAGAAACATAACTTGGACCCACGGGCTAAACATAACTAAACCCTAATATTAAACTAGTAATATATTTAACAAAACAGATTGATATATGATCTGGCTCTTCAAAATACATCCAAACACACCCTTAGGGCACTAAAATGCACAGCTGATTATCTGTTTCTGATTTAATCTTCTTCAAAACGCACATCCAAACACCCCCTATACGCTCCCGGATCTTGTAACTTGTGTTTTCTTTTTTGAAGGAGCCTGCAATGGAAGCAAAGTTGGAATCTGCTATGGAAGAAATGCAGATGATCTCCCAACCCCAGATAAAGCAGTAGACTTGATCAAAAACCAAAACATAAATTACGTTAGAATTTATGATTCCAACATCCAAGTTCTCAAAGCCTTTGCAAACACTGGGATCGAACTCATGGTCGGAATCCCGAATTCCGACCTTCTACCCTTTTCCCAGTTCCAATCAAACGCTGACACGTGGCTAAAAAACAGCATCATCCCTTACTACCCGGCCACCAAAATCACATACATAACCGTTGGCGCAGAGGTCACAGAAGCCCCGGATAATGTCTCATCAATGGTGGTTCCCGCCATGACAAATGTCTACAATGCCCTTAGAAAAGCCGGGTTACACCGTAGGATCAAAGTCTCGACGACCCATTCGTTAGGTGTTTTATCCCGTTCATATCCGCCTTCGGCTGGTTCGTTTAACAGCAAGCATGCGGGTTTTTTAAAACCGTTGCTTGATTTTCTTGCGGAAAACCAATCTCCTTTTTTGGTCAACGTGTACCCGTACTACGCGTATCGCGATTCGACGAACAACGTGTCGTTGGATTACGCGCTTTTCGAGTCATCATCTGAAGTGATCGACCCGAACACGGGTTTGCTTTATATGAACATGTTTGATGCACAAATCGACTCGATTTACTTCGCGTTAGCAGGTTTAAACTACAAAACAATAAAAGTCAAAGTTACCGAAACGGGCTGGCCTTCGAAAGGATCCCCGAAAGAAACGGCTGCAACACCTGAGAACGCGCAGACTTACAACACGAATCTTATCCGCCACGTCATCAACAACACTGGCACGCCAGCTAGGCCCGGTGAAGAGCTGGATGTTTATATCTTTTCCTTGTTTAATGAGAACCGAAAGCCCGGTTTGGATTCAGAAAGGAACTGGGGTTTGTATTACCCCGATCAAACGAGTGTTTATAATGTTGATTTTTCTGGGAAAGGTACGGTTGATGTGAATAACGGCGGGAATTTGACTAATGTAAATGGGACTTCTTGGTGTATTGCTAGCTCGAATGCTTCGGAGGATGATTTGAGAAACGGGCTGGATTGGGCTTGCGGGTCCGGGAATGTTGACTGCTCACCGATCCAGCCCAGTCAGCCATGTTTTGAGCCCGATAGCTTAGTGTCACATGCTTCATATGCTTTTAATAGTTATTATCAGCAAAATGGAGCTACTGATATTGCTTGCAGCTTTGGAGGAACAGGGGTCAAAACAAACAAGAATCCAAGTAAGTATTTTGACCCGTTTATTTGTGAATCGGTCGATTTGGGGTATTTTGACCCGTTTATTTGTGAATTGGTCGATTTGGGGTATTTGACCCGTTTACTTGTGAATTGGTCGATTTGGGGTATTTTGACCCGCTTACTTGTTAATTTGGTGTATTTTGACCCGTTTACTTGTGAATTGCTCAAAGTTTGAAAGTTTTAGTGCATATAACCTCTTAAATTGTTATTATCATCATAATAATATTGTTTTTGCAATCATACAAATGCAATAACTATTCATACAAGAAAGTTTATAAAAAGACAAAAGAATGTTTTTGCGGGTCAACCCAACCCGACCCATTACTTTTTAGGACATGTTACAATCAGGTCGGGTTGACCTGCCAACACTAGTTTTACTATATTTCGAACAGTTTCGCAGTGTTGTAAAAATCGCTAGGCGCTAGTCGGGCGGTGGGGTAGGGCCTAGGCCTAGGCGGGATTAATCGGGGCCTAGGCGGGATTAATCGGATTATAGTTTTTATATGTAATTTTCAGTTTTTTATATATATACACACATTTTTATATGTAATTTTTATAAAAATGTTCATTTTTAAACCACACCAAAGGTTTTCGCCGGAATTTGGCCGGAAAGTTCAGGTTTTCGCCGGAAATTTCAGGTTTTCGCCGGAATGTTCACCGGAATCTGGCCGCCTAGGCCCGCCTAGGCCGCCTAGGCCCAAAATTCCTCCTTAGCCGAGCGCCTAGCGATTAATCGGCGCCTAGGCGCCGCCTAGGCGCGATTTTTACAACACTGCAGTTTCGTATACCTCAGGTGATTTTTATATCTGTTTGACTAATTTCCTTTTAGCTAGTGTATTTTTTTTTTGCTTCGTTACCGACTTATGAAAGTCAAATCTTGACTCTAGTTGTATATTTAGGTTGTCTTTTTATTTTTATTTTTTTTTAAACCTTGATCTTTGTATGGACAGGTTACGACAACTGCTTGTACATGACAGCCGGGTATGTAAAATCATCAAACCCTGTAAAGACAGTTTTCTTTTTAGATAATAGTAGTTTTATTGCACTAAAATATAACAAACTTTCACCTTTTGATTAACAAAGAAAAACTTATGATTTGATGTGGTGGGTTATGTCCCCGGTTAAACATTGGTGAAAGTTGGTTACATCTTAATATATGTTCACGGTCCGGTTTTGACAAAATTTCTACGCCAAACCTTCAGGAAATGACAAACCAAAACGGCCGGGGTTGGGTGGGGGTCGGCCCCGGTCTAGGAGTTCAGTTTTGGCGGTTTGAACCTTTTTCTTTCAAAACTTTTACCTTGTATTAAAAATCTTAAAATAATAAAAATGGTTTATGAATATTATTATATTCATAAACCATTTTTTATTATATTCATATGCATTATATCATATTCTAAAAATAGAAAATAAATAAATAAAAAAAAGGCAAAATGGTCTTGTAAATTGAACCATTTTTTATTATATTCATATGCATTATATCATATTCCAAAAATAGAAAGTAAATTAAAAAGAAAGGCTAAAACCGAATTGTCAAACTGCCAAAACCGAATCATGAACATAATCACATAAATCAACCGACTTGCTTCAGTTTGGGGTTCGGTTCGATCAACTTCAATAGCTATAATAGTTTAAACATTTTTTAGCTAAACTTGGGTACAAACTTGTGACAGGAGTAACATAACTGCTGCGAATAACAACGTAACTACAAGTGCAAATGTAACTTCTTCTTCAGGGCGAAGAGCATTTTCACTCCCGAATCCTTATTATTTTCTAATCATGATAGTTTTCATGTCGATCCAATCTCTCTTAACCGATGTCTAAAGAGACTGTGTTTGGGTATGTATTTTGCCATTTTGGGTAGTTAATTTATGTACTATCTTCCCTAATTTTGTATCATATAAGAGTAGTTAGAGTATGGGAGGCAGATGTTGTAAACATGTACCATCAAAATGTAGTAAATGTAAAATCTGCATGTTGTACCCAAAGCTTGATTTTTGCATATATTTGTGTGGATTTAACTGCAAAACAAGGGATGCAACTTTTATGGAATTATTTGAGCTCAGATTAAGTCAATGAGCCTCAGATCAACTGGTTTGGGAGGAGGCACCCTCATGGCCTTCCAATGTGGAGGTCATGGGTTCGAGTCTCACTTGGTGCAATATTCTCAGGCGGGTCATTGGTTTTTCCACAGTGGGCCTTTGGGTGGTGGGTTTCCCTTGGAATGGTGGGCGGGACGGGTCACCAGCGTTGTCTCACTTGGTGCAATATGCTCAGGTGGGTTAGGGGTTTTTCCACAGTGGACCTTTGGGTGGTGGGCGAGCCGGGTCACCAGCGCTGTCTGCGTTTGTGGGTGTGGGTGGCCTTTCACCAATGGGTTTACCCAGGTGACCAGGCTTATAGTATTCATTGGTCGCTCAAAAAAAAAATTGAGCTCAGATAAAGTTTTATTGAAACTGAGTAGCTTAAAAGAACATGTGTTGATTTCTTGTAGAGCTTTTTAAAACCCAAGTTATATTTATTCGAGTCGAGCTCATAAAAAAATCAAGCTTTATATAAAAAACCAAACTTAAAACCGGCCAACATATAATTTTTTTAAATACAATAATTAAATTTTGTTTTTGTTAAGAAAACTCACATTTTTAAATTTTTACATACAACATAGAAAACTCTACTGTTTTAGAAAAACAAACCCTTTGTTTTAGGCCCAAATTTTTTTTTATGGATTCTGGTTCTCGATGTAAGTGAAGTGATGATAATATCTGGTTCACCTTTTTAGTTCGAGTATTAGGAGCGTTATAGACGATTTGTAGAGGTCCGGCTGAATTTATTGAATCTGATAAACACTACGTATGCCAATAAAATTCGAGTTTATAGAGACATACATTAACATTAGGTATTAGATATTTAGATGTTTAGTCAATAACCAATTTTTTTTAAATATTTAGTTGACTTGTAATATCTGTTTAAAGTGTTTTGATTGCACGTGTGTTAATTATCAATAATTTGTTAATACTAATGTTATCGTGTGCTAGTATGGTCCAATCGGGTGGGCCAGTGGCCCGTCAGTGATCCAAATTGCCATTAAAAAAAAGTATGGTCCAATCGTCGCTACTCAAGCCTCCAAGTCGCCCCCATACTTGTGTAATCACTACCAAGGAGTCAAGGACAGATTTGTCATTTTTTTTAAAACTTATTAGATAATTTGATTGTTAGTTTTTGATGGTACTTAATTACTTGTTAGTAATAGCTGTTGTCACACATTTTTAGTTATTTAGATACTTGTGATTTGATTTGAATATTTAGATTGCTAGTTGATTTGAGTTTGATTTTTCAATTTTAGGTAATATGAAATGATATTTCAAAACAACATTATCAAACCTTGAATCTTTCATTTTCAAATAGTACTTTAAAGAATTTGATTTGGATGATCTTTCATGGTATCATTCTAACGAAACTGATATCCTCTTATCACCTTAATAAAAAAGATGAAATCAGACAGACATATTTGATTAGATGTCCATGTTAACCAAAAGGCCGTGACAAGTTTTTAGTGGTAAAGCAAGACTTTTTTTTTTGTCGTGATTGGTTTTAATAGTTATGGAAATTAGTTGGTGTATAGCGTAGAAACTGATAGAAAATTTGCTTGGGTCGTCACTTGTTTAAGGAATATTTTGAAAATCACAAAGTTGCACTTGTAACCGAATGTTTTATTAGGTCGAATAAAACAGAAAGATTTATGCTTCATGTGGGTTGATGTTAATAGTTTTCACAATAATTCAGTTAAAAATGTGAAGGTTTGCTTGAAAAGATCAATCGATACATTTTGCTTTTGAAAAATATAGTGATAAGCAAATGTATAAATATCATGTTTGATTTGGTTCTTCCATTGCTATTTCCAAAAAGTTATCGAACCAATGATCATATTTTCGTCGATATGAATTGAGTTTGACTAAACTTAGATGTCAAGGTTACACTTTGGAGTTCTGTTATAAAACACTTACTTGTTTAACTAGTTTATATTCATCCGTTATTGAAGTGTTTGAATATCTTAAAAAAGTGGATACGAGTATTCCTAGCCAAAACAAGTATACGGACTTCAGGTAGATTTGAAGTCTGATTTTACGTTATACTTGCATTTGATAGATTTTAGGGGTTACAAATATATTGTCACAAACTATTGAAATGAAAGATCAAGATTTTATGAACGCAAAGCTACAATCGTAAAACTTTAGAGCTGGCAATTTTGATTCATTTTGAAAGATGTCGACTCTTTTTGTGAAGAACATAACATTGAAATAATCAACATGAACGACTATTACATTAACACAAAAAGTAGAAGACAAAGGACTACATCACATATCTCCACTGTTATGAGTATGATTACAGTGCTAGATATGCAAATACAAGAGTTTGAGAACCTTGTTTAGAAGGTTTCTTGTATTAAAAATACACTTTGTGCCATCTTCAACCTCCTTTTCTTAAAGTTAATATACATAATTTTTACCCGTTTTGACTCGTTACTCGTTACGTACAAAACAACACAAAACAACCCATTAATAAGTAAATGAGCCGACATTAATGCAAGCGTATATAAAGTAAATGAAGAAATTAAAACGGAACATACCAAACAAATTAAAAACCCTGATCAAGGAGGTAGTCGCCGAGCCTTTCAACAATCATGTTACATTGGCCTGGAGCCATGGGCTCATCATAGATGCCAATGATTAAAGCCATTCCAGTCTTCTTGACCGTAACACCACCAGGTCCCTGTATTCAAAACAATAATCAATATTCAGCAATTAATTACTCGGTTAGAGCAAATTATTGTTTAAAACATAAACAGCTAAACGTGTTAGACTAAGTTCAAGCAAAGAAAGAAGTAAAATAACAGTGACAAGGTGGCAAGACAAGCGAGTTGGGTGTGTTTTAGAATGAAACGGGTCGGGTCAGATTTTTTTTGTTGACTATTTTTCTATAAATAATTATAGAAAAATAAACAAAAAAAGAGGGTGGGCCTAGGAGCAACTAGTAAGGTTAAAAAAATAGAAAAATAATTATTTTTCTACATAAATAATTAGAGGGTGGGCCTTGGAGTAACTGGTAAAGTTGCTGCTTTGTGTCCTTGAGGTCATGGGTTCAAGACGTGGAAACAGCCTCCTACACAAAGTGTAGGGTAAGGTTGCGTACATCAAATTGCTCCCCTGCCCCTGCGCAAATGCGGGAGCTAAGCCAAGCACCGGGTACGCCCCTTTTCTATAAATAATTAACGTCTTAATTATGAAAACAAAAATAAATTAATAGTAATATGAATAAAACACAAGGTTGCCTGCATTAAAGAATAGACTTTGTACAACTTTCAACACATTCGGCCCATTCACCTTTTAGCTAATTTTTTTATTTGACCTGTTTTGAGATAAAAACAGGTCCTGAATTGACCCATTCAAACGGGTTGAAACTGCCACCTCGACTTTGCATACCCATAGATCAAAAATACCTCTAGTTTTTTTTACCATATTTAAGTAAATGGTTCTTACAGAAGTTTGAATTAGTGATGACATAATGAAAAGGCTAAATAACTGAAATCCGAAACAAATCAACAAACCATGGTTGTCAAGATCGCGATATTGACTTGACATTTTACAATTTACAATTATGTTCCTCGAAAACGTGTCAATCCTATATAGGATCTCTGCAAGGATTGGGTCACGATCTTGACCTTAGAATCGTAAGATCCCGATTCCATCTTGCTTGACTTGAAATAGTGAATTAAAAAATTACAAATAAGCTAACTTTGTTAAAACAAAACTACAACATATGGACTAAAGGGCTAAAGCAACCCAAAAGATTATATTTCATGAAATCAATTGACTCTCACAGTTCAACACCTAAAATTCAAATCCTCAATAACCTAACTTTGTAACCTAAATAACTTTAGTCAATTTATACTATTGTTATCATGTTTGAATTTTGAATCCTTAAAGATATTGCAATTCACTTGGTCTTTAATATGAAATACAACGCATATGAAAGAGACTATGTCATCTAGCAGGAACTTCTAACCCTGATTCAAATCATTCAATCTTAAGATCCCAATCTTATGAAGACAAAAACAATCCATAGTGAGATCATGATCTTGACAACCTTGCTAAAATTATGAATGATCAACTTTTCAATGCACTATACTTGGCTATTTGTTGTACTCTTTCTTGAGAAAATGCAAAAATAAGAAAGCAAAACCATGGTCATTTTGCAACTAAAAGACTAGTACAAGGTTAAGGAAAGTTAATTACTCCCCAAAAAAATATATTCACTAGTGTCAGAGTTAAACTAATGTCAAATACCAGAACTAAAATAAGCGTAAATTAATCACCTTTTTGCCTCGAATAACAGCTCCTGCCTCGCCTTGAATCACCATATATTTGGTCCCACCAAGATGTAAGCCAGTTGGAGCAAGTGAGCCAGGCTCATTGAAGTCATTAATGATAGCTGTTATTTCCTCTGGCTTCACCTGCACATCCGCAAAACGATAGACATTAGTTCAACAAAGGGCGAGAGTTAAAAAAAGGTATATATATTAGCTTAGAAACTGCATTCAAATTTCAACACTTGTTCAACAATGGTGATAGATAAATTGTTTCAACTGAGACAAAAATGAATAATTTTTCCCTCAAAAGCTTTAGTTGATATATCAAACAACAAACTTTCCGTATTCTCATATTTGCTAAAAGCTGTTAACTTGACCAGCCACACAGACTCTACTTTAGCTTCCTTTGCATTTCTCTAATCTTTCAATTTGGCATACACTCACCCTTGGAGTTAATGAGACCTAACATTATTGATTAGGGGGTGTTTGGGATTGTTTATTAGAACTGATTACCTGCTTTTAAGACAAACAGTTTGGAATAAGCAACTTCAAATTGCTTATTAGAAACTGCTTATTTCACTCGTAAACAATCACATAAAACAGTTCAGGTGAGCACCTTAATTCCAAAATCCAAATTACCAACACATGGCTTTTGGATGTTGGAAAATTGGTACGTTAAGGAAAAACGAAGAGACTCCAACCCATCCAACTCAATCGATTCAGTCCAACAGAAAACGAGGAGGCGTATTAATTCCTCAAGGCGATCCCAATCCGTCTCCAATCGATCCAGTACGCATAACTTAACCGATCCGGAACGATGTGAATTTCAATTTGGTTCTATGTACCATACGATTGAAATCGCTAATTAAGGAACGATTGGAATCGCTGTCCGGTTTGCTAGCGATTTCGATCCGGTAAGTTTCGTACCAAATCATAATTCGTGGCTTCCCTGGCGATTTAGGTAACTATGCACCGAACCGGACTCTATGTTACACCGTATGTCTGTACCGTTTCATACCTAAATGAACCTATCCCCTACGTACCGAATACGTCACCTCTAGCGAATCGCGTACCCGGTCCACGTACCCGTAGTGGAGCATACCGCAATTTAGGTAACTATGTCCCTACCTCTATATATGTATATTGGTTTCCTTGGTTTTCATATAAGTTGATGGTTTTCATTTGATCCCTCCCCTATATACATATAATATTACGGAAAGATTCGTTACAGAACACTAAATTATTGCGAGAACAAGAAAAACAAACTTAAATCGTTTAACTTTTTTAATCAATGATTCATACTTTTTTAATTTTGTACTTCTTACATACAAATTAGTATGTCTATGTACATAAAAATCATCAAACTTATATCTTTATATGTTTTTTTTTAAATTTTAACCGTATGGTTATGGGTAGGTCATATAAATAAACAAAATTTTAAAAAAAGTTTAAAATGAACGAAAATGGTAGAATTGCAATGTTGTCGAATCGCACAAAGTTTGGGAGAAGATTTCCTGATTTTAGGTAATATGAATCTCGCCCTGGATCGATTGCATGAATCTCTCCCTGATTTTGATCTCGGCGGTTTCTCTAACAAGGACACCGCCTCCAAAAAACCACAGAAAACTTTGGCGAATGCCCTTTGTTGTCGAATCGCACAAAGTTTGGGAGAAGATTTCCTTTTGTCCCCTCGCCAGAAAGCCGTCATTGAATGCTTACAGAGGCCTCACGCCCAGGATTTCTTAACTGTTATTCCTATTGAAGGTCTGGGTCAACGTATGTCAGCGGTGGAGTACCGGTCAATCCTTAAGTACCGTCTGATGATCCCCATGTTCCCGAATGATGAAACTTGCCCAGTCTGTCGTAAAGCATGCCTGGATAAATACGGGGAGCATGCGTTACACTATAGAGAGCTGCCGGGGTTTAAGTATCGCCATGATTTTGTTCGAGACGCGTTAATGGATATTCTCAGACGAGCAAGGATCTCGGCAAAGAAAGAGGCACCGGTTAATTTTCTTACGGACCCGGCGGAAGGGAGGTCCACCCTACGCCCGGCGGACGTGCTAGTTTTTGGTTGGGAGGGCGGGAAACATGCTTGTGTCGATCTCACAGGTGTATCCCCCCTAGCTGGGTTGCGGGAAAATGGGTTTGTGGCGGGGCAAGCGGTTATGAAAGCAGAGTCAAAGAAGGTGGAAAAGCACGCAAAAGCTTGTGAGGATAATCAGCATGCCTTTGTCCCCCTGGCGTTTGACACGTTCGGCTCCTTGGCGCCGGAGGCGGTTCGGTTCTTGGCTAGAGTTCAGCGTGTGGTCCACAGCAACTTTACGACTCCTCAGGGGCGAGGCTTTGTTTTTAGTAGATTAGAGTTTTCCATTCAGAAGGGGATGGCGGCGCAGTTTGTTGCCCGTCTACCTGCTATCCTTATGTAATTTGCCTTGTTGATTGTCGAACCAAAAATTTTATCAGAAAAAAAAAAAAGTTGATCTTCTTTGTTGATTATATCAATAGCACCTTTCTATTGAAAGATGAATGACTAATTTATGTGTTTCGCAATATTTAATGTTCATAAAACCCTACCCTATATATCTGCTGATTATCAAACAAAATCCGACGAAAACAAGCATTCACGATCTAAAAAATAAATTGTCCTACCGTCAGGAGAAATTGACACTAAAACCGATCGCAATCAACGCATGAGCGATAGTTAATCTAGATCAACAAACAAACTCATTGAAACACAACGATTAAACTCGAAAATCTCAACAAATCTGAACTGTGACATAATGATATTGACCAGATCCGAAGCTTAACGAACAACAAACAGACTAGAGCAAATCAATCGAATCAATTGGATATAAAATTAGGTCAAATGAAATTTTCACGTAAACTGATGGAAATGAAATCGACCTGAGGGAAATTGGAGGATTGAGCCCAAATACTGCCGTCGTGGCCGAGGATGGCGGCAGCGGTGAGGTGGTTGCCTTCGATCTCGCACATCAAGTGGTCATCGACGTACGCTTGCCACGACATGCTATCGTATTATCTGTTTGGATCTCCCAAAATTTTCTGCAATTTTTTCTGTGAAATTGGTTGTTGCCGTTGAATGCGCTTTCCAGTAATAAAGGTCTGAGATGAGATATATGTAGCGTGGAAACAACGAAAATGTGGTGTGTACAAATTGTGAATTGTCGGTTTTATTCACGAATTTATAATTTGAAATTTTCTTCTATTTTTAACGTATATCAAAATCTCTATCTTTAAACTTTATGGTTTAGTAGATTCTCTAAATATAGAGATTCATTTTTATAAATCTCTATATTTTTTATAAGTGTCTAAGTAAATAAAAAAAATAATAAAATAAGTGTTTATTAGTAAGATAGAGATAGAGAATAAGATGGGGAAGGTTAAACCAAATTTGAAGGTAAATGTGATATTTAGTTAAATTATAAAGATCAAGATGAAAAGGCTGGTGTGAATACTCTTATCGTTTTCTAAATTTATCTCTCACTTTCTAAAAACCTTTCACATCACAGTACATGTATCTTAGATATCTATCTCTATTCAATTAAATCAAACTTCTTTATTTTTTTAATTATTTTTTCTTTTTCTTCAACTCGTGTTCACTCACAAAAACTATAAAAAATGGATAGGGTGAATGAATAGAAACCCTTCAAACATGGAGGATGAGTTTGCTTTCCCCTAAAAATATAGGCATATGGTATGGGGACAAGGGATGAGATGGAGTGAACTTTTAGGTTATTTTGTTAAGGGAAAATATAAAATGAAACCCTACTTGAGTTGAAAAAACTCGTGAAAACCCTATGTAACTTTTATATATATATATATATATATATATATATTTTAAAATATAAGTTTTATACCCATTTTCGTCACTTTTTAAAAAAAAGCGCTGAAAACTTTTTTTTAAAAAGATCTTGAAAAATTCAAAAAAAATCCCGTTTTTGGAAAAAAAAATTTATGTAAATTCAGCGTGTTACATATGTAACTCAGGTTGTTACATATGTAAATTTTTTATAAATTTGTTTTAAAAAAAAATAGCTCAGCGTTTTTAACTTTTTTTTAAAAAAGTCTTGAAATTATATATAGAAACTACCATAAAAAGCATTTTATTTTTTGATAAGATTTTCACAGGTTTTTTCTCAATTCAAGTGGGTTTGCATTATAACCTAACTGATTTTGTTAAAATATAAGGATGGGATATCAAAATTAAATCCGTTCTGAACGGTTCCAATATGTGTGTAAATATATGGGAGGAATGTGTATATTGAAGCCACTTTAGTTAACAATCTTTTAGTATGTTTGATATTACTCTATTTTTCAACAAAAAATGATCAAAATTGCCTAATCTTTTTCTAGAAAAAGATCCTCTAACCACACTTGCTTACTTGTGATTTAAGGTGATATCAAAAGCAAGCTTTCTATTACATGACAGAATTAGCAAAAGATGGAGATGTTGAAAAGGCAGAAGAAACATTCCACATTTTTACAGTGGCGAAGTTTGAAGAAAAACGCAGGGGGGCCGAGATTTTTTTTTTCCAATCAGGGGGGCCGGAACTATAAAATTTTCGCCTAATACGTATAAACTAACACTACTGAGCGAAAAATCGGCAAAATACGTATAAATCAATACTACTAAACGAAAAATCGGGTGGGGAGGGGCCCGGCCCTCACTAAGCTGCGTCCCTGCATTTCCACCCATGTTAGGGTAATATAAATTGTGATCAGTATGATATTTAATTATTTATTAACTTATGATGTCAGATTATAAAGACGAAAATAATAAAATGCACAATGTTAGTTCATATATGAAACTGGTTTTATTCACATGTGAACAAATAATCGAATGCATAAATCAATTATACAAACTTGTAGGATAGACCCGCGCGTTGCGGCGGGCGGGAACGGGAACTGTTCATCACTTTCGGTGCAGTGCTATAGCAAAGAAAATAGAAAACCCAAAATATATAGTCGTAACATGGCAAAAACGTTCATTGGTGTTTTTTTTATTGAATTTTAGTTGGACATTTAAAAAATTATTAAAAATTGTTGAAGTCAAATTTAATTTAAGTTGAATAGGTAAAAAAAACTAAAAAAGAACAGAAAAAAATCATTTCAATAAATGAAATAAAGTTTAAATTAAACTAGGTTTATTCTCGCCGCGCATTGCGGCGGGAGACTTTTGTCTAAAAAGGAACATAAACATCAGCATGAACAGAATGACAATATTAAAGACTCCAATATAAGAAACAAATCCAGAACAAAGGCTGCTTAACTAATTCGAATCTATGAACAGGATTCAGCCTTACAATCAAAACATCCTTTCAAAATATCCATTACTTAATGAAACATAAGCCAAGCTGAACTAAAAACATCAAATTCTTACTTGCATCTTCTAACAATTATACATCGAAAACCCATAAAAACACACTAAAAGGCTTCATATTCAACCTTAAGTTGAGTAGATTTAAAACAGATTATAGCTAAAAAAATACATATTGAGCTATGGGCTAAACTATATTTATAATTAGCTTGCAAATTAGTGTCGCGGCATGCGCATCTATGAGCGGTAAGCCTACTGCCAGCAGTTTGACAACCAATATTACTATCAAGATTTTGATGAAGAAACAGTGTTGTCGTTACCAGACAGATAACGACGTCGTTTCACACCTGATTGCTATAAGAGGATACAGAACATGATGCTAGTGGAAGAATCAGAGGACCATAATTAAATCATGAAAAAATAGGGAATTCATATGAGAACTCTAGAGACATAGCAAATAAAAGTGAATATAAGTTCACATAAGATAAATTGATACTTACATTAACAAATGGCTTCACACAATGTATTGAACAACAAACTAAAAAATTCATTAAAGATTTATAGGTGATGTTGCTATTGAAGAATAGATATACATGAAAGCCCGTGTAGAAAAAAAAATGGACCAAATTAAAGTATGAGATACAATCTTTATAACATACTAAGCCTAAAAAAATATTCAGCGCCACGTTTATGCTTGTTGCTTTAAAGGTAACAAAATTTTTAGATACCGATGTGTGTTGCTTTAAAGTTATAAATATCTCTACACACACGTACACATTAAACACGGACCAAATTGCACTTCAAAAGGAAGTACAAGGAACAGCTTACAGAAAAAAGAAACATATAGCAATAAAAAGGAAAAAAACATAATTAAACAAACCTGCATAGAAAAAGCCTGTAATACAACTTTGAATACCAATAGTAGAGCAGCAATTCAGAATTCAATAAACCTACAATGATAGGCAAAAATGCAAAAAACAATCACTTAATAATAGGAGACCCAAACATCCTACAGAAGAAGCAAAAGCCTTAGAACGAAACAAATCATATATAAAAAAGAACACATAGATTAAACAACACTTTACACAGAATTATAAAGTTTGTAAACATGTTTAGGACTATGGAAAAAGAATAAAAATACCTGATGTTAAAGAAAATTTCTATTTTGTACCTTTAAAGCAGTTGGACACCACTTCAGTCTTCAGCATTTTGGACCAAACTAAAAAAATCCCTGATGTTAAAGAAAAGCCTATTGATTATCAACTGAATTTAACCTGTTTCCTTACCACAAACCATAAGCATATACACAATTTTTGATATGGATCCTTTGGCAGACTCATAACCACAAATCATAACCAAAAACTTTGAATATTATATCAAAATTTCCAAACCCCACTTTATGGATTCATTATCAAACAAACCATAGCGATACATAAACGAAGCAAAGTGCATATTTCAGCAAACCTTCTTTTAAGCATTCAGCTAGGTGGTATTTCAACTTAAACACAATAATCCCAGATTCCTTTGGGTCTAGATAGTTTTCATAAATTCATATAACAATGGGTCTAGATATGATTTAGAACTCAGATTAAAAAAAATACTATAATCTTCGCAAATTCATATAACAATGGGTCTAGATATGATTTAGTGACATCGCCAGAGGCTAAATAGCAAAAACAAATATTATCTAAACATAAAATAGGATAAAATATGCCAAAAAAAAAAACTTGAATCCTAAATAGCAACAGCCCTAAATAGCAAAAGAAGAAAAAAATAGCTTGAATCCGGCTTACCTGTGAGAAGAACGCAGCAGAGGAAAGGGGTTAGACGCTGACCTAGGGCTTGATTTCACGGACGATCGATGCAGGCCTCATCCCATTTTAGAAAAGAGATCATCAACCCATTTTAGCAAAGCGATCGATGTAAAGATATCAATTTTAGCAAAACGATCAATGTAGGGTTTGAGTGAGAGGAAGCACGATGATGAGGGCGTTGTGGCGAACTGATGAAGAGGAGGTTGTGGGTAAGGTGAAGAACAGGGGATGTGTGAAAGGGTGAAATAGTCAAAGTAATATAAACTAATAAAAATACTATTCATTTGCTTCACAAATAAATATAACTAGTTGGATCAGCCGAGCGTTGCGGCGGTAGAACAAACAAACTTGTAAATGTTTACATAAAAGTTTACTTGCATTAGGCTGCGGTTTTTGTACAGTAGATACACACATTGTGTGGTCCTACGTTAGTTAGGAGCAAAAATATCTTAGTGCGATCAAAGGAAAACTTGTTGTGGCAATTTTGGTTTGCTTTTTACTGCAAAAAGCACATGCCTGTGCGTCAAAAAGAAAAGCGGTAGCTGGTGTTTAGTCTGGGTATCTAACCCATTTAGTGTCACCGATCTCAGGACCTGTAAAATTTAATCATTGTGTTAGATATTACTTTTTTGTGGCTAAATAAAATGAAATTACCAGTTTCTTTGAATAGCTATCGTTTTGCGGTAGTTGCTCCACATGTTTCAGGGTTTGAGTCCTTTGTCCTACTGAAGTTGCTGGTGGCGGTGTTTTCTTCTGCAGCTTTTTGTCCTGTGTAAGTGGCACATACGTGGAGGCAAAACACACACACACACACACACAGAAGAAATAAGTCTAATACACACGTAAGGGTAAAACACGCGTCACAAGGAAACCGAATGTAAGGTTAAAATGTATGAAAACAAATCGGGAAAAAAAACATCTGCGGGAATTCGAAGTCACCTCTTTACGTTTTCTTCCACAAGAACGGGTAATACTATAATTTAAAGTCACATCTTTACATTTTCTTCCACAAAAAAGGGTCAAAACAGGTAATTGTTTGCATGGGTTGGGTTGTGTTAACCCAAAACATTCTCCAAAATATATTAATAAATAGTGTGGCAAATATAATTACATAATTATATCATCTTAATAATATGATTTAGGAGGTTCTATGAACTTTACTCACTTTCGTCGGCCTTCTACCCGGTTGACTGATTTGACATGTTCCATTTTAAGCTTAAACCGTATTGACCCGTTCATAAGTTACGGGTCGACATTGCCACCTCTACAAATAGAGGTGAACTAAATAAAAAACATCATATGTCATTTCAGATACTTCATTTATAATCTTTTCTGTCATGATTGAATGGTGTAAGCCTAGCATGGCAATACCTGCGTATGGAAAGCCGACGCAACTCACATGATGACATCTTTCTATTGACTTGTAGCTGCAGTCTGAATGCATCCATATGAGCACTTGATATTGTTAGTTTTAGCTGTCATTCAAAAACATATATATACAACTTTAATATTAATTTGATAAAAAAGCAGAACACATAAATAGAATCTTAATATCATACATACAAAGAGGAACTGTACCTAAAGCAAAAATAGAGTATTATAAAACAAACAGAAACATAGACACAATTTGTTTAAACAAAATACTTTAAGGCAACCTCCTTAGTGACCTAGAGTTCGAAACACAAAAATGAGAACGAAGACATAGGTAATCTCAATCGAAAGAAAGAAACACACAACAAAAACAAATGGGAGTAGCAGGTAGTTTAGTTCAAACATGAATCAAAGAGTGCCATTATTAAAAAAACTAATCACATTTCATATATGTTTAACATGAGCATTAGAAATTTGAGACAAATAAAACATTGTTAAAATGGTTTCTTAAAATCATATTTCAAGTACGCCCAAACGTACTAAATAACTAACTAATGAGCAACTAAACACACTCTCCCCAAATACATTTTCTTAAAATCATGATTCAAGGAGGTCCAAACATACTAAATAAGTAACAATTAGCCTTGTCCAAACACGAATCAAAGAGTGTTATTATAAAAAAAATCAGATAACTTACTATTCACGTGACCGGTCACACAACCACTACCTATGAATCATAAATAAATTTAAATCAGTTAAATTTATAATTATGCAGCTTCATGTGAGTAAAATCTCCAGATGGTAGACTAAGAAGAAATGTATACTCTGATGAAGCAGAAACCCAGGGAAGTCCAGCAGTTGAAATTGTGCTCCCTCCTGATCTATGCGTTGTAAAGGTTCTGCACACAATAACAGGAAACATATAAAACGTTTGTTTGAAACAAAACCATAGCCTCCTCAAAGATCCACTCGAAGAACCCTAACTTTGAGCCGCTTCAAAGCTAACTGCTCTGTCACTCTCTCTAGAATGATTGGGCTCAGATCTGGCTATTGAACCGCCATGGCTGCAACAGAGGTTGCAAGTGAAGAACCTCGCACTTGCCGTCCTCGATTTTGCCACGCCAAGCGACGATCCAAGCTTCAGTTATCACAGCCTATTGGACCTTTTCACGAACGGAATTAGGGCACCGTCAAACACAACAACCAGTCTTCCGCAATAACCCTATCTGAGCGTCTTCTTCACCCAAAAAGAGATGACCAAATAGTACCGATCACCATCTTGAAGAGAAAGGAGAAAGAAAGATGAGAGATGACAGCGTCAAGGCAGGTTAGTAAGAGAGTAACCGGTGGTGACAGCCCCTCCTCCGCCTCTCTCTGTTTCTTCTCCCGTTAAACATATGGGATCCCTCTCTCTTTGAATTACAAGCAGCGGAAACGGAAGGTGAACGATGGTGTGAGGAAAGTAGAAACCCTAATGTGGGTCTGTAGTGTGAAAACTGGAATGAGACTATAAAGCAAAATGGACTGGTACTCGATGCATATAAAATAGTACATCACTGTATTTCCTATTCACTTCAATGTGCTTTAAATAATAGTGTAATCATTTGCTTCACAAATAAATATAACAAGACGTTCACACTTTTGATGCATCAACCAATAGTATATCTTGTTGTGAAGCATGTATCATTACTATTTATCCTCATGATCTTTAAATAGATATATAATAAGTGACGTGACGTGAGAGAAATTAAGTTACTGTTCAAGTACTTCCTTAATGTTTGATTATATATATGTGAGACAACACTAATTAAAATAAGAAATAAATAATAGTTTACATGTGAATTTACATTAAGTTCAAAACCATATGCAAATATGAAAAAACCTAATTGAATTCATAATGTCACTTCACATGTAAGCCAGATTTTTAATTACTTATAAAAAATTAAACAAAGTTTACAAATGTATTTAAAGAGAAAAACATTCTTTTTTATAGTATATTTATTTAGTTTGATTTAATTATCAAGTATGTTTAAGATATTTTAGTTTAAAAATAAAAGGTGTTTGTAGAGTTTTGAGTATGGGGTGTTTTTGGCTGTGAGTTGTACACATACAAAATGAATCAAAATTTAAATATAGTTAAAACCTGATTAAGATTAATGAAAGGCCCACATTGATCTCTCACCCCATTTCTTTAAATATGTGCAAATGGAACTCATTATATGCATCAAAACCATAAGTTTACCAAAGCTTTAATTTCTTTTATTAAATAGGAAAATGAGAAAATAAATAAATAAAGTTAATTTTAAATGTTAAATACTTTAAGTTTGAAATCTAAAATGTTATTTTAAAAATTATCCACGTCAAATCAGACAATTTTTTATTATATTTTTCTTTGTAGGGTTTGCTACTTAAAACCAGGTTCAATAAAGACCAAACCGGTTTTGTTCTAACCCGAGTTTGCCAAGAACCGGCTGGTTTTGTAAGAGGCGGTTTAGCAGGTGAATTTGAACCTGTGGCCTAGCTGGTAGTCTGACTGGCCAACACGGTTCGGTTTTTATAACACAGGTGGTGACACAAGTTCATGTTGGAAACCAGGCCCAAGAACACGAAACAAAATTTGATCTCAACTAAGATCGACTCTTTTATTAATATTGAAAACCAAACCACACTTTACAATTAATCTCTAGCCATCTGTTTATAATAAACCCTATACTAATCCTAAACCAACTCAAACTCAATTAAATAATCAAATAAATAAATAAATTCCCTCCTAATCTAATACGAACTCAACCCAATAATTAATAAACTAATATTAATAATTATCTCTGATCAAAAATCTTTCATTCTCTCTCTTAATCTTGATTTGTACCTCCTGAATCACTCGGGTCTTCCATGTCAGTTCTCACCCTTCACAAGTTTCGCCCTAAATCTTTCACACTGATCTGTATCACACAGATCGTTCCTGATCTATCACAGATCTTCTTCCACGCAGCTCTCACAGCCTTTTGAACGATCTCTCACAGATCGGATGTATTCTTCACTTCGTTCAAACCGCTCACAGGTTCAACTACTCCTTCACCGGCATCACATCGTACCACCCTAAATCGCACAGGTAAACACTTTTTAGATCCCTGCACCCTTCGCAAGTGTTTGATCTTTCACTCAATATGAATCGCTCAGATCGACATCTTCCTTGGTTGACTCGCACAACCCTTCGTTGTTTGGCTGTCACAGCCTCTACTCACCACCACTGACCGCACGTCACCACCGGACATACAACCTATCACTAGACATCTTGCTATGAAACTCCACTAAGTGTAAAAACAAAACTCATTACTCTTCGATCATTTAACCTTATCAAGTGTCATCAACAAGAATAATTCCATATTATCTGATTGCCACCTCCCTCAAATTTATCCTTAATTTCAAACTTCCAAACTTTTCACCTTTCTTATTCTTTTCCCTTTTTTTTCTTTCTTCAGAAAGTTTTCTCCGATATCTCTTTTTTTCTTGTTTAACCTGAATCACACAGGTTCTCGATCACACAAATCCTCCACAACCTGATTCGCACAGGTTAATCTTGATCGGTATTTCACAAATCTTTCAAGATGTCCGTATCACACGGCTTTTAATCGTCTCACACGATTATTTTCTTCCCTCGATCTTGATCGTCCCATACGATTAGTTTTCCTCTTCGTTTTGATCGCCTCACACGACCAGTCTTCACAGCTTCTAATTGTCTCACACGATCTATTTTGGCTTCTCACCTTAATCTTGATTGCTTCACACAATCGGCTCGCTTTCGCACCTTCACTTGTTTCGTTTGCAGCTCTGCAGCCACATGGGCTGCTCCCGCTCTCCGAAAACGACTCTTCAAACCGCAGACACAAAGCTCTGATACCAGTTGTTGAAAACCAGGCCCAAGAACACGAAACAAAATTTGATCTCAACTAAGATCGACTCTTTTGTTAATATTGAAAACCAAACCACACTTTACAATTAATCCATAACCATCTATTTATAATAAACCCTATACTAATCCTAAACCAACTCAAACTTAATTAAATAATCAAATAAATAAATAAATTCCCTATTAATCTAATACGAACTCAACCCAATAATTAATAAACTAATATTAATAATTATCTCTGATCAAGATTAATCCTCCGGTTCAAACCCTATGAGCAATAATTTCACTCTAGGGCTTGTAGCTTAGATGGCTCGAAAGAGAATGACTTGGTGAATATGGTCACGTCATGGTGAGCATTACCGGTAATTGATGCTTTGTAAATTTATTAGCCCATTCGAGTCATTTGCAGCCCTACTAAGAGTACTTGCATATTATATGTCCTTTAAAAAAAACTCGATAAAAATTTAAGCCATGTTTGTATATGCTCGAACTTGACTCATTAATTTGTACACAACCTTCTAGTTTTACGTCCCAATCATAGATGCAAATCAAACAAGCATAAGAACATATCAAGAGACCGAAAATGGAGTAAAAAGTTATTGAACTTTATGTAGTCGATGAAATATCGCATAATGAGAAGTTGGAGAAGAAAACTCCAAGACAACAATTCGAATTTTATACGCTCATAAGAAAAAAACTATAGATAAAAAGAAACTACTAGAAATTCGTTGAACGAAAAAGAAAGAAAAGTGTTGTTGAATAATAAGGTAGAGGTCTACATGCCCTGATCGACGAGATAATCTCCCAGCCTCTCGACAACCATGTTGCATTGTCCCGGAGCAACGGGCTCATCATATATGCCCATCACCATGGCCTGGCCCGTTTTCTTGATGCATATTCCTCCAGCTCCCTATCAAAAGTAACAGATAAAACAGGTTGGGTCAAAACAAGTCGTTTAATAGAAACACTTTTTAACCGAAAGTTTAAGATCATTAGTGTCATATATGATTTGTAAATTTAATTAATAAACTTTCGAAAAATTTATAAAATAAAAGTGATGAAAAGTATAACAGAAAAAAAATAGTTGTGAAAATTACACATTTTGTCAGTAAGGGCAAAATAGTTATTATTTAAAAAGATAATGAATTTTTAACCCAATCAGTGGAAATAACGAAATACGAGATAAACCATAAACGTAAAGGATAATCAGTTTAATTAGTGAAGTTTAAGGACGAAAGGTGCAAGTTGGTATATATCTAAAGGACGAAAATTGTACTTTATTATTTTTTTCTAATTTACAAAATGAAGGGTAAAATAGGTGATTTGGATGAAGGGTAAAATAGGTGATTTGGGGCCTTGGGATATGTTTTATATCAAACAAATCAAATAAAAAATTAGCTAAAAGGGAACGGGTCAAACACACACTTGAAAGTCGTACAAATTCTATTTTTAACACGTTCCTAATTCGTGTTAATCAAAGCTTTAAATTTAATGTACCCATTATTTGTATATTTGTTTTTAAATAAACAAAAAAAGTGTTAACAGATCAACCCACTCCAGTCTGTTTCGACCCAGAACTGATAAATGATATGTCCCAACCCGACCCGTTAATTCTATATTACCTTCTTTCCACGGATAACGGCTCCAGGCTCCCCTTGGATCACCATGTATTTTGCACCCGCGAGGAATAAACCTGTAGGCGCAAGGGTTCCAGGTTCATCGAATTCTTTACTGATGCCTTTCATCTCCTCAGGTTTAAACTGCAAAAACAAGATGGGATTTAAGAAACAAGCACAAAACATGAAGATGTAAATCAAATCAGTAATGTGACAAACTTTTTCAAGTGCATGTCATGGAAGATAAAGAATATGAATTTTCCATATGTGGTTATATCATGTGAATTTCATGATCAAAAAGCAAGAATTAGAGGTCTGCAAATGTTCTAGATGGAATGGGATAGGGGTGTAAATGAGCCGAGCCGAGCCCGACTAGGCTCGACCTCAGCTCATTTAACTTACAGAGAGCATGAGCTCGGGCTCGGCCCGTTTATTATTTATTAATTAATATATATATATATATGTATTTATAATTATTTTTATATATTTTTATTATGATAAGTGAAGCTCGAGCTCGTCTATTAAACAAGCTTAATTTTAGGCTCGAGCTCGTTTATTAAACAAGCTTAATTTTAGGCTCGAGCTCGTTTATTAAACAAGCTTAATTTTAGGTTCGAGGTCGTTTAAGCTCCGCTCGATTCAAGCTTTTAGCGAGCTGATCTCGAGTAGCTCACGAGTTGGCTTGGCTCGTTTACACCGGGATCTGGTAAAACGCAGCTTGCGCCGAACAATACGCGGGTGGCTTAAAGAGGGTTAAAGATAGAAAACCGTAGAAGCTGGATTGACCTCAGGTAGAGGGACTCAAGACTTGTCCGCAAGAGCTTCAAGAAAGTAACTTTTTGTTTAAAAAAGTTGAGAAATAATATATTTTTTTTGTTACAATCTTAATACTGTTTTATTAGCTAAAAAAATATTTTTTTAAATTATTGAGCTTCTACGAGCCGAGCTCAACTTTTCAGCTCGTTTAAAACTATCAAGCCGCACCGAGCCAGCTCGTTTAACTTCAAGCCCAAACGCAACCCTGGCTCGGCTCGGCTTGTCTTGTCTACAGCCCTAGATGAATGGAAAAAGGTAAACCAGAAATTAACCCTAAATTCATCCGGATAAACATCAAAAAGCCAAACTAGATCTAACAAATCACGAATGAATCATCATAACATACAACAATTTCACGACCTAAATCAAATCAATTGAAAATTGGAATGCTGAGAAAAACTAAGTTACCTGAGGAAACTTAGAGCTCTGAGCCCAAACGGTGCCGTCGAGGCCGAGAATGGCGGCAGAGGTTAGATGCTGGCCAGTGCCTTCGATGTCGCACATCAAATGTTCATCGACGTAAGTTTGCCACGACATTTTGCTGTGTTTGATTGAAATTGATTAAGTGAGAGATTAGAAGGTGATAATTAGGGTTAAATACAGAAATAGGAAGAAGATTTGAAGAGGAAAGGAGATGGTGTGGAGGTCTTCTCTCCCTCCACCGTTTCGTCCGTCCGTCCATTCAATTACCGCCATTCACGGCCGACTTCTTCGCCGGAGTTGCCAACCGTACAAATATTGTACGTCAATTCACCGAGCAATGTTTGGATTGAAACTTGAAAGTTTGAATATCCAAACTGTTTTTATTATTTGAAGCCACTAATAATTAATTTTGAAGATATATGATTCGTTTAAATATGATTATTAAGAATTAAATAATGAGTAAGGGGGTGTTTGGGATTACTTATTAAGCTACTTATTAACTTATTAACTTTTTTTTAAAGTTAATAAGTTAAAAGTTTGTTTGGATAAATCAAAATGAGATGGAAATATAGAAGAAATAAGTAGTTTTTTAAAAGTAAGTCCCACTTACTTTTCAAAACTACTTATTAACTTTTTGGAAAAGTTAATAAGTAGTTTTGAGAAGTAATCCCAAACACCCCCTAAATTATAGAAATCAACTTTTATTATACATAATTTTACATGTACACCTTAATGTTCATTAATTATATTGGACACGCTTTATATACAAACATTGTAACAAATTTAGACCTTTCGTCTAACTTTCGTTTAATTTCTCCGTTAAATCAAGGCACGTGTGTATCATATGAGGGCGTATTTGTAATCAATACAAGTTGGATATGCCCTCACATGATACACACGTGTCTTGATTTAACGAAGAGATTAAACGAAAGTTAGACGAAAGGTCTAAATTTGTTACAACATTTGTACATAAAGAGTGTCCAGTATAATTAATGAATATTAAGTTTTGCAAGTGAAATCTATACTATATAATAAATAAAGGTTTTTTAGTGCCACGTGTCGTCTCCATATTCATTCTCATCATTTTTTCCCGCATCTCTCTCATATTAAATATTAATCTAATTATGGATACTAATTATTTAATTATAGATAATAGTTATTATAAATTAACTAAATGAATTTAATATGAAGTAACATTTATCAATTATATAAAAAAATAATACCCGACTGGAAAAAAAATGTTTTAAAAATTAACTTAACAGAATTTGTAATTGTCACGTCAAAATAGATTTTTGAATACGTATTTTGACGCGCGTATGTGTTAACAAATTATATTATATGTGTAATACACGGGTTTATTCAACCGGTGTAATACATAGGTTTTTAAAGACATAAACTTTTATTACTTAATATATAACATTACATTTATTCAACTCGTGTAATACACGGGAATTTAACCTAGTTAGGTATAAACATAAATGTTGATTTATGTAATTTTGTTTTAAATAATAGAAAGTGCTAAAAATGTAACAATTCAATTCTTTGAATAGTTGTTAAGTTGGTTTATAAAATTAACTTAGCTTGTTTTTTTTTTCTTTTTTGTGTTTGTTTCAACTTTCAAGGCAGTATAATAGTTGGGTGTCATGAAAGGAAGTATGAAAATAGTTGATCAATGCTAAAGTTGAGGGGCTAGGCAATGAGGATTCTTTCATAAGGTTTTTAAATAAGATTAAAATATGAGCCAAATAGTTAGTGATGATATTTTATCGTTGAAAACTAAAACCAAACAGTTAAAAATTAAACCAACTAATAATTACTAAAGGTTTTGCTTCAGTTTAGTATCAGGTTTGGTTAATTGTCCTTTATAAGAGCATTCATAATGGGTTCTTTATTATCATCCATATAATTTAACTAAAAAACACAATTACCTTATCAATTTAAAAGTTTAAAAGAAAAACCTCATATCCGATTCCTTATATTTATCTTTATTCAGTTAAATAATACTCTTTTAACCATTTTTTTATTATTTTCTCTTTCTTTCACTAACAAAAAAATTATAAGGGATGAATATTGAGTTGGTAGATATAAGAGATTACAATTCAATTCATATATATTATCCTTATAATTTAAGTATAAGGAAAAATATAAAACATGGAATGGAGTGGATAATTTAGAAAGTTTTTTTTTTAAATTTACCTTAAAATATAAGGATAAGACATGATTTACAAAAACAATTGTAAATGCTCTAATAATAAAAGGCATATCACGATAAAAATAATGAAGTTATAAAGTCACGAAGGTAAAACTTAAAAGGCAGACTCTATAATTAAACCGAGCTCAATCATGTGTATAACCCAACTTAAAATAATTAAAGGCAAGTAAAATATAAAAGTTACACAGCCCAAAGTTCTACAGCCCTTTTCGATTTTTTCCGACCGTTTCAAGTAAAAGCCGTAAACCAAACAATTGGGTACGGCTTGAAATTTCCTAAATTGGTCGTCTAAATTTAAAAAAAAAACCAGACGTGATATCAAACCGAATATTAGTTCAAACGGTTTCAAACCAAACCATAAACACCCTTGCATAAAAGAGAGATTCATCTCTCTCATCGGCTATTTAAGATATTTAATTTAGTCTCCCTCTAAAAGAAGTGTTATTTCATTGTTTAATTGCACTTACTTGTTTGATTAGGGTTAATCAGTATCTATTGTATAGTCATTCTTGTTATTAGAAGGTATGTTGTTAAGATAAACTTATCTACTATTTTATTTGTGTTGATTTAGGGTTTTAAACACTTTGTATTATTTGATAAATCGTTGAGTTTATTAAGTTCTTCTTTACATGAGATCATAAAATATGTTTCTTTTATATATTTATACGACATAAAATATGTTTATCTTTTAATAAATTCTTTGTAACCACTTTCCATTTAAAATCATCGTAATATGTTCGTTAACTTTTTTAAAAAATACGGAGTGTGCGACTTTATTTATTTATTTTTGTCAACGTTACGATATAAATTTATTTGAAAACGGAGTTGTATTCAAAATCGAGTTTTTTTGCTACCGTAGCTTATATCGAGTGTCGTGACCATTGTGGTACCGTGACGAACCGAACCTATTATGAGCGAATTAGACGATCTGACACTTTTTTATATTCTTTTTTACCTCATGTACTATGTATAATATACGTTTTTAACCCGTTTAATTTTCAATTAATTTCGTTTTTTCTTTATTAACTTGCGTTCGTTATTTCTTTTTTGGTAACGTTCCGATATAAATTTATTTTAAAACGAAGTTGTATTCAAAATCGAGTTTTTTTTTCTATCGTAGCCTATATCGAGTGCCGTTATCGTTGTGTTATTGTGACGAACCGAACCTATTATGAGCGAATTAAACGACCTGACACCCACCACGAAGCGCATATATTCAACTAGTTCAGTATTAAAAAATTTATATCAAAATTTCACTACCTTAAAAGATTAAAAATAAAACTAGCCAAAATTGTATTCTTAACACTATTTTCTGTATCTTAAATAAACAAAATTTATCTTAACACTCCTTGAAACTCATCGTCTTATTATTACAACTAGCTGGTTATACCGACGCTCCGCGTAGGGCTATTCGTCAACAAAACTTGAATGAAAACGTAGGCGCAACGGTAAAAGTACTGCTAATAAAAAAACATAAAACTAAATAATAAAAAGTTCGAGTCGTCAAAAGCCATAAAAGCGAAGACCGAGACCGGTTCCGATAATATAAATACCGGCAATCATGTTGTTCGCTCATAATAGGTTCGTTTCGACCCAGTACCACAGCAGTAACGGCACTCACTATAGGCCACCATACGGGAAAAAAACACGCTTTAAAATACAACTCCGTTCTCTAAAAAGTTTATATCGGAAACGTTGACAAAAAAAGCCTAAAAACAGTCGCGCACTCCCTTTTTTGAAAAAGGTTAGCGAACGAAAGTTATTAAAAGAAAATGAAAACAGTGTAAACGAGTCCAACCATCTTGTAAGTTACTTGAGACGGATTAAAAAAAATATCAATTAGTTTATCAAGCTCGAGCTCAAACATCATGATAACCGAGTTGTATTAAGCCAAGCTCAAAAGTATCAATTAGTTTATCAAGCTCGAGTCAAGCTTCAAGCATAGAATGATTCTAGCTTGAGTAATCCTTGAGCATGCCCATATCTCAGCATTATTACACTCCTATTTGTGATCTAGAAACCCGGCAATGCAACTAAAATCGAATAAAAATGCGCAAAATTATAAATTAAAAAATTCAATAGCTCTTGACACACTTAGTTTTGTACATGAGATCTTCTACATATGACATTTGATATCCAAAATGTGTCAAATTCCGACCTTACCCTGTTTTCAAGATCAAAGTGATTCTCATAACGAAAATCAACCACCGGCGCGATAAGATCTACCTCTAAATACCCCACTTGTGTTGTTGGTTGGTTGGGCCGGGTTATACGCTGGAGCTCCAATTCTGTACTTTGCAACTATTTTATGTCTAAGCAATATCGAGTTAAGAAATTTCACACACAAAAAAAGAACCTTAACGTTGCATTAGATGTGGCAATTCGGTCCACAACGGGTCAAATCTTGAAGGGGAACATTTCAAACGGGTTGAAATTTGAAAGTCACCCAAAATGTATTTTTAATGCTATTATTTGGGCAAGCCGCAAGAAATACGTGTTTTACATTTATTACTGGTTTTAGCAACCAACTTTAAACCGGGGTACAACAAAAACCAACTTACATTTTATTACCAATTTTAGCAATCAAATTAACCTTTTATTGCTGATTGTAGCAAAGAATGATATGTTCGATCGAGTCGATTGTTCAAAGACCGTTGAAGCGACGTCTTATTTATCATTTTAGTGTATATGTACATGCCATGCGGCATCTAGCAACAACCAATCAACAATTTGCATGTAGAACTAGTTAAAACGAGATTGGTTGCTAAAAGACTAAAATCGGTAATAACTTGTAAGTTGGTTTCTGTTTTGCAGCTAATTTAAAGTCGGTTGCTAGAATCCAAAAAATGTGCAGTTCGTTTTTATTTCATGTAATTTGGCAAATAATGTTCTCGTAATCGTAATTAACCTATTAATTATTTATATAAAAAATAGAAAATGGACAGAACTTTTGCAGGTCAACCCAACCCGGACCGTACATTTTGAGGAATAAAGATAAAAGGATACACCCACTTCGGAGTTTGCAGTATAAGCTTTCCCCCAGCTAAAGGATGCAAAACCGTTAAGAAGTAGTACAGGTGGCCGGCAATGATGCCACATAGATCAGGTCCGATTGGTGAACCAAATATTACATCCATAGCAAGCATGGCCCATGGCAAATAGAATGCCTGCAAATAGTGTGGAGAACTTAATAGTCAAATATGGGTTAATGTAGTCAAGCCTATGATCAATTATCCCTAAAAACGGGACCATTTTGTTCAAATTTTATCTCCAACGGGTCAAATGGTAATAGATGCAAAAAATCAGCTAAAAGTGAAATGAGTCAACAAATTTGAAAGTTGTTTAAAGCAGTGACCTTAGCCACGTACTTATGTTTATATGTGTACATATAGGTTCTAGGTAGAGGTAGCAATTTCAATCCATTGACCTAAAAATGGGTGCATATCAGTCATATTTATCTCCAGCGGCTCAAGTTGTAATATATTAAACAAAATAGCTAAAAATGATACATGTCAAAAAGATTGAAAAAAATTGGATTAATTTCATACATATCCTTTTAGAAGTACAGAATTTCTTATTCCCCCTCCACTTTTCATAAATTTTATTTGTCATTGCAAAAGACTAAGCATATCATATTTACCTGTTCCATAACAAATATAATACAGTAATGTTATTATTGAGTTTCATAAAATAATATTCACTTTGTTTATTTAGAGAAACATGCTATAAGAAACTGATTTTATTAAATTATGTATGAAGTGGGTAAATATGATATTTTTTATATTTTCAAAGGGTAAATATGACATTATGAAATTTGGAGGGGCAAATATGAAATTTTGAACTTCTGTAAGGGCATATATTAAGCTGACCCTAAACTTTAAGATGAAAATGTAAACTTCACATCCCTTACATGGAGTTTCCGACTCTGTTTACAAGCCCAAAAGTGTACTCAAACGCTTATCTCATCCCAAATCATTTTATTCAAAAAATAACTATTTTGATGAGTGTTTCGATAATCACTTGCACTAAACTATTTCTGTTTTTTAAGAAATGGAGATAAACATGTTGGCGGGTCAAGTCAATCTTCATGGCTCATTTTGAATCACATTACCCAACCCCCATGACCTGCACATTTTGCCACATATGGTAGGATATCTTCTTTCTATGGCCCCAGGCTTACAATATTGTATGAATGCAAAAAAGTTTTTTAAGTGATAATTCCTTATATTGATTTGTAAAAAAATGTTCACAAAAAAAAAATGCATACCTTTAGCTGCACAAGGCCATAAATGTTGATGTTGGCATTCGGAAATTCCCTGCTCCACACGTACAGGAGCATAAAAACAAGTGATACTCCCATAAAGAACGACTCAAAGAAAGGAATTATTGATAATACCTACGCAAGCAGGCAAAACTATTCAATATAAAAAGTGACTGGAGTCTTCAAAACCATTCAATATAAAAAGGTCAATGCATATGCCAACCAAGCATAAGTTTCAAATATGGTCAAAGACTAAAGAGGTAAGAGAAAGGTTAGCACAAACATAATGTAGCCAATAGAGGTGGCCATTTCAACCTGTTTATATAAAATGGGTTAATGCGAGTTCTATTTGTTTGATAACGGGTCAGCTGGGAAAATAAAAAAAAAAAGAAGTAGCAGCCACGAACAAAAAGGTTCAAGTGTATTGAACACGTAAAAAGAGTCGAAAGTTGTCAAAATCGACTTATTTAAAAAAAAATTATTTAGTAACTTATTTATTTCAATCATATTTAACATATTGAATATTTATAAATTTTAAGAAATACACAAAAAAAGAGCTTCAAAGTGCATTTCCTGCATTTCCTGTAACAAGGTGTTTCTGGATCATAGAGGAAAAGACACTCGATTTCATTTTAGAACCTAGATTCTTCGCAAAAGACACTCGATTTCATCAAGACAACCTAGATTCTTTGCGATTTCATCGACGTTGTTGCAGCCGACCTGTTTTTATTCAGTTTTTGGTTGATTATCGTCTTCGCCGGAACCCTAATTTTTCCTTTTGTGTTCATCACGGCGATTTCGTCGACGGTTTTGTGACGGACCTGTTTTTATTCAATTTTTGGTTGATTATGTTCAACTAGGGCTCGAAATTGATGAAACAACCAGCGGAGATTTGAGGAGCTTTACTCAAATCTGGTACTCCTGGAAGAACAAGCCGGAATTTCCCTCAAATAAGTGAAGGGCTTGTTGGTGTTACTATTTACTTATTTAGCCTGTTTTGGTCTACTCAACACTACACTCGAATCAAAGAGCCAAATAGCCCCGCCGCACCGCGATTATTGCCACCGCTGCGAGTCCGATTCAAGACTAGGAGGAGACCTGCGGTCTAAAACCCTAGTTCTACTGACGGTGATACCAAGGTGGAATAGGAAGGAGTACCCTAACTTGGGCGCAATTGGGTTAGTTCGTTCCAACTCCTTTATTTCTGTCCGTTTTACCTTCTTGTTACACGAATTGCATGCTTAGGCATTCTTGGTCTGGGTTAGGAGGACCAGCAATTGTTCTTGATTCACAGGGAGAGACATACCCTGTTTTTTGTTTTGACTGTTGCATATACGTGTTGCATCTGTTTGATTAATGAGCAATTTGTCTATTCTATTTGCTTAACTGTGGTTAAAATAAAAATAAATATTATATTTGCTTAACTGTGGTTAAAATAAAAATAAATACATCTTGTGTATTATTTCAAACATAGACGGTAGGTGGAATAATGTCTCCTTGAGATCATGTTCAGGGGAGAGGGGTGCATCTAGTGCTAACCATAAGGGGTATAGGTTACGTTTGGCATCTTGGAATGTAGGAAGCCTAACTAGTAAGTTGTTAGAGTTAGTAGACGTGCTTAGAAAACATAGGATTCAGGTAGCTTGCCTTCAGGAGACTAGGTGGAAGGGTCAAAGGGGAGGGGTGAGTGTAATGGCTACAAACTGTTGCATTCTGGTTGCGATGGAACAAAAAATGGGGTGGGTTTTCTAGTTGCTAAAGAACTGCACGGTAATGTGGTGGAAGTGAAAAGATATAATGATAGGATCATGGTGTTGAGAGTAGTACTTGGTGAGGAAGTTGTGGCAATTGTTAGCGCTTATGCACCACATGTAGGTCTAGGAGACCAAGAAAGGAGGGATTTTTGGGGTAGTTTAGACGGAGTAATGAGGTCATTACCTAGACAGGAGAAAATATGCTTAGGAGGTGATTTTAATGGTCACGTGGGTAAGGAGAGTGATGGTTTTCCGATGGTTCATGGAGGTTTTGGTTATGGTGTTAGAAACGATAATGGTAGGGAGCTTCTTGACTTTGCGCTTGCGCATGATCTTGGTATTATAAACACGTTCTTTATAAAGAGGGAATCACATTTGATTACTTTTAGTAGCGGGGGGCGCAACACGCAGATCGACTATTTCCTGATGAGACAAGGGGATCGCAATTGGTGGAAGGATTGCAAGGTAATTCCAGAAGAGTCAGTAGCGACCCAACATCGTCTGTTGGTGGCCGATTTTACCTTGAGAAAAAGGGTGGCGGAGAGGAGAAGAAAAAATAAACCAAGGATCAGATGGGGGAACTTGAAGGACGAAAACATCAATTTGTTTAAAGATAAAGTCATGGCGATGAACACAAATACTAAGGATGGCGACAAAAAACCAGATGTGGGTTGCTATGGCAACCACTGTTACGCAGGCAGCAAAGTGTTAGGTATACGCAGCGGAACACAATCACACACACACGAAAAAGCAATAAAGAGAACACGAGAATTATAGTGGTTCGGTCGGTAGACCTACATCCACTTTGCAACTAGGGATCTTATTATATTTCAGTGCACACCTTTTACAATTACATAGACACGACTTAAATAGAGAACAATTAGGTTAAATGACTTAGGGAACAAGAAACCCAAATAGTAGGCCCGCTTAGAAACTAAGCCGGCCCTACTAGCCAACTTAACCCTAATAGGCCTAAAGGCCTTCGAACCCAACAATCTCCCACTCGAAGGCCTTGCGATAAACACCAAGTGCGCCAACGAGTACACAACAGTCCATGTCTTCAGTAAACAGTAATCGGTAACAGGAACAGAAGTCTTCAGGTACAGCTCTCAATGAACAAACGAACTTCAATCCACACATCCCATTTTCACCTAGTTGCAGCCCCAGATGACTTCAACCCAGTCTCAAAAGACTCCGTCTTTACATCCTCAATCCCAACTGATTCCCATAGACTCGAATCATCAGATACAGGAATCCTCAGAGGAACACTCCCCACTAGCAGAATCATAACAGGAGAGATTTCATTCGGAACTTTAGTCTTCCGAACCCAACGTCGATTTTCAGACTGTGTCGGAACACCCCTCGTGCTCCCACTGTCACCAAAATCCCGTACACGTTCAGACCTCCGAATACGCTCAACCGAATTTCCTGAAGTCCCAGAGTCCCTTTCTGCAAACTTGACTCGTTTAACTGTCGAATCGGCGAGCCCGACTTTAGTGTTCGTCTTAATAGGGGTGGTCACTTCCCCAGACGGAACAGGTACCATGTATAGCGACCCCTTCTTGAATCCCCTAGCTATCACGAGATTATTCTTCAGAACCTTCCACTTACCACCGCCAAACTTCACGTCTAAACCCTGTTCATCCAATTGCCCAACGGAGATCAACTTCGTTTCAAGCTTTGGAATAATTCTGACGTCATTCAAGGTCCAAGTAGTACCCAAAGCAGTAATCAGATCCAAATCTCCCAAGCCATTCACCTCAAGAACATCACCATTTCCCAGCCTAACCTTCCCAAAATCGCCTACTTTAACATTCCGCATGCCATCATTGCTATGGGTAGCATGGAATGATGCACCGGAATCCATGACCCAAGATTCCACCCTGCTTTCAACACACAGTATCAACGCATCATCGTCCGATACATTTCCAGCAGTGTTCAATCCACTAGAATTCTTCTTCGAACATTGACTCCTGAAATGTCCCTTCTCATTACAATCCCAACAACGCACACTAGGACGAGCCCTAGACGAGCTCCTGCTCTGATCCTTGTTGCTCCCACTATTCCTACTATTATCCCTTCCCCTGCCAACATGTAACATCTCAGAAGAAGAGCCTGCAGTATTCCTACGGCGAACATCTTCACCCAATACCAAGTCACGCATCTTTTCAAATGTTAAACCATCAGGCCCTACAGAGTTGGTGACAGCTGTCACTGTTCCAGACCAACTGTCAGGCAGTGAAGATAGCAAAATTACAGCCTTGGTCTCATTATCAAACTTCGTTCCAGCAGATGATATTCTAGCCAACAGTGAGTTCAGATTGTTAATGTGCTCGATCACTGAACTTCCCTCTTTCATTCTCATTGTGAACAGTTCTCTCATCAGGAACACTTTGTTGGATGCAGACGGCTTCTCATACATGTTCGAGAGAGCCGACATCATACCACGAGCCGTGGTTTCAGACATGATGTTAAAAGCAACGCTCCTCGATAACGCCAGTATGATAGCCCCTCTAGCCTTTTTGTCCTTGGCATTCCACAAAGTTTCCTCAGCTTTTTCCATCTTCTCAGGTTTCTCTTCAAGTACCACATCTAAATCCTTTTGCCCTAGTAATGCCTCTATTTGCATTTTCCACCAACTAAAGTCAAACCCGTTGAACTTTTCAATCACCAATTTCCCGTCTTCGCCCATAGTGTCAAACAAAAAATTAAAAGATCAAAGTAACCAAGTTCTAAAGTTGATAAAAAAACTGTCAATCGATTAAAAAAAATCGATAGAATAGATCAGCAGTAGCAATCGATCAGCAGCAGTCGATCAGCAACAGAAATCGGCGGCTGCGATTCTAGGGCTGTACCCTAATCGCGGCGGTGACGGCGGCCCAAAGGGTGGGAACCCTAATCGGCGGCGACGGTGGCTTGGCAGAGAAAACAACTCAGGGTTACCAGAAACCCTAATCGCGAACGTGATGTAAGATTAAATCTCTGATACACGATCTTTAAATAACCTCCAAAAAAAAACAGAGAACTGCAGGTAGGAAGATCGAACAGAAAACTGAGAGCCTAAGGCTCTGATACCAGTTGTTAGGTATACGCAGCGGAACACAATCACACACACACGAAAAAGCAATAAAGAGAACACGAGAATTATAGTGGTTCGGTCGGTAGACCTACATCCACTTTGCAACTAGGGATCTTATTATATTTCAGTGCACACCTTTTACAATTACATAGACACGACTTAAATAGAGAACAATTAGGTTAAATGACTTAGGGAACAAGAAACCCAAATAGTAGGCCCGCTTAGAAACTAAGCCGGCCCTACTAGCCAACTTAACCCTAATAGGCCTAAAGGCCTTCGAACCCAACACAAAGGAAACCCTCGGAGTCACATTGGGAGCAACAAAAGGACATTAGGAGTCTTGGTGGTGGAATGAGGAGGTGCGGAGCAAGATAAAGGACAAGCAACAACGCTTTAAAGAGATGTTGCAGTGCAGTAATGGAGAGGAGATAATGACACTACGGGAGAACTATAGACAGGCAAAGAGGGAAGCTAAAAAGGCAGTGAGTGAGGCAAAGAATTTTGCCTATGAAACGATGTATAGAAAACTAGACACCAAGGAAGGGGAGCATCATATGTTTAAGATTGCCAAAAATAGGGAGCGTAGGAGACAAGATCTTGGGGTCGTGAAGTTTATCAAGGAAGATGATGGAAGAGTTTTGGTAAAGGGACGAGACATCAAGCTGAGATGGCAAAACTATTTCTACACCCTTTTCAACAGTTGTAGACCAAGTCTAGCCATAACGGAGAATCCCACTACTCAATCCAGTCAACGAAATAATTGTTATTGTCGAAATATCACACAGGAAGAAGTGAGGAGTGCTCTTAAGAAGATGGGAAGAGCTAAGGCAGTCGGTCCAGACAACATACCCATTGAAGCGTGGAAGTGTATGGGAGAGGAAGGCGTTCAGTGGTTGACAAGACTGTTCAACAATATCTTCAAAACCGGGAAGATGCCAGATCAGTGGAGGCGTAGTGTCTTAGTACCCCTATATAAAAACAAAGGAGATGCTCAATGTTGTGCTAACTACAGGGGGATTAAGCTCCTATGTCATACAATGAAATTATGGGAAAGAGTTATAGATACAAGGATTAGACGACAAACCCAGGTTACAGCAAACCAATTTGGGTTCATGCCAGGCCGGTCCACTACGGAGACGATACACATTTTAAGAAGATTAATGGAAAAGTACAGAGAGAAGAAACATGATTTACATATGGTGTTCATCGATCTTGAAAAGGCGTACGATAGTGTGCCTAGAAGATTGATCTGGGAAAGTCTGGAGGGAAGAGGGATCCCTAGTAAATATATTGAGGCAATTAGGGATATGTATCATGAGGCTAAGACATGCGTCCGAGCACCCGTGGGGGATACAGACTTTTTTCCGGTGGAAGTGGGAGTTCACCAGGGGTCGGCACTAAGCCCCTTTCTCTTTGCAGTAGTTTTGGATGAGTTGTCAAAGTCGATTCAAGATGCAATTCCATGGTGCATGCTTTTTGCTGATGATATCGTGTTGATTGCAGAAAGTAAAGAGACATTGAACAACAGACTAGAGGAATGGAGAACAGTCTTAGAGCACAAAGGTTTGAAGATAAGCCGATCTAAAACCGAGTACCTTCACTGCAACTTTAGTGGTGCAAACGTCGACGAGGAGACCCAGATTTCTATTGAAGGTGGGGTTGTCCCTAAGACACTGAAGTTCAAGTATCTAGGATCTGTCATCCAGAGTAACGGGGACATCGACAATGATGTAGTCCATCGGGTGCAGGCTGGTTGGTGTAAATGGAGAGCGGCCTCAGGTGTTTTGTGCGACAAGAGGTTCCCAATAGGGTTAAAGGGTAAATTTTATAGGGTAGCAGTTCGCCCAGCGATGCTATATGGAACCGATTGTTGGGCCATCAAGAAGACACAAGCTCGAAAAATGGATGTAGCTGAGATGAGGATGTTGAGGTGGATGTGTGGACACACAAGAAAGGACCGAATAAGAAATGAAGTTGTTCAGAAGAGATTAAGAGTCACATGTATCTCAGATAAGATAAGAGAAGGAAGATTGAGATGGTTTGGACATGTCAAGAGGAGACAGAGCACAGATCCAGTGAGAACGATGGAAACTCTCGTTGTAGAGGGGAAAAGGAGCAGAGGGAGACCGAAATTAACGTGGGATGAGAGGATTAGGCTTGATTTGCTAGATTTACACCTCTCAGAGGACATGATCAATGATAGGATTTCATGGAGACGTCGTATTAGGGTTTTAGGATGAGTGACCCGTTGTGTGGGAGAGTAGAGTTGTTTAGCAAAGATTTTGCGTATGTCTTGTTTCTGGTAGGTGTGTTGTGTTTCTTGTGACTAATATACTCTAGTCATACACTGCTAATTGTTAGATTACTGTTAGATTTATTTTACTTTATTACTCATTAATTTTATTTATATTTTTATCTTTTTCTTTCCCATGGAGCCGGGGTTCTAAACGGGAGCAGCCTCTCTATCCCTTGGGATAGGGGTAAGGTTTGCCCTCATCACACCCTCCCCAGACCCTACTAATAGCGTTAGCTATGTGTGGGATTATACTGGGTACGTTTGGTTTGGTCTGGTAAGAAATACACAAAAAATGACCTGTTTTTGGCCTAACCCATTTTGCCACCCTCTACAATCTACATATACTCTTACATCAACTTATGCCCTCTCAAACTCAAAAGATAATCATATAAATGAGTTGCATCATAATAACGTATTTTCATTTTTCACATACCAGAAGCATTAAAGAACCAAATATCATCATCCATAAGAAGTCTGCTGTACGCCTATTAAAAGGCCCACTCTCCAATTGAACTCCATATCTTGCTCTAACATGAAACAAATAAAAAACGGCCGAAGACAGAAAATAAGCATTGCTCAATGGAACTCCATATACATAAACACCTATGTCGTGACTTAAGTATTAAATCACTCACATCATTAGTAAGCGGATCCCGAAATTGATAGAGAATGGGCCAAGAAAGAGGAAGTTTGTAAGTAGTCTCCAAACCTGAAACATAAATTATTGTGACAATTTAAAACAAACATGTTACAAACATTGTGAGACTCCTCAAGAAAGAAAATATTACGATCTTGTGGCGGAGAATCATTATTGATATTATAAAAATCATTCTTGATACTATTGCTTAAATTTAGAGAGAACAAAATGATCAAAATCGGTCAAAACAGGTTCTGGTTATTACGGACAACTTTTAGTAAGGGTCACATTGGGTTGACCCACAAACACTTTTTTGTTTATATTTTATTTTATTATGAACAATAATGCACTAATTGTGATTAGAAAAAAACAATATCACAATAAGAGCATAGCTATCATAGATCCTCTAAACGCTTATAAAGTTGCCATGTTATGACACATCAGCATTCAGTAACCCATAACCCTTTTCTTCTTATAACCATATATCCATTATCATAACCTTTAAAAGGTTTATAACACATAATTTACTTGGACCTCTCTTTCATGCTAAAAGAATATAAATAGTTATGAACCACTTCAAGATTTTAGACCTCACATAGGCGTGAAACACAAACCCACAATGGCTTACAAAGGGATGAACCATTTTTCAAACTTTTTCTTGGACCCAACATAGTTGAAGCTCAAATGTAAGTCTTATAAAAAGATTCAGGAGGTTGTATGCATTAAAAATAGATTGAGCAACGAACCTGTTTAACCCATATGAATCCCTTTTATCTAACTTTTAAAATTGACCTAGTTGACCCATTTGAGATAAAAGACAACCCAAATCATCCCATTCATAAGTAAATGGGTCAAGTTTGTCACCTCTACTTTATTTATTTATTTATTAATCAAAAGAAAACTCATACCTGAAAACGATAAAAGACCTCCTGATGGATCAATGCAATATAATAGATTGGCAATAACTGTAGTGAAACTGCTACTGTAGTTAGCAAACACAAGGTCCCATAGACCTTGCTTATAGGTGGGAGTGAATTATACCATCTGAAAAATGGTAAATAGAGATCAGTGCATTAATAAAGAAAGGCCCAGCCTAACATATTAGCTGTCTAAAAAGATATTTGAAGAGATGGCAAGATGGTCTGGTCGGGCGGGTTGGTGACGGGTTGAAATGGATCATTTTTCTAGTTTTGACGGCTCGAATGTGGATCATGCTTAAATGACCTGCTTATACTTTTTTACCCGTACTATTTTTTTATGAATAACTAGAAAATTAGCCTCGCACTCCGCGGCGGCGAGAGACGGACCTTAAACGGTTGAGGCGATGTCATTAACATGGCTAAACACAAAAAGAAACATGGTTAAGTACATAGAAGAAATGTATGAATTTACAGCGACTCTATTATGGAGATCGAAACATAGATAAAAGATAGTTATATAACGGAACCAATGTTTTTCAGTTGGTGTCGGTCTCATTCTTCGCGATACCAACACGTTAGTCGATATAACCCACGACACCTAAAAAATACCCTACATTGAATACGACTCCGTTTTTTAACGAAATTTATACTAGGACGTCAAGGAAAAAATCTATACTCTCTAATAAATAAAGCTTTTAGTGGGACACTTGTCACCCTCATATGCATCCTCAACTTTTTTTCCCGCCTCTCTCCTATTAATTATACAAATTTCTTTAATTGTGTTTTATAATTTTTTGTTTCCCGCCTTTCTCTCCTATTAAATAATAATGATTTCTATAATTCTTTTATAAAATGTATGAAGTTACAGCGACTCTATAATGGAGATCGAAACATAGATAAAAGATAGTTATATAACGGAACCAATGTTTTTCGGTTGGTGTCGGTCTCATTCTTCGCGGTACCAGCATGTTACCGTTAGTCGATATAACCCACGACACCTAAAAAATGCCCTACATTGAATACGACTCCGTTTTTTAACGAAATTTATACTGGGACGTCAAGAAAAAAATCTATACTCTCTAATAAATAAAGCTTTTAGTGGGACACTTGTCACCCTCATATACATCCTCAACTTTTTTTCCCGCCTCTCTCTCCTATTAATTATATAAATTTCTTTAATTGTGTTTTATAATTTTTTGTTTCCCGCCTTTCTCTCCTATTAAATAATAATGATTTCTATAATTCTTTTATAAAACGTTTTTCATAAATATGTAATATGTAAATCTTTATTACCACGTATATATAACATTGCATTTATTCAATCCGTGTAATACACCGGGTTTCTAAAGTTTAATATGAATTAACACTTATCAGTTACATAAAAAAATTAATGCTCAGCTAAAAAAAATGTTTTAAAAATTAACTTAACATAACTTATAACTGTCACGTAATATTTTATTCAACCCGTGTAATACACAGGTTTTTAAAGACATAAATTTTTTATTACTAAGTATATAACATTACATTTATTCAACCCGTGTAATACACGGGATTCTAACCTAGTTAATTAACGAACGAAAGTTATAGAGGAAAATTAGATTATATATACTACAGGGAGTAAACGCGAAACTTTAGAAACTTGAGGGAGTTAAGTGCCAATTTACAAAGTTAAGGGTCAAATTTGTCATTTTCTCAAAGTTGAGGGGTGGGAGTAGTCGGTGGCAAAAGCCACCGACACTTCCATTTAAGATTTACAATAATTTAATGCTTTATGTGTGGTTACAAATAAACAGTAACTTATATATTTGAATAAAACAATTTAGGAGGATGTATGCATCAAAAAATACTTTGGCAACTTTTAACGTGTCTGACCAGTTTCTCTTTGAGCTAAATTTTATGATATGACCCATTTTACCCGTTTGAGATAGCACAACCCAAATTAACCCATACATAAATAAATGGGTCAAAGTTTCCATCTCCAGATATTTGAGCACATAAATGCACTTCTAAGGCCAAAAGTTGGTAAGGCACATGATAAAAGTAGACATGAGACCAAACTTTTGATCATCGAGTGGTCCGATGCTCCATAACTCGCAGTCTAAAAGGACCACTACCCTCACTTCCATAAACAGTCCACTTGTTTTCAAATGTACAAGTAGCGGTGCTCTAGCTCAAAATTGATAGAAACATATAATCATGCAATCCATAAAGTTATACGTAGTACTTTTATTGCCACTAAATATAATTATAATTCTCTGTAAATTAGAATTGCTCTTAGCAATTTTGAAGTGAAATGTAGAACATTTAACAGTCAGCCAACCTTGCATTCCTTTTACATGGAGGTTTAATATGTTCCAAGATTGAATGTCGTATCAACCATTAGATATTGGGTTACTTCAGTTTTATCAACCGTATTCATTTCAGATATGCATTTCCAAATTCTATAAATCCTTGATGAATTAACAGTCATATCTATGAGACATTTATCAGTTACTGGATATCCAAATCATAAACTAGAGTGACATCATCACAATTCCCAAAATAGCATGCAAAAGCAGCCATTGGTATCAGCTTTAGTCAAATCATCCTTCATGCAATATTTAATGAACATAACTTTGGTTGAAAAGCTATAATTGTCGGTTCTTTCTTTGCTTTAAACCCACAGAACTATGATGGTTTCCAACTTATTATAACAATATGTTTACGTGGGTTCATAAATATTGTGAAAACACATAACCTTGAAAGCATAATCCAATTGATATAGTTAGTAGCCCTAGGGTTTCAATACTTCATGAGAAAATTAAAACCATACGGTATACCCCTTGTAGTCTCCAAGCTCAATTCCTTCCTTAGAAATCAACCACAAAACTTATACACTAAGATACTCATTTATGATACTTCATAATCTGGTGTCATAAATCATAAACGTCTACAAATTTCAGAAACTACTTATTGGCCACCATAGCTTGAGATTTGCTAACTCTACAAATGTCAGCTAAACATATACATCAACCATGCCATAAGTGTGCAGAATCCACAATTTTGTGCATCTGCATAACCTCCTCTACTAATAAACACTTCCTTCCTGGGTTTTAAAAAGCACGCAAGGCGACCACAGGCGCAGGGGTTGGCGCTTTTGTGTAGGCAAGGCGAGGGGCATACAAAAAGCGCAGATTAAGCGCGCTTTTCAGGCAAAAAAAATCGGCATAAGGCGCAGGTCTGATTTTTGGGCTGGATTTGTGCTTCAGGACGAGCAACATGCTTTTTAGGTTGTACATGTATGTCATTTAGATACTAAACCATATATAGAGCTTATTTGTGTCTAATTTTTGGGCAAATGATGCTGGAAATCTATGAAAAACATATTAAAAATTTATATAATAAAATGCGCCTCATATACGAGTCGGTTTTAGACCCTGTGCGCTTCTCGCTTTTTTAAAACCAAGCTTCCTTCTTCATATTTTACCCAAAATTTCATAAATCATAATTAGGAATCTAAATAAGGGATTTCAAGTCCTACACAAATTTCAGTTAGTAAATCTAACTTGTAATATAACAAAAATTAACAATCAGGCATTGCTCTTGACAATTCAAAATCCAAAAATGCTAGAAAGCTGAATCATGGAATTCAAACAAGCTTATTAGCTAAACCTAGAAAAAGAAAAAAAATTTAAGCCCTAGATACTTCAATCTACACACTCAAATTGACCTATTTCACTATAAAACACAATAATCGGCAGTTAATCACATAAAGCCCCTTCGAACCCTAAAATTAAACAAAATTTACACAATATAATAATCTATATGACACGAGATCCTTAAATAATGAAATTTAACAAACACAATTGAAGCTCTACAAATCAACGAATATGAAACGATCGTATAGCAGAATTGCGTAAACATGAACATGTAGAGATTGAGAAATTACTCTGCCGGAGAAGACATTGGAAGAGGACGACTTATTGCTTAATCTTGAAGAGAAAGAAACAAACTGATGACATGAGTACAGCTTCCGAACCCTTTTTATATGAATTTCGTTACACCGGAGCGAAGCTTCGTGATTAAACCCGACCCGTTTGTAAAAAGGGTTTCGGTTTTAAACTGACTTTATATGTATTATTTTATATTGTTTAATATAGTTTTATAATTTGAACAAGGTTTAAATCACAAAGAGGTGAATAGTAGCCTCTCCATTCGGTGACTGACGCGTAGTTTTTGTTTTTTAATATTTTCACTTTCAACTTTATACTATATATAATATACAATTTTACGTTTCATTTTCTATTATTTTCGTTTTCCTTTTTCGTTCGTTAACTTTTTTCAAAATACGGAGGGCCCGGCTGTTTTTAGTTTTTTTTTGTCAATGTTCAGATATTTTTTTTTAAAACGGAGTTGTATTCAAAATCGAGTTTTTTTTTGTATCATTGCATATAGCGAATGCCGTTAACATTGTGATATCGTGACGAGCCGAACTTATTCTAAGCGAACAACATCATTGCCGGTAGTTGTTTTATCGTAACCCGTATCGGTGTTAACTTTTATGGTTTTTGACGACCCGAACCGGTAAAAAAAATTCTTTTTTTATTATTTAGTTTTATGTTTCTCTTTTATTAACATTATTTTTACCGTTGCGCCTACATTTTCATTTATATTTTATTAACGATGGGGCCAACACCCGCCGCGAAGCGTGGGTATAAACGAATCACGAGCGTGTAGTCCGTCAAATCCGCTTTCAACTTTCGTTTACTTTTTTTAGTTTCATTTTCTTTGGTTTTAGCGCCGCTTTGACTTTATTTTTTTGGCGTTCTTAAGCGATGGTGCCGCCTATGTTTTTTTAGGGGTTAGGAGCGTTTTCAATATGATTCTTTTCCTGCATTTGTAGTTTTTTAATCGATCCGCCCTCACCCATATTTTAGTTCTAGGTTACGTTTTTTAACGTTATTTTTTCGTCTGAGCATGTGCATGCGTTCAATTTTTTCTAAAAACCAGTCCACACCGCGGAGCGAGGGGCGTGACCAACTAGTTAAATATTTTATTTGCTAAATATGAAACGTGTTAACCGATTATTTTAGAGCATTAATCTATAATGCAAGTTTTTAGCACTCATAGACGTGGATGTGTAGGCGTAAGAGAGAGGGTTGAGTTGAAAGAGAGGCAGCAGACGTGAAGGAGAGAGGGGGCGACGGTGTCTCTGTGGACGGACGGTTCACGGGAGAGTTCGATTGTTTATGTGAGAGGACAATGAGAGAGAAAGGAGAGGTCTGTAAGAGAGGAGAGGCGACGAGGACGGCTCATGGGGTAACGATCTAGCAGCATTGACGTTAATGATCCGTGAGTCTCTCGTGGCCAATTTAAAATTTGACTTCAAATATATATATGTAAGTCTTAAGAAGAAAGAATGTGAACACAGAATGAAGAAAGCATATTTATTGGGTCTAAATTTAAAAATTTAGTCAATTAAAAAATTGAACCAATGAGTTAATTAAAATCCAACCGTTTTCAAACTTAAAAAGTTAATCTTTAGTTTGATTTTGATTTTATATCAAACTAACCCAGATGTCAATCTTCATAACCATGAATTAAAACAGGCTTAACCGAAATGGCGAAATCATACAATTTTCAAACTTAAAAAGTTAAAAGAGAACATTGTCAAATTTCTGAATTAGAAAACCATTACATAAAAGAGTGTAAAAACCACATTAAACTCACTTTTATAAGGATGATATAAATTTGACAAGATTGTCAAATTTTAAGAAACACTTACAACCTAGAATTAAAAAAATATATATACTAAATAAACGCATGAATTAATCAAAATAATGAAATTTAAAGATAAACCGTACAAGAAAATCGAGGTTCTAGACCAAAGAATTTTGTTTTAAAAGTGTAAAAACCGCATGTGACCGACCGTTGACCACAACATTCAGCTTATAACGTCATTTCCACCCTATTTTGTAAACCCATAAGACCATGATAACGGTGGGGCGGGTGATCCACATTGACAGTGTTAGATCGACCAGCCCCTCTCCCCATTCTCTCTTCTCCTCGAGGGTGACACTCCCTCTCTCCTTCCCTCTCACAAAACCAGCCAAAGCCCGTCCTTATAAAAAGATTTCTTCTTCACATACGTTCTCCAACGCCGCCTTTCTTAAGAACCTCTTCATGTCGGTTCATGGCCGGCTCACCCCACTCACGGACGTCTCTCTAGGTCCAACTATAAACAAATTAAAATTATTACAACCTTAAAAGGCATGTTGATAATCTCTTAAGCGTGTGGTACAAATGTTATATGCTTGGATGGCAATAGAGTAATTTTCTTAAGGCTGACTTCTCGTTTATGACTTTCTTTCTTTCTTTTACCCTGCTTTTAGATCAACGACTTCAAACAAAACCCTTTGAAATGTTACAACTATTTAATGCAGCAAGGCGTCATCATTCTTAACACACACAAACTCTCTCTCTCTCCTCGACCTTTCTCTCTCACGCCTCCACCTCTCTCTCTCCTTAATTTTTTTTGTCCAATAATAACATGACAAGTGTCATGTTTATAGACTTTTCCATCTTTTTATATTTTTCCTTTACAATTTTAAAATATGATGTTCTATAAAATTCTGAATATACCGTTGCAACGTGCTTATTTTTATCTACATTTTGATATAAGTTTCGTTCAAAACGAAGTTGTGTGTAATAGAGTACAAATTATCTAAGCGCTTACGTATAACATGGTTACGAAAATTTTTTTGTCTACACTTTTTTGAAACAATTTTGCTTTCTTTTCCTAATTTTCAAACAATTAATTTTTTTTAACGGCATTGCTACTGTTTTGTTTTTTGTATAAAGTATTTTTTTTTAGATTTTTTTAATTTCTTTTTTTTACTTACCTAAATCATTTTCGGTTTTATACGGTTTGATCTTTACGTTAAATGATTATTTTTGAGTCATTAGATTGTTTTTTAAAGGTTGTAAACTTTTTTACAACGTGTCTTTTTCGTTATTTCAAAATATAATGTTGTGTCGTTACTATGTTTATGATGTAGTCCGAAGCACACATCTTTATTCCTTCGTTTTAGTGCGTTTTAGTTAGTTTTATCTTTGTTTTGAGTCGTTTTAATGTACATCTGAGTCTATTGTATGTTTACAGGAGCTCGTAAAGATTACAAATGAATACGTGAAGAAACCGAGCACAAGAATGAAGTTGGAAGAACAAAACTCAAAAGGTTGAAGTTTCATGTCCTCGCGGTACGCGAGAAGCCCAGAAGAAACTCTCGCGGTACGCGAGGGAAGCCAGATACGCTCGCGACTATTTTGTTCCTCGCGGTACGCGAGAGAGCGAAATTTCGCAAAACCCTAATTTTCCAAATTAAATAGATTTTGAATCTCATTATGAGGGGAGTTCGATTTTTATCCGTCTAGAGAGAGACCAGAGGCGATTTTGAGGTTGGAGAAGCCAATTGAAGGCTAAAGCTTGAATCTTTGGATCCCGGGTTTGTAGTTTTACGTATTCGGTTTACAAGATTGGATTTTTATTTTTGATTTGGATGTTTGAAACCATGAATCTTGTTTATTACTTATTTTTTGGTTGTTTGAGCATGATTCTAGGCTAAATCTTTGATATTGCCTAGGTCAATTGATGAATACTTGTTAAAGTTTTGATTTTTATCGGTTTTTGGATTTAATTAATGGGTTTATGATTTTGTAAAAGATCTTGAGTTGATAATTGTGATGTTATTGCATGTTTAGATATGGTCTTGTGTTTGATTTCAATTCCTTGTGTTGATTGTGGTTGTCTGCCAGTTTGATCTTCGTATCTTGGTCATAGATCTTAGGGTTTGTGATTAGGGTGGTTTGCTAGACGTAGTAGCCATAGGAGTTGTCTTTGATTGCTGATTAGAATTAAATGAGTATCCTAGTTCAATACCCGAGAGGTTAGAATTAGTCGTTTGGTCTTCGTCATTAGGAATCCGAGTGTCACCTGTCTGAGAGGAAGCCGATATTAGGTGTCTAGTGATTGTTGCTATTTGTGTCATAGTCGTTATCTTGAGATTACCCCATGCATTCTTTGAGTGTATTGGTGGACGGAGAGACTGAGAAGTAATCTGTCTATTAGGATACTTTATCATAGTTGGAAATACCTGAGAAGTGATCCAACAATCTGGTGAGTTAGTACATCTTTAGGTTCCTTAGTTAGTGACACCCTGAGAGTGATTAGGGATCCACTAGGCTATCTAGAGCTGTTTCCTTATAAACCCAGATCCATTATAGTTTCCATAACCGATAGAAGTTGTGCTTTGCAAGTAGGATTCCGACCTAGGTGAAATTCTTCCCATTCTTGATATTACCTTTGTTCTTTGTCTGGTTAGTTGAGTCGACCTTAGTTTATTGCATTCTTAGTTAATCTTTAGTGTAGTAAACCCCCAAACCAATACAATCTTTAGTCCGAGTCTAGTTTTGTTATCATAGTGTCTCTAGGGTTCGATAACTCGTTTTACCGTTAAGCTGTGCTACACTCGATAGGTACACTTGCCTGTCAGTGCGGTTTAGTTCATAGGTATTCCTATTATTACTTAGGAGTCTAGGTTAGGTTTTGTTAGTTTTTATATAGACCGTCTGGACGACATCAAGTTTTTGACGCCGTTGTCGGGGACACTTGGCAATAGCAATATTAGCTTTGACTAGTTCTTTTAGTGATTTTTTGGTTTGTTTTTGTTTTCTGTTGAGTCTTGTGTGCTACTTGTCTTCTGTGCTACTAGTGAGTCTTATCTGAGTGTCTAATTTAGAATCGAGTCTTTCTGTGTGTTTTTGAGTCTTTGTTCTGTTTCCTTCTAGAGTCTTTCTGTTTATGCATCATACTCGCTCGCAGGGATCACCACCTTATTCAGCTTTCCTAGAGCCGAAGCGAGAGCTACACGAGCGCACCCGCGACTTCCGGGAGCGTTTGAAAGCATTGTGCAGCACCCAGGTACGTCCTACTAGCCCAATCCCTTTTCCACAAATGGGCGACGCTGACCCACCAACGAGGCGTACAGTACACCAGAGGGCCAGTGATGGGGTCACGGGCGCGAGATATTCGATCACTCACCCCACTATTCCGATCACCAATTCTTGGCATATCCCATCACATGTCATGAGTACGATCACTCATGCCACCCAATTTCATGGCCTCGAGGATGAGGATGCACCCGGACATGTGCCCCGCTTTGCGCGCATATGTGATACTTTCAATCTCACGGGTGTATCTAAGGACGCAATCTACTTGCGTCTCTTCCTATTCTCCCTCTCTGGGCGTGCGTCTACTTGGCTCGACATTCTCCCAGACACCTCTATCACCACATGGGAGGATCTCGAAGCCAAGTTTTTCAAGAAGTACTATCCACCTTCCAAGGCCGCTCGCCTTAGGGACCAAATCCATTCGTTCTGAATGGACCCCGACGAGCCTTATCACATGGCCTGGGAGCGGTTCAACACGCTGTTGAGCCGATGTCCCCAACACGGTCTTTCTGACTGGGCGCTGGTGGAGAAGTTCTACAATGGTCTCACCTCCGAGAAGAGGCCATATCATGGAGAGACTCGGGCCTGATGAGTGCGAGGAAATGTTCGAGAGCTTCGTTCAAGCCGAACAGCAGTATTCATCTATTAGGACTTCCACTCCTAGTGCTAGAGCACCCGTCTCTTCTCCTAGAGGTGTGCATTAGGTCACTCCTGAGACTAGCATAGCTCATGCACTCGCCTCAATGGCTAACGAGATTAAGGAGCTGAAGCTTGGTGCTCTGCGGTGTCAAGTGTGCAGAGGAGGACACGACACCCGAGATTGCCCCGTAAATAATCAGGAGCACGTGAGCTATGCTGGCAACCAGAACCAGAATTTAGGGTACAACAATTACAATTCTTTTGGCTCGGGATGGAGATCTGGTAACAACCCATCTGGGTTTAATGCCCGCTAGTATTAGTATGGAGGAGCTGAAGGAGGAGCAAGTTCAGGAAGCAGTGTTAACACAAGGAAGATTGAGGAGATGATAGAGAATCAGACACAGTTGCTTGCTCAATTAGTGCAAAATGATAGGGATGCTCGGCAAAGACTGGATAGCCACGACACTCTATTGAAGAATTAGCAGTCGTCATTCCATGATCTGCAACGCACGGTAGAAGACATCGCTCGGAACTTGAAAGATCAACAGGAGGTCCATCTTCAAGCTCCAACGCTTCAGTGATGGCCATGTCAGGTAGGAGTGTGGAGAAGAAAGAGGTTGTAGAGGATGACTCCCACTCCATTAAGTATGGCATACCTTCGGTAGAGGAAGTGAATAAGGTAGACTGGAGAGCTCGATTTGCTGAGATCGATGCTAGGATGATAGAGGAGCCCAAGTTAAAAGTTGTGTCGACTAGAAATCATAGAGCTGAAGAAAAGGAGAGCCCCCCGGTGGTAGAAGAAGAAGAGCCGGTGGATGAAGAGATAGAGATGGAGAAGCCTGCCGAGAGGGCAGTGGAGAAGAAGAAGGGGGTGGAGATGAAGTCCCCCGAGATTGACTTGAGTCGTATCCCCTATCCAGCATGTGTGCTGCCTTATAAGAATGCTAAGGAATACGGTACATTCCTTGATATGTTTAAACAACTCAAGGTCAATCTCCCATTCATAGAGGTCCTCCAGCATATTCCTAAGTATGGCAAGTTCCTCAAAGATCTTCTTTCCAACAAGAAGAAGCTCAAGGAGGTTTCTAAAGTCTCACTTAGTGAGCAATGCTCTGCGGTGGTGTAGAACAAGCTGGCCGAGAAATTGGGAGATTCGGGTCGTTTCACGATTCCGTGTCTCCTACGCATTTTTCCCTTACACCATGCGTTGGCCGACCTAGGTGCTAGCATCAATCTGATGCCCTATTCGTTATACAAGCAGCTATACCTTGGTGAACCACAGCCGACGCGCATGAGTATTTCCTTGGCTGACCGTTCAGTCAAGTATCCACGGGGAATTGTGGAGAATCTATTAGTGAAAGTAGGTAAGTTTGTTTTCCCCATGGATTTTGTTATTCTGGATATGGATACGTATGATAGAGTCCCACTCATCCTCGGGCGCCCATTCTTGCGCACCGCCAAGGCATTGATCGATGTCTTTGACGGGAAGCTCACACTTCGTGTGGGGGATGAGTCGGTTATATTTGATACTACAAACTCCGTGGAGGATGTTGGCGAGCATAGCAACTATGTGTGCATGCTTGATGCCTTCATGGACTACCAGCAGGACTATGATCTGATTTTAGAAGTTGGTGAACCCGCCCCGAATTTAGAAAAACCATCTGATTGGGCAGTAGAGTTGGAGAAGTTGTTGGAAGAGCCGGATGAGGTTCCTGATGATCTGCTGGAGATGATGGCTGATCTGATTTTGGAAGTTGGTGAACCCGCCCCGAATTTAGAAAAACCATCTGATTGGGCAGTAGAGTTGGAGAAGTTGTTGGAAGAGCCGGATGAGGTTCCTGATGATCTGTCGGAGATGATGGCAGAATTTGATGAAATTATAGGCAAAACCCCAAGTGTGGGGAAGTTGGTGAAGGTTGTTGAGGATCCTGATGATCATGGTGAAAGTTTAGAGGTCCTACATATAGAAAATCTCATTCCTAAAGCGTTACTTAGCACCATTGTGCATTCTGAGGGGAGAACCGTTGATCCGACCCCTTGTGTTCCTAGGTCTAGGCCACCTCGTAAGAGAACCCGTGCGCTAATAGATTCATCTAGGGTGAGGGTAGTGAAAACCCCAAGTGTGGGGACGTCTAGGGGTGACAAATTACTTGGTTATTTGATGCATATTACATTCGGACGGGGTAGATTTAAGCTGTGGTGGAAGGATCTGTGTGCAAAATATGTTCTGAGTTCATGGTTTGATAAGAGTGTGAAGTTGCTGATGTGGAGAACCGGGAGACCGCGAAGAATGAAGGTGGTACCAGTTAGGATCAAGGAGAAGCCTCCTGATAGGCTTGCGTGAATCTCGGGCATGTACCCGGGATGTAGAGTTTGTTTACGTTACTTGGGTTGAGTCCGTGTCAATTTTTATGTTTTTCGGTGTGTGTTTTGTTTGTGTCAGTTTATGCAGGGATTCATGTTCGATTCGGCAAAGGAAATCACCAGGAACGAAGTTCCAGGTATTTTTACATTTGTTTTTATGCTTGGAATAGGGTTCTATTGGAATTTGGGTGAGAAGAAGTTAAGGGGTGAAAAATTTTCTAAGTATAAAAACCCCTTTAACTTTCTGTCACCAGGGGTCCCTCGCGGTACGCGTGGGTGTGTTTGAGGTTTCTCGCAGTACGCGAGAGACAAAAGACATTGCCGGCTTAAATGCCACTCCCTCGCGGTACGCGAGGAGTGGCTGCCTATTCTTCGTGGTACGCGGGGCACCCCTTGAAGTGCCTTTCTTCCTTGTTTTCCATGGTATCCCTCACCGCACACCGTCATTCACCACTACTAACCATCCACCACCATCAATCATCCACTACACCACCATTCTTCATCTACCATGGATCATCTACCATCCATTACCATTAAACCTTCCATCACCGCCATCTATACACCATCTATCACTTCCATCCATCATCATATCATTCACCAACCATCACGACCATGGGAAATTGAAACTGTTCATGACCGATGACCGACTTTGCTATGGCATTCATGTCTATGTGTTTTCCACCCATCGAGTATGTTTCTCTGCTATCTATCTTGAGTTCAATTGTCAGCGACTCTTTTATTTTAATTTGAGTCAGTTTAATGATGCGGGTTTGTGTGAGGTTTATTTTGCTGGTTTTATCATTCCGCCCGTACTCAATCTCCATTCGGGCGGGATTAATTATCTCTTATATCCAGTTGTAAAGGCAACCCGGCAGCGGATGTGCAACCGCGACCGAAATGCTATACGGTGCACACATGGAAGAACGAATCTGCACATTTGTTTGCATCTACATTCCCAGCTAAGTCGCTTCCTGTTTTGTTTTATTTTTGCATTTTTTATTTGTAGTTGTGTTTTCCTTCACATTGAGGACAATGTGTCTTTCAAGTGTGGGGATGTGAGTGTCTAGTTTGTCTTGTTTATAAAATATCAAAAAAAAATTAAAAATTTTGAAAAATGTCCTTGGAAATAATTGCATATACTTGGAAAATGATAGTACAACTAGATCTATTGGTGAGTTTAAATGATTAAATAATTGAAAACGCGTCTAATTAGTGATGTTTTGGTAGACCCAGCCAATTTGATAGCTTAAATATCCTGTTTGTGTTAAATAAGATTAATAATTGAATTAATTCTTGAAATCTTGTGGGTTATCATCTTAGAGTGTCGGTAATACTGAAACTGTCAACATAGGGTGATATGTACCACGTTAAGCTAAAATTTAGAGTTTTTTTTTTAAATTTCATGGCACACCACTATCTTTTTATGAGAATAAATCCGAGTTTCGGTGGCGCCCGCATCCATATTACATAATTCTTGAGCTTATTTAGTGCAAAGCACACATCTTTGTTCCTTTGTTTTAGTGCGTTTTTAGTTAGTTTTATCTTTGTTTTGAGTCGTTTTAATGTACAATTGAGTCTATTGTACGTTACAGGAGCTCGTAAATATTACAAGTGAATACGTGAAGAAACCGAGCAAGAGAATGAAGCCGGAAGAAAAAAAGTCAAAAAGTTGAAGTTTCATGTCCTCGCGGTACGCGAGGGAAGCCAGATACGCTCGCGACTATTTTGTTCCTCGCGGTACGCGAGGAACCCTAACCATTTCTTTCGCGGTACGCGAGAGAGCGAAATTTCGCAAAACCCTAATTTTCCAAATTAAATAGATTTTGAATCTCATTATGAGGGGAGTTCGATTTTTATCCGTCTAGAGAGAGACCAGAGGCGATTTTGAGGTTGGAGAAGCCAATTGAAGGCTAAAGCTTGAATCTTTGGATCCCGAGTTTGTAGTTTTACGTATTCGGTTTACAAGATTGGATTTTTATCTTTGATTTGGATGTTTGAAACCATGAATCTTGTTTATTACTTATTTTTTGGTTGTTTGAGCATGATTCTAGGCTAAATCTTTGATATTGCCTAGGTCAATTGATGAATACTTGTTAAAGTTTTGATTTTTATCGGTTTTTGGATTTAATTAATGGGTTTATGATTTTGTAAAAGATCTTGAGTTGATAATTGTGATGTTATTGCATGTTTAGATATGGTCTTGTGTTTGATTTCAATTCCTTGTGTTGATTGTGGTTGTCTGCCAGTTTGATCTTCGTATCTTGGTCATAGATCTTAGGGTTTGTGATTAGGGTGGTTTGCTAGACGTAGTAGCCATAGGAGTTGTCTTTGATTGCTGACAGGGCCGGTCCTGAGAATTTAAGTGCCTCGGCCGAGCCGGAAAAAAAAGGCCCCTACGAACAAAATATATAAACTACATTTTTTTAAACGACGATTAACGTTATAACAATAAACATAGAAAAAATATAGTATGTAATAAACAAAAACAATAAAAAATCTATTATAAGTTTAAAGAGGGCCCAACCAATAAACATATAATTTTTTTTAAATGACTCAATGGTCATGGAATAAACAAAAGGGCCCAACCATTATAAAAGAGGGTCCAACCAGTATAAAAAGGGCCCAATAATTAGGTGAGTTTTCACAGCCCCGCTTTACCTACTTTTCAATTTGAGGGAGATACATGCTAAAACTATTTTTTAGTCGTATGACATTACTTTTTTATTTCACTTTAATATATAAGTGGGTGCATTTCCCGCACGTAAAGTTCTCTCATAATCGAACCGTTAATTATTTACACAAGCGAGGTAATTATGAATAGTACTATCGGGTTTAACAACCCCCACCCGGGTTAGTCGCACTAACTTTGACTGGAGGTCTAACGGGTGAATCATTGACCTAATCCGTGCGTGTTGGGCACGTAAGAGGCAAAATGCTAGTTTCTGCATCCTTCGTTGAGCTTCGGTTACGGTGAATGCTTATATTATTATTGTATATTGTTTGATCAACAATCAAATCATTAGTAGAAATACGAACTGTTACACTGTTACATTTCTTCTACTGTTACTTCAAACCTGTGAACTCACCAACCTTGTGTTGACACTTTTAAGCATGTTTATCTCGGGTCGCTAAGCATTTGCACAAGGACTAGGATTTGCATATCTGGAGTCTCATTGCATGTTTTTCATTAGAAGCTTAGGTTTGTGGGAACCTAAAGGCATTATGCTTCTGTATTTTAATACATTACTTTTGCTTCGGCATTTTCTTAAACTCTGTAAAACTTATGTATTTTGTATGATGTTTAAACGGAATATCTTTTCTAAAACCATTTAGTGGTCGTTCGAAATGACCAGGACCGATGATCCTTGACAGTCACGACCCGCGGGTAAATCGTTGTGGATTTCAGGGTGTGACAATCGCGTCGTGCTAAACCGTTGAACACATTAAAACGTAGATAAACTGATGTCGTCCAGACTGTCTATATAAAACTAACAAAACCTAATCTAGACTCTTAAGTAATAATAGGAATACCTATGAACTAAACCGCACTGACAGGCAAGTGTACCTATTGAGTGTTGCACAGCTTAACGGTAAACCGAGTTTTCGAACCCTAGAGACACTATGATAACAAAACTAGACTCTGAATCGGACTAAAAATTGTATTGGTTTGGGGGGGGTTTACTACATTAAAGATTACTGAATACATTAAAATGTAGATAAACTGATGTCGTCCAGACGGTCTATATAAAAACTAACAAAACCTAACCTAGACTCTTAAGTAATAATAGGAATACCTATGAACTAAACCGCACTGATAGGCAAGTGTACCTATCGAGTGTAGCATGGCTTAACGGTAAACCGAGTTATCGAACCCTAGAGACACTATGATAACAAAACTAGACTCTGAATCGGACTAAAGATTGTATGGGTTTGGGGGGTTTACTACACTAAAGATTAACTAAGAATGCAATAAACTAAGGTCAACTCAACTAACCAGACAAAGAACAAAGGTAATATCATATCACCTAGGTCGGAATCCAACTTGCAAAGCACAACTTCTATTGGTTATGGAAACTATAATGGATCTGGGTTTCTAAAGAATCAACTCTAGACAACCTAGTGGATCCCTAATCACTCTCAGGGTGTCACCAACTAAGGAACCTAAAGATGTACTAACTCACCATATTGTTGGATCACTTCTCAGGTATTTCCAACTATGATAAAGTACCTTAATAGACAGATTACCTCTCAGTCTCTCCATCCACCAATACACTCAAAGAATGCACGGGGTAATCTCAAGATAACAACTATGACACGAATAGCAACAATCACTAGACACCTAATATCGGCTTCCTCTCAGACAGGTGACACTCGGATTCCTAATGACGAAGACCAAACGACTAATTCTCACCTCTCGGGTATTGAACTAGGATACTCATTTAATTCTAATCAGCAATCAAGGCCGGCCCTAGGGTAGGCCTGTCACACCCCAACCGACGGCGGATTATACGTCGGGGCGGACGCGGTTGTTCAATAGCACAAGGTTGACTATTAAAGTTTCAATATTTCATTAATAATAGATTCAAAGGTTCAATACAAGGAAATAACAAGTATACAACATTTATTTAATAAGTAGTCTAGGTCCAAAGCGTCCTATGTGATCACAAACAAGTCTCATGATGTAGAACCTGAAACATGTGAAAGAATCTGTCAACTACAAAATAGTTGGTGAGATACAAAGGTTTTGACACAGTTTAACAAGTATTTGAGAAGAATTACAATTCACTATGATATATGCATTCTATAATGTAAGTATGAGAAAACAAGTATCTTAAACATTGTGCACATTCAATCCTCAACCAAGTTTAGGCATAACCCGCAGGTTACCCTTATAAGTCTCAAGTTTAAAAGTTTGGTTTAGTAACAAACACCAAGGGCTCCCCCCGAAGGGTCAATCAATCAAGGTGGATTGGTCAAATACAATAGATCTATCATTGTTACCATAGGCTTGATCAAAGTTAATGAATATGCTAGTTTTAAGTTTAATCTAAGCATACAAGTCTCAAGTTTAACATAAGAATAAGCATCTAGTCATAGTTTGTACAAGAATTGTATAAGTTTGAAGTTTGAACATGTTTCACCCCAAAAGAATGTAAATGAAAAAGGGGCTAAGTATACTCACTTGGATCGATGAAGAGTATCCGACCCTGATAAGTATTTGCAAGACTTGGAAGGAGAATATCCTCACAATAAGCCTAAGAATATAAGTCTAAAGTTTTAAGCAAAAAGTCTAAGACAAAGGATATAGGATTTCAAGATTTGACTAGGGTTCCAACTGGGGGACGGGAATGATTGTGTTTATAAAGTTTAAGTCAAGTTTTAATAAGGTTTTGAACGAGTCATACTAGACTTAAATTTCAAAGTTTAATAGTTTAAAATAATTATTGTTTAAAATAATTATTTAAGATAAGGATTAAAATAAATAATAATTATTCCAAAAGTAAAATAATTATTAGATACAAAGTATTTAAAGGCTAAATAGTGATTAATGATAAATAATAATTATTTCAGAATAAATAATTATTAAGGATAAATACTTATCTTATAAGGATAAATATTCTGTTTAATCATTTAAAGTATTTAGATGTTAAACATTTATTTCACAATAAATCTTGTAAATAAATGATGTTTAAAATGTGCTAAGTTTAAACAATATGAAATTGTAAGCATAAATAATTACGTTTAAATATAATTTCTTACAAGGTTCACATTTTGATTATAAGTTTATAAATATATTTTTAAAGTCTAAAAGAAACCATAAGTTTAAAATAGGGTTCTATTGACTTATAAGTTTATAAGTGTTTAAAGTTTTCTTTTAGCTTTTATAAAGTTTATAGGTTTTAAACTATTTAAAATCTAAATAAAGTATAAATATCTTCCTTGTTTTTAACCAAATAAATAAATGTGTTTAAATAAACAAGCTATATTCATTTATTTTAGAAATAATAATTTTTCCGATTTATAAAATCTTCTCCGTCGGAGAGATGGATTTTATAAAGTTTAAAAGTATTTTGTAATTTTTAAGAATTTAAAACTATTTTTAAAGAATTTAACATTATTGGTTTTAACCAATTTTAATTAAATAAAATAGTTCTGGAATGCAAAAGTGTAAATAAAATTCATTTTTATGTTTATAAAAGTTTAACAGAATTTATAAAAATTATGAAAGTTTAAAAACTGTTTTTAAAGAGGTTAAAACAATTAAAAATGAGCAAAACCGGTTCCCCGGATTCGAACTCGGGTCTGGGACCGGGTCGAAATCACACACACTGTCTTAACCATCCCAACCACTGCCTTATTAGCTTAAAATATGAAAAGGAAATTTCTTAAACAGAACTCCAAACCAACCCCAAATCCCCGTATGAACCCTAGATCAAGAGTTCGTAAATGCACATCGATTAGCCCTTTGTTCATCAAATTAAACATAGGGCTTCTGATCTATGCAAGATTTAGAGTTGATTGGCCATCGATTTTACCTGAAACGATGTCGAATTGAGTGGGAACGGGCTGTGGTGGCTCGTCGGCTGTCGCGAGCTTTCAAACGGCAATGCAGGTGACGAACGACTGAATTGAAGGTTTAGGTAGTTTCGGTGTGGTGATGTTGAGCTATGGCAACGGGTATTTATAGGAAATTTGAGCAGTAAATGTGCGAACGGGTTGCGGGTGGTGGTTGGGCCGACGGCTTCTTGCTCGAGCCTCACGCGACCATTAAAGTCGACATTGGTTATCGGGATGCATTGCGTTTCGGTCGCATGCGCGAGCCGATGCTCTAGGTTCAGTGAACCTGGCCGGAAATGCGTTTTCGAATGAAAAGGGGTGGAAAAACGGACAATGCGGGACTCGAACCCATGATCAATTTTGAATTCTGGAAGTTTAAGTTTATGGCAGAACAGGCCCTTGGAGTTTAACTGTTGTAACATTTCGTGTTAACAGTTAACTCTTTAGTTTAAAACAAGTTTCCGCTTTTGACAGTTTTGGTCCTTCGACCAAATCCGTTTTATTATATAAAAATAAACAGGTTTTATAAGTTTGTTTTTCCATGATTTTATAAATCCTATAAACGATTTATAAGGTTTATTTATAAGTTTAAGAAAATAGGTTTATATTATTTATATAATTATAAACTTATAAAAGTTTCATCATATATATATATATACATAGATATATTTATATATATATATATACATATATATATTTCAAGTACTAATTGTAGTAATTAAATTAATATTTATGGTTTAAAGGAAATTGTTTTAACACGAAATCGAGTTTTTTATTTAGTAACACGAGCAAAAGATAGGTCGGAAAATACTGGATATTACAAGGCCGAGCCGGGCCGCCGGCCTGGGCTCGTTTTTTTCGGGGCCTAAAATTTTTACGGGGCCTGTATATATATATGTTTTTTATAAAATTTTAAATACCGGTTTTAGGTGAAGTGATATGAAAAGCAATACGAGAATCCTAGCAAAGTCAGGACAATCGACCCATCCGAGCCCTAGAAATATTAAGGCTATAAGGTCTATTAAAGGTAAATGTGGTTTATGTAACCACATTCATCCAAACGACTCAATGTTGAAAGGTTACATCGACGTTTTTAAAAGGTTTGACCAAAGTTGACCAAGGTTTGACTAAGTTTGAATAAGTTTGACCAATGTTGACCAAGGTTAACCAAGTGTGACACGACGACCCGTTGGTGACATACGGTGAAAACATGTACAAGTAACACATAAGTAACACCTTGTGACATAACACACATGTTCAAGTAATTGTATAAGTAATTGTCATATCATAAATAACATGGTTTGCATATGTTTATGTCATAAGTAGTAACACATTCTCAAATAATTGCATAAGTCCATGACATATAACTACACATGTCTAAGTCACAAAGTCTAGTAAGTACACATAGCATTTATAGATCCTTATAACATATTCCATAACATGTCAACAAAAAAATCCACTTAACCTTATGCTATCGTACTAGTCATCCAATAATATCATTTCAAATACATGTGAACAAGTAAAGTAACATGATATTTTGTTTCCTAGTTCATGCAACAACAAAGTTTCCCTTTTTGGAAAACTAGGGTTTTAATACCCTTTATGTAACATAGCCCAAACAACAAACCATACATGAAATAATCCTAGTACAATGCTACTAACATGGTTTTATATATACACATTCCATTTAAAGCAACAATGAAGTTTCCAAACCAATAAAGTTTCCTCTATTAGTAAGGTCTTCCAAAACGTGTCATAACAAAGCTCTAAATCATATATTATTACATAAATCATCTAAACATATGATAATAACACCATTTAACCTATTTTGGACATTTATAGCATACAAACACAAAATATGTTCCAATAAAGTTTCCTTTTTAGGAAAGTTGTCAAACGACATCCTACACATGTGTAACTTCAAATAACCTCAAATATCATTTCAATAGATGTTATAAAAGCATTGTAGCATGTTATTATTCATCATAGCTCAATAACTCAAAATACAAAACAATAAAGTTTCTATTTATAGAAATAACACATGTATCATTCAATCCATCAAACATACCATATGCATATTTTTATAAAATCATAACCAACAAAGTTTCCTTAAATAGAAACAAACATATAACATACTAAACAAATCATTTCTACACACCATATGTGTAACATCCCAATTTTCAATAAAATACGAATGTAGGGACTAAGTGTCATTTAATGAAACCCTAGGGGGTTAAGATGACATTATGTTAAAGTATAAGGGGTTAAAAATGCATTTAACTCAAAGTTCAGGGACTGAAAATGAAAATTTGAAGTTTTAAACCTGTGACGAACCGTCACGGGAGATAACGGTCCGTTACGGAGAGTGACGGACCGTCACACGACATAACGGTCTGTTACGACTTAACCACGACAATGAGTGAGAAAACGACACGTATCACCTGACTAAGGGACACGTGGAAACCCTATGACAGACCGTCACGAAGGGTAACGGTCTGTCACATCCAGAAGCTAACGCGTGGCAGGTGACTCATACTCGTGACGGACCGTCACGGGAAATAACGGTCCATTACGGACACCACAAGAAATTGGGTGACAGACTGTCACCAATGGTAACAGTCCGTTACGGGGCTGAGAATTTCCCTATAAATAGATGATTAAGGCCAGCCATTTTAGAACATCTCAAACACCAACACACCTCACAAAACACACACTTAACCTAGTGAAGCATACCCCGAGTCCCGGTTCGCGTAGGAAAGTCCGGTTTCAAGCTTTTCGAGCACAATACGCAGGGGATAGTTCTGAGGTAAGGTTCTGACTAAGTTCCTAATGACTTGGTTATTTCCATTAAGCTAGGAATTTATGATTAAGTAGAGTTATAATGACTTAGGACCTGATCCAAAGTCGTTGTGCTGCTCATATTAGCACGTAAAGGTTATTTAAACAAGCATGAAGTTAGAGGTGAGTTCTATGATGCCCCTTTTAAACATTTTTTAAATGTTTTGGGCATGATACACGCGTTAGGAATGTTTTTAGATACTGTATGCCACTGATTTAAATCTTTGAGCCAGTATCCATCATGTTGCAAGGAATGTTTTATGTTGTAAAATGAAAGGTAACCTTTCGACCGATATGTAGTTATCTGACAAACGAAATGTTCTGTCTAAGGAAAGAATGGTGTATAAATCTCTCTTGGACCCGTCATTCTTTCCTGGGAAGATATCTGTTGGAGGTACTACTCTGGGAAGATAACCACCTTGTTTTGAAATGAATAAATGTTAAAAGTTTTAAGACTTGTCTTGGTTTACCAAGATGAGTGATGATGAAAGGATGTCATTAGTAGTGATTGCATTGACATGAAATGATTTCACTAATTTTGGTCTGTAAACGAATGTTTTGCCATGTATGGCCAAATCCCACATAATATCTTACAACTTATGGAATGGAACACGGACCGTTACATTCCTTTGTGGTATGTAACGGGGGAATGGCCTTTATATAAAGGGAATGGTAAGTGGTGACGACCACTTGAGAGGTTTACGAATCTCGATAAGATATAAGTTGTACAAGATTAATGTTATGTTTGGATAAAGCTGACATGAAACGGAAAGATGATATGACAAAGATATTTTGATAAAACCTAGAACTCACCAGCGTAAAGCTAACCCGTGTTTAAGCATGTGTATCAGGTAAAGATATAGCTTCTAGCAGTAAAGGCAGGGGGCTAGAATAAAGACATCTGGCAGGCTATCTGGCATATTTGGCAACTGGCATTAGAATAGTTATGTTGTACTTTTCTTATAATGTACTAAAACAAGTTTATAAATAAAAGAAATTTTAAAAGTCTTCCGCTGTGTATGTTTCTCTGATTTCTATATGTTAATGAGTAAATCCGACAAGTGGCCGACATCTTGGGTGATCCGGGATGTGGGTGTCACAATATGCATCAATATGTGTCAACAACTCTTTATTATGAAAAATCATGGATTAAAGTACTTGTATCATCAAAACTCATTTGGATGAGTGTGGTACCTCGTAGGTCCGAAAATAATAATAAAACTATGATGAAATGCTTACAAATTCGAGTATGATGATAGATGGAGTGTTGTAATAGCTTGAATCACTTGGAAACACCTTAGAGAGCTTGAAAGAGATGAAGCAAGCTTGAAATGGTGGTGGCTAGAGGATGGTGGTGGCGGCTGAGTTTATAGAGGAAGAGGGGATTTTAGGTTTAGGGTTCTTGTGTAAAAATGGATTAAGGGAAGTAAGGGTGGGTTTTAGTGAATGGGTGTAACATCCTTGAAATTTGCCTGTAATAGTTTTAGTACAATAAACAATGTTACATTTTCAAATTTAGTGGAATACCTTGCGTTGTCCATACAAACATTTAAGCCAAGATTTCATCTAAATTTGTAGTGTTTATGCATACAATTCAAATGGATTCAAGTTAAGGATTTAACACCTTTACAATTCTACATATACATATATAAGTATATATATCAGGAGAGTTGGTTTCATAATATACTTATCTTGAAAGCCTCATTCAATCCTTTATAAAATATATAGGATTTTATGTTCTAAAATTTATGCAAACACCCCATATTTGGGAATATATATATATATATATATATATATATATGTACTAACTATTTGGGATTTAAACTTTTGGTCTTGAACACCTTTAACCATTTGAACCCTTCCCACCCTTGGAATGAGTAATTTTGACCCCATTCAAAGCTTATGAACTATTTTGACTTTTAAAAGTCAAATAGTCCCAAATCTTTACAATAAAAAAAGAAGTCGATCAAACCCGATAGCCCTTGATCCTTTGAACTCCTATCTTGAACCTCATCACCGATTATGAACCCTCAAACCCTTGAAGTTTGACCCATTTACAAACTTTGACCCCATTTGACCTCCGAAAGTCAAACAGGCCAAGCGCTTGCAAATTCGTGAGGAATTTCGATCGAGCCGACTGTTCTGGACCTGCATTGGATCCTAGATCGAACGTCGACCCCATCCTGGCCCAATTAGCATTTCAATTCAACCAAAACGCGTGGTTTAATTCAAATTCAAAGCAAGTTTGACTCGGCAGAGTCAAACCCAACTAAAACAGGAAAGAATCCGCGAATTGAGACGCGTTGATGACAGCTAATCATGCGTAGACTGATCACGCATGAATCCATACCATAAACGAGACCCAATTCACCCCAAATTGATCTAATTGACGCGTAAATCATTCAACAGCTGTCAACCTTCAAGCATATAGTCGAATCATGCCTTTAACATGTAATTGATCAAATTGATTCACCCCTCACCTTCGCAAGCATCTCTACAAACTCTCCTGACCCTCAGTTGATCCCCATTACACCGCTGGATTTCGAACAAGCCTCAAGAACAACCTCTATGTGTTCTCTAGCTGTCGGAACTCAAGACTCGACTATTCCAAGTTTGGTTTGCGTCCTTAGATTCGTATTCTCGCATCAAACAAAAGCCCTATGTCAATTTACTAAGACAGAGAACATCGATCACAATCCCCATTCAATTTGGAAATCATTTCATACGGATTCAAATGGGGATGAAGTTTGATTCATGTTTTCTATTTACATAATTGGATTCCTAATCAACCAGCGAAACCACTTGGTCCGTCTGGTAAGTCATTGCACCAACGAACCAAGTGGCGTGGGTTCGAAACCCACAACCCACATATCCGGCTTGTTTTTTCGCGTTTCCTTGGAACCCAGTCCGGCCCCTTTTCGTTTAGATGTTAAATAAATTCGAAATGGTTCTGTAACAAGGATACGCCTCTGGTCCAACGGTTAACGCATGATATTTGCACCGGGCAGACCCGGGTTCGATTCTGGGCAAGCCCATTTATTTTTAAAACTCGTTTTTAAGACCATTTTTATTGTATAAATTTTCTTTCATGAAACCTAATACCTTTTAGAATTGATTTATACTTTAATAAACAGGTTTTCGATAAGAACTACTATTTTTACAATTTAAGTAATTTGGAAGCCACATTTACAATATAAATAGAATGCCTCCCCGTCGTGCCAACAACAACAACTTGTGACCCAACTTACCCAGGCCAACAACAACAACAACAACTTGTGACCCAACTTACAATTTAAGTACTTTGATCCAAGAAAATCTTATAAATTCTTACATCTCTCCTTATGTTGCTTTAAATCTATAGAATGCATCCCCGTCGTGCCAACAACAACAACAATAATAATAATAACAATGGTCTTGCTGCTCTTCTCACACAACTTGTGACCCAACTTACCTAGGCCACCTACTACTCAAGACAACCAGGGAAACAGAGTCAACCAACAAGTGGTGAATCAAGCGGTCCCGGCCATTGCTAATGGGCATGCTTGCTTTGAATGTGGCAACCCAATCCACTTCCGTAACCAGAGCCCAAGGCTTGTCAATGCTAAAGGCGGAGCTCGTGGGCGTGCTTTCAACATAAACACCAACGAAACTCAAGTCAATACCGAGACAGTGAATGATATCATTTGAAGCAAGTGCCAAATGGAGTCAAATAGAGATTTAATCTAGAATAAATTACACATTGTAATCATTTACGTATCTTGTCGTTATTTGAACTATTTACACCAACCACGGTTTGTCACCATTATTAAAAAGAAATTGAGCCTGCTAGCCAACTTCGAGAAGATGAATCATTTCGCATGAGCATTAACCATTCATACAAGCACCGGCGATTTAAAACTCGACTACCCACATTGTATATGAACGCCGAGCAACACGTTTGTCCTCAACACTCGACCACCTACGAAATCCGATAGTTTACGTTACTCATGAGATTCAATAACTTACATATGAGCATTCACATGATAGGTTTACCACATGATACAAAATACTAGATTTATCACATGACACGTGAAACTTATTTGTTTACAATATACGTGACACTAGATCATACATGAAACTTGAGTGTTTACATTATGCACGAAACTAAAATTGTTTACAATTGTTGCATTTGAGTTGATCCAGTTTGCTACATTTAAGTTGTGGACCTAGTTAATCAAAGAAGGAACTTATTATGTATTTGAAATTTCATGTACTTTGTCGGATTTTTGTTTGAGTTATGAATTGAAATATGATGAGTTAATATATTACAACATTAGTCAACCATGTGCTCATGAACAGTCTCCATGTCCCGCCCCGACGTTTCCGCCATCGGTTGGGGTGTGACAATGGGTATTGGGCTTTTTCATCTTTTAAGGCCTTTTTAGCAAGGAATGGGCTACATTATAATTTATAAAATTAAAAGGTTGAAATATTTAGCCCATGATATAAAACAAGTTATTTTTATAAAATCCCATTTAGAATTGTTGGCACATATCGCGTTTACGCTAGAAAGCGTTGAAAATAGAAGTTTCTCTAAAAATTCCTAAAAAATTAATCTAAACACGAAATAATAAATCACAGTATTACATGTGATTTATACACACCAAATATATGTCTAAATATTATTTCTATAATTCACCAATGTTCATGTGACAGGACGCGTGTGTGATCCGATAATCCTCTAGATTACCGATGCATGAATTGAATGGATTTGCTATATGAAATATGTATTTAGTTACTTTATAATTTAGTATGGTGCACGTGCAATCATATGAAATCAAGTACTAGTCGGGTATGAATATTAACCTGAAATTGTCGGGTATCACACGATAACACGTGTGTTTGTGACAACGTTCAACGTTATTTTTTTCAAGGTTTAACGCCCCTGCAACGCAGGGTCTAAATACTAGTTATACCTATTTTGTAGTCGCTTCCCTTTATCCATATAAAAAGTAAAGTCAGGTCAAACCTAATATCATATACAAATCTATACTATATAATAAATAAAGGTTTTAGGAGAACACTTCTCACTCTCATACGCATCCTCATCCTTTTTTTCCCGTATCTCTCCTATTAATTATACACATAATTTTTTGTTTTCCGCTTCTCTCTCCTATTAAATAATAATGATTTCTATAATTCTTTTTATAAAACATTTTTTATTTAAAAAAATAGGTTTGTTCATAAAACATTTTTAGAAATTGAATATTTCGTTCATTCTTTTTATAAAACTTTTTTAAAAAACAACTATATAACGTTTCTAAAATTTGTATTAAAAAGCTTTGTAATATGTCATAAATATGTAATATGTAAATTTTTATTACTAAATATATAACATTGCATTTATTTAACCCGTCTAATACACGAGGTTTCTAACCTAGGATACAATATATATACGTCATGATACCGACAATTAGTAGTAAAATAATAATATTCGTTTTCATTTCTAAATAATATATTCATTATCTTTTTCATTCCTTAACATGAGATACTCCCGTTACAAACGATCCGTTCTCAAACAAATTTATAACTAATAAAAAAAGAACACGTGGCAAGGAAGAGCATATAGATAAGGTTTCAATAATTTAATGATGGAGTAATAAAAATATGAGTTAACTACACGAGAGTATGTCTAAATTTTAGATTTGATTTCTAATAAATTTTAGATTTGATTTCTAATTTAAAAAAAATATACTGTTAGTTTCTAAATTATACATAAACGTAATATGTTTAGTCAATGGAGTGGATAATAATTATCTTTTCTGTTAATTTTTTTAAAAAAATAACCAAAATACACCTAGAGTAACAAACAAAAATAAATAAAAAATAGGTTTTAAAAAAAAGTGGTGGTGCCGTCAGAGAACTAGCGGTATAAATATAGGTTTTTTAATTTTATTTTTTTAATTTAGAGGTATTTTTGTAATTTTCAAAATATTAAATAGAAAAGTTAACTGTCATCCAATCAAAAAACTAAACATTTAACATTTATGCATAATCTAAAGACTTAGTGTAATTTTTTAAAATTAGAAATTAAATTTAAAATTTGGATATACTATGGGGACCATCCCTGTAAATCTGTAATTTTAACTCTGGTATAAAAGAATAGGGAACCTCTATTTCAACACCCCTTACAACAAAAAAATAAAAAAAAAATCAGATACACCCTTTTAAAAAGCTGTCTTCTTGACGTCAGATGAGACATGATGTGACATGCTCTTACTAACATTTTTTTATAAAAAATATTTAATATTTTATGCCCTTTTTACATTTTCGTCTTAAGATATATTTTATGAAATTAAAAATGTTTCCGTCATAAAAACATAAAATTTTGAGAGAATTTTTAATGTTTCCGTCATAACAAAAGACCGCAAAGATAACGAATCTTATGACCTTTTTATATTTTTAAGTTCTAAAAATAAATTTCACAATAAAAATTATATTTTATTCAAATAATTCAAATAATCTTGTGTCGTTTCAAATTATTGACGGAATCTTGTGTCGTTTCAAATTATTTACACGCATAACGATGAAACTAGACCGACGCATAAAACTAGTAAAGCCACTGCAATTATTATCAATGAATTCTACTATAACACGAGTTGTCTACTTATCAATGATTTTTTTTATAATTTATTTAATTTTATATAAATCTAATTTAAGTTAAAAAAGTAAATAAATAAAAATATAAAAGTAACTTTTTAATTTACATCATTTTACAAGTTAACTTTTTTTAAAATTTTTATTAATTGTACTAATAATATGATGTGATTTGATGTGATATGGGGGTGGTGTGAGAAAGGTTGATAGGGTGTATAAATAATAGCTCCAAAGAATAAAACGAGTATATCCATTGCTTGACGGCATATTCAATTATTCATTAGACACATCAGGTTATTTCGTAATTAAACTTACGTCTAAGGGCAAACACTTATCCAAAATCTTCTCTGTTTCACACCGTTTGATTCTCTTTCCCCAAATCAGCATCTCCGGTCAGAATCTCACTTATTTTTGCACAAATTTGTTAAAATCCACCATTAAATTCTTCTCTCTCCACTTTGAATCGATCAATTTCTTCCTCAATTTGGTTCGAATTTCGTTCGGTAGCTCAATCCAATCTTTCTAGGGTTTCCAGTCGCTCGTTATTGGAAATGTCGTGTATCCTCTCAAAATCCGTCTCTTAAACCATTGCAATTACGTCTCGGTATTTAATTGAAGCGATCGTGTTGATTGTTAGGGTTACGGTTTTGATTCTGTTCGAATTTTGGTTGCGAACCGTGACATGAAGATCGAGGATTTGGATGATTCATCGGATGTGAAAAGTAATCAACAAATTGTTGATTATAATTATAGCCGGCAGATTGTTACGGTGGATGCGAAGAGAGCGTTGGTTGGTGCTGGAGCTCGGATCCTGTTTTACCCTACGCTTTTGTATAACGTTTGCCGTAATAAGATTCAATCAGAGTTCAGATGGTGGGATGAAATCGATCAGGTTTATGCTGTTAATCACTGTATTCTGTGTTTGTTTTGTTGATTTTGTTTCCTTTTGAGTTTTGGAGCGAAAAAACTTAAGAAGATGTTGAAAAGTTATATTATTAATTCAGACTGATTTGTGTATCGAAAGTCTTATCGGTACACCAGCACCAATATGGTCCGTGTTACCTTCTTTTGCCAGTAAAACGGGCAGTATGATAGATACAATAATCTTTTTCGCCTATAACACGACCCGTGTTGATGTCTCGAGACTGATATGTATTATGTAGTGCTGTAAACAAACTGATTGTTCAGCCAACTGTTAGGTTGGAAGATCGTTTACGTTCGTTTGTTTATCAAATGAACGGACACGATCAAAGAAATTCCGTTCGATTAATTAAATGAATGAACACTAACGAAGGCCGCGTTTGTTCAATATTGTTCGTGAACGTTCGGTAATTTGTCCGTTAATGTTTGTTCGTTTGTTACAAGTTTTTAGTATTTTTCATTTAATAAATGAACAAACACGAACAAAGAAATTTTGTTCGATTAAATAAATGAACGAACATGAACGAAGGCCGCGTTCGTTCAATATTGTTCGTGAACGTTCGGTAATTTGTCCGTTAATGTTTGTTCGTTTGTTACAAGTTTTTAGTATTTTTAAAATTTTTTACCATCAAAAATAAATTATTATATGTTCTTTTATGTTTATTTGTATTCGCTTGTGTTCTTTTGTGTTCGTTTACAATGTTAAAAAATGAAAACGAATAAATTTATTTTCTTAAAAAACGAACACGAACACAAAATTCCGTTCGGTTATGTGTTCGTGAACCGTTCGTTTGTCCGATAAAAGCTTAACGAACGAACATGAACAACGTCTCATTCGGTTAAGCTCGGTTCGTTTACAACCCTAGTCTTGTCAGTACACCACCCCCACCTTACTGGTACACCAACATCAATACAGGCCGTATTACCTTCTTTCGCCTACAAAACGGGCCGTATGGGGTGTGTTTTTCACTCATACGGGCCGTATTATCTTTTTTCGCCTATTATACGGCCCGTATTGATGTCTCGAGAGTCGAGACTGATGTGACATGTTTGGAACGTTGTCGGCTTGATTAAGCATGATACGGCTTGTATTTGTCATTATGGCCCGTATGATGTGACATGCGTAGTGGTGTCTGATTAGGGGTGGTGTACCGATATCAGATCCCTTTGTGTATATGTTGTTGATAAGACTTCAACTCAGTTTGAGTAAGATCTTGCTTAGTCCAAAGAGCAGTTGGCCATCTGATTGATTGGATAAACTGTGAATGGTTAGAGTAAGGTCCTGATAAAGCCAAAGAGTGGTTGACCATTTTATAGCTGAGATAACTTGTGAATTTCATTAATTTTTTGTTTTGTTATGTTTGTTGGAGAGTTTAGACGTGTGATTTTTAAGCGATTATTGGAACTTGCTGAACAGTTTAATCTGGTGAACAGTTTAGCAATGTTACATGTCGTAATATGATTTTCTTATAGCAATTTTGTAATATGATTGTCCAAACTGATAATTTTGAACCTAGATAATCAGAAAACCAGAATTATAATCAGTTAACACAAACATTGAAAACTGATTAATTTGAATTTAAAAATCTGTAATCAATTAAACGCACATCCAATCTAAATGCTCTTGCAGTCTTGATGACAAGTCTCTTGCATTCTGAGTTTGGGCAAGGAGTATGTTTTTCTTGTTTTTCATGAATCCTGCAAATTAAACTGATAGTCTACTTGATATGTAAACCTTTTGTTTTAAACATGTTTGCTTTTCATACTTTTTTTAGTTTCTACTGTTGGGTGCTGTTCCATTTCCTAAGGATGTTCCTCGATTGAAGCAGCTTGGTGTTGGTGGTGTCATTACCCTCAACGAGCCTTATGAAACTTTGGTCCCCACTTCCTTATACCGCGTAAGTGCCTATCAATGTAATTCTGTCTTTTAACATTTCGAGCATGATGTTTTTGTTTAACCTGATTTCAGTTGAACTGGGTGTGTGAATGTGATTATCAACAGTCAAACATAAGGGTATTTATATCTTCTTAGGATGGTACAATGGTGGAGGAGCCGTATCTTCCATTTTTACGCTACAAAAACCTAAATAAAAAAATTGTTTGTATGCAAGTGCATACCCAACTTCATATGTATAGTTTGGCAGTTTGCTGACTTTCATTTGTCACACTGAAATTCACTGCAACATTTATTCAATTCACACTCAAGATTATCATAATAATAATGTTTCTGTAATCATCACTAATGCATTCTTAGTTATTGAAAAATATAAAAAATGGACAAAAAGTGTCATCCCAACATGACTCGGGCTGTTACGGCCTGCACATAAAAATGACCTGTTTCAGTCCGAAGTTCGAACCCGTTCTGACTTATTACCCAACCTGACCAATTTGCTACCTCTAGTCTTGCATTTATGCTTATGGGAACATGTTTTTAATGAATTCGTTTCTCGGATCTATCTCTTCTTAACAGATACATGGTAGGTGTTGAAATTGATAGTTTTTTATGCATCATTTCTTCTTTGTCTTCTTTTCCAGGCTCATGGCATAGATCATCTCGTTATTCCGACCAGAGATTACCTTTTTGCCCCTTCATTTGTTGACATTGGTCAAGCAGTTAATTTTATTCACAGTAAGTGAAGAATATTTATGTTGCTAGTATTTTTTTATAAAGCTGGCAAAATGGGTGCGTGGGGCAGGTTCATCCGAACACTTTGCCAAAAAATTAAATTTTCTATAAACAAATATCATCTAAAATATGATTTACAAAAATTATATTTTTTCAGTAATAGTCTATTTTTTTAAATAAAATGAGTTATAGGTTTCTAGGCTTTAAAACACATTTCCGGTGACTTTCAACTCATTTTCATGTTAGCCAGTTTTTTATTTTTTATTTTACGTCTTTGACACATTAGAAAGAAAACATACCCGAATCAACCCATTCATAAGGCAATGGGTTGACCCAGCACACTTTTATCCAAAAAAATTAAATTTTCAATGAACAAGTAGTGAGTTCAATATGATTTCAGTAATGATCTAATTTTTTGAGCAAAATGATTTAGAGTACTTATGTTTTGAAAATACTCTTTGGGTGACTTTCGACCCATTTCCTTGGTCTTTTTTTTACCCTTTTGAGTTTTGACCCATCAAAAACATATCCGAATTGACCCATTCATATGGCTATGGGTTGAATTGCCACCTCTATTTTTTTTTGTATTTTGTTTTGGATTTTTTTTTACGTTCTGGTGTGGATTACATATGTGGCTCGTCTTATTGTAGGGAATGCAACCAGCTGCAGGACCACATACGTTCACTGCAAAGCTGGTAGGGGAAGGAGTACAACAATTGTGCTTTGTTATTTGGTAACACATATTCTTATTTACATAAATGAACCTTTTACCGTAAGATTGCTGCAGCCTGCAGTGGTATGTAATTTAATTTAGAGTGGCAATTTAGACCTGTTTACTTACCAACCGGTCGATTCAGTTATGTTTTATCTCTAACCGGTCAGACCGGGAAAAAGAAAAATATTAGTTTGAAAGGAAAAAGGTTGAAACAAAAATATCGGTTTAGGATCGCTTATTTAGAGTTTTGAACAGCTTATCTGCTTATCCCAATATTAAAAAACATATAAGCACTTTTGAGTGTTTGGATAAAGAAAAGCACTTATGCTTATTTTATGGTGAAATAAGTTGTTTTGATTAGCAGTTTTGAGATTGGTTAGTTCAAACTGATTATCCTTGATGGATTCAAAATTACGAGTTTACCTGTTTGTGAAATAGTATGTATTTAATAAGCTGACTATCTGTATTTAAACAAGCAACTCCAGACACCCTAAATAAGTTTATTCAATTAGATTATCATTGGAACAATTTGATTTTTGTAATCATATCTGTGTCACTTAAGAGTTTATAAAAAAATTGGACATGTGTTTAGGGACAACCCTACCTAACCCAACCCAACCTAACCTGTATCAAGTTGCACGTTGTATCCTACCAGACCCACCAGACCCGTTGATTTATACAATTGATATATTCAAACTATTTCTGCTGAAATTTTGGAAGTTGTATTGAGTTGGTTTTAATGTTGTGCTAGGTGGAGTACAAACACATGACTCCTGCTTCTGCATTAGAATACGTGCGATCTAGACGGCCTAGAGTGCTCCTGGCTCCGTCCCAATGGAAGGTTAGCTCCCTATGTTGCATACTCTTTAAAAATGAAAGGAAAAGGGTAAAAAAACCGTCTTTGGTATCTTTCATAAGATTTCACCAGAATATAATTAATGATAACAAAATTTGTTATACGTTTGTTGCCGCAAAAATAATCCAACGTTTTCAAATACAATATTTAGGAGGGTTTTATACATTTAAATACACTTCGCTGTTTGACGTGCTCGACCCATTTTTTTCTTTTAAGTTGTATCATTTGACAAAAGATAAACAAAGTATCCATTTTGTAAGTTGATGGTCAGAATTAGGGGTATAAACGATCCGAGCCCGAGCTCGAGCTTGGCTTATTTGTTAATTATTTAATTTTAATCATATGCATAAATATTTATTTTTATATATATATTTATAATTTTATTTTATATATGTTACATAATTTATATTATTTGGTTATTTTTATCATAATTATATATTGATTATGTTAAATAAAAATTACTATATTTGTAAAAAGTAGGCTAGTGAGCCTAGTCAAGCTTGGTATATGAAGCTTGGGCTTGAAGTTGTTCGATTTGAGTTTTTAGCGAGCTGATCTTGAGTTGTTCGCGAGTGCCTCCGCTCATTTGCAACCCTAGTCAAAGTTGCTACTTGTTTTCAATATCTTTCCATTTAGTATTGCCCCTTGATTAATTCTGTTGCCTATGTTTGTACAGGCGGTTCAAGAATACAAACATTGGCGGTTAGCTTCAACCGCCGCACCTTCACCATCAGGTGATGCTGTACTAATCACAAAAGCCGATTTAGAAGGGTATAATAGTCCATCACAAGGAAAAGAAATAGCACTTGTTCAAAGAGTAACAAAAGCCAGACCAATGATAGCAAAACTGTCTTTGCCTTTTTGCATCTTTAAAAGCTTCGGGTGCAGGTACACCAATCAGTATGAAGTTAACCGAGGCACCCGCTTGTTAAACTAATTAACCGCAAGTCTAATGACAAGAAGGCGGTTTTGGTGCTCTTGGTATTTGCAAAAGAGGATTACGTCGTCATGCAATAATGTCGGTTTTGTATGTACGAGGTATGAAACAATATTTCTGTATATATATGTTCCTCTTTTTGTTGGTATAACATATTGCGATGTTATGGTGAGATTGTGTTTTACTATTTAGTTATGGTGTTTTGGAGTGATGCAATGATGTATGCAATTTACGGTTTTACCCAATGTTTGGGTCGGACCGGTAACTAGTCACCTAGCCGTTTTGACCTGCAAGCTATGGGCCGTCACAGGTTGAACCGGCTGGTCGGACTGGTTCTCTAAAATTTATCTCATGAGTTTCTTTATCAATAATGGACTAATGGTAGCTTAACTTTTGATGTTTTAAATAAAATTCTGATACACGAATCTTGATAGGAGAAAGTTTGGTACTTGTGTAAAGATAGATGCAAGGTCGTCCTTGAGATTTTGGGTGCCCTATGCGAGTAAAAAAAATGGGCTTCTAAAATATAAAGTTATATATAAAAAAATGTTTATTAATACGGTAATAATTGTTATGATAATAAACAAAATAAAATTATTGTAGCAAAATAATCTATGTTACATGGTTAACGAATCGAGATGCTCCCCTAGTATTCTTGGAAGCAATGTTGTTTATCAATTCTTTATAATTCACTCTAAGTAATCGTTCTTAATAGCTTTTATTGACCCTTATATAATATGTTATTGGGTTTTTATGTGTTTATTAATTTATTGAGCCTCGTCTAGAATATATAATTATTATTCACTAATAAGTTTATAAAATTTTTTAAATATGTTAATCGATTTTTTCCGGCCCTTTAAAATTTAGACCTTGAACGGTCATTCACCCCGCACCTGCTTAGAGGTGACATTGGATAGATACGTGATTCTTGTTCACGTATAGATACATATCCTTATTCATGGCTTTCATGACTATTTGTAAAATTGTTATGCCATTAGTATAAAGATATAAAACACTAAAAATGACATATATTTTTAATAAGACGATATAGAAGGTTTAACAGATGAATGTTTATTTGTTTGAATTTGACCCCTTTTTTTATTTTAGCTTATTTTTAAATTCTCTCTATTTGAGATTAACATAAGTACATAACCAAAGTTAACTCATGTATATAATAAATTGGTCAAAATCATCATTTCTTATATGGTCGACGACATCCTAGAAGACACCATAACACACCATAAAACTTTACGTAGTTGCCATCATTAAATGAAAATAAAAAAAAAGTTTTTTATTTTTATTTTTATTTTAAATGCATAAAACTTTATAAATTACTTTATGGGTTAATATTATAAAAACTAACATATTTCCTTATTTTTATATGAAAAAAATCACTCAAACTCAGTTTCTAAAATCCCTAAATATTGAAAAAAAAATCCCGAATATTCCTAAAACCTTAAAACCCAAAACGCACACACTTCATACGTATGGTACCAATCCTTAAAGCACAACTTTTGTCTTATTGGATGGCAAATTCGTAATTTTGTTAAAGTACTTCACATTCTTCGTTTGCTGTGAGTTAAGTTTTTTAATAATATATTTGTTTTTAAATTAATTTTATTTTTCTCTAACTCTTAAAACCCAAAACGCACATACTTCATGCGTATGGTACCAATCCTTAAAGCACAACTTTTGTCTTATTGGATGGCAAATTCGTAATTTTGTTAAAGTACTTCACATTCTTCGTTTGCTGTGAGTTAAGTTTTTTAATAATATTTTTGTTTTTAAATTAATTTTATTTTTCTCTTATAACTTTTAAAATATGATGTTTAACAAAATTTTGAGTGTACCGTTGAGGCGCGTCTATTTTTATATATATTTTGACATAAATTTCATTCAAAACGGATCTTCCGTTATAATGTACAAATCGTCGTAGCATGAACGTACAAGTCGTTTAAGTTTTGGAATTTGCCGTCTCCACGTGCTTTTTTTTATCAGTCTTTCGACTTTATTTTTCTTTTGCGGGGTGAATACCAGTGTACAGGTCATAAGGACCGAGTCTTAAAAGTTTTAACACTACCGATTTCGATCGAACAACATCGGTACCGTTATCGATATTATAGGTAACGGTATTTTTTTTATCTTCAATTGATGTTAAACATGTTTCGATATACTTTTAGGTATGTAACAACTTCATTTTTTAGGTTTTCTCTTTCGTTTGCTATAGCGGATGTCGGTTTCCTACGATTACCGTAACATTACTTATAACATAAAAGACATAGAGCAAAGCATTAAAGCTTATCAATGGTCGCGCGGAACACACAGATTTATGACGGTTTCGTTTTTTATATAAAGTTTCGAATGTTATCAAGAACATCCAGGTTTTATTTTTCTTACCTTCAACACAAGGTCTCGCGACAATATTTCAATGTTATTTTTTTTATAGTCTTGCGCCCCGTCACAACACGGGGTCTTAGTACTAGTTGTATATTAAATCCGTAAACTTGTATGGATCGCATATGCTTGTAAAATAAATATTTAAAATATTTACCTGTTATTAAAGTAATCAAAATTTAGAGAAATAGCATTTAACTTTTTCTGAAAAAACTTTATATACCATCTTATTTTAAAAAATGAAGGGTAATTAAGTCATTATTTTAAATATTTTTTCTTTCATAATCACGTGAATTTTAGATAAGTTTAGAGACTTTAATGTAATTGGGTTAATGGAACTTTTTTTACATGTTTAGGGACTATATTGTACGAAACTTGAGTTGCGAGACTTTTTCGTGAAAAGTAAAAAAACCATGTTGGTTTTATATGGTACTAACCCTTAATTTATTTATAAAATAAATTATATTATAATATACAATATTAGATTTTAAAAATAATTTTTTATAACGACATTCTAAAATACATAACCTAAAAATAAATGTTCACATATCAACAAAACTGAAGCCAAGTGTGTTAGACCCGAAACAAAAATATCTAATTACAACAAATATCTTACTTCTACACCATTTTACAAAACATATGAAACGTTAAGAACTTTTTGAAGATTATAAACATGTAGAATATCATTACATTATTTATTAGTGAGAAGAAATCTTGTTTGCTAAACAATTTATTATACTTTATTCATTCACTTAAGAAAGCATGAGAAAATCGATTCTAACAAAATTTTCTCTTGCAAATTTAATGTATGTATGTGCTTATAAATACAAACATTTTCTTTTATAATTATAAATGAATAAATTGTTATAATTTTATATGTATTCTTACGTTTAGAGCATTTTTAATGTGGTTCGTTAGCCCCACATATGTAGAAGAGACAAGGAGGAGACATGACAAACAGTTGTAGTTGTGGGAGAGAGGGTTTGCCAAGCCCGTCAGGTTGGCCGGTCGATGGGAGGGTGTGACCATTTCTCTAGGAAAGGGAGGAGAGAGAAAGAGCCGTCGGTCCATAGAGAAGGGGGAAGAAATTTATATTATTTGTGGGGCATTTTCTTGTAGCGTTACGTTGGAGGAGAGAGGGAAGGTGTTGCTCTTATAAGACCAAGTGTAGTGGCTTGGCAACACTTGCCACCTCACCAGCAAGGGGCGTCAAACACAGTTACGAAGGGGCGTTAAGGGGGCTCTATGGGCAGGGCATCGTGGGTTTAACGGGCATGAGAGGCGTGAGGTTGAGTTGGCCCAATTAGCCGTCGAGGATGGGGGCGTTGCCTGCCTACACATGGTCTAAGTGTAGTCATCCGACACACATTTATGATCTAATAAACTTTACATATATATATATATATATATATATATTATATTTTATAAGCATCTAGAAACATATGAGCACAAGTGTACAACTATATATTATTATAGTATCTATGGGGAAGGTTCAATGAGGAACCTCAAAGAAAGAGAGAACTGGAGGACAATTCTCAACCACACATTTTAAACAAGGAAAAAATAAGCTAAATGCTAAAAACTAAATACTAAAATCTAAACCCCTACCCTCCAAAAACCTAAACCTCCACACCCACCCCCCGCCCTCCTAAAAACCTAAACCCCCTACCCACATCCAAAAACCTAAACCCCCCTCCCCCTCCCAAAAAAAAACCTAAACCCCCTCCCCCCCCAAAAAAAAAAACCTAAACCCCACACCCACCCCCAAAAACCTAACCCCTCACCCCCATCTTCAAAAACCTAACATAAAATCTAAACAAAAAAACTTAACCCTAAAAGCTAAACCGACTATTTTTTGAGTTTTTTTTTTATGAAACGAGGCAAATGAGAGAAACATTTTGGGTTTTTTTAGTTTTTTGTTTTATTATATATATATATATATATATTTGAGGGGTTTTTTTTACCTTACAAAAAATGTTTGGTTAAGAATGATTCCACTGTTCTCTCTTTTTTTCTTGATTCCCTTTTAAACCTTCCTCTAGTATCTATTAACTTTGAAAATATTTGAACATGTTACCTGCCAAACTAGTATGTTTTAGAGAAAATCTTAAATACTTCTAACTTATAGTATATACTTAATGACAAAAGTTTTATCTCTATAACCAAAAAATAAAACGAAAAAAATTCATTATTAACTTTATATTCAAAAAAATTATAAAAATACCTTGAAATACACAAACATGATCTACTTTTACACTTTTAAAACTTCAGAATAAAAAATATTCGCATACTCGAGAAAATATTAAAAAAACTAAAAATAATATGATTTCATACTCTTAAAGAAAACACGGTCGTACAAATATATATATGAAAAATATTGCAAATTGCGGATTGTAAGAACTCACACACTAACAAATCAATTTGTTCAGAGAATTTGAGATAACACATCGTATTGCATCATCCGCATTTGTTCGATACAACCGACCCTTTACATACCCTAAGCAGCGATTACAATTGAACCGTCACAACGCTTGACCTAAGTCCGTAACCCTTGACATATTTATACCTATATACAGACTCAATCCTTCTACTTTAGGACTTTATAAATTTGACCCAATAGTTATAAATAATAATAATAATAATAATAATAATAATAATAATAATAATGTTTGTTTCTTTGATGCTAAATTTAATGCCAACAAAAAACATATATATTTATGGGAAATTTTAGAGATATCGTCTACTTTTTGAACTACACCTGCCATAACCGTCATGTATAGGGCTAAATGTGACGTTTATGGAACCAAATATCATGTTTAGGGCACTTCGTCACCCTTATCCACTAGACTTTGGAATAAGCGCGCCAGAGAATGTCGGGATATGTTGGTGGGTTTTTTTTTAGGGTTGAGTTGGGTTTTAAGTTTGTGGTGGTGTATATGTCACATATAGGACAATCAGTCACCCCTTACTTATTTTTTTTTTAATTTAGTTTTTTGTTTTTATCACGTTAAGAGTTTGTAAAAATCGGTATTTATAGTTTTTAAAATCCGGTCACCTCGATTATCGTTTTGAGATGTAAAAGTGAATAACGACTTATTTTTTTTTTAATTTAGTTTTTCGTTTTTATCACATTAAGAGTTTGTAAAAATATGTAGTTATAGTTTTTAAAATCCGGTCACCTCGATTATCGGTTTGAGATATAAAAAGTGAATAATGACTTATCTTTTGGTTTTTAGTTTTTATCACGTTAAGAGTTTGTAAAAATCGGTAGTCATAGTTTTTAAAATCCGGTCACGTCTTTTTTATTATAAAACTAGTTTTTGTTTTGATTTTCGGTTTTAAATGTAAAACTAGGAGTTTTTTTCGCGTGTTAAACTACTCGTAAATAAAATCACATATATAAACATCATATACAACCATTACAAACAACCAAACAAAACCATATACATCCATTACAAACAACCAAACAAACACAACCAAATAAAACTGCATAGATAAATACAATGAGTTTGTACATATAAAACATAAGTACAACTCTATCTAAACAATATATCTACCCCTCCATCTCGTCATCACCCTCCGCATCGGACCCACCCGCACCAGACGTGCTAGCACCGTCATGGCCCAACCGCCGGGGTGGTGGTCTCAACAACGGCCTACAGGCAGCCCGATACTCCGCGACCGTGTGGTCGATGAGCCACAGCAGCATCTCCTCGGTGCGCGTGACCCGGGCCTGCGTATCCCGAATCATATCCAGTGTGGCAGCATGGCAACCACACGACATGGTACACGCGCGAAGGATGTTGCGGCAGCACACACTGGACCGCCGGCTGAACCGGCTCACCCCCCGCCGGCCAGCTCCTCAACCTGCTCAATCTAGACCTCGTGAGCAGCCAGTGCGTCGGGGTCCACCAACGGCTCGGGCACCCTGGCCTCCAACACGTCGTATCTCCTCACCAAACGCCACTTCCCGTCCGGGAACCTCTGGGAGATCCTCATCCCGGTCCCTGTGGCTCGGCGCGCCATGCGCGGGGAAACCGCAGCCATAGGTAGCTCTGCCATCGCATGAGCGTATCCCAGGCCTCTGGCGATCCGCGACACGATGTTGCCGCCAACCAACGCCCCTAGTGACAGCCTGTGATAGTAACCGGCAAAGTAATCCGCGAGACCATGAGCGAGGTGGCAGAGTGTGTGTGTGAGCAGACATCGAAGATAGAAGAGGTCTATGACGGTGACCCTATCGGTGCCCTTGCCACGTCCAGCGATGGACGTGGTGATTAGCAGGTGCATGTAACGATAAAGAGGGTCTCGTATGTGAGAGACCCTGCTATCGGCCCCAAATGCATGGTCACCAATCGCAGGCCACCAGACCCGTTGTGCGTCATCTGCCCCCATATAGATAGTCGTGGTGTAGATCGAATCCCGAGTCTCCTCCTCGGTATAGAGGTTGTTGACAACAGCAAACCGTCTAAGGGACATACGATGCACAACCCCGAACATGCGAAAACTAACCTCCGCGTCCACCCGTCCCTCCGCAATATCAGTCTCGTCCAGCTCTGGCAATCCCGGCTCACGCTGCCGGAACACAAATGTAGAGTACACCTCGAGGGTAAGCTCTCGGTGTGCGGGCCAGCCCATAGTAAATAGACTATCCCATGGGCTATCCTGTCCAATCATCGCTGTCGCCCTCGCTAGCTCGCCAACCTCATCAAACCACTCCTGTGACAAAACAGTGTTGGGCTCCACCTTCCTCCCTCTAAGAGCCATAAACCGTCAGTGTGCCGAAGTACCCGCCTCAAACTGAAGGTGCGGGTAGTGGTCAATCCCTAAAATAAATCCCTGCTGCTCATCCTCGAAATTAGACATATCTGCGCATGAATCCGTATTTATAATTAATTAAAATGTTTGTTAAACTAACGTTTAGGGTTTATGGTATAAGGTTTAGGTTTAGATTTACGGTTTAAGGTTTAGGTTTACAGTTTAAGGTTTAGGTTTATGGTTTAAGCTTAATTAATTAAATTATTATTATAAGATTATATTATTATTATTATTACTATTATTATTATAAGATTATATTATTATTATTATTATTATAAGATATTATTATTATATAATAAGATTATATTATTATTACTATTATTGTTATAATTAGATTATATTATTATTATTATAAGATTTTATTATTATAATTATTATAAGATTATATTATTATTATTATAATTATTATTATTATACACATATACACACATATACACACATACATACACATATACAACACATATATACACATACATACACATATACAACACACATACAAACACACACATACACATATACAACACATATACCACACATATACACACACACATACAGACACATATACAACACACATATATACACATATACCACCGTAAACCACCGTAAACCGTCGTAACCCGCCATAAACCTACACTAGATCTAAGGGCAAATATAACAAATCTAAGGTATTAATCGGTTGAAAATGATAAAATTAGGGTCGTAAAATTACTTACCTGGTTGCGGTAGTCGTCTCCGGCAGTCTTCTTCTCCGGCGGTCCTCGTCTCCGGTGGTTGCGGTGGTGTGTGAGAGAGAGACGGTGGTTGCGGTGGTGTGTGAGAAAGGCGGTGGAGGAAGACGGTGGTGGCGGTGGACGGTGGTTGCGGTGGTGGTGTGAGGCAGCAGTGACGGGTTCTGTGGGTTGTGAGGTCTATATGTAACAGATATGAAGCAACCGTCATGTATGGACCTACACATCACCGCTATGCCTTTATTGGGATTCCCATAAAGGTCACGTATGGACCTAAACGTGACCTTTAACCTTTATTGGGATTCCCATAAAGGTCACGTATGGACCTAAACATGACCTTTAACCTTTATTGGGATTCACATTTGACAGAGATGTCTGTCACCCAAATAATATCATAATATCTTCAACCGTCACGGTTGGGCCTAACGGTGACAGATATTTAGCAAATGTCACGTTTGGGCGAAACCTTCACCATTATTATTATTATTATTATTATTATTAGGTGCCGTCACAGTTGGGCCTAACGGTTACGGATATTTAGCAAATGTCACGTTTGGGCCAAACCTTCACCATTATTATTTTTATTATTATTATTAGGTGTCGTTTACAGGCTAACCATCACGTATATCCGCTATTTATTTTTACGTGACATTTAGATCTAACCGTCACCGTTCAATGCTCACCTTTTGAATTTTAGCTCACCTTTCGACCTACTCGTCACCTTTTGATGTGTACGGGTCGCGTATTATTACCGTTTATGCGCACCTACATACACATATTGATCATAAATCGTCTTCAAATACGTTCGTATATACATACATATAGTCATATTACATACATACATACATACATGTATACATCATCCATACATGCATGCATACCTACATACATCCATAGATACATACATACATACATACATACATACATACATACATATATACATCAATCCATGCATGCATGCATACATACATACATACATACATACATACATACATACATACATGCATGCATACATACATACGTACATGCATACATACATACATACATACGTACATCCATACGTACATACATATAGTCATAGTACATACATACATATAGTCATATTACATACATACATGCATATTACATACATACATGCATGCATGCATACATACATACATATAGTCATAGTACATACATACATATAGTCATATTACATACATACATGCATATTACATATAGTCATATTACATACATACATACGTATAGTCATATTACATACATACATGCATGCATACATACATACATAAATACATACATACATGCATGTGTGCATACATGCATCCATACATACATACATACATACATACATCCATACATACATACATACATACATACATACATACATACATACATACATGTATGCATGCATGCATGTATGTATGTGTGTAATATGACTATATGTATGGTTGTGTATGAGTATATGTATGTATACGAATGTATTTGACCTTATTTGAATTCTTTTTTTTTTCCATTTTCTGTACATCTCCTCACTCTCTCTTGCACGTCTGTCACGTATTTTTCCAAAAACTTCACGTATTTAACCTATACGTGACGGGTAGGTTAGGTGTGAAAAAAAAACCCAGCGGTGTCCCCAGCACAGCCCTTACTGAAACCCGCCATCAACATTAAATTGTAATTGCTGATTAAAATATTTATTACCCTCTTGTTTAATTCCAAAAACTACATGATGACCATATAAGCAAGAGTTTATCTCATTATTTACCCTTTTTCAGTTTACACCATTCCCAAATCTTGATCAAATTATGAAATCCCACCGACGTTTGGTTTGGCCAGAGAATCCAGTCAACTTTCTTAAAATCATTCCCTTCGACGACACTCCATCTACAGGCATTGTAAGTTCATATTCCCTTTTTTTACAATCCTTTTGAATGAGTAAATTATATTTGATTTGTACTCCAGAGGTTACCGGAGAAGTTTACGGAGGAGTACGGAAAATACTTGTTAGAGAGGGTGACACTGAAGGTACGAAACGGTGACGTTTGGCAAGTTGGTTTACACAAGTCAAAAGATGAGATTTGTTGGGGGAGATTTACAGAGCATTACAGTATAGGGATTTGGCATTTGTTGATGTTCGGATATGAAGGGTCCTCCACGTTTGGTGTGATCATATTCGATGCAACTGCATCAGAGATTAAATACCCTAAACACACAGATCGTGCAAGAAAATGTGATGAATCCAAGATTATAATTTTAGATGGTGACGGATATTTAGAAAATGTCACGTTTGGGCCAAACCTTCACCATTATTATTATTTTTATTATTATTATAAGGTGTCGTTTACAGGCTAACCGTCACGTATATCCGCGATTTTTACGTGACATTTAGACCTAACCGTCACCGTTCAGTGCTCACCTTTTGAATTTTAGCTTACCTTTCGACCTACCCGTCACCTTTTGATGTGTACGGGTCGCGTATTATTACCGTTTATGCGCACCTACATACACATATTGTGAATCCCAATAAAGGTAAACGTCACGTGTAGGTCAATACGTGACGGTTTGTCTCAGGAAAATGTGAATCCCAATAAAGGTAAACGTCATGTGTAGGCCAATACGTGACGGTTTGTCTTAGGCAAATGTGAATCCTAATAAAGGTAAACGGTCACGTGTAGGCCAATACGTGACGGTTTATCTCTAGAAAATGTGAATCCCAATAAAGGTAAACGGTCACGTGTAGGCCAATACGTGACAGTTGCATTCGTTATATATAGACTTCACTACGTAGAGAGCTAGCATAACTCTCGTATGGACCGTCGGAGAAGAACACCATTGCCGGAGAAGAAGACCACCGCCCTACCCACACTTTCCAACTATGAACATTCTTGAACAAATCTCACCGGAGCCACCTCTTGGCGGTGCAAACCACACCGATATGTCTTCTTCTGATCCGTACTTGAAATCCATACATTTACAATTATTTATCTACACTTATTTATCAACGTTTTTCTTCCGTTTACATTCACGGTTGTTTCCAATGTTAAGTCTCGAAAATTTCCCATGAAGACTCTATAATATCTAACAACATTTTTTTTATTTTAAAAGTTATTTACTTTATTGTATTCAAATATCAAGGAAACATGATGTTGACATTTTAGTGTTTACCAGTAGCATGATGGAAGTTGTATGGGTAAAACGGTTGTGCGTGAGGAATTACTGGATGTCGATGATTCATTATCAGTAAAATAATAGAACTAATAATGGAGCATCGACGTCGATTAAATTTTCACGCACAACCGTTTTACCCATCCAACTTCTATCATGCTACTGGTTAAACATTAAAATGTCAAACATCATGTTTCCTTTATGTTTGAATACAATAAGTTAAATAACTTTTAAAATAAAAAAGATTTGGTCAGATATGATGGTGTCTCAATCGGAAATTTTCGAGACTCAACAATGGAACCAACCGTGAATATGAACGGAAGAAAAACGTTGATAATAAGCGTAATAATTGTAAGGGTGTGGATTTCGAATACGGATCAGAAGAATATATGCCGGTGTGGTTTGCAACGGCATCAACCAGCTCCGGTGATATTTGTTCCAGGATGTTCAATAGGTCACGTATAGGGCGATCTGTCACCCTTATATGTTTGTATATACATACATATGTCACGTATAGGTGGATCCATCACCCTTATACCTTCGTATATACATACATGCATGTAACTGTCACATGTAGGGCGATACGTCACCGTTAGGCATGCATGCAATATGTCACGTTGGTGGGTATTGTTGAGTTGGATTTTAGGGTTTTGGTGGTGTATTATATGTCACGGTAGGGCGAGCCGTCACCCCTTCCTTTTTTTTATATGTATGTGTTGACACTTTTGATATATAATGTGTTTATACTTAAAATATTATACATTGTAAGATTTTATAGCCACTACAAAGATACATTAATACATAGGCTATCCTGATATAGTAATACTGGGGACGGGCTGGTGGCCTCGTAGGCGATCCATCATTATAACGTATTGGTTTATACGATCCTGGTACATAACTTGCCATTCCAGTGCGTTTGTAAATGCATATCTCGGCCAATAGAATATCACATTCGACACTGGGTAATCCCCAACCAATTTTAGGGTGATAAAGTGATCGTGGCTAACAACGGCTAGTGCTACAACTAGATACTCAAACCACGGTTCTGGTCGTGTTCTCACCAGGAAAAAAGGCTGGCTGCCAAATAAGCCTATAGGATGTACAACACAATTGAATGTTTGAGCAATTATGAGCGGATGGGCGGGAAATCTTAGCCAACAATTCTCGGGTGCAGGTTCAACCGTGTCAAACCAATCTAAGCTGTTACGAACAATGTAATAGAATCCAGGCATCTCGCGGTTCAAATTGGGCCGCCAATACGAAATGTTATTGTCCATTTTCGTCAACATTTTTCGCCTAACCCACGCCCACTCATTTTGGTCCCTTCCTAAAGCCACATCGATCCCCCGAAAACCGCAGTTACCATCTGGCCGCACATCTTTTATTTTTGAAATGTACTGGTGAATCCATTGGGGGAGGCTATCCTTAAACCGCATAATTTTCAACACGTCGTTAGGTTTCAACATTAAAGGAAACCCTAGGTCAACTCCTGTCTGTTGTACCTTTGAAGCAGCCTTTAACCGATTAGGATGGTTGTTGGGCGTCTTAAACTGTGACTGGGGGGTATAGGAGCCGTGCCTCGCCGGTTCAGGCATAGTTTGTTCTATCGTAGTATACGAGCTGTGTCTCGCGGTGTCAGGCGTAATTTTATGTGACGTCTTGGCGTCCGATTTTCTCTTTTGCTGATTATGATTTGGACGACCACGAGGGTCCTGACGTACCGCATACTATTTCTTTTTTGTTTTGCCTGTAAACACACTTTCATACATTTTCTTAAACAAACTTATTTTTATGTGGGGGTTGGGTGACGACATAACCTTTTGTTTCACGTCGTGAAACTTCTTTTCATAGTCGGGTTCTGGCGCCTGGGCGTACGCCGACTTGAAATCAAGCTTCCTCTAGTGTGTGTCTATCGCTTCGGGTGGAATAGGTGTGACTGTATTAAAATAGTTAGTGACCAATATGCAATCATATGACAACGGTAAAAAAATGTATTTCAAGTATAGATAACCTTGGTTGATGTGTTCCTCTAAACGACAAGCACATGACAAGCCCATGGACATGGACAACTGGTGTCCACACGTACCTTCTGTATCCAGCATCCTTTCCATTATCGCCATCTCTTTTTCAAGAAGTTCAAGACACCTAATAGACACCTTATAATGTAATCCGGAAAACACTTGCAGTCGATTAACCTTTAATATCTTAATGCGGGACTCCTCGAAGGTTTTGGAGATTTCAATCTTCTGGCCCCGTACAACTTTACTGACATATCCGACAAGTGTGTGCAACGTATTGTTGGTCCCTGTAAGGTAACTCTTAAAGTTGGCGTGTTGGCCCTTGACCCTATTAGTTGTATGTTCACTAAAGTTGAGGCGGTCGTACATCCAACAAGAAACAAAATTTTGTTTGTACGGACCCAACCAACTATTACAAATATATTCCCAGACCTCTGAAACAAAGAAAAAATAAAAATTATGAAATGAAAAAATATATTTTTATAGAAACATTAAGTATGAAAATCTTACTCTATTTACCGTCTTCATTTAATTTTTCCTTCATCTTCCTACAATTATAATCGTATAACGTGTCAGTGGAAGACTCACACAGAACCTTCCACCAGTATGAAAAATCTTTTCAAATGTTGACTTTGAAAAGGCATTTCCACCTTCTGGTGATATTCTCCATGATGTGCCACCTGCATAGGTTTTTAGAAGCACCCGGGAAGACTATGTCACACGAACTCATCAGGGCTAGGTCTCTGTCTGTGACAATGATGCGTGGCTCCACACACCCATCGATCATATCTTTGATCCGCTCAAGGACCCATGTGAAGTTGTCCTGTCGTTCCCTCGATATAAATGCGTGCGCAATACAAAACGACTTCGATGTCGACGTCACACCAATAAATTGAACAAAAAGAATGTCGTACATGTTGGTTTTGTATGTCGTGTCTACCAACATCAAGTGTGGGAAGGCGCGCCACATTTTATAGGAGGTAGGATGACAAAAGAAAATATCTTCCACGACATTAGTGGAGGGATTCTCCCGGGTGTGATACGCGAACTCTTCAGATTGCAGTGAGTTTTCAAGTTCCTGCATTGGTGTCAGGCCTATTTTACTTTCGACCCTAATCTTCGTTGTGGCTTTGTATATGTCCTGAACAACACATCTGCTACCGGGAAACTCTTCCCGTGCGACTGCAAGAATGTGACGTGCACGCACGTGCTGCCGATGTAACCTCTCAACCAAATCAATTTCCCCGGCGGACATCTTCCTAAGCTGCGCGTGGCCCTCCTCAAATACAACAGGATCGTGGTTATATGTCTCGTCTGTCACGTCCAACCTCCAACTATTACTCTTTCCGATGTACCTCCCTACGAGCTTAAAGGGACATGATTTTTTTATGCTCCCGGTATGCCTGACTGTGCCCTTGCATTTAGGTTCCCCACCACGATTGCATCCGAGTTCCACATCTTTTTTCCTTGACCAACTGACCACAATGACGCACCCATGCTCGCGTCCTCTCTTCTTAGCCCAATCCATCAAATCCTCACGAGAATTAAAATACTGAAATAGTTAAAAGGTCAGACTTAAAACGTAGTACATAAAACAAATAAATAAACAATTTAAACGAACGAAAGAGTTGTTGTCGTACTTTTTCTGTTTTATATGAAACTGTTGCCTTGCGTATGCGATCATCGTCCAATGCATTCTCCGCATCCCCATCGTTTCCTTTCAAATGAACGGAAGACTCATTGTCATCTGTGTCATTCCTATGGAAACTATCCAACACATGTCTAGGTTCTGGTCGTGACCGGTACGAGAAATGTTCATAATCCGGTTCTGGTTGTGACCGACACGACAGATGTACGTAATCCGGTTCTGGTTGTGACCGGCACGAGAGATGTACGTAATTCGGTTCTGGTTGTGACCGGTATGAGAGATGTCTGTAATCCGGTTCTGGTTGTGGCTGGTACGACCCTTGACCGTAATCCGTCGGTCCAAATAGTGACATGTACGCCTCTTGACTGGAATACGGTAATGGTTGCTGCTGCGACGACTCTTGACCGTATGTATTCAACGGGTTGGTTCCCCCCCCCCCCACGAAGGGTGACTCCCGAATACAAAATACTCCTGAAAACGTAATGGCCGGTTAGATACCTGACGTAAAATAAAGACTTGCACACCCCTAAGTTTACCCGTCCCAGTAGAACCCTTAATAAAATAAAGACTTGTTAAACCTGGTTCAGATCTTCGAAGGTTGGCTCCTCATTCAAATCTGGAAGCTTCAACTTCTGATAAGGATCTCCCGAACTCGACATCGGTGTCAGGCATGAAACAAAAAAAAAACAGCGGTGTCCCAACAACAAATAACCACAACCAAGAACTATAACACGCACTTTCGTCTATACTTTATGTTCTTTTTAATTATGGTAAAAATGGTAGTGTCGGGTTTGTGTATGATGGTGGGTTTAGTGTGATGAAAGTGAGTGGTGAGAGTTGTGGATTGTGGGTTTAGTGTGATTAGAGTTGTGTTTGATTTTGGGTTTAGTGTGTGAGTGAATGGTGAGAGTAGTGTTAATATAAGCTGAATCTGCAACCTAACCATCACGGATAGGTCCAAAGGTGACGGTTAGGTCAGGTGTCCGACAACACTATCAACGTTAACTTTCTGTCAAAACAACCTCGTACACAACCGTCACGTATTGGCCTATACGTGACCGTTAGGTTCCCTTTGCTGACTGCAAAACCTCGTATCATCAGTGTCCTTTTTATTCCCAGACTCACGAGAGACATATCGTCACGTTTAGGCCGATACGTGACGGTTTGAGTAACAACCGTGCCGTATAGACCTACACGTTACGGGTAGGTCAGGTGTGAAAAAAAAACTCAGCGGTGTACCCAGCACAACCCATATTTATCTGTCTAACTATTTGAGATCACCCTTTACTTGGTAGTTTTATTCTAAAATGAAAGTGAGGGTAGGATTCTTTGTCTCTAAAAAGCAGCCATGCATGTTGTCATATTCCTGTCCTGCAACTTCTTTATGGAGACCGAATCTTAGGAAACACACACTCTGCAGTGACAAGTAGTACCTTTAGCTTCTTCACTTGTACAAATGCTACTTGTCATTCTGGTCCTAGTTGCTTCAATTCTTTCTTTTCTTATAAAAGCTTCCAAAATCTTCTATAAAGTGCTAAAATTTGAATTTCAACTTTTTAAGATTTTGATTTTGATTTTGATTTTGATTTTAATTTTAATTTTATAATTTGCATGCATGTGGAAAGTGAGACTTCTCACAAGAGAATTATTGTTCATCAAATTTTTTATAAAGATCCACAAATCTTTGTTATTGTTCCATCTGGCCCCCAACCATTCATTCGGTTGTTTCTTTAATTTGTGATTCGTAACTCGTTTATATTATCGATATAAACTAACTTGTAATTTAACTCGAGCTAATCTGACTTGGGCTAGTTGACACACGCGTATAAACATTTGAGCGAGTTTAAGCTCAATATGCTTGCTTAGATAAATTTGTCTCTAGTGTGACATCGTGGTGGTTAAGTGTTGTATCCCACAACTTAAAAGGTTGGGGTGGGGGGGGGGGGGTTCAAATCCGAGAAAGTGCAGATTGTGATGTATTTATCTTAAAAAATCTAGGAATTGTTTCAAATCCTCGAAAGTGCATATTGTGATGTATTTATCTTAAAAAAATCTAAGAATTGTTATTTTTTTTATCATTGATTTTACTTTTATATTAGTAGTTTAACACTGTGTAATTGAGACATATATATTATATATTGTAATAACATGATTTTTTTTTTTACAAAAATGGGTTGTAGGGAAGCCCTTTATCACCTTAGGGGTCGTTTTTAATTTAGTGTTACAAAATGGGTTGTCACCATTTGAATTGACGACAAGTTTCAAATTTATAGGTGTGTCCTTAACTTATCCCTGCAAACTTGCAAATACTTGTGACTTGATTTGATGAATGAAAAAGCCATCGCCAATTCAAATTACGACAACTTTTTGAGTGAATGACATGGTTTGAAGGGGTGTTGACATGAAGAAGCGGCCGCCAATTCAAATGGCAACAATTTTTTGAGTAAGTGACGTGGCTTGACAGAGTGTTGACATGTAGAAGCCGTCGCCAATTCAATCGGCGACAACTAACCGCGTACGTGACAACTCTGTTTCATTCATTGGCACACCTATAAATTTGAAACATGTCGTCAATTTAAATGGTGAAAACCCATTTTGTAACACTAAATTAAAATAACCCTTAAGGTGATTAAGGGCTCCCCTACGACCCATTTCTGGAAAAAAAAAATCTGATAACATTATTAAAACCTTTAGTTTCTTATAAGTTATTATCAAAGGATATAAGATTTCTTTTATTCTAATTATTTTATTAGATTCATTCAAATCTGGTTTTATATATATATGTAAAATTATAAAGAATTAGTTAGATATAAAAATAAAATGCATAAAGATGATATCTGTAATCATAATGGTGTCAGTAGAGCAGCCTTTCCTTGAGTTTCTTCTTTTCCTTTTCCCCCTTTCTATTTTTGGATTCTTCTTTTTCTCTTTCACAACATTAATTTCCTTACAGTTTTCTGTTCGGTTAAGGTTTTTATTGTTCATGGATAACAAAAATATTTTGATCTTAGAGTTCTTTTTTGTTGTGATATAAAGATTAAAATTATAAAATTAAAGAGTTATGTGTATCAACCAATGTGGTAATTATATATCATTATCGCAAACGACATATAAAGGAGGACAAGTTTAGTCGATTAATTTTATTTATTTTATTACTTTCCTACGTCCATTTTAACTAGGTTTTTATTTTTTTTTTAAATATTTTTCACAAGGCCACTTCAAAATTAGGTTGACATAACCCGTTTCAACCCAGACCACGTGTTATTGTGTTATACCTCCCTCACAACGTGCGGCTGCTTGAACGTCCGTCAGTGGTGTGTGGAAACCCTACCCCTATGATGTGTGGCGGCACAATTAGGAATACTGCATGGTTATCTTACTGTTCTTCAGGTTACACTCGAAGCTATTCTTTTTATTTTTTATTTAATGATTAATTTAAGAGCCAATCTGATTTATCTTTAATAACTTGTAATATTTTAATTTTTTAAAAATCTAAATATATTGTTTTGTTTAATTTTTTTTGTTTATATTATGATGTAATTTTTATTGAAAGCCGTTTTCAAAATAAAGTATTTTTATGTTACTAGTCGTCAAATTTTATTGGTCACCCCGCACCATGTGTGGTTGATGAAGTGTTTTTAGTCTCGTAAATATAAAAAATACTTTATTTTAAAAGTGACTCGGTTTTCAATAAAATTTATATCGTAATGTCGACCAAAAAATTAATGAAAACAATGTATTTAGATTTTTAAAATAAGTTAAATATTATAAGGGTGTCGAGGGCACAACCATCACAAAAAAAAACTACCCTAAGAAAATACTCAATGAGAAAGTGTCACCTCATTTTTACCAAAATCCAACCCTAATACCTTAAAGTGTTGGGGACACAACCCTAATACCCTAAAGAATTTTGTAGCTGATTGATTGCTCTTCTTATTTGTAGTTGATTGATTGCTCTTCTACCCGAGAACATTACCCGCAAGGGGTATCCACGTTGTTGGCTGCGGTATACCCGCAATACCCGATGAACCCGAAGCTGTCCCCAACACCCTAAGTTATTAGAGAAAAATCAAATTATATGTTAAGTGAATGATTGAAAAAAGAAGAAAAAGAATTAAAAAAAAGGTGAAAGATGACGTAGAGTGAAATAATAGGGTGAAAGATGAAGCGAAAGATGATGATGTGACGCTGAGATAACAAAAGATGTTAAATATTGTTTCTAGATCCACTACCATTTAACAAATATACATAACATTGTAAGAAATAAATTTACTATAGTATACAATTTGCATGCATATCTTCTTATAACATATACACAATTCACACTTAAACAAACACATTTACATTTACACAAGAGAGAAAATAAGATAAGAGAAAAAAAAACAAGCATGAAGATTATATTCTTAACTATCATACTTAATTATCTTTTTATTACATATACAAATTATTTTTATAGAAACAAAATTCTAATTTCGCACGATTCATTGTTCTTCAAACATTTTAACAAGTAAAACAATTAATTTATAAAAAGAAAAGGATAATTAAATAAGACTATTCAAAAGTCTATATATATTCACTTAGAAAACTATATTGCATGGTGTTTCTTAATTTCTTTCGTCCTATTCTTGAAAAGCTTTCTTGATCTAACCATCAAGTAGTGTATATATAAATATATTTAAAGAGGAAATCATTGAATATTTAGGAACCACAAGAACAATTTTATTCAATGTGAATATACTATAGTGAATTCACACATTGTATGTATACATATAGTATTCTCATGTGCATACATACGAATAAAATGGTTCCTAGTAGTTTATAAATATTTAACAATTGTTATTTAAGCTTACATGTACGTGTGTGTGTGTATATATACACACGCACACATGTACGTATGTATGTATATATCATTTGACGGTCGGGTTCTAGACATGGTGATCAGGATCGGGCCAGTAGGTAGAGTACTTCAACCAGTCCGACTCTTGTGGGTTTGTCATGGAGCACTCCTGCTACGAACACAAGAAAAAATAAATAAGGGTTGGAGTTGATGATGATGATGATGATAAAAGAATTCCAATAGTTTTTTTTAATCTTTTAATAACAAAAACGAACTTAAATTTTAAAAACTAATAAGAAGTATTTGAGGATTTTATAGAATTTTCGTCTAATTATAAAAATACAATTTTTTTTTGTTTCTCTACTAAAAAGACGTGTATAGATATTGTCCTAGGATACCATACACTTGCAATTTGCAAAAGGGTTCGGGTCATCATCTTCTCTTTTCTTTCAAGATTACTTTTGTTTCCAAACCCTACGTCATCTTAATTTGCTTCTTTCATGCAATTTTATTAATTTTTTAAATATTAAATTATCATTTTTTTTTCAATTTTTCTTATAATAATAATAATAATCTGTTTTCCTGAAAAAAAAATGTCAAAAATCCTCATTATGAGTTAATACACCAGGTTAATTAATTAGTATGTTACTTTGATACATTTAGTGACAAACGTTTTGGTCACTATTTAATATCAAAACAATAGAAAACCTAGATATAAAAAGTGAGTAGAAAATTATATTTATCAAACGGTATTTGGAGGGAGCAGATTACTGCTTCAGTTTCTTTAGGCTTTTCTCTAGCTTGTTGTTCAGTAAGATGGAAAAGGAAGCAGGTTCCACAAATTATGGCTCATCTTTTGGCTCACTTTTTATCCTATTATTTTCTCTTTTAAAGGTAAAAATTAATCAAGCATGTCATGTATGATTTTCTTTCAAAAAAACAAAATAAACATGTGCCAATTAATTGATTTAATTACTTGTATTTCAACCATTCAAAAAACCATAAAAATGTATTAAGATTTTTTGATGCAGATATATATAAAGGGTGGTTTCTATATAATTTTTTTTAAAGCGCAAGAAGACATGCGAGGGTGACACATGTACACACATGAGTTTTATGGGCAAGAGGTATTTATTTTCATTTATGTACGTAGGTTTTTGGCATACACATCCCCACCATATACACAAATGGGGTAGACACACATAAATCAATACCATTGCAGACATGAACATACATCTACACCATGTAAATGGGTTAGACATGGGTTAGACATGCATCCGCACCATGTAAATGGGTCCGGACACACTGTTTATGCACAATGCATACACTTTTTAAGAAAGGTCTATTTTATAAAAAAAAATATTCGTAATACTATATCAAATAAAAAAAATTTATCGACATTACGACATATATATATATATATATATTAATTATGAACTATATATAAAAGTTATTTGAGTTAAAAGAATAAATGAAAGTAGATTTAAACAAAAAAAAGTTAATAAAAGAGGCGGATTGCCTTTTTACCCATGCCATGCATTAGTAACGTCTAATTAATCATGAAATTATCACATCGTCAATTTTAACCATTATTTAATGAATGATCATCCAGATTCACAATGGAGTGTGTGAACATGATATAGTCACAATGGTGAAGTGTGACACATAAATGATTTAAGGCGACACCACAAGGATACGACCCTATACCCATGAAAAAATGTCGACCTATCCCAATGACATGCCGTGGGTATAGGGTCATTTGACCTATCCTGACGACATCATATCGTGAGTACAAGTTTCGTGATAAACATTGTATTATGTTGAAGTGGTAATTAAGAGGGGAATTTGACCCGCAAGGTGTTGCAAGTAATGTGCAGTACTTTGATACAATTTAGGAGATGAGAATGCCTGATATTTGGGTGAAATTCCTTGTTATATTATATGTGCATTTAAATAGCTTGGTTAATAATGTATTACATATACTTTCATATAAGGCGTCACATTCAGAAGATTGGTTAAGATCAATTCTTAGGGCGAGAATTCAAACACTCCTTTGTTTAAAATGATGTTAACATAAAGATAAACTTGGTAGACGAGTTTAATATAAAATATTTTTGAAAAATTTGGAACCTAAATTCCGTGTTTAAAATTAATGAGTCTTAATAAGTGGGTGTCACAACATTACTCTTTATGATATTGTGTATAAATTATATTTTTCAACATAACTCTACAATGTAAACAAATGTGTGAGAATAAATTTCTAACCTTTTGTTTTCCAAAAAATATAATAAGTTGATTTTTTAGATGAAAATCAATTCGTTATAACAAGTTATTTGTTTAATTTTACCTAGAAACTAATTTAGATGTTCGAATAAATAGAAATAATAACCTGAATAATTATGAAAAATAATTTTTTTAAAAATGATTGAAAAATAAAGACTAAAAGATCTAAAAAGTATTTAATTAAGGTAAAGCAAACTATTCAAGACAATTAACACCTATAAATGTAATTTAATTAAATAGTATAGAATTCGATATATACTGATCTTTTGCTCTTTTTCTTTTCACGATTGTGTTGGCTTCTTGTTTGGTAATCAGAAAACCATCAAAAGAGATAAAGAGAAAATAACTTTTCTTTCTTTATTTTTATATTAATACTATCTTATTTTATATATATATATAATAATATATTAATTAATTATACATACATATAGAGAGAGTAAAAAGGTGGCAAAACTCACTTCTTTGATATCGGTTGACGATGATGGAGTGCACCCCATTACCACTTCCTCCAATCCTGATGCTGATCTTCCTCCTATCTTATGATGCTGCTGTTGCTGTTTTTAAATTAATATATAGTTTAATACATAAAAAATATTTATAAATAAATAAATTAGTATATATATATATATATAGAGAGAGAGAGAGAGAGAACCCCTCCACTTATATTTAAATTTTAAAAAAAAGTTCAAATTAAGATAATTTGATTCAATTTTCTTCTCATTCATTACAAAATTACATGTAAAATGTTTAATGTTTTTTTATAATATATTAAGTTTTTTAATTTTATTAATAATTAATAAAAGCATCCAAAAATCCTATAGATGGTGTGCATGCATGCTTATTTGCTACACCCTAGAGACATATTAAGTACTCTATTTCTTCACAACAATTTAACATAATTATCCACATAATCATTTATTGTCAGCAAATAAAGAACATAAAAAGTGTATATGATTACTTGTCCTCAACATGGTTGACAAGAAATTAATAAAAAACCCTTTATGTCTAATTATTTTAGAAAATTTATAGAAAAATTTTAAAATATTACAAACTTTCTAAAATTACATTATTTTTAGCTAAAATGCATATAATAATTATCTAAATAAATAATAAAAATACATGTAATTAATATTAACTTACTTGAAAACTTTCAATGATCCTATTGACATGGTAGGAGTCATCATCAAGAATAATGGAGGTGTGATTTAAGGGAGGAGGAGTGATGATTGCTGATATGGCATGAGACTGCCTGCTGACGTGGAAGGCTGTTGTTGCCACCTGGTGCTGACTTGGATAATGTTGGTCATGTGAATTGTGTTGCTTTTGCAGGTCACGCTCATCGCACGTGGTAGAAGCCTCTCCTGCTGTTGTTACCACCTGCGAAGTTCACTCATACCATCTTAGCTAAGGCATGCAGAATTACGTACAACCATACATGCATGGAGTACAATTCAAAAGGTGGTGCATCAATTCACATATATATATTGATTGGTCTTCCTCATAAATACAAACATCTTTATAATTTAACTAAATATTATATTTTTTTAAATTTATCTTTAAATTTGTTTTAACCTCCCGCATCTCATTCTCTATCTCTATCTCACTCACAAACACTTATTTTATTATATTTTTCTCTTTCCTACACACTCACAAAAAATATAGAGATTTATGAAATAGATTTCTATATTTAGAGAATATCTATTTACTAAACTATAAAATTTAAAGATAGAGATCCTGATACGGGTTCAAAATAGAAGAAAACTCTAAAAAATAAAGATAGATATGGATATAGAGATGTTGATATGAATGCTCTAAGCCAAAAAGGCTATGTAAAATACAACCAACATATCAACTCTTTTCTAAGGTCTTTCAAGTTCATACATTTATTCATAATGACAAGAAATCATGCCAAAAGATTCAAATTTTGTTAATAGAATTTTCTTTTAAAAATTAGGTTATTTTCAAAAGGCTATATAACAAATAGGGTCGTTATTTTGTTTTCAATTCTGGCTCCTAGATAGTGACTTCTATGTCTTGAAATTGCCAATATAAAAAATAGCAGACTAATGTTCTAGATTTTTGTCTTTTAACAGTTGAAATCCTTTACTTCAACAATTGCTACAAAACAAATCGTCCCATCCTCGCCTCATATCTTTAGTTTTATGAACTCTTTTGCAACAACAAAAAAAAATCAAGATTTGAAGGACTTTGGTTAATATTATTATTCATAATGCCGTAAGTAATTGCGCAAAAGATTCAAAATTAACTTTCTTTTTTCTTAATTTTTATATTTTGTTTATTCAAGACTTAATATTTTATTAACATTATAAATTCAAATCAAAAGATATGTAGTTTCATATTTTGTTTTAGTATATATATTTCAAAATTTTAAATTATTTATGACGCTATAAAATACAATTTGAAAGCAATAAATAAATCATGAGATTTTGGAAATAATCTTTTTAAAAAGATCCGGTAAAACCACCTTTTCAGTTCGTCGAACTGACTCATGACTGGTAAAACCATGGGGGGGGGAGAGTGGGCTACGGCTCCAGGCCCGATAACCCCCGAGGCCCGAAGTTTTAAATTTATATATATATATATATGTGTGTTTTTTTTTAAAATTCAATATATATTATAAACCAAATAAAAGCCTGATCAATATAGAAATTAAAAGGCCCAACTCCTTAACTAAAATCTAAATACACTAACACAACTATAAAATACCCGTTATCCAATCTAGGCCCAATAATTTAAAGTTTAAATCAATTAAAAAAAAAGGGTTTGTGAGTTTATATTTTAGAGGCCCAGATTTTTTTTACAGTTATTTTCGGTATTTTCAGTAAGTTCTGCGAGTTCAAGTTTTGTGTGATCTTCCATTGGGACTCAATCTTTTTTTCTTTCTTTATTTTTTTTAAATTTTATGTATCCCATAGATCTTGAAGTTATACATAAAATAAGAATGATTGACCATGTAAGATCCATGATCACTAGCTAGTGGATGAAAATTTGATCAAGAAACATACCTCACCGAAGTTGTTTCTATATGGCACAAAGCTTAATTGATCAACATGTTTAAAATGTTGCATTTGATCCATTGGATTATAACTTGTCATAACAAGTTCATCTCTAACATTCATGTGAGCAGTAACACTGATTTCTTTTGAAGATGAACAACTCCCATTTCCACTTCTACTTTCCCTTCTACTAACATTATCCATGCATTCAATGTGCATATCATTCGATGAAACACGGTTATTAATCGCTCTCTCGGACCAGTTACATTGTCTTGGTTGAGTTTGGTAAAATATTTTCGATACCACGAGCTCGCCTTCCCTCTCCTCCTCATGTTGTCCAAGATGATACTGATGCATCACCCAATTAGTCTTCTCAGGTTTTCGGTTTTTCCCAAAATTGGTATAAAGTACCAAGATCTTTTTGCACCCTTTTTGGTTCCCATTCACCATAACCGGTCGGGTCTTGCCTGTTTTATGCCATCGTGTTTCACCGCCTTGTAGGTCGCACTCCGTATGGATTTTTCGCCTTTTTCTTGTACCGGTCGTATAAGCTTTCGAAGGCCGATGAAAGAAGTGTCTACTTAATCCATCTCTTGTAACTCCTAAAATAGAAAAAGTAAAAACAAAAAAAAACAAAAAAATAAGAAAAAGTCATAACAAACAACATATCCTAAGTTTCATAAACATTAGGTTTACTTAGGTGTGCAAGTGCTAGTTTCACTAAAAAAAAGTCATAACAAACAAGAAAACCCTAATTTTCTTTGGTTTTAATAGTATAACCTAACTCATTGAACTATAAATGAACAAGAAAACTTATATATTTGGAATTCTCGATTTCTTGTTCTTCTGGTCTACAAAAATTATATAATTAATCGCGTCGGTAACCATTTTCACCGACAGAACTGTCTGTTGGTGATACTCACCTGGGAGTTTTTCTGGATGTGTATAACAAATCCCATCTTCACCTTCAATAGTAGGAATGAACTCATCAATCAAAGGGTGAGATTTCAAGTTTTTATCTTCAACTTTTGCTTCAAGATGGTCTATCAGTTCTTGATCATTTGGATCAAACTTGACTCCTGCTGGTAAACCAACCCAATCCTGCAAATGCTCAAAATTTCAAGAAAAATATTAATAAATCCCTTGAAATTATTCAAACACAAAAACCTCAAGAATTAAGTTAATAAATATGAGTAGAAATGGATAATCTTTTGTAATGGGGTTTGTTTATATATATAGAAAGAAAATTTAGCACAAGCATAATATATACTATTCTCTTGTTTTGATTCTTATTTGTCAAAATCGTTAAGTTGAAGCTAAGAATATTATCAAAGGATTATATCTATTTATATGTGTTAAACTAAAGAAAATCAAGTCCGTATAACATACCGGTTTTCCTTGGAGTTTATGACCACAACCAGGACACTGTTTGGATCCACATAATTGATGCTCTTCAAGCTTTGCATCAATGGGATCAGAGCTGCTGATCATATTCATTTCGATTTCTATGAAAACCCAACTTGTTTTTATTCGTTATTCGATCAAGATCGAATTGTAGCATGAAATCTTGATTATTTGATCCACACCCATATAAAAAAGACTTGAACTTGATCCTTCTTTATTCTTGATTTCTTCTACTATTAAGATCTGATGTTTCTTGAAAGATGATGATGATGATGATGATGATGATGAACACTAGAATAAGTTCAAAATCCTTTTTTTAGAGATAAAAACAAATGAAAACAAGATTGAAATGATACCCAGGTTAGATATATTCTTCAAAAGTGGAAATATTCTGAGAACAAATATACCTCTGTGTGTGTTTTTGTGTGTGTGAGAGAGAGGGGGAGAGAGAGAGAGGTGTGCTTTAACCATGAAAAAGACCAGAATTCCCTCCAACTTTAACCGAAGCAAGTGAGATAAAGGAAAAGGTGTCCCTCACCTCTTCTCTTTCAATCCCCTAATTTAAGTATATAACATTAGCTCTATCTCTATCTAACGAAGGCGGTTCCATATGACTCATTGTGTGTCCCTCATTTTAGTTAAAGAGACTGAAGACACCTTAGCAAGTCGGTCGGTTTGAGATATTAATTTCTCGGTTCATGTTTCGGTTTTCATCGTTTTGCTCGTTTAACGGTTCGGTTCTTTTTGAAACTTAGAACTAATTGTGTAAATCAAATTGGCTGTTTAACCTTTTTTATATATATATATATATATATATATATATATATATATATATATATTTGAAATATGTAATTATGTATGCGCATTATATTGATAAAGCATCTTTATCATTTTGAAAAATTTCAATACAAACTAATTAATGATTTAAAAGAAATAAAAAAAACTGTTTCAAAGCATCAAACCGTCAGGATTGACTATTAAACTACGAATTAGTAAAACTGGCTGGTCCGGCCGACCCACCCAACTCGGCATGTTTGGTTTGTCGTTTACCGAAACTGTAGTTAGTTGTTCAGTCTATAATTTCATCGAAATTAGTTAAATCGGACTGTAAACATCCCTAATTTATAAGTGTTTTAATTTGTTTCATTTTTAATTTGATACAACTGATACGTTATTAATAAAATAATTTTAAATCTCCTATATTTATAAAAATAAATTAATTGTCATATGTATTTTTTTTTGTTGTTGTTATGTATTTTTTTTTCTGTTTATTTAGATATTCAAAGGTGTAAGGACAACAAGAAGAAACAGAAATTAAAATCTTTGATCTTCTACTAAAGCAAAAGCTAAGGAACGGCTTCAAAAGATCTTGATGAAATTACATACACAAAAGCAAAACTCACCCCATGTTCATATCTTTTTTGTGTTTATAAAATCACATATGTCTATACCTAATTTATTAAATTCATTTTAATTTAGAAAAGAAACAATTTTTGTATTGTAAAATTCAAAAAATAAAGGTTTTCTAAATAATTAATATTTTTTGAACGACACCTAATTAATCAACTCCTACTAGTTAAAACTAGGTCTGGAAGCGGCTTTAAACCATTACAAGAAAGTGTACAAAAAGACATTCACCCACTTAAAATGTTGGGATGTTGTACGCAACAATGTTAAATGGGAACCCATAACATTGATGGGTGAGGATTTAGAAGGAAGTCAATCCTCAAAAAGAACAAAAACTTTCGAGTCAAGAACTCCAAGTGACGGGTCAGAACGGGTTCAGGTCAAAACGGGTTGTTTTAAAAAAAATGATATTTTGGTTCGGGTGAGAACGGGTTCGGGTCAAAACGGGTTGTTTTAAACAATGATGCAGGTGCTAGTTTGAGAATCTATCGATCAGTAAGCTTTTCACTTCTTATATTTGTCACTGTATATATGAATTTCACTTCTTTTAACCATATATCCAAAATACATATCATCTAAAAAGACTCGATATATATTAAACTACTAAATGACCATATTATATATATATACACAAATATATATACACACAGGTGCGTCTCATCTTAATCCCCCGAGCAAATCAATAATTTCTCAATCAAAAAATCAAAATCATCATCATAGCTAACAAAATTGAGAATCAATTCAAGAAAACAATAAATCAAGAGCAAAATTGGCTAAATTTCAAGTGAAAACAGCTTGCTCTAATATTTAATGATGAAAATCAGTAGATCTAAATTGGTTAATTTGAGAATCCCCTTTATCTCAGATGTGATCGACGATCTCTCCCCTCTTTCGTGCACCTATTATCGTCGGTCTCCTCAGAATCTTTAATGGTGAAAATCAGTAGATTTAAATCTAATCACAGCTGCTCAAACTTCAGAATCTTGAATCAACGATGGATGTCGGGTCGTAAATCATGGTAGAGAAAGTGACAAGATCTGGGGTGAGATTCATGAACAGGAGTGGTCGGAACTGGAAGATGAGGTGGCTTTGGTTGTGGTAGCGTTGATTTGGTTGTGGTAATTGTCGGATTTCGGGGCGGAAAAGAGGGAGCCGAAGAGAGAGTGAACGAATGAGATGCAAAGAGTATGCGAATGTCAGGCAAATTTTTTTCAAATACCCATCCTGTCCCGTCTTCTTTTCTTACATGGCCCATCTTGACCGGTTTTCTTTTTTTCTCATTTTTAACTTTATCCATTCAGACCCATTATAAATAATGTTTAACCCAAAAAGACCCAAAGACTTGTATTTAAGTGCCCAAAACAACACAAATTAAAGTGTTTGGGTAAAGATTGCCAAGCCTAGTTAAAACCACCAAGCCAGCATATTGCAGGTTTCGAACCCTAACTAGTTAGTGAAGGAAATACACCATTTACCAATATGATGTCCCCACGAGACATAAAATTAATTAATATAGCATCTTTCACATCAAGGAATTATCTTTTATAAATATAATTTTCTACAACTTCTTAATTCAAACCTCATTGTTGACATAGTTTATTAGTTTGGTTGTTTTTTTAATAGCAAACTCACACACGTACACTACTTCTAATCTACACCACTTTTAGGAAGGGGACAACATGCAACACACCTAGATACTATTAGACCAAATGCCCTTTAGTAGTTTGGGTGTTTAAGAAGAAAAGACTCCACGAATATCTAAGAAGCCAAAGAAATGGAACTTCAATTCAATCGTTATGCCATTGCACCATGTAGATCATTGTCCGGGTAATACATAAAAGCTAACACTTGAATTATTCACATGTAATCTATTTTATGAAAACCCTAACCCAAAAAATTCATTGCACGTTTATTTTTTGTACTTTTGTACATGATATACTGTACATATTTTTGAGGTTTATATCATCTTTGACAAGTAATTAACTCCGGATTTTGGCATGTGTATCTTCTGATTAGGCTTGTGTATGGTGATTAACTACACATGAACCATAATCGGCCTCAAATTCGTACCCAAGTTGTTATATAATTCATCCAATCTACATTCTTTTGGGATCTTTCTTGTGGAGGCGAAGACATGTTAATAAGAGAATGAAAGACGATACGTATAGTAACTGAGTATTTGCCGTGTTACTCGTGTATAAGGAGAGATAGAAAAAGTATACGATACGAATGGTGATGATTACGAAGAAGCTGAGTTTCAAGACATTGCTTCAGAAGATGGCGGTTTCCATATTTTGCTTATTTCACTAAAGAAGAAGTTGAAGACTAAGATTTAGACTAGTTAGTTTATTGTTAATAGCATATATACAAAAGAAAATAATTACTAGTGGTTTTGTAAAGAACGTTAATGATTTTTACTAACTTTTAGATATAACGCTTCTTGTGAATATTAATGATTTTGTTTTGTTGTAAGTATCATGTGTTAATATGTTCAATAGGAACTAGTAGGGGTTGTAAGTTTTGTTAATGATTTTTACTAACTTTTAGATATAACGCTTCTTGTGAATATTAATGATTTTGTTTTGTTGTAAGTATCATGTGTTAATATGTTCAATAGGAACTAGTAGGGGTTGAGGTAGTGGTCGATGTAATAAAAGCATTGGTGGATGAGTAACTCTGGATGCATATTAATATCACGATAAACACTACAAGGAAATGATCCTGTGTCGACGTCGTCTATACCGACGACACTTGTCGTCGGCATAGGTCACCCTATAGCGACGACATGTCGTCGTTATAGGTGAAAACCAAAATTTTGAATGGGACACCCTATACCGACGACATGTTGTCGCTATAGGGTTGAGGCAGATTGAAGGGAAAGCTGGCGCCCAATGAATTTTTAGGGAAAACCTATACCGACGACATGTCGTCGGTATAGGGAAATTTTGATATATATATATTTTTTTAATATAATAATTTTTTCTTCGGTCAAAATTTTTTTTTAAATAAAAAAAATCTGGGATACCCTCGTCGGTATAGAGTTTTTTCTTTATTGACCGGTCAAAACCCTACGAAGCCTATACCGATAACATGTCGTCGCTATAGGGTTGAGGCAGATTGGAGGGAAAGCTGGCGCCCAATAAATTTTTGGGGAAAACCTATACCGACGAGGTATAGGGTAATTTTAATTTTCTTTTTGTTTTTTTAATATAATAATTTTTCCTTTGGTCAAATTTTTTTTTTTAGATTAAAAAAAATCTGGGATACCATGTCGTCGGTATAGAGTTTTTTACTTTATTGACCGGTCAAATCCCTACGAAGCCTATACCGACGACATGTCGTCAGTACAGGGGACCTATTGTGCCGACTTTTGAGCCTATACCGACGACATGTCGTCGCTATAGGTCTCAGCGCGAATTAACCCAGGAAACAGCTTTCTGCTTCTCATTTCCACCAAAAAAATCCCCAAATCACTCCATCTCTTTCTCTCTGGCGATTTCACGATTTTTGGTTATTTCGTGGAGAAATCTTCACCAATCTCTTCGGTTTTGAGGTGAGTTAACATCTATTGTTCAACCTTAACAAGAAAATCACATTTTTGTGTTTTTTGCTTAATTTCTGTGATTTTTGTTAGGTGTTTGAAGCTTTAACCATTTTTGAAGGATTTCAAGCTGAGAGGAAACTAATTTGCAAACTTGGTTAGTAATTTTTCTTAAAATTAGGTTTAGATGTATGTTTGTATGTATATGTTTGTGTTTATTTGTATGTATTTATATATGGTTTAGATGTATGATTTTATAAATTTTTTTTAAAATTTTATTATGAAATTAGATTTACATGAAACTTGAGAATTTGAGCATTTATATATGTATGTTTGTATATAATATTTATGTATATATGTGTATGTATTTTTATATATGTAATTTTGTTTGTGTATTTAATTTTAGAATTTGGGCATTGTTGTGTTTATTTGTATGTATGTATATATGGTTTAGATGTATGATTTTATAAATATTTTTAAAATTTTATAATGAAATTAGGTTTAGATGAAATTTTAGATTTTGGGCATTTATATATGTATGTTTGTATATAATATGTATGTATATATGTGTATGTGTGTTTGTATGTATTTGTATTATGTTTATGTATGGAATTGTGTTTATGTATGTAATTTGGGAATTTGGGTATTTGTTTATGTATGTTTGTAAAGGCTATGTATGTATATACGTGTATGTGTGTTTGTATGTATTTGTATTATGTTTATGTTTATGTATGGAATTGTGTTTATGTATGTAATTTGGGAATTTATTTATGTATGTTTGTAAAGGCTATGTATGTATATACATGTATGTATGTATTTTTATGTATGTAATTGTGTTTGTGTATGTAATTTTAGAATTTGGGCATTTATTTATGTGTGTTTGTATATAATATGTATGTATATTTGTATGTATGTATGATTATGTAATTGTATGATTTGTATGTATATAATTGTGTATGTATTTATGTAATTGTGAATGTATATATATATCTTTGTACGTATATGTAACTTTATTTAATTTTGTTGCAAGTTCGGAACTCATTGCGGTTGGAGAGGTGTGAATAACATCTTATTTGTGTTTCATTGAATTTTTTTTAAAGTACGCATCCCGACTTTTATACCTTTATGTACGTCTCATGTTGTGTACACTAGTATGTTTATTTAGGATAACTCTTTAGAATATACCCGTCCGAAATTTATCTGATAGAGATAAATTTTGGATTGTCCCCTTTGGGACTGCTTTTTGAATATTTTATCTTATTTAGGATATGTATATATTTTAACGGGTTGACATTTAAGAAAAAATTGGTAGATATTTCTCCTTACTCCTTCGAGTTTGCAGTTTATCTGCATACTTGGGGAGTTAAGGTGAAATGCTGCTGATTTTTTCTTAAATAGTCAACTCGTTAAAATGTATACATATGAGATAGAATATTCAAAAAGTGGGTTATAATCCACCGCCTTAGAGTACTGATCAAATCACATACATTCATTTATATCATTTATTACATGCACGTATATGTGTATGCTTATAACACAATAGATATGACACTAAATATAACAATTGATAAAAGTTGAGTTACACTGGGAAATTGGAATTCTCCGGCTTTCTTAAGTGGTCTTCGCAACTTTATAGAGACGGCCAAGAACCATGTCGACGGTCGAGGTAGAGCGTTTTGCCCGTGTAGACGTTGTTGTAATGCATGTCGACGGGATTTGAACACGATATATGGCCACATACATGACCGTGGGTTTCTACAATCATATCAGAATTGGATTTATTATGGTGAACAACATCCTCGTGTGGCGGAGATAGCATCACTTTTTGCCCCAAGAACAACACCAACTCCTCCAATAACTACAACAACAAATAATGAGATGTTTGATGCCATAGATGATATGATGGCTGAGCAAAATACAAACGAGGATAATATAGATGAAGAAGGAACTGGTTTAGACCCAGAGTTTGATGCGTTGTTTGAGGAGCTAAATAAGGAGTTATACCCCGGTTGTAGTCAAATGTCTTCCCTAAACTTCATAGCCAAATTGATGCATATCAAAGTTATCAATAAATGGACGAATAGTTCGTTTGACCAACTGTTAGAGCTTCTACAAATTGCAATGCCGAAGGAAAATCACGTTCCAGCGTCACACTATGAAGCTAAGAAGAAACTGAGTAAGATTGGGTTAGGATATTAGTCTATCCATGTTTGCATTAATGATTGTGCACTACTTTGGAAGGAGAATGAATCAATGCAAATCTGTCCGGTTTGTAATGAGAGTAGATGGGTTGATAAAAACACAAATGGGAAAAAAGTACCACATAAAGTGTTGCGCTACTTTCCTTTAACTTCACGGCTTCGACGAAGGTATAGTTCAAGATTAACGGCAAAAGAAATGATCTGGCATAATACTGGACGCTCAACGGATGGTATGATGCGACATCCGGTTGATGGGAAGGCATGGCAAGAATTTGATGAGATATATCCAGATTTTGCTAAAGAACCAAGGAATGTCCGCTTAGGTTTGGCGAGGCGTTGAACTCGGAATCACCGCCGATTGTCAGAGGGCGTATAAAGATCACAAGAGAGTGTTGAAAGTTCACTTCGAGGAAAATGGGGGATACGATGATGTGGAGGCGGCGATGAATAATCCACCAGAAGATCTTGATCAAGAAACTTGGGAGACTTTGATTAATGAGTTGTTTTTAGATGCGAGCTATAAAAACCGCTCGGAGAAGAACAAATAAAACCGATCACAACAACGTTACCCAAGTTACCATGGCAGCAAATCATACGCCCAGTGCCGACACATGGAGGTATGAAATACAATTTTTAGTATTATATAAAAATGCTTATTAATTCTTAGTGATATTATTTTTGTTTTTCACAGGGTATCGGCCCAATTGATGTGTTCAAATCGACCCATTATAAAGAAGGGACCGGTTAGGCCAACACGAATGCATCATCAGATTATGTAAGTCAAATGATTTTGTTGTTAGACTTACTAGACTTAGAACATCCAACTGTAACTTTAAACGGGTTAAAATGACCCAAACACACTTTAAGAGACTTAAAATATCTAGCTTTAAATTAAAACGGGTCAAAATGACCCAAACACACTTTGATAAACTTAGAACATCCAACTGTAACTTTAGATGGGTCAAAATGACTCAAACACACTTTAATAGACTTAGAACATCCAACTCGAGCCCAATTATTGAATATTTTTGCTAGTATTATTAGTATTTGTTGTTATTACCGTTGGTTGATTAGAATTTGTGAATTTGGGTCGTTTATAACTTATAGTTTAACAGGTTGGTTATCCATTTTATAGCAGTTATGCTGTCGAATTTTAGTAAAATAGTCAAGTGATTGTTTATTACATTGTTTAATGCAGGACCAAATCCAAGAGGAGTATACAAGATCCTCTGCTGAGTCTGGTGGTTACTCGTCTGCTGTCGATGAGTTTGCATGCATGGAGCGTGCATTGAGTCATCGGCGTGGCCATATCAGGGGTGTCGGTCGTGTGGTGAGTAATCCCACACCGGATTTGTTCTCCACAACCACATTGGCAAGAAGTGGATGAGCGTGTAACTCAACTTCAACAACAAGTCCAAGATCAACAACAACGCGAAGCCCAACGTGTCACACCCCAACCGATGGCGGAAAACGTCGGGGCGTGAAGCTGTGCAGACTGTTCATAGCTCATGGTTGCTAAAGTTTGAATAATTTAAACATTCATTTTCATTACACGTAGCAAGTTCATACCATACAAGAACCAAATGTAGCGATTACAAAATATAAATAGTTTAGATTAATTGCTAGGTCCAAATCCTATATGTAGCAGCTTGTAATACTTCAAACATTGTTACCTGAAACATGGTTAAAAAAAAGTCAACTAAAAAGTTGGTGAGAATACATAGGTTTTCGTGTCATGTAATAGAATATAGTGTCGTGTGCATACAATTCATACAAACATGGCAATTAAGGCATTTATGGAGAGATACCATCGTGTGACCTGGTAGTACAATCAAACCTTTGTAACTAGCATGCAAAACAAACGCGTGTTGGCAGTAACAGTCACCCTACCTGGGTGGGTTTGTCAGACTCAATAGATCTATCACTGTTTACTGTAGGCTATAAAATAGTTAATGATTGCACGTGAATAGCAAACTGCGTGTTGGTCTACACACCTAGTACTCAAGCACAAAGCTCAAAATTGTAACACATGATTGTAGGGTGGAATTGTATATTGTGTAGTTTGTAAACATAGTAAATAGAACGCATGTTCCACCCCAAAAGTTTGTAAATAGAGTAAAAGAGGGGCTATGTAACTCACTTGTGTTGGAGCGTGTAGTTTGCACAGATCAACAAAAATACCAAGCGTGTTGTAGGTCGCTACGTTTGACCTATCGAATGAGGGTATAACGCGTGTCACTGTTTGTGTTATTTTGTGTCCAAAGTGGGTTCGTTGGTGGTTTGTGTGTTTAGGGTTGGTTTTGGAATAATAAATTAGTAGCGATATATATATATATATATATATATATATATATATATATATATATATATATTTACTTAAATAAAATTTAATTAAACGATATTTGTTTAAATCAATATATATATATTTGTATAAATAAAAATGATTATATAAATTCACGATTTCATCGGTTTTGAAACTATCGGGAATTAATCGTTTTAAATTTCTAAATCAGCGATTTGGTATATAAATGATTCCCGGGTCTTGGGATTTTATAACTTAAATTTTTATAAACAAGTTTTGAAATGTTTAAATAAAAACATATTAAATTAAGTTTGAAAATAATAAAATTAAAGTTTCTGGTTAAGGAGCACGACCGTGCTCAAGTAAGGCACGACCGCGCTCGTTGCCGGGCGTGACCGTGGTGGTCTGAAACGCGCCCGTGGTCGAGTCAGAAGGTACTTCATAGGTTCTGGACATAGAGCACGACCGTGCTCGTATCTGGCACGACCGCGTCTAGTGTTTTGTTTTTGGTCAAGACTTGTTTGCTCGGTAAGCACGACCGGGCCACACCTGGGGCACGATTGTGCTTGGTCAGGCACGACCGCGCTCAGTGATGAGCGCGACCGTGTCGGGTCTTTTTCAGACACAATTCGATCGATTCTTATAATAAATGCTTCTGTATTCTTAGGGCTTTCATAGATTAGGTGCTTGCGAATGTATCTACATAGTTTGATTGTATTTATATCGTGTTTAAGTGGTAGTTCGAGTAAAAGTTTAGTTTTCGGCTCTTTGGTTCAAAATCGAATTGATTGTGTGATATAACTACGAATTAGTATAGGGCTTTCATCCTAGGGGTAGATACGAAGCTAAGGAAGTGTTACTTACTCGTTAACAATGGGCAATTTAATGCAGTCGGCTACGGGTCGAGCGGCTTCGTTTCTTGGCGATCAATCGGACGACAGAGGTGTTGTGAGCGTCGAGTGAGAGTTCTGAGAGATTGAGTGGGTGTATATGAGGGTGTAGGAAGCCTGTAACTTGCTCTCAATTGTTTAATTCGCGAGACTTGGTTGTGGTGGGTATGGGATTAAACAAATGTGCAAATTGGAGGACAATTTAGGCGTGTTGCAGGTTGAATTCAGTCGAGTAAGGTCTGACGCGTGAAAACCGGCTTTTCTCTATTTTAAATTTCGCGAATTCAGAGGGTATGGTATGGCTTGGCTTCTGCAGAGTCAAGTGGGTTCATCAGCGCGACCGTGCCTACTTTAGGCGCCACCGTGCCTACTTTAGGCGCGACCGTGCCTACTTTAGGCGCGACCGTGCTTAGGTCTGCATGCGCGACCGTGCCTAGTCCTAGGCGCGACCGTGCTTGCCTAGTTTTGTAGTTTTTGAGTTTTGTCAGTTTTTGGTCCTCGGGGCTTGTGAGATAATGGTGTTTTTGTTTAATTTGTTATTGTAATAGAATAGTTTGTATATGTAACTGCATCGTAGTTTGTTTGTACATGAATTGAAACTGAAATGTGTTTGTTTATTGAAATCAAACGATTACATGATGAAAATCAGAAATGTTACAGTCTCCCCTTGTTGAGGGGATTTCGTCCCGAAATTCAACTAGTTGCGGTTGCAGAATTGGTGAATAGGTGAGGATACTTGAGTTTCATTTGGTCTTCACGTTCCCAAGTAAACTCAGGACCGCGTTTTGAATCCCAACAGACTCTGACTATAGGGATGCGGCTGCGCTTGAGTTGCTTGATTTCACGATCCATGATTTCCACTGGTTTCTCGACGAAATGCATCGTTTCATCAATGCGCACATCGTCAAGAGGTATGTGGAGGTTCTCATCAGCAAGACATTTCTTCAGGTTGGACACGTGGAAGGTTGGATGAACATTGTTGAGTGCTGGAGGTAGCTTAAGTTTGTAAGCCACTTTCCCGATTCTTTCAAGGATCTTGAACGGGCCTACGTAACGAGGTGCTAGCTTGCCTTTCTTTCCAAAGCGGATCACACCCTTCCAAGGGGATAATTTGAGAAGCACAAGGTCACCCACTTGGAATTCCAAGGGTTTTCGTCGCTTGTCGGCATAGCTCTTTTGTCGACTTCTCGCTACTCGGATGTTGTCACGGATTTGAAGGATTTTGTCGGATGTTTCCTGAATTAACTCGGGACCGGTGATTTGTGCTTCACCAATCTCGTTCCAACAGATGGGAGAACGGCATTTGCGACCATAAAGAGCTTCGAATGGAGCCATGTTGATGCTGGTGTGGTAGCTGTTATTGTAGGAGAATTTAATAAGTGATAAGTGTGAATCCCAATTGCCACCAAAGTCTACGACACAGGCTCTCAGCATGTCTTCGAGGGTTTGGATTGTTCGTTCTGTCTGACCATCAGTTTGGGGATGGTAGGCTGTGCTTAAATCCAATCGTGTGCCAAGTGCCTTTTGCAGAGATTGCCAAAATCTGGAAGTGAAACGAGCATCTCTGTCGGAGATTATGTTCAAAGGTATACCGTGTCGACTCACAATTTCGTTAATATAGATTCGGGCCAATTTCTCAACCCGATAGTCTTCACGGATGGGCAGGAAGTGTGCGGACTTTGTGAGACGGTCAATGATTACCCAAATGCTATCATAGCCGTTTGAAGTACGGGGGAGTTTAGTAATGAAGTCCATGGCTAGATTTTCCCATTTCCACACGAGGATTTCCGGTTGTTCAAGTAAACCGGAAGGACGTTGATGTTCGGCCTTGACTTTAGAGCAGGTTAGACATTTTGCAACATAGAGTGCAATGTCTTTCTTCATACCAGGCCACCAATATTGTGGTCGAAGATTGTGATACATTTTATCCGCACCGGGATGAATAGAATACCGAGACTTGTGTGCTTCAGTCATGAGGAATTCCAGGAGATCATTGCGATTGGGAACCCAAATACGATCCAAGAAATAAAGCAAACCATTGTTTTTAGTCTCTAGTTGGAATTCAGCACCGCACGACATTTCCTCATACATATTGCCCCCGGTAATCGAGACGTGTTGAGCTTCTAGAATACGGGTTTGAATGTCGGAATGAATCTTGACACTTTGGAGCATGACGCGTTCTTTACGGCTCAGCGCATCGGCTACAACATTAGCCTTGCCGGGATGATAACGAATCTCGCAATCGTAATCATTGAGGAGTTCAACCCAACGTCGTTGCCTCATGTTGAGTTCTTTTTGGTTGAAGATGTGTTGGAGGCTTTTGTGGTCGGTGAATACCACACATTTTGTGCCATATAGATAATGTCTCCAAATCTTCAAGGCAAATATGACTGCACCTAGCTCCAGATCGTGCGTCGTATAGTTCTTTTCATGGATCTTGAGTTGCCTCGATGCATAAGCGATTACCTTGCCTCGTTGCATGAGAACACAACCAAGGCCTAGGTTAGAGGCATCACAGTAGACGACTAGGTCATCGTTTCCTTCGGGAAGAGTCAGAATAGGAGCATCACATAACTTCTGTTTAAGAGTTTGGAAAGCTTCTTCTTGTTTCGGCCCCCATTCATAAGGTTTACCTTTATGTGTCAAGGCGGTGAGGGGAACAGCAATCTTGGAGAAATTGGAAATGAATCTTCGGTAATAACCCGCTAAACCAAGGAACGAACGAACCTCGGTAGGGGTTTGAGGAGCACTCCAATTCTTGACAGCTTCGATCTTGGCAGGGTTGACATGTATTCCCTTTTTATTGACAACATGACCCAAAAATTGAACCTCCTTTAGCCAAAATTCACATTTGGATAACTTGGCGTATAATTGTTCGGTTCTCAGGAGATCCAAAATCAGTCTAAGGTGCTGTTCATGTTCTTCCTCAGTCTTGGAATAGATCAAGATGTCATCGATGAAAACGATCACGAATTTGTCAAGGTATGGTTTGCACATGCGGTTCATGAGATCCATAAAGACAGCAGGTGCATTGGTCAACCCAAAAGGCATAACCGTGAACTCGTAATGACCATATCTTGTTCGAAAGGCGGTCTTTGGAATATCTTCTTCTCGGACACGCAGTTGGTGATAACCAGATCGAAGATCAATCTTCGAGAAACAAGTAGAACCTTGGAGTTGATCGAAGAGGTCGTCAATCCTAGGTAACGGGTAGCGGTTTTTGATTGTAAGCTTGTTGAGCTCTCGATAGTCAATACACATGCGGAATGAACCATCCTTCTTTTTAACAAACAAGACTGGTGCACCCCACGGTGAATGACTTGGCCGTATGAAACCTTTGTCAGCGAGTTCTTGAAGTTGACTTGCAAGTTCTTGCAATTCAGAAGGTGCAAGCCGGTATGGAGCTTTAGCCACAGGGTTTGCTCCGGGTATAAGATCGATTCGAAACTTTACTTCCCGAACAGGTGGAAGACCGGGTAAGTCGTCGGGAAAGACTTCGGGAAACTCCCGAATGACGGGAATATCTTCTATTCTTCTCTCCTTGTCTTCTTTTTGAATCACATGAGCTAGGAAAACCATGCACTTCTTTCGAATGTATTTCTGGGCAGTTATGCATGACATCAGTTTGAGTCCTTTGCAAGGTTTCTCGCCAAAGACTTTCAATATGTCTCCCGGTGGAAGAGGTACTCGGATGTCCTTTTCAAAGCACATGACCTCGGCATGGTTTTTAGATAACCAATCCATGCCGATGATGACGTCAAAGCTTCCCAACGGCATTGGTATAAGGTTGACTGGAAACGTGTGACCATTGAGTTCTAGTGAGCAGTCATGAATGATGGAGTCAATAGTGATGGAGTTTCCATCCGCTACTTCAACGGTGAAGGTTTTCTCGAGTTTGGATCGTGTTTTTGCAAGTAAAGGTTCAAAGTTAAGTGACACAAAACTCTTATCGGCCCCGGTATCAAATAGTATAGATGCAAATTGTTTATTTACAAGAAACGTACCGTTGACCACATGATCGTTGGCTTGAGCTTCATTGGCGTTGATGTTGAAAGCACGTCCACGAGCTCCGCCCTGATTATTGTTCACAAGTTTTGGACATTGGTTTCGGAAGTGGTTCGGGTTGCCACATTCAAAGCAAGCCCGTCCATTTGCATTGATTGGAACCACTTGATTTGCTCCGGGTTGATTAACCGGGTTGGCTTGAGTAGTAAGTGCCTTTTGTCGGCAGATATTGGTCGTATGGCCAAGTTTCCCACAATGATTGCAAATGCGACATGGGATAGTTTGTGGGTGATGATAGTTGCAGTTGTTGCAGAGTGGGTAGGTACCTCCATAAGCTTTCTTGGCTGGATTTTGAGCCAAGGGTGCAACTTGATTAATTGGGGCGGCCGGAGTGACTACTGCAAAATTTTTCGCCTTTCTCTTCCTGGTGTTTCGATACTGTTCGTTTTGAACTTCTTTGACATGAGTAGGAGGAGTTGTGGTGTCAGAAACTTTCTTGGCCCCCTTTTTGGTAAGAGTACCTACTTTAACGTGATTATCGGTCAGTGTGGTAGCTAGACGAATAACATCTTCTAGGTTTGCAGGATTTCTTCCCAGAACAGTGTCCTGGATTTGTCTCGGTAGGCCACCGATATATTTTTCAATACACCTAGACAAAGGTGTAACCATGTGAGGTACCAGCATGCTCAGTTCGTGAAAACGGTTGGTGTACGCCAAGCTTTCACCGCTATCTTGGGTAAGATCCCAAAATTCCGCTTCCAGTTTCTTCATCTCGTTTCGAGGACAGAATTCCTCGGTCATGATCCTTTTCAGCTCATCCCATGGCAGAGCCATTGCTACTTCTACTCCCCTTGTTCTCTTCTCCTCATTCCACCAGGTTAGTGCCCGTTTTTGGAAGACACTAGTGGCATGGCGAACACGCAGATTGTCCGGACAGTCACTATTGAGGAAGGTGCCCTCAATATTTTTGAACCATTGAAGGAGTCCCGTGGCTCCTTCGGTACCATAAAATTTCAGGGGATTGCAAGAGTTGAAATGCTTGAAGGTACATTGTGGCGGGTTGGCACCACCGCCACTACCAGTATTAGCACTACCACTGGCGTTTCCATTGTTGTTGTTATTGGCTTGAGTTAATTGAGTTACTAGCTGAGTGAGGAGAGCAGCAAGGTCGGTATTATTGTTGTTGGCATTGCTGGTATTGGTGTTGGTGCTATTGTTGGCGTTGTCGGTGTTGTTGCGGTTGATGTTACGACGAGGAGGCATTCTATAAAAAGAGAATGATACAAAAATGTTGTGAGAATTTATAAAAATCCGTTGAAATTTAGGATAGGAGGAAAAATAACATATTTATTTCATAGTTCGGATTGTTTTCAAGTAATCACATTTCTACTTGAACACAATGACATATTAAGGTTAATTAGACTCATATAATTTTCAAGGAGACGTGCTTTAGCCTATAGGTAAACACTCATCCCGGGAATTCCCAGGAAAGCATACGGATCCCTCGGTTGATTGGGATTTATATGAAATGCTTTCCTAGACAGAAAACCCAGAATACAGGTGTCACCCTTCCAGATTGCACATGTCCTTTAATAATTAACAGAGTCTAAAACCTTAACGGGTATATAAAAATATTTTTGATAGACTAGTGTCTACGAGTATGAGTTTTTCCACAAGTTATGGCGATGATGACATAGAAGCAGTTAAGGAGGATATTCGGCTTAGGATACGGGTATGGATACGATTTATTTAATTTATTATTTACGCATGCTTATTAAGTCATGTAGTCTAAACATTTTAAGTATCAAATAACTAACACATAAAGCATGAGACATATAGCAAATAGCACGTATCACATAAAACATGTAGCATGACATTGTTGGGTGTCCTAAAGTTATAGTCTAGGTCAATGGTGTCTAATAACCTAATTCCCTATAACCAAGGCTCTGATACCAATCTGTCACACCCCAACCGACGGCGGAAAACGTTGGGGCGTGAAGCTGTGCAGACTGTTCATAGCTCATGGTTGCTAAAGTTTGAATAATTTAAACATTCATTTTCATTACACGTAGCAAGTTCATACCATACAAGAACCAAATGTAGCGATTACAAAATATAAATAGTTTAGATTAATTGCTAGGTCCAAATCCTATATGTAGCAGCTTGTAATACTTCAAACATTGTTACCTGAAACATGGTTAAAAACAAAGTCAACTAAAAAGTTGGTGAGAATACATAGGTTTTCGTGTCATGTAATAGAATATAGTGTCGTGTGCATACAATTCATACAAACATGGCAATTAAGGCATTTATGGAGAGATACCATCGTGTGACCTGGTAGTACAATCAAACCTTTGTAACTAGCATGCAAAACAAACGCGTGTTGGCAGTAACAGTCACCCTACCTGGGTGGGTTTGTCAGACTCAATAGATCTATCACTGTTTACTGTAGGCTATAAAATAGTTAATGATTGCACGTGAATAGCAAACTGCGTGTTGGTCTACACACCTAGTACTCAAGCACAAAGCTCAAAATTGTAACACATGATTGTAGGGTGGAATTGTATATTGTGTAGTTTGTAAACATAGTAAATAGAACGCATGTTCCACCCCAAAAGTTTGTAAATAGAGTAAAAGAGGGGCTATGTAACTCACTTGTGTTGGAGCGTGTAGTTTGCACAGATCAACAAAAATACCAAGCGTGTTGTAGGTCGCTACGTTTGACCTATCGAATGAGGGTATAACGCGTGTCACTGTTTGTGTTATTTTGTGTCCAAAGTGGGTTCGTTGGTGGTTTGTGTGTTTAGGGTTGGTTTTGGAATAATAAATTAGTAGCGATATATATATATATATATATATATATATATATATATATATATATATATATATTTACTTAAATAAAATTTAATTAAACGATATTTGTTTAAATCAATATATATATATTTGTATAAATAAAAATGATTATATAAATTCACGATTTCATCGGTTTTGAAACTATCGGGAATTAATCGTTTTAAATTTCTAAATCAGCGATTTGATATATAAATGATTCCCGGGTCTTGGGATTTTATAACTTAAATTTTTATAAACAAGTTTTGAAATGTTTAAATAAAAACATATTAAATTAAGTTTGAAAATAATAAAATTAAAGTTTCTGGTCAAGGAGCACGATCGTGCTCAAGTAGGGCACGACCGCGCTCGTTGCCGGGCGTGACCGTGGTGGTCTGAAACGCGCCCGTGGTCGAGTCAGAAGGTACTTCATAGGTTCTGGACATAGAGCACGACCGTGCTCGTATCTGGCACGACCGCGTCTAATGTTTTGCTTTTGGTCAAGACTTGTTTGCTCGGTAAGCACGACCGGGCCACACCTGGGGCACGATTGTGCTTGGTCAGGCACGACCGCGCTCAGTGATGAGCGCGACCGTGTCGGGTCTTTTTCAGACACAATTCGATCGATTCTTATAATAAATGCTTCTGTATTCTTAGGGCTTTCATAGATTAGGTGCTTGCGAATGTATCTACATAGTTTGATTGTACTTATATCGTGTTTAAGTGGTAGTTCGAGTAAAAGTTTAGTTTTCGGCTCTTTGGTTCAAAATCGAATTGATTGTGTGATATAACTACGAATTAGTATAGGGCTTTCATCCTAGGGGTAGATACGAAGCTAAGGAAGTGTTACTTACTCGTTAACAATGGGCAATTTAATGCAGTCGGCTACGGGTCGAGCGGCTTCGTTTCTTGGCGATCAATCGGACGACAGAGGTGTTGTGAGCGTCGAGTGAGAGTTCTGAGAGATTGAGTGGGTGTATATGAGGGTGTAGGAAGCCTGTAACTTGCTCTCAATTGTTTAATTCGCGAGACTTGGTTGTGGTGGGTATGGGATTAAACAAATGTGCAAATTGGAGGACAATTTAGGCGTGTTGCAGGTTGAATTCAGTCGAGTAAGGTCTGACGCGTGAAAACCGGCTTTTCTCTATTTTAAATTTCGCGAATTCAGAGGGTATGGTATGGCTTGGCTTCTGCAAAGTCAAGTGGGTTCATCAGCGCGACCGTGCCTACTTTAGGCGCGACCGTGCCTAGGTCTGCAGGCGCGACCGTGCCTAGTCCTAGGCGCGACCGTGCTTGCCTAGTTTTGTAGTTTTTGAGTTTTGTCAGTTTTTGGTCCTCGGGGCTTGTGAGATAATGGTGTTTTTGTTTAATTTGTTATTGTAATAGAATAGTTTGTATATGTAACTGCATCGTAGTTTGTTTGTACACGAATCGAAACTGAAATGTGTTTGTTTATTGAAATCAAACGATTACATGATGAAAATCAGAAATGTTACACAACGAGATGAAGAACGTCGTGTGCATAATCAACAAATGCTTGAAATGCAACGACAATTGAATGAAATGCGTCGAATGTGGGAACACCGAACTAGCAGCGACGATAATTAGCTTGAAGTTGTTGCGCCTTTGCCTTTTTTATCGGTGTTATTGTTGAATGTTTGAACAATTTTTATGTTTGTGTGTCGGACAACTTTATGTTTGAATATTTGGTTTGTGTGTCGAACAGGTTTTTGTATCGAACAATATGTTTCAGATTTCAATTTTTGAATGGTTTGAATTATCTGATTTGCAGGTTTTTGTAATTAGAAATTAGATATTTCTAGAAAATTTTGTAAATTAAAAAAAAAACAAAAAAAACAGAAAAACCTATACCGACGACATGTCGTCGGCATAGGTCTTTTCCAAATTTAATTAAAAAAATTGGAAATAGCCTATCCCGACGACATGTCGTCGGGATAGGTTGGGTCTGTCCCGACGACTTATCGTCCGGATAAGTCCAGAACCTATACCGACGACATGTCGTCGGTATAGAATTTCTTTTTGAATTTTTTAATGAAACCCTATAGCGACGACTTGTTGTCGGCATAGGTCGACCTATGCCGACGACACCTATACCGACGACATCTTTAACCTATTGGGACGAGGCAATACCGACGACATCTAAACCGACGACATGTAGATGTCGTCGGTATAGGCTATACCGACGACAAGTCGTCGCTATAGGGTCAAAAAAATCTTCGAGATAATGTGATAATGTTGTAGTGAAACCTAGTGGCAATGATGAGTCGAACGTTGTTTCCGCGGGGACGAGTTACCCATGCCCGCTTCCTACACGAGGAGCTCGCAATTGGATTTGGGTTGGACATGATCCATAAGTATATATGATGCAAATATTGTCTTTGTATGTAAATACAAAATTATTACTAATGTTGATTCTGTTACATTGTTTCCATTTTTTAGGTTTAATATTTAACATAAGGTTACCTAGACTATTGGAGTTATTTTTTAGTCCACTTGGTCCATTCATGTTAATCAAGAAATAAACATGAATAGGAAGAAAGGGATTTAACCCTACAAACAAAACTTGAATTAGATCGTACCAATCTGTGTTTACAATGAAGATATCGATCTTATATATTAAACGACACATTTGTTTGATGCGAATCGTCGCCTCCCTACAATCCTATTTACGGTTTCTATCTTTTCAAATGTTACATTAGAACCTTCTACTTCTAACGAATACAGACTTGACTATAAAACTTTAACTTGTGGATAATTACGAGTCCGACCTGTTAACTTTTATATAAACTTGATCAATAATTAATTCCAACATTCACCCCCTAATTGTTGATCCAAGTTTGATTCGTCTTCTCCAATGTATTGATGTTAATCTCGAACTCTTAGTTTGAATATACAACTTTCTGGGCAATCTTCATATGACCGTTCCCCGGCTTCCTACGGTTGTTGATGCTTAGTGATGATAAGCCCCTCGCGACATATTTTCCTTTCCTTTTCCCATGTCGACGACTTGGCTACCCGAACCATCCACTACTGTCTCACACATTGGAATTGCACCCATGCAAGTTAACGATCAGTATCTCATAAATGTTCTTCTGAAGATAAATGCCATGCTTGGGTGTCAGTAGAACATTGGTCAAGTGGCTACTGAACTAGTCTTGAGTGAGATCTTGGGCTTCAATGGGCATGGTCTTCTTAGGCTTGACACCTCAGGGACGTGGAGCTTTTCTAGATTTTGCTATTGGGCTATGCAAGACTCGAGGTTGAGTCTTTTTCTAACCTGTCGAGTATGATGTAGGAGCATCCACGTGTTTGGTCACAGTTATATGTAATTGGGCCTTCTCCATTGGGTTTTGGGCCGCTAACGCATTCAGCCTCTAGGAGGAGGATAAGGGGGTCGAAGCCAAGCGGATCAAGGGAGTGGTGGATCGGGTCATGGTCTAGAAGAGGGATTGGATAATGTCACGGATTATCACAATCTTTTATGTTTTTTTATTTATTTTGTATTTGAATTTTAAATTATGTAGATTTAGTTTCCATAGAGATTAGTCGGAAATTATATTATAAAATAGAATCTTAGGTTATCATTCTATCACATATTTTGAGAATTGATTAATAGAAATCGACAAACAAATTGCTTTCGTCCCGATTATTTAGTAGAAAACATGTGATTCATATCAGTGTTCTAGAAGCCATTTGTCATTTTGTGAATTTATATAAGTTTTTGGTTTGATTGTATTCCTGGGAATTTGAGTATGTTGCTATTAGAAAAAAAAATGTAAATTTTTAAAATTTTTCAAAATGTTCAGTAAAAGGTCCCAAAACCGTCAAAAATTTATCTCAAGACCATCGTAAAATGGTGCAGAAAACCGTCACAAATTGGTCTAAGAACCGTTGCGAATTGTCCCATGAAGCCATCGCTAATTCCGTCGCAAAATCTAACAAGACTATTTTTTGGCAGTAGTGGCAACTAACAATTGATAATAGATGTAAAAGCAGACTAAATTTTAATATGTATTCACATTTTCTCTATAATAAAAGTTTCGAATTGATGAAGGGTCGGAGGTCACATGCGTTATTGAGGTAATGAATGATTAGACTTTTTTCTTCTTTCCCCATGAATACTAATTTTTAAACATAGAAAGCTTACTTGATTTGCAAGGCAAAATAAGCAGCATACATGATGGACCACCACCACCATTCTTTTTCTATGAAATTATCTGTTTTTTTTTTCAAAATTAAAATGAATGATTTAAAAAATATTTACTAAAATAGGTGTTTTTCTATCTTTATTTTCAACTAATCCATTATAATCCTTTTATTTTTATTTTTTATTCATTCAACCTATCATCATTTTATTTTTCTTTTTTTTCAGTTAATTTATTATAGTATTTTTTCACTTTTTTTTAACTAACTTATTAGAATTCTTTTCTTTTTATTTCTTTGATCAAACCATTTTAAATATTACTAAAAGAATCTAAATAAACTTTAAAAAGAAAACAAGAAGAATAAAAAAAAACCCGGGTTAAAACAAAATGCAGCCTGCGATTTTGGAATTCTTTCCTGGGTTCTCTGGTCTAGCAACTTGTTGCTGCTGGTTCAGATTTCCCCTTTTGTTGAATGATAATTGATGCTTTTAAAAAAATAAAAAAAATGAAAAAGATAGAAAAACACTCATTTTCATAAATATTTTTCAAATCATCTATTTTGATAAATAAATTTCTCTACCACACCGTTTTAAAAATATAGCATTTTTTAATAGGTTGCTTTTAACATAGGATTTTTATCTTATTTATGATAACCATGATTGTTATTATACATATTAAAATCTATTTTATTTAAACGTTGTTTAAGATATATTTACAAAAATATCAACTAAAGTATTTCTATATACACTATTACTTTTTTAGAACGATAAACACACACCTATATAATCCTAGATTAAATCTACATTAATGTCTACCATAGGACTTGAACCTTCAACCTTATAAGAAAGGACACCACTATGTATATATCCGGGTACCATTTGACTACAAGCCCTTTGGTATATAGTTTATTACTTGACATCTGCAATCACATGATTTTTGTTGGCTATTTTAGTGTAATTGTATTAGCTTGTTGATCAAGTGAATCATAATATGCATGTAAGGCCTCTTTCCCGGTGACCTCACTCGTTGGAATTACTCATAAACATAGTCATCGATACTGATCTATTTATTAAATAAAAATATTCAAACACAGCGGAAGCATTCATCATTCGATTACATAAAAAACGGAAGTCTTAATGTTTAAATATAAGATAACACTATCTCAACATAAATTAAAGTGGGATGTCAGTCTTATGCCGGTTAGCCATCACGCCTTCGCACGACCCTTCTTTCTATTACCTGAAATGTATACTAAAAGTCAGCTAACGCCGGTGAGTTCTAGTTTAAAGCAATTATGTATAAACATCATTTCTTTATAAGTATATATATATATATATATATATAAAAATACATACACATTCTTTGCTTTCCTTTATCGTTCATATGTGAGTACATTAAATATGTATTCACCTTTACTTTCATTAATCATTCATTGGTCATACACATAGGGATGATCAACCCGTTTTACGTAAGTTACAAAGACAAACGTTCTCGAACCACCGTCATAGCTCATTTACTTCACCGTCCGGATCTAGAAACCGTCTGGCAAACCTTCGGCCGTCCGTCATACCGTCGTAGTCCGTAATTCGCCCGTCTACCCGAAGGCATCCGTTTCCCACGCGAACTATTATTTATGCAACCGTTCTACTTATTATAAGGCAATTACTTCGACCGTCCATTAATGCCTTTCATACGTCCTAGCTGATGAAGGAACGTATTTGTCCCGATTGTAAAATAGTCATGTGGTCGTCCGTCTACCGAAATAGCCGTTATCATTGAATCGTCCATAACGTTTACATACATTCATAACATGCAATATATAAAATATAAAGTAAGATTTCATTCATTTACGTTATGCCATTCTTCCATTTATTCTTTGTAAATATACGTTTCATTCTTCATTTATCATTCATTTTCATATATATATATATATATATATATATATATATATATATCACGTATGATCACATTGATATTCATAACATTCATTCATTTAATATATACACTTCAGCCCCAAAACATTTAAAATGATTGCACATACATAAAGGGGGCACATAGAACTCACCTGATGAGTGGTTTCTGTAATACACTTAGCTGGTTACTGAGCGTCACTAAAGTATCTCACAACCTATATAATGAAGTCATACACATAAGGTAGTGCTCCTAGATGACACTAGACATTACTATGCCTGAACCCAGTAATTTCGATGGATGAATCACATCGAAACTATGGTAGTTTCGGGTCATGGGTTTATATCAAAACTATGGTAGTTTCGATAAATAACTTAAGTAAAATCTTAGTAGTTTCGGGTCATGGGTTTATATCGAAACTATGGTAGTTTCGATAAATAACTTAAGTAAAATCTTAGTAGTTTCGGGTCATGGGGTCTATATGGAAACTATGTAGTTTCGATGGATTTACCTATATCGAAACTGGTAGTTTCGATGCATCAGTCTTTTCCCTTACCAGAAACCCTAGATCTGGTTAATTATTTCTAATCGACCAAGCCTTGAACTTTTTATGTTCAAAACGTTTCTTTTTCATCCATGAACACGAATATGTGCTCTGTTTTGAATATCATACGTAAAAACTAAACATTTACTCGATTTTAACCCGAAACCATATGAAAAAACTCATATTTGGGTATGATGGTTACCTGTTTTTGCTTCCTTCTTGTTTCTATACGTTCCAGAGATGGGGAGCTACAGTCCTCAAAACTTTAAGCTTGATCCCGAGCTTTCTCTCTCTAGACCCGAGCTCTCTCTTTCTCTCTCTAGCATTGCACAAATGAGGGTAATGAGGAGAGGCTTAGGTGAGGGCGCTGATATGAGGGGTTTTTCCCTCTTGATCTCGGCCCATGGGCCAAACCCCCATGTTCCTTTTTTGCTTTGTGATGTTAGTCCCGATCTTTATTTCATTTTATTTATTTTAGGGATGTTACAAGTCTACCCTCCTTATAGAGGTTTCGTCCTCGAAACCTTCTACAAGCTAAATAACCGAGGGTACATTTCCCTCATCTCGCTTTCTTTCCCCCAAGTTGCCTCTGACCCCTTTCTGTGTTTCCATTGTACCTTAACCAAAGGTATTGACTTATTGCGTAGTCGTTTCTAGGCTTGGTCAAGAATAGCTATTGGTTCTTCTACGTAGTTTAGGATGTTGTCTACCTCGATCTCATCATATGGTATGTGAGCCGTATCGTCGGCAAGGCACTTACGTAAGTGCGATAAGTGGAATGTAGGGTGGATTCCACTAAGTTCATTGGGTAGGTCGAGTCTGTAAGCAACTTGACCAACTCTTGCTAAAGTTTTGAATGGTCCAACAAATCTTGGACTTAGTTTGCCACGTTTTCTGAATCAGATGATCCCTTTCCATGGCGATACTTTTAACAGCACCATGTCCCCCACTTGAAACTCTAAATCCATTCTTCTCTTATCCGCGTACGATTTATGTCTGTCTTTAGCAGCTTTCATTCGAGCTTTGATTTGATCGAATTTCTCAGAAGTAGCTTTGACCACTTCAAGACTTGCAAAATCTTTCTGTCCAATCTTGTAACATCCGTGATTTTTCTAATGTTATTTTATTTTAAATTTTTTTTAACAATAATGATACTTCATTTCTAGCCCGAGCTTGCTCATTTCTGAATGACATATTAATTTCGTTTATTTCATATATATTTATATATACTTTTATGAAAATTAAATCAAAAATGAAATTTTATGAACTTAATGATATAATTAGTGTTATAAAGTTTATAGTTTGTTTTACAAAAAAAAAACAATTTATAAATATATATATATATATATGTATATATATGTATATATACAAATATTTACAAATTTCAAATCTAATAAACTAGCTTGAACCCTTGAACCCATCTAAGCACTTGAACCCTTAAACTTGGACCTTTACACCTCAATTTGAACCCTTTCAAAGAATTGGAATTTATTTTGACTTTTAGAAAAGTCAACATCAATGAATTCTTGAAATTCATCATCCAAATCGATCAATGCGGACTTACCTTGCATACCAGAACATGTATCGACAGTTTCGAAGTCAAATTGATGTTCAAATCGGTCCTTGCACGACACATTTTGAGATTTAAATCATTCCAAACGAAATTAACTTTTTCAAAGTCAAATTATGTTCAAATCGGTCCTCAATCAAAGAATTAAACGCGTTATTCCCCCGTAAATCACGCCCTGGCAAACCTCGCTTGTATCCAACCCATAAACAAGACCCAATTCAACATCAATTGTCGTTTTAATTCGCGAATTAGTGCGCGATTGTGGTTACCTTATTTCACAAATCGAATCGTGTAATTAAAGTAAAATTGGACGGATTAAAGCACCAACATACCTTCGAATAACCCTTTCCAAACTCTTTGCACTCTTATTCGCGTCTCATTACCTCTCTAGAAACCCGTCGAGCTCCAGGAACTCTGAAAGCTACACTCCAGCGATTCTCCTTCGTCACTTCCTCAAATCAGGTATTTCTTGTGTCATTCTGAACGTTTGAACCCAAATATCGAAAGCCCCATGATCATCTCTTTGATTGTTATGCTTAACGGTTTGATTTCATGGCTAGGGTTACGGGAATTCGATTGGGGACGGAGGGGGGGGGCGAGTTTCTGTGTTTTAAATTATTCCGACTGACTTCTTAACCAAGGTCATCGCCCAGTCCCACTGGTTAAGATACACGACCCATAAACTCGTGGTCTTGGGTTCAAAACCCACAACCCGTGCACTTTTTACGCTTAAACCGACACAAAACTGACTTCCCTTATCATTGCATGTTTAATACGCACCCGAACCACTTTAGTTCCAAATGTGACCACTGGTCCAGTGGTTGATACTTGATGCTCCTACCGGGCAGACCCGGGTTCAAACCGGGCAAGCCGCGTATATTTTTTTAACCGTTTTTAAAGCCCCAAAAATTTATAAAAAATGTTTTTATAAACCTTACAATATTTTTAACAGAATAGAACCAAATTTGTTAATTCTCAATATAAATTCAATATTATTATGAATTTCTTTGTTAAAATTGTATATTAAACGTTTAAAACTAAGATTTAGATATTTAAATAATTTAAGGAAATTAATTTCCAAATATGATATTAGTTTTATACAATACCCCTCGAATTTATAAAGTTTATAAAACTTTAACTCTATTTTCAAATATTGATTTTTAAATGATAATTAGCTAAATAAATTCATTTATTTTAATCTACACATAAAAATATATATATTTACTATTAAATTTTATACATCAACATTATTTACACATTAACATTATTTACACATCTTTATAAATAAATAAATAAATAAATAAAGTAAAATTATTTATTTAATGTATATCTAATATGATTCACACATTATTTTTATAACTAAATAACAAATATTTAATTTATTTAGTTATTCAAACCAAAACTATAATTACTTTAAAACTATTCGTTTCAATTCCTCCCTTTTTGTAAAACACCCATTTCAAGTACAAACCACAATCACCTACTACAACTCAAACCCTTTGTACACCTTCCAATTAAATCCTAGGCTTAGACCTAGACTATGGTACACATTATTAATTTAATATATATATTACACACTAGGTTAACGTGGTGAGTTACAAGGATCACTTCGCTGCCTAGACTCTCGTGCTAGCTACACCCTCGATTCAAGTGAGTTTACATAGCCCCTTTTTCATTTTGTACTTTTGGGGTGAAACATGATTTACCTTTTGAAACTTTTGCATAGACTTAAATACAATTCAATAATATGATATTATGTGTTATGTGCTTTATGCTTGGATGCTATGAGTTAAGACTACATATACATGACATTAGTACAATCATTAACTCCGTACAAGCCAATGGTTAACATTGATAGATCTATTGTGTCTGACAAACCCACCCGGTTAGGGTGTTTGTTACCGACTTTACATAAGGGTAACCTGCGTGTTATGCCTCAGTCACAAGGTTTGATTGTACACACTCAGTTTAACTATAGATTCTCCATAATTGCCTTATACACGTATATCGTATGAATTGTATAAAACACTTTAAGCTTGTTTGTGTGTTAAAACCTATGTATGCTCACCAACTTTTTAGTTGACCTTATTTTATTCATGTTTCAGGTGCTAACATATGAGTTCGATCAAGACATGCTACACATAGGCTTTGGACTTAGTTAATTTTAATTTAAGAACAATTTGTATTATGTTTATGTACTTTGGAATTGGTTTATGTTTGCTTGAATTGAAATGAATTTAATATATTACAATTTAGTCAACCTTGAGCTCATGAACAGTCTGAATGTCCCGCCCCGACGTATTCCGTCGTCGGTTGGGGTGTGACAGATTGGTATCAGAGCCTTGGTTATAGGGATTTAGGTTATTAGACACTCTTGACCTAGACTATAACCTTAGGACACCCATACTATGCCATGCTACTACATGCTACATGATTATTTCTTATGTGAATATTTTTACATGTTATACTATATAATTACATCATATGATACAATACTTAATAGTCTATGTGTCACATTACCTGCCAACTTTTGTCTCCTATTCATTGCTACCTATTTGATTTATTTAAAGTGCTATCCTAAGTTTCCACAGACACTCATACACACTTAGTTCTTCATGCATCCTTAAACTCACACATATAATGTCACCACCTCTTGTGATCTAAATCTAAACTATTGGACCTAAAGCCCATTAATAATAAACTAGAAGCCCACTTACCCTCCAAGAAGAAGAAGCCCACTACAACATATGAGCCTCACTTTCGGGCCTCAAAGCCCAGTCCACAACAATTCTCATCATGACCATGAGCCCAACAATAGTGTTATTAATACATGATGGCTGGAAGAGTGTGTAGGCCCATGAGGGATTCTGGCTAAGGAAAGATAGGGTACTTAAGTGTGTCCTAGTGACCCACCCATATTTCCTGGGAATCCTCCTCAGGGATGCATTGCTTATAAGTCAATTGTATTTCTAAAATACTGTTGTGAAGGCTCGGTGTTATGACTAGTCAAACTCTAAACCTATGAGAACTCCTATATTTAACACTCAATATTTTATTATCACTTACAACATTTTCATTGTTTTCCTGCTAGACATGGACTCCTACTCTCCTTCCTCCCCGGTATACCATCCCGGAGAAGAATTTGATGGGGAAGAAGACATCGGGACCCCCGTGTATCGGTCACCAACACCCCCAGCGCTAGGCCAAGGTTTGACGTAAGGGCAGATTGGGCTAGGAACACCGTCCCAAGACTTCGAACACCTAAATCACCCCCATTAAGAGACCCGTATCTGGTGCCCGACCCGTATCATCCTAACCCTTGGGTAAGGCATACCATGGCACCCACTAGTGCTATGAGAATTCCAATCAATGACATTCACCAATATATAAGGACCTCAGAATTTGAGAGGCAAAGGATGCAGCAGGGAGTAATGCACGACTTGCAAGGACAAAGAATGGATAGCCTAGCAAACCAATTAGGGTACCAAAAGGAGTTAATCTCCATCCTCAAAAAAGAAATACTGGAGCATCGCACGGAGACAGCTGTGACACCCGACATTTCAGGTCAATATCCGTACATGTTATAAACGAGTTTACATTATAATTGTTTTCGTGATTTACCTAATTGCATAAATTAGGACATTAAAGTCTAAGAAAAGCCGTACATTGTTTCATTTTATATTTTGGAAATTTTGGGAATTACCGGTTCACATACACATATAACTCGTCTAATACGAACGTTAGTAATTAAATTAAATAACCAAGAAAAATATCTAGACATATATATTACACGAACTTTACGTTGGACAATAATTCATTTTTAGACTAAAATATATATAAAATACGTAAAAGTAAACTAACGAACTCTTTCGAATATATTACCTGGTAGCGTCAACTTTAGGTATCTATACCTACAAATAGTCACCTCAACGAATTATACAACCCAAGATTTCAATATCTTTCGTTAACGAGCCATAAACTTAATAACTTTATAATACCGTGGAAAACCTAAACCAAATTAAATTACCATTTGAAACTCTAATTAATATTAATACACATAATGAATTAAATAATTTACACTTAAATCTAATTAATTGATTAATTAACCCAATCCCCCTAATCCCTTGACTTTCTCGGCCGAAGCCAGAGAAGACCCCCCCATTCACACTACTGCTTTCCTATCATTCAAATCCTTTATCTTTAAACCCATACCTCATGACTTCAAAACTCTGATATAAACCATACCACCTCAATCACCATTCTCACGAACCCCCTTTCATATTTCTCACTTTCTTACCGCAATCTCCCCAATTTTCTTCAAGTCGAAGTCAAGTTTTAAGGCAAAATCCACCATATTTCGGTATTATAAGGAGCTTTCAAGGATTTCTAACCAAGAGAATTCAAGACTATCTTCTCTGTTTCTCTAAAAAATCATCATCTCTGTCCAGAGGTAAAAACTCGATACCATCCATATTATTTTCTTTAAACCGTAGCTAAACATACAGTTTACTCGAATGTAAGAAAAATAACCAGAAAAGTGTGTCGAATTCAAGTTTAAAACATAAAAATATGCAGGACTGATTCTGTCAATCAGAATTTCAGTAATCGAAACTATAGTTTCGATACCTGTTTACTCAATCGAAACTAGGTAGTTTCGATACCTCAATCGAAACTAGGTAGTTTCGATACCTGTTTACTCAATCGAAACTAGGTAGTTTTGATACCTGTTGATCAATCGAAACAAGATAGTTTCGATACCTTTCTTGCCCAATCGAAACTAGGAAGTTTCGATACCCAGTTTGCTCAATCGAAACTAGGAAGTTTCGACATCTGTTCTATTCAATCGAAACTAAGTAGTTTCGATACCTGTTTCAGGCCCATTGGGCAGTAACTTAGAACTATTTTATAACAAAACAAGTGTTGAAAAACTGAAAAGATATTTAACAAAAGCAATCAGATTTGCTAAGTCGGTGAACAATTTGCATATGAGACATTCGGTCATCACACGAATTACCCTTTTTTGTAATTAGGGTAGGAATAGTCAAGTTTGACTAGAACAATTATCATTGCAAGCATACACAAACTCAAGGTGAGTTTCACGGCCCCTTTTTACTGTTTTGTATAATTTGGGGGAACAACATACTTATAACTATTTTTATATGATAACAAGAAAACAAGACCCGACCTTTATGTTTGCATGAGTTGATACATTTGGAGCTCGTAAAGTCCCCTGACCATCATATTTATAACCATTATCTATGGATTAGCCTAGGAATCTATGGATAGTACTATTGGGTCTGACACCCCCGGTCATGATTAGTCGCGCTAACCATGGGTCCCTCTGGCCAAATGACTGCATAGTGTTCTAATATTGCTCGTGAGGTACGAGTGAGGGGCAAAACACCTGGTCTTGGTTTGGTTATGCCTCATGTATGTACATATTATTTGTATTCCTAGCTAGTTTACAAATGGGTCGAACATTACTTGTTTTGTTTATCATATACGTGAAATCATTTTCATGCAATTGGTTTGCTCATTGTATTCATATATAAAACCTGTGAACTCACCAACCTAGTGTTGACATTTTCAAGTATGTTTTTCAGGAAATTAATCGCGGCAACAAGGGTAATACTACGTAGGGTTCATGCATACATGGTGGATACTACTTTTGAAGATTTTTCTTGTATAACCCATAATGTTTGGGTCATATTTGCAAAATCTTAATATTTTGTAACTTCAACTACTATTTTGGGCTGTAAAACCTTAAACTTAATTTATGTATCCAGTTGTATGTATGCGTTTGCAATAATTATATGCTTTGAAAACCATGAACATTACGCCTCGCGTTTTCGCCTTGGCGGGGTTTGACAGATTGGTATCAGAGCCATTGATTATAGCGAACTAGGAGTCTAAAAATCGAACCTAGTCTATAATTTAAATGACTCACTGAAACGTTTTTCATTGCATATGCATTTCATAACTTATCATCATATTGTACGGATATCGTAGACACTGAATATCGTCACACACTAACCCCATTTCGACTTCAGACCCATGGCACCCAAAAGAAGGGCATCGCGTGACACTACTGGTGAGAACAACACGACGATTTTCGCAGAAGTTGAGCAACTCATATCGCAACGTGTAGCCGCCGCCTTGGAGCAGTACGAAGCCAATTGGAATAACGGCGGAGGAAATGGTAGTGGTAGCGGAGGAGGTGCAGGAGGCAGTGGCACTGCTGGAGGTTCTGGAGGTAACAGAATGTGTAAACACCTCTGTAACACAGTCACGATCTAAGTTAACAACATTATTAAAATATTGACTTGTGACCCTACAGATGCTTCGAACAAGAAGTGCACTTATAAGGCCTTTCTATCCTGTAACCCTCGCAACTTCAATGGCACTGAGGGTGCAGTAGGCCTGATGAGGTGGATTGAGAAGATGGAATCTGTGATTGATATTAGTGAATGCACAGCTGACTGTATGGTGAAATATGCCACTTGCACACTTACTGACAAAGCATTAACCTGGTGGAATTCTCAGATGAAAACATTGGGAAGACAGACTGCCTACCAGCTATCTTGGGATGATCTAAAGGCCATGATGATAGAGGAGTACTGTCCTCAAAATGAATTGCAGAAAATCAAAACTGAAATGTGGAACCTTCAAATGATAGGAGATGATGTGGTTGGTTACACTGACAGGTTCAACACATGGTCACGCCATAGTACAAAAAGGTTGAAAGGTACTTGTGGGGTCTTGCACCCCAAATTCGTAGTATGGTGACTTCGTCGAACCCCGTGGATGCCAAGAGTGCCATAGTCTTAGCCTACAAACTAAGGGATGATGTTGTTCGTAATGGTTTGTTCGAGAAAAAGGAAACTGAGGAAAGAAAGTTAGGAGAAAAGAGGAAATGGGTGGGAAAACCAAATAACCAATTTAGGAATCAAGCCTATAAGAGACAGGAGACTGTGAAAGTTTTCGCTGCTAACACTGTGGAGAAAAAGGGTTATGCTGGCCCCCAACCGAGGTGTGATAAGTGCGGGTATCACCACGTGGGGAAATGCACTCAATGTGAAAGGTGTAGAAAGTTTGGACATCGAGCGCAGACATGCCGACTCAATGCCAACCCCACCGATAAGATTAAGCAAGGATGCTATGAATGTGGAGATCTGAAGCACTACAGGAAAGATTGCCCCAAGTTGAATAATCAGAATAACAATCAGGCCCGAGGAAGAGCGTTAGTGATGGGAGCTGGGGACGCACGCCAGGACTCTAACATTGTCACTGGTACGTTCCTGATAAACAATCATTATGCCTCTATACTTTTCGATACGGGTGCTGATATGAGTTTTGTGTCAAATGACTTTAAGTCCCTACTCGGTATTAAGTCCAGCAAACTAGACCAAAATTATACAATTGAATTAGAAAACGGGAAATTAATTAAAACCGAAGAAGTCATTCAGGGTTGTACTCTATGTTTGAAAAACCACACATTTAGTATAGACCTGTTACCCGTTGACCTGGGAAGTTTTGACGTTGTTATTGGTATGGATTGGTTGTCAAAGAATCACGCCGAGATTGTTTGTTTTGAGAAGATTGTTCATATTCCCCTCCCAAACGGAGAAGTTCTTTCGGTTCAAGGTGAGAAAAGTGGAGTGACATTGAAGATGATAAACTGCATGAAAGCTCGTAAGTACCTACGTAAAGGCTATTGCGTGTTCCTGGCTCACGTCGTCGAGAAGAAACCCGAGAAACATCAACTTGTAGACATACCAATCGTTAAGGGTTACCCCGAAGTTTTTCCTGAAGACTTACCTGGATTACCACCACCGAGGCAAGTCGAATACCGAATCGATTTGGTACCAGGAGCTGCACCGGTTGCGCGGTCACCATATCGACTAGCACCTTCCAAGATGCAGGAATTATCTAATCAACTGCAAGAGTTGCTTGATAAAGGTTTCATAAGACCGAGTTTCTCACCCTGGGGAGCTCCGGTCTTGTTCGTAAAGAAAAAGGATGGAACCTTTAGGATGTGTATTGATTACCGGGAATTAAACAAGCTTACAATCAAAAACCGATATCCACTTCCTCGAATAGACGATTTGTTCGATCAACTACAAGGTTCTAGCTTCTACTCTAAGATCGATTTACGTTCGGGGTATCATCAACTAAGAATCCAAGAAGAAGATGTACCAAAGACGGCATTTAGGACACGTTACGGCCACTACGAATTCCTAGTTATGCCATTTGGTTTGACGAACGCCCCAGCTGTTTTTATGGATCTCATGAATCGAGTGTGCAAGCCATACTTAGATAAATTCGTGATAGTATTTATTGATGATATATTAATATATTCACGAACCAAGGAGGATCATGAACATCATCTGAAATTAATTTTGGAACTACTCAGAAACGAGAAACTTTACGCTAAATTCTCTAAGTGTGAGTTCTGGATCCGAGAAGTGCATTTCCTTGGACATGTCTTCAATAAGGAAGGAATTCATGTTGATCCATCTAAAATTGAAGCGATCAAAAACTGGGAAGCACCAAAGACTCCGACCGAAGTGCGTCAATTTTTGGGATTGGCCGGCTACTACAGACGATTCATTGAGAACTTTTCAAAAATAGCCCTGCCCTTAACCACATTAACCCAGAAAGAAAAGAAGTACGATTGGAGTGACAAGCAAGAGTCAGCTTTCCAATTACTGAAGCAGAAGCTGTGTAGTGCACTGATCTTATCTCTTCCGGAGGGAATCAACAACTTTGTCGTATACTGCGATCCGTCACACCAGGGACTCGGTTGTGTGTTAATGCAAAGAGACAAAGTCATCGCATATGCCTCACGACAACTAAAAGTGCACGAAAAGAATTATACGACCCATGACTTGGAGTTGGGCGCAGTTGTGCTTGCACTCAAGATTTGGAGACATTATCTTTACGGTACAAGATGCACTATCTTTACTGATCACAAGAGTCTTCAACATATCTTCGATCAAAAGGAACTTAACATGAGACAACGTCGTTGGGTAGAACAACTAAACAACTATGATTGTGATATCAAGTACCATCCCGGGAAAGCCAATGTCGTAGCAGACACCTTAAGTCGCAAGGAACGAGTTAAAACTCTTCGTGTTCGTGCCCTAGGATTAACAATTCATACGAGTTTTACTACTCAAATCCGAATGGCACAACAAGAGGCACTAAAGGAAAGGAACATCAAAGCTGAGGCACTACGTGGAATGATCAAACAATTGGAGTCCAAGTCGGATGATACGTTTTACTTCATGGACAGAATTTGGGTGCCGAGTAACGGTAACTTACGTGGGTTGGTTATGGATGAAGCCCACAAGTCCAGGTACTCCATTCACCCAGGTTCAGATAAGATGTATAAGGATCTAAAAGAATTATATTGGTGGCCCAATATGAAAGGAGATATTGCCACATATGTCAGTAAATGCTTAACGTGTTCAAAAGTAAAAGCCGAACATCAGAAACCGTCTGGCTTGTTACAACAACCCGAAATTCCCCAATGGAAATGGGAACAGATTTCTATGGATTTCATCACGAAATTACCCAAGACGTCCAGTGGTTATGATACCATATGGGTAATTGTCGACCGTTTAACGAAATCTGCTCACTTTCTGCCAATTAAAGAAACCGACAAGACAGAGAAACTTACAAGACTCTACATTAAAGAAATTGTGGCAAGACACGGAGTGCCAGTTTCTATTATCTCTAATAGGGATAGTCGTTTCATGTCAAGGATTTGGAGGTCGTTACAAGAAGCCCTAGGCACGCGCCTAGACATGAGCACAGCCTACCATCCACAAACGGATGGTCAAAGTGAAAGGACTATCCAAACATTAGAAGATATGCTCCGTGCGTGTGTAATTGATTTCGGAGGAAATTGGGATACTCATTTACCGTTGGCGGAGTTTTCCTATAATAACAGCTACCACACAAGCATCGAGGCAGCCCCGTTTGAAGCTTTATATGGTCGTAAATGTCGTTCACCGCTATGTTGGGCGGAGGTCGGTGAAAAACATTTGACAGGTCCTGAGATTGTCCAGGAAACCACTGATAAGATCTTCAAAATTAAGGACCGTCTGAAAGCGGCTCGAGACAGACAAAAGAGCTATGCTGATAACAGACGGAAACCATTAGAATTTCAAATTGGTGACCGAGTAATGTTAAAAATCTCACCATGGAAAGGCGTTGCAAGGTTTGGTAACCGTGGTAAGCTCAACCCTAGATACGTTGGACCGTTTGAAATACTGGCTAGGGTTGGTCCGGTAGCTTACAAGCTCAAACTACCGCAAGAACTAAACAACGTACATGACACGTTTCACGTATCGAATCTCAAGAAGTGTTTGTCAGACGAGACCTTGATCATACCGCCAGATGAAATTCATATTGATGATAAACTTCATTTCATCGAGGAACCAATTGAGATTACAGATTGGAAAGTTCAAAGGCTGAGACATAGTCGTATCAAACTGGTTAAAGTACGTTGAAACTCAAAACGTGGTCCTGAGTATACATGGGAACGAGAAGATCAAATGAAAACGAAATACCCCTCCCTGTTTGAGGATACACCAATTCAAGATGGCACGAATTGAATTTCGGGACAAAATTCTTTTAACATAGGGAGAATGTGACACCCGACATGTCAGGTCAATATCCGTACATGTTATAAACGAGTTTACATTATAATTGTTTTCGTGATTTACCTAATTGCATAAATTAGGACATTAAAGTCTAAGAAAAGCCGTACATTGTTTCATTTTATATTTTGGTAATTTTGGGAATTACCGGTTCACATACACATATAACTTGTCTAATACGAACGTTAGTAATTAAATTAAATAACCAAGAAAAATATCTAGACATATATATTACACGAACTTTACGTTGGACAATAATTCATTTTTAGACTATAATATATATAAAATACGTAAAAGTAAACTAACGAACTCTTTCGAAGATATTACCTGGTAGCGTCAACTTTAGGTATCTATACCTACAAATAGTCACCTCAACGAATTATACAACCCAAGATTTCAATATCTTTCGTTAACGAGCCATAAACTTAATAAATTTATAATACCGTGGAAAACCTAAACCAAATTAAATTACCATTTGAAACTCTAATTAATATTAATACACATAATGAATTAAATAATTTACACTTAAATCTAATTAATTGATTAATTAACCCAATCCCCCTAATCCCTTGACTTTCTCGGCCGAAGCCAGAGAAGACCCCGCCATTCACACTACTGCTTTCCTATCATTCAAATCCTTTATCTTTAAACCCATACCTCATGACTTCAAAACTCAGATATAAACCATACCACCTCAATCACCATTCTCACGAACCCCCTTTCATATTTCTCACTTTCTTACGGCAATCTCCCCAATTTTCTTCAAGTCGAAGTCAAGTTTTAAGGCAAAATCCACCATATTTCGGTATTATAAGGAGCTTTCAAGGATTTCTAACCAAGAGAATTCAAGACTATCTTCTCTGTTTCTCTCAAAAATCATCATCTCTGTCCAGAGGTAAAAACTCGATACCATCCATATTATTTTCTTTAAAACCGTAGCTAAACATACAGTTTACTCGAATGTAAGAAAAATAACCAGAAAAATGTGTCGAATTCAAGTTTAAAACATAAAAATATGCAGGACTGATTCTGTCAATCAGAATTTCAGTAATCGAAACTGTAGTTTCGATACCTGTTTACTCAATCGAAACTAGGTAGTTTCGATACCTCAATCGAAACTAGGTAGTTTCGATACCTGTTTACTCAATCGAAACTAGGTAGTTTCGATACCTGTTGATCAATCGAAACAAGATAGTTTCGATACCTTTCTTGCCCAATCGAAAGTAGGAAGTTTCGATACCTAGTTTGCTCAATCGAAACTAGGAAGTTTCGACATCTGTTCTGTTCAATCGAAACTAAGTAGTTTCGATACCTGTTTCAGGCCCATTGGGCAGTAACTTAGAACTATTTTATAACAAAACAAGTGTTGAAAAACTGAAAAGATATTTAAACAAAAGCAATCAGATTTGCTATGTCGGTGAACAATTTGCATATGAGACATTCGGTCATCACACGAATTACCCTTTTTGTAATTAGGGTACGAATAGTCAAGTTTGACTAGAACAATTATCATTGCAAGCATACACAAACTCAAGGTGAGTTTCACGGCCCCTTTTTACTGTTTTGTATAATTTGGGGGAACAACATACTTATAACTATTTTTATATAATAACAAGAAAACAAGACCCGACCTTTATGTTTGCATGAGTTGATACATTTGGAGCTCGTAAAGTCCCCTGACCATCATATTTATAACCATTAGCTATGGATTAGCCTAGGAATCTATGGATAGTACTATTGGGTCTGACACCCCCGGTCATGATTAGTCGCGCTAACCATGGGTCCCTCTGGCCAAATGACTGCATAGTGTTCTAATATTGCTCGTGAGGTACGAGTGAGGGGCAAAACACCTGGTCTTGGTTTGGTTATGCCTCATGTATGTACATATTATTTGTATTCCTAGCTAGTTTACAAATGGGTCGAACATTACTTGTTTTGTTTATCATATACGTGAAATCATTTTCATGCAATTGGTTTGCTCATTGTATTCATATATAAAACCTGTGAACTCACCAACCTAGTGTTGACATTTTCAAGTATGTTTTTCAGGAAATTAATCACGGCAACAAGGGTAATACTACGTAGGGTTCATGCATACATGGTGGATACTACTTTTGAAGATTTTTCTTGTATAACCCATAATGTTTGGGTCATATTTGCAAAATCTTAATATTTTGTAACTTCAACTACTATTTTGGGCTGTAAAACCTTAAACTTAATTTATGTATCCAGTTGTATGTATGCGTTTGCAATAATTATATGCTTTGAAAACCATGAACGTTACGCCTCGCGTTTCCGCCTTGGCGGGGTGTGACAACAGCTAAAGCTGAAGCCAGATCGGCTACCTGAGTGACCATAGCGGTACTCGTCTTGAGGATTATTCTCCTTCTAGTGGAAAGCTACAAGAGACGTTAACAAAAATTATTTTTCCATTATTTATTGTCTTTAAATTTTCAGTTTGAAACCATTTCCCTATGTTTTGAGTAATGTTTCACATTTCAGCATTTAATCAATTTTATATATTCCAACTCTAAAATTACTATTCATTGATTTGACCCGTTGAATGTGAATTACACCCATCATATTTTCATCAAAATTTCTCAAGTATCACCTTATTCATTCAATACGATTTAGTACACTACCGACAATTTTCATCGTGAACAAATCATCCTACTATTTGATTTAAACAACCTCGTTATTTTCAAACAAAACGTTTATCAAACTTTTAGATAGTATTAGAAATATGAATTTTCTATAAACATTTTCATCTTGTGAGAAAACCCAATACAACCTATTTTATAAAAGCATCATTTCAAATTGATAAATAAGTATGATTTTTCTCAATAAAGTAATTATTTCTAAAACATGGCTAAATTGATGTACAACTACTTGATTAGCCAATAATTTATCTAAAAAAAATATCCTCCTTATAATAATTAAAAATTTAAAAAGTTTTTCTTATAAACTGTCTATTTATTTAAATTATGTAACTCAATGGTTTCACTACTTTATATATCTACAACCAAGAACAATTTACCACTTTCTATTTTCAAACAAAGATCAGTATTTGTAGACACATTTCCCTGAATGTTTTCAGAACCTCCTCGTTATCTTTCACTTACCACTTCAAGAGACGACCCATTTCGCGTAAACGATTAACCATCCCTACAAACCTCAACGAGATTTAAAGAGCTAGAACCTAACTATCACATCCTACACGAACATAAACCAACACTCTGCTCCGCAACACCTGATCACATGCAAAACTCGTTAGTATATGTCACACAAAATTCAATAACTTACGTATGCACGTTCACAAGATACACATCACGATCACATAATACATGAAACTAGTTTATTTGCAAATCACAATTTACTAGATTAATCACATATCACATGAAACCAGTTTATTTGCAATATACATGATACATAACAATTGTTTGCTTGGTACAAAATACTAGATTGACTACATTGAACATGAAACTTATTGTGCTACAAAATACATGATGCTAAGTTGTCAACACCATACATGAACTTCATTTCCTACAATACACATGACCCTATGTTGTTTACATTACACATGAGAGCTTATTGATTTACAAAATACATGATGCTAAGTTGTTCACGCTACACATGAAACCTATTTGATTACAAGCTACGTGACACTAGATCATACATGAGACTTGTATGTTTACATTATACGCGAAACTAAGTTGCTTGCAATTGTTACAAATGATTGAGCACATTATACACAAAGAATGGTCATACACTTTGTTCACCAAACTTGGAAACCATAACACATTGAAACTACTCGGGGTTTGACGTATTCTTGTTCAAACACGAGTAAACTAAGAAACTCTAAGTTATACTACCTTATTACTCCTTAGTTGATAACTGACCTGCCTACCTGAGGACATAGTTACTTTTTAACAACTTTTATGTGAAAACAATAGACATGAACGGAGTGAAATTGTGCCCCTCTTGACCCGCACACAACGGAATGATCTATACGGACCATATGATGATTTGAGTAATTACGGGTGCACACAAAATTATAAAAATCAGCGCATGGAAAACATAGTAAATTTTGTCATGTGTTGTGACCTAAAACTTATCATGACATGTAACAACGAAACTGATGTGATATGACAAGGGCATGGTGGATACGCCGATGGTACTTCCTATATATAAGTGCTCTATCATATTATCAGAAGTAGCGTTGTTCGTGTCACGTGAAGTTTTGACCTGAACCAATAGTAGTGAAATCTCTTATCCATTGACAATGTTTGAGCATACATTTTAAACAAACCCTGATCATCAAGTTCCCATCAAACCCATTTCTGCATTTAGAATCCAAACTATTATTCAACAGCTTATCCCCTTAACCCTCTTCAAACTAAATCCACTACCCACGTCTGGGCCTGACATGATGACATAATCTGACTTTGAGAATCCAATCTGAATATTTTCAATCAGTTATACTCCTCAAATCAACAATCAAAGCCCTAAACTCATTTCATTCCTCATCCAGTAGTCTCCATTGGTTAAATTTCTGGACGAAATTCCCTTAACATGGGGAGACTGTAACATCCGTGATTTTTCTAATGTTATTTTATTTTAAATTTTTTTTAACAATAATGATACTTCATTTCTAGCCCGAGCTTGCTCATTTCTGAATGACATATTAATTTCGTTTATTTCATATATATTTATATATACTTTTATGAAAAATAAATCAAAAATGAAATTTTATGAACTTAATGATATAATTAGTGCTATAAAGTTTATAGTTTGTTTTACAAAAAAAAAACAATTTATAAATATAAATATATATATATGTATATATATATATATATATATATGTACAAATATTTACAAATTTCAAATCTAATAAACTAGTTTGAACCCTTGAACCCATCTAAGCACTTGAACCTTTAAACTTGGACCTTTACACCTCAATTTGAACCCTTTCAAAGAATTGGAATTTATTTTGACTTTTAGAAAAGTCAACATCAATGAATTCTTGAAATTCATCATCCAAATCGATCAATGCGGACTTACCTTGAATACCAGAACATGTATCGACAGTTTCGAAGTCAAATTGATGTTCAAATCGGTCCTTGCACGATACATTTTGAGATTTAAATCATTCCAAACGAAATTAACTTTTTCAAAGTAAAATTATGTTCAAATCGGTCCTCAATCAAAGAATTAAACGCGTTATTCCCTCGTAAATCACGCCCTGGCAAACCTCGCTTGTATCCAACCCATAAACAAGACCCAATCCAGCATCAATTGCCGTTTTAATTCGCGAATTAGTGACCGATTATGGTTACCTTATTTCACAAATTGAATCGTGTAATTAAAGTAAATTGGACGGATTAAAGCACCAACATACCTTCGAATAACCCACTCCAAACTCTCTGCACTCTTATTCGCGTCTCATTACCTCTCTAGAAACCCGTCGAGCTCCAGGAACTCTGAAAGCTACACTCCAGCGATTCTCCTTCGTCACTTCCTTAAATCAGGTATTTCTTGTGTCATTCTGAACATTTGAACCCAAATATCGAAAGCCCCATGATCATAGCTTTGATTGTTATGCTTAACGGTTTGATTTCATGGCTAGGGTTACGGGAATTCGATTGGGGACGAAGGGGGGGGGGCGAGTTTCTGTGTTTTAAATTATTCCGACTGACTTCTTAACCAAGGTCATCGCCCAGTCCCACTGGTTAAGATACACGACCCATAAACTCGTGGTCTCGGGTTCTAAACCCACAACCCGTGCACTTTTTACGTTTAAACCGACACAAAACTGACTTCCCTTATCATTGCATGTTTAATACGCACCCGAACCACTTTAGTTCCAAGTGTGACCACTGGTCCAGTGGTTGATACTTGATGCTCCTACCGGGCAGACCCGGGTTTGAACCGGGCAAGCCGCGTATATTTTTTTAACCGTTTTTAAAGCCCCAAAAATTTAAAAAAAAAAATGTTTTTATAAACCTTACAATATTTTTAACAGAATAGAACCAAATTTGTTAATTCTCAATATAAATTCAATATTACTATGAATTTCTTTGTTAAAATTGTATATTAAACGTTTAAAACTAAGATTTAGATATTTAAATAATTTAAGGAAATTAATTTCCAAATATGATATTAGTTTTATACAATACCCCTCGAATTTATAAAGTTTATAAAACTTTAACTCTATTTTCAAATATTGATTTTTAAATGATAATTAGCTAAATAAATTCATTTATTTTAATCTACACATAAAAATATATATATTTACTATTAAATTTTATACATCAACATTATTTACACATCAACATTATTTACACATCTTTATAAATAAATAAATAAATAAATAAAGTAAAATTATTTATTTAATGTATTTCTAATATGATTCACACATTATTTTTGTAACTAAATAAATAAATAGATAACAAATATTTAATTTATTTAGTTATTCAAACCAAAATTATAATTACTTTAAAACTATTCGTTTCAATTCCTCCCTTTTTGTAAAACACCAATTTCAAGTACAAACCACAATCACCTACTAAAACTCAAACCCTTTGTACACCTTCCAATTAAATCCTAGACTTAGACCTAGACTATGGTACACATTATTAATTTAATATATATATTACATACTAGGTTAATGTGGTGAGTTACAAGGATCACTTCGCTACCTAGACTCTCGTGCTAGCTACACCCTCGATTCAAGTGAGTTTACATAGCCCCTTTTTTATTTTGTACTTTTGGGGTGAAACATGATTTACTTTTTGAAACTTTTGCATAGACTTAAATACAATCAATAATATGATATTATGTGTTATGTGCTTTATGCTTGAATGCTATGAGTTAAGACTACATATACATGACATTAGTACAATCATTAACTCCGTACAAGCCAATGGTTAACATTGATAGATCTATTGTGTCTGACAAACCCACTCGGTTAGGGTGTTTGTTACCGACTTTACATAAGGGTAACCTACGTGTTATGCCTCAGTCACAAGGTTTGATTGTACACACTCAGTTTAACTATAAATTCTCCATAATTGCCTTATACACGTATATCGTATGAATTGTATAAAACAATTTAAGCTTGGTTGTGTGTTAAAACATATGTATGCTCACCAACTTTTTAGTTGACCTTATTTTATTCATGTTTCAGGTGCTAACATATGAGTTCGATCAAGACATGCTACACATAGGCTTTTTACTTAGTTAATTTTAATTCAAGAATAATTTGTATTACGTTTATGTACTTTGGAATTGGTTTATGTTTGCTTGAATTGAAATGAATTTAATATATTACAATTTAGTCAACCTTGAGCTCATGAACAGTCTAAATGTCCCGTCCCGACGTATTCCGCCGTCGGTTGGGGTGTGACAAATCTCCCCCCAACAAACCGGAGTTCTACACCTCCTTCCATACAACATCTCAAATGGCGGCATGCCAATAGTTGAGTGGTAACTGTTGTTATATGAGAACTCTGCCAATGGCAGGTGACTATCCCAGCTCCCGCCGAAGTCAATGATACAGGCCCGGAGCATGTCCTCCAAGGTCTGAATGGTCCTTTCAGATTGACCATCGGTTTGAGGGTGGTAAGCGGTGCTGATGTTTAGTCGAGTGCCCATTTACTCATTGAATTTCTTCCAAAATCTTGACGTGAATCGAGTGTCCCTGTCGGACACGATCGACACTAGCATACCATGTCTACTCACAATTTCGTTGATGAACAACTCTACTAGTTTCTCAGACGAAGAAGTCTCAGGTATTGGTAAAAAGTGAGCACTTTTTGTCAAGCGATCGACGATCACCCAAATGGTATCATTGCCTTTAGATGTTCGCGGTAGCTTGGTAATGAAGTCCATTGTGATCTCTTCCACTTCCATTCCGGTATCGGCAAAGGTTCCATTTTACCGCATGGTTTCTGGTGCTCGGTCTTAACTAGTGAACAAGTTAGGCACTTACTCACATATTCGGTTACATCATTCTTCATGCCAGGCCACCAATATTCTTTCTTCAAATCTTGATACATTTTATTCGTCCCGGGGTGGATAGAGTAGCGAGACTTATGGGTCTCATCAAGGATTTTGGCCCTAACTTCAGCAATCTTAGGTATCCACATCCGGCCAAAACGAGTTCGCACCTCGTAAGCATTGGTCTCCAAATTACTCTGTTGTCCCACTATTCTTTCCCGTTTCACATTCCTTTCCAATAGTGCTTCGTTTTGCGCTTTTTCTATTTCATTCATCAGATCCGATGTTATAATCAACTGACATGCTTTGATCCGGATAGGTGTCGGCTCTTCCTTCCTGCTTAGGGCGTCAGCCACTACATTTGTTTTGCCTGGGTGGTACAATATCTCACAATCATAATCTTTTAGTAGTTCCAACCACCTTCTTTGTCTCATGTTTAATTCCTTTTGTTCGAAAAAGTATTTCAGGCTTCTGTGGTTAGAGTAAATGGTGCATTTAACTCCATACAGATAGTGTCTCCAAATCTTTAATGCGAAAACTACCGCCGCCAACTCCAGATCGTGAGTCGGGTAGTTAACCTCGTGAATCTTTAGCTGTCGCGAGGCATAAGCAAATAATTTTCCTCGTTGCATAAGCGCACAACCTAAACCCTGACCCGAAGCATCAAAGTAGACTACCAAGTCTTCGTTTCCCTCAGGTAAGGTCAACACTGGAGCTTGGGTCAATCGTGTCTTTAGTTCCTCGAACGCGTTGTTTTGAGTTGGACCCCATTCATACTTTACTTCCTTACACGTTAGCTTTGTCAGTGGTGAGGCTATTCTAGAGAAATCCTGAATGAATCTTCGATAGTAGCCTGCCAATCCCAGAAAACTTCTTATTTCTGTTGGCGTCTTCGGAATGTTCCATTCCTTTACTGTTTCGATCTTCGCTGGGTCTACCATAATGCCGCTTGGGTTTATAACATGACCTAGGAATTGGACTTCCCTAAGCCAGAACGCGCATTTGGAAAATTTTGAATACAACTTCTCCTTCTTTAGAACCTCCAAAACTTCTCTTAGGTGACAGTGGTGATCACCCCCGTTCTTTGAATAGATGAGAATGTCATCTATGAAGACTATTACTGACCGATCCAACATTGGTCGACGTAGCCTATTCATTAAATCCATGAATGTTGCAGGTGCGTTGGTTAGTCCAAAGACATCACGAGAAACTCATAGTGCCCATAATGCGTGCGAAACACGGTTTTCGATACATATTCCTCCCTTACTTTCAATTGATGATAACCCGACCTAAGATCGATCTTTGAGAACCAACTCGCACCTTATAGTTGATCAAAAAGGTCGTCTATTCTAGGCAGTGGGTATTTGTTCTTTACTATTCTCTTGTTCAATTCACGGTAGTCGATGCACATGCGCATGCTCCCGTCTTTCTTCTTTACAAATAATACCGGAGCGCCCCATGGTGAGATGCTCGGTCTAATAAATCCCTTCTCTGTTAATTCTTCCAATTGAGACATTAGTTCTTTCATTTCTGACGGAGCCAATCAGGACGGGCTGAGCTCTTGGCAGTAAGTCAATATGAAATTCTATTTCCCGATCGGGTGGCAAACCAGGTAGATCCTCAGGGAATACTTCTGGAAAGTTGCACACCACGGGTACATCTTTGAGCTCTTTCGTTTTCATTCTATCATCAATAACATATACCAGATAAGCTTCACATCCGCGCCTCATATAACTTTCGGCCTTGATCATCGAGATGACGTTTGACATAGTGTAATTCCAATCCCCGTAAACCGTAATCGGGCCACCGTCTTTAGCTTTGAGGTGTATCCTCTTTCGTTTACATATGATTTGAGCTTCGTTGGCAGCTAACCAATCCATGCCCAATACTATATCGAATCCTCCTAAAGTCAGAAGGAATAGCCTAGAAGGAAACTTATGGCCCTCTATTTCTATGATGCAATCATCAGTCACTTGGAATACTGCCGAATTTCTACCAACGGTAGTTTGCACGCTAAAGGCCCTTTCTATGGTGTTGATAGTGCAATCAAGTTTACGACTAAATGCATTTGATATAAAACTTTTACTAGCACCGGAGTAAAATAAAATAGCAGCATGTTCCTCATTAACTAGAAACGTACTTGACACCACATCAGGGTTTCCTCTTGCTTCCTCCTCAGTTAGGGCATAGGCCCGAGTCCTAGCCTTTGGCTATTCTTGCTCTTTTTTCTTTCCCGAACCAGATGGTCCGGTCTTCTTGCAATCCTTAGCAGCGTGCCCATACCAACCACAGTTCTGGCACTTGAGATTGTTTCTGCAATCTTTGGAAAAGTGTCCCGGATTCCCACATTTAAAAAACATGGTTGAGCCAGCCCGATACTCACCACGGTGTAGCTTCCCGCATTTTGAGCATACTTCGTACTCATCTGCCCTCGGCTTTTTAGTCTCAGGCGCAGCAGTCCCTTTTCCATTTCCCCTAGACGGGTTCTCCCACTTTCTCTTCTGTGTCTCAGGTGACGGGTCCTCATTGGCATAATCGTCGTTGACGATTCCGCTCAGATTCACTACCGATTCGAAGTTCGAGGGTAGGTTAGCTTTCACATGGACACGGACCCTTTGTGGCAGACCTTTGACATAGTACTTGATCAGTCGGTCTTAAGTCTCTACCAGATGGGGTACCAGTTGAGCCAGCTCATTGAATCTGGAAGTGTACTGGCGATGAGTTTTGTTGCCAGCCTTGAAGTTTAGGAATTCATTTTCTACTTTATTAATCTCGTTCTAGGGACAGAACTTTTGGATTATCAGCTTCTTCAAGTCTTCCCAAGCCATCCTGCTAAGAGCGTTCGGCGACTTAGTCCTCTGAATGTTTCTCCACCAAATTAGTGCCTTGTTGGTGAAAGAGTGAACAACATACTTAACAGCCTGATCGGGTCGACACTCGCTTATGTTGATTACGCCGTTCATCCTTTCAATCCATTCAAATGTAGCCACAGAATCATTGTTCCCGTCAAACTTGGGCAGGTCCCCATCCTTGAATCCCTTGTAGGTACACCCTTGGGTGTTCAGTCCCACCTTCACTTCATCTCCATCACTGTCGCACACCTTCTCTTCATAGTTTTCTTCATCCTCCTGTTTGCTTTTCTTCAATGCCTCGAATAACATATCAGGCAATACGTCCTTCAGAGTTAGCACAACCTCACGGGCAATAGCATCCTTAACTTCGGGTTCCAATCGTAGAGATCCTTCGTTGCCTCCATCCGGTGGAGTCACATTAGCTTCGTGCACACTCTCAGTACGTCCTTCGTGCACGCTTTCCTCCCGTTCCACATGCACACTTTCCTCATCATTACGTCTTCGATTCAGTGGTGGTCTACCGACTCGACCAGTACGACCGCCTCGACGTCCAGTTCCTCCTCTACCAGCCATAGTATTCTAGATTTCCCGATAAGTAAAGGGAATACATAAATGTCATTTCTTCAGATCCTAGTTTAGAACAGTACGAGTAAGGTAAATTCTTAATTACAGTGACCGGTTTGTGATTACTAATTTACATTGCTTTTCGGGTTCAAAACTCTTCACATCAGCCGTGACATTGACATCTATGTATTCTAAGTTAGAGCGTCTATTCCTATCTACGGGCATTAACTTTATTACTTACTTAATGTGTTGGCGTTGGCTACCCATACTGACATCCGTGCGTTGGTCTCATTATCAGCTTGAGTTCAGACATTTAGGGATGTCTGAATCTCTCAAACTATTGCTCTGATACCAACTTGTAAGGCCTTTTCCCGGTGACCTCACTTGTTGGAATTACTCATAAACATAGTCATCGATACTGATCTATTTATTAAAAAAAAACATTCAAACACAGCGGAAGCATTAATCATTCGAGTACATAAACAGTGGAAGTCTTAATATTTAAACATAAGATAACATTGTCTCAACATAAATTAAAGTGGGATGTCAGTCTCATGCCGGGTAGCCATCATGCCTTCGCACAACCCTTCTTTCTGTTACCTGAAACGTATACTAAAAGTCAGCTAACGCTGGTGAGTTCTAGTTTAAAGCAATTAGTTATAAACATCATTTCTTTATAAGTATATACATATAAATACATACACATTCTTTGCTTTCCTTTATCGTTCATATGGGAGTACATTAAATATGTATTCACCTTTACTTTCATTAATCATTCATTGGTCATACACATAGGGGTGATCAACCCGTTTTACGTAAGTCACAAAGATAAACGTTCTCGAACCACCGTCGTAGCTCATTTACTTCACCGTCCGGCTCTAGAAACCGTCCGTCAATAGCTTAAAACCGTCCGGCAAACCTTCGGCCGTCCGTCAAACCGTTCTACCGTCGTAGTCCGTAATTCGCCCGTCTACCTGAAGGCATTCGTTTCCCACACGAACTATTATTTATGCAACCATTCTACTTATTATAAGGCAATTGCTTCGACCGTCCATTAATGCCTTTCATACGTCCTAGCTGATGAAGGAACGTATTTGTCTCGATTGTAAAATAGTCATGTGGTCGTCCGTCTACCGAAGTAGCCGTTATCATTGAAGCATCCATAACGTTTACATACATTCATAACATTCAATATATAAAATATAAAGCAAGATTTCATTCATTTACGTTATGCCATTCTTCCATTTATTCTTTGTAAACATACGTTTCATTCTCCGTTCATCATTCATTTTCATATATATATATATATATATATATATATATATATATATATATATATATATATATATCACGTATGATCACATTGATATTCATAACATTAATTCATTTAGTGTATACGCTTCAGCCCCAAAACATTTAAAATGATTTGCACATACATAAAGGGGGCACATAGAACTCACCCGATGAGTGGTTTCTATAATACACTTAGCTGGTTACTAAGTGTCACTAAAATCTCTCACAATCTGTATAATGAAGTCATACACATAAGGTAGTGCTCCTAGATGACAATAGACATTACTATGCTTGAACCCAGTAGTTTCGATGGATGAATCACATCAAAACTATGATAGTTTCGGGTCCTAGGTTTATATCGAAACTATGGTAGTTTCGATAAATAACTTAAGTAAAATCTTAGTAGTTTCGGGTCATGAGTTTATATCGAAACTATGGTAGTTTCGATAAATAACTTAAGTGAAATCTTAGTAGTTTCGGTCATGGGGTCTATATGGAAACTATGTAGTTTCGATTGATTTACCTATATCGAAACTGGTAGTTTCGATGCATCAGTCTTCTTCCCCAACCAGAAACCCTAGATCTGGTCAATTATTTCTAGTCGGTCAAGCCTTGAACTTTTTACGTTCAAAACGTTTCTTTTTCATCCATGAACACGAATATGTGGTCTGTTTTGAATATCATATGTAAAAACTAAACCTTTAATCGATTTTAACCCGAAACCCAAAAGTTATAAAAAAACTCAGATTTTGGTATGATGGTTACCTGTTTTTGCTTCCTTCTTGTTTCTATACGTTCCAGAAATGGTGAGCTACAATCCTTGAAACTTTGAGCTTGATCCCGGGCTTTCTCTCTCTAGACCCGATCTCTCTCTTTCTCTCTCTAGCCTTACGCAAATGAGGGTAATGAGGAGAGGCTTAGGTGACGGCGTTGATATGAGGGGTTTTTCCCTCTTGATCTCGGCCCATTGGCCAAACCCCCATGTTCCTTTTTCGCTTTGTGATGTTAGTCCCGATCTTTATTTTCTTTTATTTTCGTTTATTTATTTTAGGGATGTTACAAGTCTACCCTCCTTATAAAGGTTTCGTCCTTGAAACCTGCAACAAGCTAAACAACTGAGGGTACATTTCCCTCATCTCGCTTTCTTTCTCCCAAGTTGCCTCTGACCCCTTTCTGTGTTTCCATTGTACCTTAACCAAAGGTATTGACTTATTGCGTAGTCGTTTCCCGGCTTGGTCAAGAATAGCTATTGGTTCTTCTACGTAGTTTAGGCTGTTGTCTACCTCGATATATATATATATATATATATATATATATATATATATATATATATATATATATATATATATATATATATATATATATATATATATATAGGGGCATGTTCTTTTGAGAACCAACCATATGTTGAGAACCGTGAGAACCACACAAAACGTGTACATATCGATTTAGTGAAAAAGGTAAATTTCAACAACAATGTTTTATTTATCTCTTCCCACTCTTAGTTTGAGTTTATCTCCTCTCTCCTGAATTTTTTTTAAGAAAAGTATAAAAATATGCATATATGCATTCATTTGTGCATATAGTGTGAGTGCATATATGCATTTAAAAAAACGATTATAAATTCGAGGTCTTTTAAAACCAAACCTTAAACATATTGAAATGTACATGAATTCTAGTCAATTTATATTATAAATAGAGGAAGAGTTAATGCGGTTCTTAACATATGGTTGGTTTTCAAAAGAACATTTGTAATTTTAACACAAATGAAACAGCTTAAAACATTTGTAATTTTTTTTGTTTTTTGGGAGATTTGTTATATAATTTCATCACTTTTTATAAAAAAAAATTAAAAAAAAACGCCGACCAGATTTTTTTTTAAAACTTTTTTACAAAAATGTTACATTTTCAAAAACGGTATTTTTTTCATTTTTTACATATTTGTTTTTTAAATTACTCAGTGTTTTTTTTTAATAAAAAGTGACGAAAACATGTAACAAACCTACCCCTTTAAAAAAAAATAAAAATTGTTACATAGGGTTTTTTTTTGGTTTTCTCATTTCAAGTGAGTTTTCATTTTCACATGAAGATCTTGAAAAACTCAAAATCACCTCATGTGGGGAAATGTGGAACTGCGTCACTTTTGAAGCCCTATCGGCTTTCGACCTGCAACTTATCGAACTAAATTTTGGGGCAGACTAATAGACCGGTTTATTCGAATCGAATCGGTTCGAGATAACTAAATTCCAATTCGATTTGCATTCAAATTAGTTATTCATTTTGGATAAGGATTCGATTCGAATAAACAGAAATTTTTATTTTGTTCGATTTGAATTTCGGGTTATTTGAGTCTAATTCGAACAATGAACACCCATAATTTTACATGTATATAAATAAAATATTTAAATAAGTTCTATGTATTATTTTATATTTTTGTATCGTCATAAATATATTTGGATATACAAATTTAATTTACTTTAAGTTGTGATTTGTAAGTTCAATTTCAAAATTTTATACATGGAATCAAAAGGACATATAACGTTTTCAGAAATCTCTCATCTTGGATACGATTTCAAAGAAACAAATAACCATAGCATGTGTAAGAAGAGCCTAACCTTTAAAACTATGATAGCACGTTGATGCACTAGATGAAGGAATCGGGTGTCTCTCTAAAAGTATCAAATCGCAAGCAAACGGGCTGAAGGAGGTGCTAGTCGGAACCAACAATTCAAGATTCACGTTTTGTTAAATGGTGGAACTCTTTTGTTAAACCGTACACAAATTCGGAAAATATATTTATGCGTATACTTTTTAGAGTAAATTGCAGTTTTCGTCCCTAAGGTTTGATGGTCTTAACAAGTTCAGTGCACCCCTATCAATCTAAGTCCCTGACGTTTAAACTCTTAACACATACCGTCCATGGTACTAACTGTCTGTTACTTCTTCCGTTAAATCCCCCCACATGCCCATCACATGAGGGGTAAATATGGAAAGGAACTTACCGAAAAAACGAACTGCGCCGGAAATAGGGGGTTCCACCGGAACCCTAGGTTTTCTTGCTGGAAAACGAGTCTAAGTCACCTGGGCCACCGGAACCCACCTATGCTACCACTATTCCGCCGGAACCCACCGTTGCTACCGCTATTCCGCCGGATCCCACCGTTGCTACCGGAAATAGGGCGCTATTCCGCCTGATCGTCGCCGTACTCCATCCTTACAGCCATCGAATCCGCTAGGAATCACCGCCGTCATCGCCAGAACCTTAATTGGGGTTATCGGAATTTCGTATGCCGCCAAAGCGTCTCCTCGTCGTTTGGAACACAAATAACTACATACACTGCCCTTCTTCTTCGTCGCTACTCGTTACAGGCCTAAATCGCCGTCTGGCGTGGCCTTGAGGGTCGCCGAAAAAACGGTTTCCATAATCTCTATCTCTTACTCCTTCAGCTGGCACCACCGCCACCACCACTACTTTTGCCTCTCCTCGGATCCTGCACTCGTCGAGGTTCACAGCCGTTGTTGCCGTCAGGATGTGGCCGGTTCCAGCGTTTGCGGCTCTTCCCTCTTACTCTATCTCTCTCGTGTGATTATGTTTTGTGTGTGTGTTTAAAGACATATTTACCCCTCAAGTGATGGGCACGTGGGGGGATTTAACGGAAGAAGTAACAGACAGTTAGTACCAGGGACGGTATGTGTTAAGAATTTAAACGTTAGGGACTTAGACTGATAGGGGTGTAATGAACCTGTTAAGACCATCAAACCTCAGGGAAGAAAACTGCAGTTTACTCAACTTTTATTTTTGAATCTGTGTATGTGTGTATGCGCGCCTAAATGAATCTATGAAAATCTCAGGATAACTATTTAGGAGTGAGCAAACGGGTATTACCCGACCAGTACTAGTACCCGTACCTGTTTGTTGATTTTTATGAAAACCGTAACCTGTACCCTTCATTGTTTAAACGGGTAATCACGAGTCGGGTACAGTTTCTCTTATGGGTATTCGGTTCTAAACCCATTTTTTACTCACCCAATTATATTCTTGGATTTACCTTGCTTATCATCAACGTTGATAGACCCTCAAAGCATGATCCATATTGATAACAGAAATCCCTAAGTCAAGCTGACATTTGATCCTGATCCTCTATTGAGTGGTACGTAAAAAAACATCGCTTTGAAACACAACTAGCACAAAGATAAGCGAGAACATACCATGTTGATTAACTCACCTCTTAAAAACTATTTTATAAAAATTCAGGAAAGTGGATGCTAAGCTTGACGTACTCGTACACCAAAGTGCATTTTTTCGTGTATCTCGCCATATTGCGGAGAGTTTCTACCCGGTTCTTATTATTCAGTTTTATATCAGAATCAGAACCGGTAAAAAACCGGAAAAATACCCGGTCAACAACCGGAACCGGTTCCACTCTCTAACTGGCCACTCCCTACCCGGTTTGGAACCAGAACCGGTTTTAAAGAAAAACCCGGTTTGTGCATATCTAATAGAGGTGCACATAAAAACCAGTTTGGAAATCCAAACCGGTTCGTAACTGAAACCCGACCCGAGATCAAACCGGTTTAGGTTAAACCAGCTTCAAACTGGTACGAACCGGCGGTTTAGGAATGCACAGGATGAACCGGTTTAAGACTGGTTTTTTGAGAATCGGTTTGAGGAATCGGTTTGGTGAACCAGTTCAAACCGGTTTGACGCTGAGGAACAAACTAGCCGTTGGGAATACGGGTATATAGCTGTTAGGTGCCGTTTTTTTGGTATTTTTTCACCCATTTAAACCCCCAATGGCATTGTAAATAGATAGTGGGTGTTTTGGTTAAATCACATTTCTCAAACCCGCTCTCTACACTCTCTGTTATCAAAAAACGCTCAAAAAACGCTATGGCCGATTCAAGTTTTGGTGTTTCTTCTTTCGAAGTTACCGTTGTGAGAATCATACCAATAACGAGGAACCCCGCAATTTGGTCAAACTACGATCTATGTGAGTTGTCTAACAAGGAACCCCGCAATTTGGTGTTTCCTCTTCCGAAGTTACCGTTGTGAGATATTAATTTTTCAACAATAACAAAAACATATTTTAACAAATGTTTGCAAGATTTGTTTGATATTTATTTAAATAAATATGGTACAACACAAACCACACATAATACGATGGGTATGGGCGCGGGCGTATCAAGTAGTAGCTCGAGGAATGTTAACTTAAATTTGTATAATGAAATGAGAAATGAATTTAGTAAACGGGCTCGAGGGTCCACCCCGAGTAGCGAACTCGGAAGGTATATTGGAACCAACTTTTTATCATTTATGAGTCCGGATGTTTTTGAGGACTTTGATATTTTGGCTTGGTGGAAAGGAAACGAAGCTACTTTTCCTATTCTTTCCGCCATGGCCCGTGATGTACTAACCGTCCAAGTTTTCACGGTAGCTTCGGAATCCGTTTTTTCTGTTAGTGGCAGGGTTTTATCGATACGAAGAACTAGACTTACTCCCGTGGCAATGGAAATGTGCATTTGCTTGAAAGACCATTTGGATGCGGTAGAAAGGATACAAGATACAAGTTCGCTTGAAGACGAAATTGAAGTTAAAGAATTCATACACGAAACCGAGGTCAACCAAGGATTGGCGAACCCACTTACGGATGAAGAACTCGCCGAAGATGATAGACTATGAGGATCCGCTAGTAACTCCGAGCATTCCCAGCATGACGGCGAATAATAAACAAAAAAAAAAACTCCAAAAAATAAAAATATATTTTTCATTTTCTCTTATTTTCGAATTATCTAGTTTTATTTTGTAATGTTTTGTGATTTCCGAACTTCTACAATATGAACAAACGTTGAACTTTATGTTTTTAGTTGTTAAATATTTATTTTTTAATTTATTTTATTTAAAATCTATTTCCAAACCGGTCCAGAACCGAACTGAACCAGTTTAATGGGGTTGAGATTTCATGTGTTGAAGACCGGTTTAACCCGAACTGGTTTTGGTCAAAACCGGTTTAGCATTTGCGTTGACCAAACCGGTTTGGGCCGGTTTGAAACTGGTTCGGTTCAAAAAACCGCTTTGTGCACCTCTAATCTCTAATAGATAGAGAATGGTTAACATAATGGGCTACAATATAGGTTAAATGGTTAACATAATGGGTCGGCCCAGCCCAAACATTGCAAATTGCTTTCATTAGCCCAGTTCTTGACTTCATGACCAATCGAATCAACAGTACTTACTCCCCTTCGATTAAAACCCTAAAATCTAAATTGACGAAACTTCATTAGTATCGCTCGCTCGAAACTACAGGAGAATCGCATAATCGACTTCCTATTTTATTATTCTGGTTCTCGATTCAAGGTATTCTTCGTCCTGTTTTTGCTTCTAATTGTCAATTATCGTTGCGGTTCGGTTGAATTTGGTTATTGTTTTGAGGATTTTGAACTAGTGTTTGTTGATTTTGGTAATAATTTGTCAATTTCCGAGCATTTTTTATGTGGTGTTGTATGGATTCATTTAGTTTGAGATGTATTGTTAGTACGAGTAATGCTATCTGATACAAAAACTAAATAAATTGGAAAGGATTTTTAGGTTTGTAATCGTTAATATCTAATCAAGAGTTTCAGCAGTTCCGATTTAGGAGTCTAAACATAGTTGTTTGAGAGTTTCATCAGTTCCATTTTATTTTCGGTTTATTCAGTTGAAACCGAATACCTAATCGGACTCTAATTCGGTTTTCGGTTCGGTTTTGAACATGGCGAATTCAGTTTGGTTTTCGGTTTCGACCGGAAAAAAAATCCACACCGATGCTTGGTTTTAAAAAGCGCGAGGCGCCCCGAGGCGATAGGATGTAAAAGCGAAGCGCAAAGGCGCACCACTTTTGGTACACGAGGCAAAATTTATGTACATAATTTTTTTATTATTTCTCACAGGTTTCTAGTATTAGTTACCTAACATTCATACATAAATAAGCACTATATATGGTTTAATATATAAATAACCTATATGTTTAACTTTCAAAGCTTTATGTACAACATTCTGATGCACAAAACCTTCCCTTGTACGAAAGGCGCGCGTCAAGACTGTGGCTTATGCCGATTTTCTGTGCGTTTTTTACGTCTCAAGTGCGCTTTCTGTACCCCCTCTCTTTTTGTACTCTAAAGTGCAAGCCTATGCGCCTTAGGTCGACCTAAGGCACGCCTCAGGATTGCTTTTTTTAAACCAAGCACTGAGGAACCTGAAAACCAAATAATTAAGTTCAATTTTGGTTTTTGATATGTTGCTCTGATTTATCAAACAATATAGGGCTTTCTTTAAAAGCTTGCACTATTTGATTCATGTATCTAGAGCTCGACTTCTGTTTTATCCGCTGACCGTTAGGCGTGTAAAGGTGTCAACTAGAAAGGTGTCAATTAGGGCTGGCAATTTCTGACACGGACCTGTTAACACGACACGACACAGAGTTAAACAGGTTTGGGTTTGAGCTTAACAGGTTTTGTGTCATAAACAGGTCGACACGTTTGTGTCTTAACCTGTTTAGACATGATAACTAACCTGTTTATATTTTTAAATATTTTAAATAATATAAATATTTATTCTAAATTCAGATAACCCAGTTAAACCCACTCACTAACCCTAGCCGCTGCTCAATCCTCGTTCCTCAATTCCTCATCGTCTCTCACGATCACAGCTCACTCACTCCCTCCACGCCAAACGCCATCGTCGTCCTCTCCGGTCTCCACGCCATCGTCGTCCTCTCCGGTCTCCACGCCATCGTCGTCCTTCACAAAACATCTTGGGGAAGGACCAGAAGGTTAAAACAAATCATATGTATGTATATGTTTGAGTTTATTTATGAAATCATGTGTGAATCTCGAATCTTGAATCTTGAACGGTATGTACTGCAATCATGTGTGCTTTAGGTTTGAATCTGTTGCTTTAGGATTGAATTTGCAACTTTGTGTATTTTTTGAATTTTTTTATTTAGGTTTGAATCTGTTGCTTTAGGTTCGAATTTGTTGCTTTAGGTTTGAATCTGCAACTTTGAATCTGTTGCTTTGAGTTTGTTTATGAAATCAGTTTGCTTTAGGTTTGAATCTGCAACTTTGAATCTGTTCCTTTGAATTTGTTGTTTATCGTGTCCCTAAACAGGTCGTATAGTGTAACGTGTCGTGTTCGTGTCTGGAAAAAAATGACACGATTAGTTATCATGTCGTGTTTGTGTCTACTACTTCAGGTAATCGTGTCTTATCGTGTCGTGTTTAACCTGTTATGCCTTTGATTATACTTCTTATTTGTCTGTTCAGCGTAAGGGTTTAATTATTATACCAACGTATATGGATATTTTCTTTAAATTTCTTCAGAATATATATACATTTTGATGTCATTTTGGCATTTGATTCATCCATACGATTTTGATACTATGTGTGAGCTCAACCATTTTCATTATAGTTTGATTGCCAATATAGGCAGAGGCTAACAATTAGGGTTTCATTACACAGAATGCTAGAAGGTAAGAAAACGATTGGTCTGTCATGGGAACCACAGCTACCTTCTCTTTTATTTGGCACAAAAACCGACGAGTCTCAAAATGTATCGGAAAGTAGTCTGGCATATAAGCCCAACTCGGAGCTCATTGATGGGTTGTTTGTTCCGCCTAATGACCCCAAGAAGGTGAACAAGTTACTGAAGAAGCAAGTCAAAGACACAACAGGAAAGGGTTGGTATGTTAACAATCTAAATGAAGTGATCTGTTAATTTTGTTTTGTACTTGAATTGTTAGTTTTCTGCTGAATTTGACTTGAGCATGTTTTGATATGTATGTAGGTTTGATATGCCCGCGCCTACACTCACGCCTGAGTTGAAAAAAGATTTAAAGCTGTTAAAGGTGATGCGCCTTCTCTTGATTCTTGTTAATTTGCAAAAGTTGTTCCTGACCGCAGTCATAACTAGTTCTAGGACATTCAAGTTTGCACATTTGGCCAAGAAACATACCAGTGCTTAGATAGTCGATCCACCATCCACAAAACTATGAACATAATTTACAATCGGTTTGAGTTTTTCAAATCTAATTGAACAAATCTGACCATCCATTGAGCAATGGGTTTGAGTGTTTGAACAAATTAGACCATCGATTGAGCAAATCTGACCACGGATAATGAGAATATCTTATATTTTAGTGTTTAAAAGTTAACGCCTGATATATTATCTATAAATATTTTTTTAATATTTTTTAGTAACGTTCACCTTGCATAAGTGATGCTTGCGCATTTGACATCAGCAACCTGTTTTGAATTGGTTCTTTGACATGCTTTCTTGTCTGCATAGCTACATCATTCATTTACTTGTGACACAACTGTTGATTTTCTTGATTTGTGACTATAATGGCTTATGTATGATGGTTGTCAATTTTGGGTGGATCCTTATGTTACTTTCATATTAGAAAGATATATAAATGATTTTATTTTTGTGTTTGCAGTTGCGAAATGTGATTGATCCGAAGAGGCACTACAAGAAGGGTGACTCCAAATTGAACTCATTCCCGAAATATTTCCAGGTACTGTAGGTCCATCTCAGTAATCCAAGCATTTTGTTTGCTAAAACTGCCAATATTAAAATTGTCAGGTTGGGACCGTTGTGGAGCCGGTATCGGAATATTTCACTAGTAGACTTACAAAGAAAGAAAGAAAACCAACTCTTGCTGATGAGCTGCTTTCTGATCAATCACTCAAGGATTACAGGTAAGAGATTAATTAGGGGCAGTTCCGTCAATATACGTCTTAAAATTTGGATAATATCATATCTACCCGATTAACAAATTAATTCCAAATATACCCATTCAAAATACTAAAATTTCATATTTACCCATTTCACTAAATACAATTTATAATATTACCATTATACCCTTTTCTTTATCCTTACACTCCAAACTCTCGTATCCTAATTCAACTTTTAAGGGAAGGTTATAAAAGTCATAAATTTGACAATGACTGTATTTGTTATTATGATTTTTTGTTCGGTAAATACGATGTTTTTGAGAGGATATATGAAATATCCATTAGTATGCTGTGAGGTCTTCCTTTAAAATGAGTATATTTGGTTTTATGACCATTATACCCTTTTCTTTATCTTTACACTCCAAACTCTCATATCCTAATTCAACTGTGGTTGCATTTTACAGGAAGCGCAAGGTTCGAGAGATTGAAGAGAAGAACCAGCCAGGGGGGGTCGATAAATGGAAGATCAAAGGTAAATCCTCATGGAAACGTGCAAAGCAAAGGAGGCACTAATGAGGTTGTCGACTGGGAGTTATGTAGTCAGTCTGTCTAATGCTTCAAAAGTTTTGATCATAGTAACTGGAGTTTACGCAAATAATTTTTGGACTATATGATGTATCGTTGGTTTTGATTTGTGGGGACGGGCTATTCCAAATCTCGAATTGAAACTGGTTTGTGACTAGAGGTGCAAAAAAAAAACTGGTTTGAGAATCAAAACCAGTTTGTAAACCGAACCGAAAACAGAACCAGTTTGGGTGAAACCGGTTTGACCCTAACCGGTCAAATCCCCCTCAAGAACTGGTTTCAAACCGGTCAAACCCCCTTCAAGAATCGGTTTGACCAAAAATCGGTTTTAACTTATGTTGACCAAAAACGAACTGGTTTAAAGTTTGAAACCGATTTGTGCACATCTAGTTGTGACTACTGTTCTCGTACATGTGTGTAACTATGTTTACGGCTGGTTTTGAAAAAAATTATGGGCTGAAACCGTCAAATTTAGTTTTGTAAAATGTCTAACAAAACCAGCAGGGTTGGTTGGGTTGGCAGGATTAGCATTTTGAACCAGTTTATGGTTATTATTTTTTTTAAAATTGTTAGTTATTATTAAAGAACGTGGTTTATGAATGTAATATGTATGCATAACTGTGTATATTGAAAATAATAAGATAAATTAAATAGTAGAGGTAAACATCCAGTTTGGTTACGTCAGTTCGAAGTTCCAAATCAAAAGCCGAACCTTCAAACCTGAGTTTTTAAACTGTGAACCAGGTTGATTATTAGCTCATCCCGATTCCCGGTCAATTTGCCTCGGTACGAGTGGTTAGATTGATACCGAGTGTTTATAAAAAACTCCTAAGAGTTATTTTCAATGCCATTGTTCCTTTGTGCAGGTAGTACAACGTCAACACTACCTATTAATGTTTCATAACGGACAGGTCATTGAATCGGCTGTCTTAATGGTTCACCAGTTGGACCGGTTTCAAAAACCAGAAGACGTTATAAGTAATTTAAGACCTAAAAATATATAGATATAACTAAACTAAAGCAAAATACGAAACTATTTTATTTTTTGTGTGAGTTTGTAATTTTAATAAATTTAAATTTTTAAATAAATAAAATTTGAAGTCTAGCCTAGTGGTAAGGCGCTTGAAAGATCTCCCAAAAATCCTAGGTTCAAACATTTCTAGGTAAACATTTTGGATGATCATCGCGCTAAAACAAATAGTAAACGAACCAATAAATCAGATTTTGAAGGAAAAAAGTTAATAACGGTCTGACTGATTCAAATGCACACAACCGAACCGTTTATATGACCAGGTTCCAGTCCAACCAGCCAATACAATCCGGTTTTGAAAACATTCCCCTATTTAAGCTATTGTATTTGAGCTTATGATAAGAAAAAAAATTATTAGCATGATTTAATATGTTCCATTAGATTTGATTATTTTAACTCTAATTGGTTAAAACATTTATAACTAAATGGTAATAATCAGTGTTTAAGTTTTAACGGTACCGATAATGGTTTTTTTTTATATTACTTAACTAGGTTAAAAACCCGTGTTTTACACGAGTTAAATAAAAAAAATATTAAATAATTAGTAATTAAGATTTAAAAATTATAAAGAAAATATTAAATAGTAATGAATATTTTGGAAGTAATAAATAAAATATTAAATAGTTAGCAACGAAGAAAAAATAAACGAATACATTAATCTTGAGCTCATATAATTATGACACATGACGCCATCAATTACTTGTTTATTAGGTATATATATATATATTATTTATTGCTTTTACTTGAATGACAATAGGTTATAGAGAAAAGTCTTAAAACAATAATCAAATTTCAATATTATTTTATTTAAATTTTTTTAATCTTCTTTTAGTTTCAACTCGTAATTGATAAGTTAAGTGATTGTAATGTAAGAATTATAAAATTTGATTATTATTCATTGATCTTTTTAAAGTAATAGAAGGTCTTTCTGAAAACAATCTTTCTATCCTATAAGATTTGGGTATGACTTGTCTACATCCCATCTTTTCTAGACCCTATCAATAACTTTTTTTTGATGAGATTTTGCTGGGTATGGTTATTGTTGATCTTTTAAGTAGTTGTTACTTCATATTAAATTAAAAAATAATCAGAAATCATTTATGTTTTAGACCAGGTGTGGTGGGCTGGCGCCCCACTCCATCTCAACTTTTAATGTTCGTGAAACCATTTTGGGTATGTACTTGAAGGGCGCGAGCCCCAAACGGCGCCACCACCCTAACGCCCAAAATCATCTTTTTGTTCCCATTTAATTGTTTTACCCAATCAAAAAATTACACATCACCCATTTTGTTTTAATTTAAATATTATTTTAATAAAGTGGTTAGTTAAACCACTTCACACTTATGAATGTGAAGTTTAATGACATTAACTTTTATATTTTTTAGTTAAACAATACACTATTTTATTTATTTAGATTTTAGATTATTTTGTTTTTTAACTGGGATTTGAAATTAGAAAAAAGTTTGAATAAATCTAATAGAAATTGAGAAACTTGGTTCCACATTTACCTGATTGAACTTTCAGATCTGTTCGAGAAGAATTTCCAGATCGAACTCCGAGAACTGAATCGAGAATTGTGAGCGTAATCTATAAAAATGGGGATCAGATTCATATTGATGGTCAACAAACAAGGCCAGACTCGTCTCGCACAATACTACGAATACCTAACCCTAGAAGAACGTCGAACTTTGGAAGGAGAAATTGTTCGCAAGTGTCTCGCTCGTAACGAACAGCAGGTAAGCTTCACCCCCAGTATATATCTTCGTATATCTAAGTGCAATGTGAAATCCGTTGGAAAATTGATGCGTCTGTTTGTCCTTACGGAAGTATGAATTCTCCTATGTTAACGATCTATGCATGAATTCAGTTGGTTTGTTCGTAAATTGTGTTAAATTGATCAGTTTTGCATTACTGAAAGCATAAACAAAGGATCAGCTAGAAAGAGATTATGAATTGGTGCAGTGTTAGAAAAACTAATTAGGTTTTTGCGGTTGATGCATCTGCTTATCCTTATGGAAGGATGAATTCACCTATGTTAACGATCTATGCATGAATTCAGTTGTTTTGTTGCTAAATTGTGTTAAATTGACCTGTTTTGCATTACCGAAAGCATAAACAGAGGATCAGCTAGAAAGTGATTAGGAATTGTTGCAGTGTTTATGGAATTACTAGGAAAACTAATTAGGTTTTTGTGAGTTTGGATTAATCAGCTCTTTAAGAGATATGTTCTGATTTAAGGTCAATTCATTTATATGACATGCATTAGCATCAGATTTTCGCAATAACATTTTGGAAAAAGCCTATTTAAGTTTGTAGATTAGTTTTTATTGTGTATATACTCTGTGATTTGAAATCATGAACCAACTGCTTGATTCACTTTACCTAGTTACATATATTCTGATCAAGTATGTCAAATAGTATGCATAAGCTTTTGCTTTTTAAAAGTTGCATAATGCCCTAAAAATTCTCGTTGTTAATATGTCATATCCTTTGTTGATGACTTGATGTTCTATTTCCTTGTTTGTTTTCCGCTTGGCTAAGAAGTCGATAGAAATATTTTCTGTGACTGGGATTAAGAGTGGAATTATCTCTTAACTGTGGTCACTTATTGGTTATATTCTAATATTGCTTGTTATGTGTTGATTTAATACTATATTTGGTGACGTCTTTCTGCGTCAATTTGAAACAGTGTTCGTTTGTCGAGCATCGGACGTACAAGATTGTGTATAGGCGGTATGCATCATTGTTCTTCTTGGTTGGAGTTGACAATGAGGAAGTAAGTTATGCGGTTTCATCAAATTCTAAGTTAGTACTTTAGTAAAAAGTTTGCATGACATGAACCAATTTCTTTGATCAAGATCATTTTGCTTGTTGTTAGTGCTAAATACCATGCACTTTTTCTGCACTTTGGTTTACGACAACATTATACTCTATATAAAAAAGGGCGTACCCGGTGCTTGACTTAGCTCCTGCATTGCACAGGGGCCAGGGAGGGGCTGGATCGCTTCGCAACTGTTAGGTATTAGATCAGAGGGGGTCCCGCGGTAGCAAACAAACACACACACACACAATAGAAAAAAAATAAACGACACGAGAGATTTAACGTGTTTCGGTCAAGGTGACCTACATCCACGGGTTGCAACTAGGGTTTATTCTTATTAGGTGCTCAAAGATTACAATTACATCATAGGTATTTATTGTTGGTTCAGGCCCCAAATAAACACTTAAACAAACACACACAAAATGGACAAGTATTCTGTGTATTGATACTTCAAAGAGAATTATAAAGGAAACAAAAACTTAACTTTAAAAAACACTGCAACTTGGTATTTATAAAAACCAAACATATAATAAAATAAACCCATGTTTTCCTGCTTTCATGCAACAACCCAAGTCCACCCGTTTGGATCCCTTGAAACTCGGTCAAACATTGACTTCTTTCACACATGACTCGTTAAAGCCTTGATGACCCATTTATCCACTGCTGATCCTTTTCGACTTGACCCTTTTCGACTTGACCCTTTTCGACCCGTGAACAAACCCGATTAACCCAACAATCACCCCGTAATCGTTGTTGTTAGTCGGTAACGCAACGGAATCACACACACACGCACAATCAATAGACAGAAAAGTAAAAGACACGAGAGATTTATAGTGGTTCAGCCAAGATTGGCCTACGTTCACTTTGCAACTATGGTTCTTTATTATTAGGTGCTCAAGAATACAATTACATCATAGGGGTATATATAATATCAAGATTAGGGTTAATTAAATATGGTAACACTTAAGCAACAAGCTAATGGGCTAAACATCCCCAAGGCTGCCGCCAACCATGTTAGCCCATAACCGGCCAGCCCTGAGAGGCCCAAGGGCCCAGCCGTAGGTGGCCCAAGGCCAAGCCCGGCCCGGCCCAAAACCTTCACATCCCAACAATCTCCCACCTGAAGGCTTTGCTCAATCCACAAACACCATCCAAGTAATTCCCGATCCAGTAATTCCAGTATCCTCCATATCCAAAGTTTCCCGAGCCTTCAGTCCCCATAAACAAGCTTAGACTTCATCAAAATCCCCCTAGTTGCAATCCCCCTCTCATCAAGTACATGAAGGGGCAGTTGAAGTTCCCCCGAGCTCCAACCCATCAGTCATTTCTGACCCATCCTCTGTCTTAACAAGCTTCGTCGTCAGGCCTGGAATCACCCTGACGTTCTTCAAGTTCCATGTAGTTCCCATTGGAGTTTTTAGACCAATGTCTCCCATGCCCGTTACTTTAAGAACCTCACCGTTACCTAAACGTACTTTCCCAAAGTAGCCTACCTTCAGATTCACCATCGTTTCCCCGCTGTGAATGGCATGAAACGAAGATCCAGAATCCATAACCCAAGAGTTCATGCTACTCTCCACACTACAGACCAGTGCATCATCATAACAGACGACCTCAACAGTGTTCACTCTAGCAACATTTTTCTTTTTTAGACATTGACTCTTAACATGTCCAACTTCATTGCAGCTCCAACACTTCACATTCTTCCGAGCTCTAGACGAACTCCTTCCCATACTCCCACTGCTCCTGTTATTTTCCCTTCCTCTGCCCACATTGAAAATATCAGAAGAAGAAGATCCTCCACTAGTGTTCCTCCGGCGAATATCTTCACCCAGAATACTATCTCGGACCACGTTAAACTTCAAATTCCCAGCTCCACCAGAGTTAGTGATCGCCTTCACATAACTTGACCAACTGTCAGGCAAAGAGGATAACAGAATCGCTGCTTGAGTATCATCATCAAACTTTGTCCCAACGGTCGATAGCCTAGACAAAATTGAATTTATATTATTTATGTGATCAGGCACCGAGCTTCCCTCATTCATCCTCATCATGAATAACTCTCTCAACAAGAACACTCTATTACCGGCAGACGGCTTTTCATACATGTTTGACAGAGCCGTCATCATACCATGAGCCGTGGTTTCCTCCTTGATATTAAACGCTACACTCCTCGTCAAAGCCAGTACAATCTTACCTCTCGCCCTTTTGTCCTTTGACTTCCAAATCACTTCGTCGGCCTGACTCAAACCACTCGGTTTCTCTTCCAATGTCATCTCCAAATCGTTTTCACCGAATAACGCCTCTATTTGCATCTCCCACCATGCAAAATCAGTCCCGTTAAACTTCTCGATTCGAATTCTCCCGTCTTCAGCCATTGCAAACGAGAATTAGAAAAAACCAAAATTAAAGAGTCCACCAACCGAAGCCAAGCAACCTTCAAAGAAAAAACCCTAAAACCCGAAACACCCGAACCGGCGCTTCACCTGCAAAACCGAGTGTAACCAGCAGTCCGAAGGGGTCCAAAACCGGAAACCCTAATCGCTAAACACCCCGGATCAGCCCCGAACAGCCCTGTCTCCTCCTCCACTTGCGGCGGCACCTAGGGTTGATGTAACCCTAATCGGCAGCAGTCAGTAGCCACAAACCAGGCTGCAATCAGCCCCCTTTTTAGCGACTGAAACAGACCAACCAGCAGCAAACAAAACGGAATCAGCAGCAAAAAATCGGACAGAACCAGCAGTTACTGTTCACGCCGGAAGTACTGTTCACGCCGTAAAAGTATTGTTCACGGCGGCGGTACTGTAGCAGCAGATCCGAACAGCAGCAGCTTTCTCGAACAGCCTTTCCTCACCTTCTTCCTGATTGAAACAATGAAGAACCGTGTGTATACAACGAGCCAAAGGCTCTGATACCACTTGTTAGGAATCAGAGTCGGTAACGCAGCGGAATCACACACACACGCACAATCAATAGACAGAAAAGTAAAAGACGAGAGATTTATAGTGGTTCAGCCAAGATTGGTCTACGTCCACTTTGCAACTAGGGTTCTTTATTATTAGGTATTCAAGAATACAATTACATCATAGGGGTATATATAATATCAAGATTAGGGTTAATTAAATATGGTAACACTTAAGCAACAAGCTAATGGGCTAAACAGGCCCAAGGCTGCCGCCAACCATGTTAGCCCATAACCGGCCAGCCCTGAGAGGCCCAAGGGCCCATCCGCAGGTGGCCCAAGGCCCGACCAAGCCCGACCCGACCCAAAACCTTCACAACCCAACATTTGTTTGTTCATACCGTTCATTCACAACAGCTTTTCCGTTGAAATATGCCTTCACCTCGACTTCTCCCGGACACCCGACCTTTTTCCGGACACATGACTTCCTGCTTTAATTTGGCCACCATTTCAGCCTCGAAACTGAGCCAGAAACACCCGCCTATTCTTTCTTGCTTCCTCTTGATTTCTCCATTCTTGAACTCAGTTGTGAAATTCTTCACGTACATGCCTTCTTGCTTTAATTCAATCCCTTTCTCTCCCTTTAAATTAATCTACGTGGGTGCATGCTTGCTTGCTAAATCCTTCAATTTTTCTTTGATTTAATTGACATGAATGCATGCTTGCTTCAATCGCTTTCTCCCAAATCAAACAATCTTCTCCTGCTTGCTTCTACTTTTCTTGACAATAATCACCACCATAAAAAGAACATTGCCCTTCTCTCGTTTCTTTCTCAATCGATTCACAAATTCACCATCAATTTACTTCTTTGATTCTCTTCACACGAAACCAGTAAGGTTTTCAATCTTCCTCCACACGGGATACCTTTTTGAACACACAGTTCCTCGATCACACAAGTCTCGACTTCAACAGAAAAACCGATTCAGCCGTACAAGCTTTTCGTCCCCGATCAAACAGATTAATCACACAGGATCTTCAATTTCCTCTTGATTTTCTTCGAACCACACAGATTCGCCTTCTTCCTTGGCTCTGCCAGCTCACACATAACCGCGTTTGGTCTCCGTAATCTCCTTTTTACTGCTCCATTTTTCTCTTGATCACACAGATCCGAACACCTTTCTCGGTTCACCCAGAACCGTTTTCTGGCTTCGATTTCGTCTCCTTCACTTAATCGGTTCACGCAGAACTTCTTTTTGATTGAACACTTACCGAATCACACAGATTCGTGTACTCGTTTTGTTCACACAGAACCCGTTGAACGCTCACGCAGAACCATTTCGCGATAACACATATCGTCTCTTCTTTGTCGTCTCCTTCTTCGTCTTCAGTCCTCTTCGGTTCACCCAGAACCTGCTGCATTTCTTCATCCCCATAGCCAAAGGGCTGCTGCCTTCTCTCTCGAAGACGACTCTCAAACCGACCCTCACTTCTTAACCTTGGCTCTCTTATACCAATTGTTTGTTCAGGCCCCAAATAAACACTTAAACAAACACACACAAAATGGACGAGTATTCTGTGTATTGATACTTCAAAGAGAATTACAAAGGAAACAAAAACTTAACTTTAAAAAACACTGCAACTTGGTATTTATAAAAAACAAACACATGATAAAATAAACCCATGTTCTCCTGCTTTCATGCAACAACCCAAGTCCACCCATTTGGATCCCTTGAAACTCGGTCAAACATTGACTTCTTTCACACATGACCTGTTAAAGCCTTGATGACCCATTTATCCACTGCTGACCCGAAATCGACTTGACCTTTTTCGACCCGTGAACAAACCCGATTAACCCAACATTTATAAGATAAATAACTTGGAGAATAAGAAAACGTATTTTAGGCAACAAGCCTAAAATAACCCATTAGGGTTAGGGCCGGCTAAAAGCCTCCACAAACCCAACAATCTCCCACTTGGAGGCTTTGCACAGTCCACGAACGCCATCCAAGTATACCCAGATCGAGTAACTCCAACAATCTTCAAAAATCCAAGTCTTCCAAGCCTCCCGTTCCCTTAAACAAGCTAAGACTTCATCTAGTCCCCCAAGTTGCAACGCCCCCTCTCATCAAGTACATGAAGGGACAGTTGAAACTCCCCCGAGCTCCAACCCAGCAATCATTACTGACTCATTCTCTGTCTCTACTGGTTTACACGTTCCACCAGTTTCAGAGATACACCGAGAACCATTAGCACTCCCCAAATTCAGCAAACTATTCCCAGGAGAGAATTTTCCTTCAGTCGGACCTTTTGTCTTCAAAACCCAACGGCTCTTTGTAACTGTATCCGGAACACGTCTTGTGCTCCCACTGTCACCAAATCCCCTGACTGGTTTAAACTTCCGAACACATTCAACCTTGGTTTAAAAAAGCGCCATGAGGCGCTGCATAAAGCGTGAGGCGCTGAACAAAACGCCTCAAATGGGTGAGGCGCCCCATATACATGAAGCGCCCTGAGGCGCCGCCTCAGGCTTGAGGGGCGAGGCGAGGTGAGGCGCGCTTCATGTATTTTTGCCTTTTTTTCACTGTTTTTTTATGAATTTGAGTTCCAATTTTAGTTCCTCTTTACTTAAATCAGTTTTTTAAGTTGTTTTTCTTGCAAGTTTTGTGAAAATTACTCAAAAGGAGGAGTTTTTAGACTGAAACAACATTTACTGGGAGGTTTTAAGAATGTTACTAAATTTTTTATTACTTTTTTAGCTTAGCGCCTCGCATACGTGAAGCCCTCGCCTCGCGCCTGAGGCGTGGCGCCTCGGATTTTGGGACCGAAACGCCTCGCCTCGCCTAGCGCTTTTTTAAACCAAGCATTCAACTGACATCCCCGAGGCTCCAGGCTTCACGTTTGCAAATTGAACCCTCTTATGCCTACTGGATTAAGTGAAACAGACTTTGTCTTGCTTAACCGGGACGGTTACTCCCTCAGCAGATACCTCAACCATATACAATGACCCACGTTTCTTTCCACGAGCTATTACCAGGTTTCCATTAATCACTTTCCACATACCACCACCAAACTTTACTTCCAGTCCCTATTCATTCAACTGACCGACATAAATAAGCTTCGTCTTCAGACCTGGAATCACCATGACATCCTTCAAGTTCCAAGTAGTACCCAATCAATCGAGTAACCAGATTAATATCCCCCATGCCCGTTACTTCAAGAATCTCGTCAATGGCTAATCGTACCTTCCCAAAGTCACCAACTTTCAGATTCACCATCATCTCCCCGCTGTGTATGGCGTGAAACGAAGAACCAGAATCCATAACCCAAGAGTCGGTGGCAGATTCTACACTACAGATCAGTGCATCATCATAGCGAACAACCACTTTTTCCACATTATTCACTTCCTTTTTCCTACTTGGACATCGACTTTTAACATGTCTAATTTCATTGCAGCTCCAGCACTTCACATTCTTCCGAGTTCTAGACGAACTCCTCCCTCGACTCCCACTGCTCCTGTTATTATCCCTTGCCTTGCCAACATGAAACATCTCAGAGGATGGTCCACAACTAGTGCTTTTTCGGCTAGTGTTCTCACCAAGTACACTATCCCGGATCCCTTCAAATGCCATACCACCAGTCCCCAGGGTTGTAAAAATCGCGCCTAGGCGGCACCTAGGCGCCTAAAAATCGCTAGGCGGCTCGTTAAGGCCTAATTTTGGCCTAGTCGGTCAATTAGTTGCTAGGCGGGCCTAGGCGGTCCTAGGCGGCCAGATTCTGGCGAAAACCAGAAATTTCCGGCGAAACCTTTGGTGTGGTTTAAAAATGAACATTTTTATAAAAATTACATATAAAAATGTGTGTATATATATAAAAAACTGAAAATTACATATAAAAATTCCAATCCGATTAATCCCGCCTAGGCCTAGGCCCTACCCCACCGCCCGACTAGCGCCTAGCGATTTTTACAACACTACCAGTCCCCGTGGAGCTGGTAACAGTTGTCACAAATCCGGACCAACTATCAGGTAAAGAAGATAACAGTATAACAGCTTGAGTCTCATCATCAAACTTTGTGCCCACAGATGATAACCGGGACATGATCGAGTTAAGATCATTGATGTGACTTGTGACTGAGCTTCCCTCACGCATCCTAGTCATGAACAATTCCCTCATTAAGAACACCTTATTAGCTACATATGGCTTTTCATACATATTTGATAGAGCCACCAACATACCACGAGCTGTGGTTTCTTGCATGATATTACATGCAACACTCCTCGTCAAAGCCAATGTAATCACCCCTTTAGCTTTCTTGTTCTTGGAATTCCAAACTGCTTCGTCAGCGCTCTCCATTCTAGCCGGTTTTTCCTCCAATACCATATCCAAATCTTTTTGACTTAGCCATGCTTCTATTTACATTTTCTACCAAGCAAAATCGGTCCCGTTAAACTTTTCAATCTGAACCCTCCCGTCTTCAGCCATTGCAAACGAGAAACAGACAGAATCAAGAAACAGTGAACAAACACAACAATGGCTCGGGCCTAAAGAACTTGACGGTTGATCTACTGAACACTGTCAATGACTCGACCCACTGTTCTCGTTCACAAAACCCAGTACCCCAATTGCAGTTGATAACGAACAACCAACAAAGATTAAACCTTAGCAAAAACCCAAAAAAAAAATAACTAACCGAAGCCAAGCAAACCTCCAAAGAAGCCCTAAAACCCGGCAACTTCTCCTGCAACCCCAGCAACTTCAAAGGTTCAAAACAGAAACCCTAATCGCAAGAAACACCCAAAATAATTTCCGAACCAGCCCTGCTGTCTTCCCCTTTGCGGCGGCTCCTAGGGTTCTTATAACCCTAATTACGGCAGAAAAACAGCAGCCAAACAGGCTGTGATCAGCCCTTCAGATCGCAATTCAGCAGCCAACAGGAACAACAAAACAGCCCAATCTCAACAACCCTATTCCCTTTCTGCGATTGATACCCAGTGTAGAACCGTGTGTTTACCGAACCTGGCTCTGATACCACTTGTTAGGTATTAGATCAGAGGCGGTCCTGCGGAAGCAAACACACACACACACACACAATAGACAGAAAATAAAAGACACGAGAGATTTAACGTGGTTCGGTCAAGGTGACCTACATCCACGGGTTGCAACTAGGGTTTATTCTTATTAGGTGCTCAAAGATTACAATTACATCATAGGTATTTATAAGATAAATAACTTGGAGAATAAGAAAACGTTTTTCAGGCAACAGGCCTAAAATAACCCATTAGGGTTAGGGCCGGCTAAAAGCATTGTTTTGAAACCCGGACCGGACAGGCCGGTCGGACCGGGAACCGGTGGTCTGGCCGGTCCGGACGAACCGGTGGTCGGACCGGTTGACAATTTTTTTATCCTTTTTAAGTCGTAGCTAATTGTTAGTTTAAAATTATTGAAATTGACTTGTTGGTGGTTTTTGAAATGATTAATTGTTGTTTGGATTGATATATTTTTATAATATTTATGACGTCGTCCGGTTCTTAAATCCGGTCCGACCAGTGGACCGGTAAGGAGACCGGTCCGGTTCTGAAAACATTGGCTAAAAGCCTCCACAAACCCAACAATGATCTGATGTACGCAGCCTTATCCTACACTTTGTGCAGGAGGTTGTTTTCATGGCTCGAACCTGTGACCTCAAGGTCACAAAGCAGCAACCTTACCGGTTGCTCCAAGGTCCGCTCTCAACATTATACTCTATATATTTACACTATATCCAAGGTTTAAAAGAACGGAATCGCGCCTCGAGGCGAACCGAGGCGGAATTAAAAAATAAATATAAAAATTATATATCTTATAAATATAGAACTTTCCTTACTAATTTCATCATAGAAAGTCTAAAACAACATATAAAAATTATATATCTTATAAATATAAAACTTTCCTAACTAATTTCATCATCTAAACCCTAAAACAGCAAGAGGCGCGCCTCGAGGCGTACACCTTTAACGTTTTTTTGAACGCCTCTACCCTTTGAGGCGTACGTACAAAAATGTCCCCTTAGGCGTCGCCTCATACTCGTTTTCTTACCGCCTCGCCTCGAGGCGCACGCCTCTCTTTTTTTAAACCATGACTATATCATTAGAAATAAAATGGATTGAAGGGCCATGATTATTTCCTAAGTTATCATAACTCATCATCCCAGTTTTCTACGAAACATGATTTCAAGTACTTAAGCAATTTAAATGTTGGTTGGGTGTACATCCACAAGCATGTGATGTCCCATGGTTTGTCATTGAAAGCACTTCAATCATGCATTTGCATTGTAATTGCTTTTGTTTACTGTAAAATGTATAGTTGAGGATGTGAGAAAATAAAAGATATCAGTTGCAATCATTTTGATAATAAAATGTATTTTCATGTTCATCAACCTCTACTTCCCACGCTTAAATTATACTACTAAGTTTTAGTTTCATGGAAAGCCAAAGCCGTACGTTAGCCGTTAGGTTATGTGAAATTTGCGGTGGGGGGTAGTTACTTATCTATGTGCAATTGTAGAGTTTGGTAGATGCGTATGATTTCTTTTATTGATGGTAGTTATTTGCAAAGACATCTCATTTTTGCTTTTGCTGAATTTTGTCATATTTTTGAATTTTGCTATAAAAACTTTCGATGTTCAGTTTCATATCTTTCTGCTTAGCGTTTTTTTCTTCTTTTCTTTTTTGAAGAACGAGCTTGCAATACTGGAATTTATACATCTCTTAGTTGAAACCATGGACCGTCATTTTGGGAATGTGGTAAGTCTCCAACATGCACATATCGTAAAACTAGAGGTTGCAAGATCAACCCATTTACTTTTGAATGAATTGATTCGGGTTGTGTTTTATCTCAAATGCGTCAAATAAAAAATAGCTAAAAGGGGAACGGGTCAAATGGGTTGAAAATCTCGCAAATTCCATTTTTATATCATACAAGTATACAGCCTCCTAAATCATTTTATTTAGATTTAAGTTATTATTGTAGTAATGTTGTTTTTCAATCACATTAATTATTGGGCGAATGTTGAAATAACCCTATGGAGTTTCACTAAACACACAAGTTCTTGTACTTTATTTTTACATGCCTTAACTAATACAAACTCGATAAAAGTCCTCGAGTTTGTTTTTGACAATAATTGTATGATTAAGTCCCTAAACTTATAAAACTCAATTCATAAGTCATTGCATGATTAAGTCCCTAAACTTTATATTTAAGGAACATTCCTTCAGTTTTAATAATTATTTTTTGAACAACCACCTAATCTACTCCTAATTCTAACACAACTGTCCACCACGGGACTTGAACCCTCGACTTCTTGCCGAGGGGCACCAAATTTAACACACCTGGATACCATTGGGACAAAGGCCCTTTGATATTTTTTGCAAATTCAGCGAAAGCTTTTACCTGCATTTGTCCTTAATTATTTATTAGTCGACAAAAAGGATCAACCCGACCCGTACTAAAAATGACCCATTTAAACCGAATCTGGTTCGACGCATTATTCAACCCATCCAACTACTACATGGGACCTTGTTTTGTCACATTGGGTACCTGAACATGTCTCTCACCTTATTTGCTGGTATTTTTTTGAATTTCAAGTGTGAATTGGACATCATGTTCCACTTGGAGAAAGCTCACTTCATGCTAGAAGAAATGGTGATGAATGGGTGTATTGTCGAAACAAGCAAGAATAATATACTCGCCCCGATACAGCTCATGGACAAAGCATCTTAACGGGTATTCCTTTAATCCTTGTACGACTGTGGTGACACTTCTTTACATTGAGCGTTTTGAGATGTGATTAAAGAAGCAATGAATTCTTGTATGGTTCCGTTTATACGATATTAACTTTAACTTTGTTGTTTAATAAAACTTTCTGGTTCTTTCCCCCCTATTTTTGAACACCTAAACGCGCAGCTGCTCAACAAACATTTTCCAACAGGTATGGTCTCATGGTTTTCTATAATGGAAGTCTCGGGTTCGACTCGGTAAGTCGATGAGCCTCCTTCATGATGCAATCTCGTGCTCGGTAGCTCGATGAGCCTTTGTAACATTAGAATCTTAGATAACTCTAGGGTTGGGTTCTAATGGGAAACGCTAAATCTTTAAGAACCATTTTATTTACCGGTGAATACACTTTGTGTTCAGTCATTAGCAATTATAGTGTATTGAACTGTTCAGTCATTAGCAGTTGTAGTGTATTGACCGGTGAAATGAATAAAATGGTTCATAATGGATCCTAAATATTTAATGGTTCTCATTTTGATAACCAAACTCTTTGCAAAAATGGATTAAAATTACAACAAACTTAACCGTTGTTTTTTTTTTGAACGGAAAATTTCTTTACTTATAGGGACTTGAACCCATGACCTTGAGGTCTTAAAGTGTTTAAGAGGCTTTGCTACCACCACCCAATGGCTAACTTAACCATTAGTTGATACCAAATATTGAGGTCTTGGGTTTAAGTCCCATTTTTGACAAAAAAAAAGAGGTCCAGATTAGGTCAGGGGGTTTTCTCACCTATGGTGGGTTTCCTCCCGAGAGAGGTGGAGATGATCGGGTGGGTCAATGACCCGTCAGTGATCCAAATTGCCGTTCAAAAAAATAAAAATTAAACTAGTCACAGATGTTAATGAGCATTCAATTATCATAAATTTCCATTTACAAATATTGAGAGTTTTTAGCTAAGTAGTGTTTTTGAAAAAAATATTTATCAAACTGAGTGTGGTTAAAATATGTATCTGTAAGATCAAAACATATTTAACCTTTCATTTTATCCTAGAAAAAAAAAAAGAAAAAAGATTTCCGTCTCCGTTTGAAATTTGCTTACAAGTTTTTGAAATTTGTTAACTGCAAGCTGGGCCAGTGAACTCCCAAAAGTCAAACATAAACTTCTTTTAAAATTTCTACACTTGGGGATAGTTGGATTCGTTTTCACATGGTAGAGTGGGATTTTCACCGATTTACTTATAGCATCTCCAAATGTATTCTCAGATCAGCTACTACATCAGATTTTCACTCGTATTTCAAACACACCCATATCTTTCGTTAATGCTACATTCAGTTTCAAACAGCATTTTTTTTTATATAATATACATATGTGTGTATATATGTGTGTGAGAGAGAGAAGCCTCACCTAACTCATCCATTATCTCGTTCGGAATTCCAGACAAACGACTATCTGTCCGAAAACGGACGACACCCTAGTGGTGATGTCTGATTCCAAACGACTCTAGGCTCCATGTATCCATCCGAAATGGGTGCGATGGAGGTGCAACGAGAAAATTAAAAAAAAAGTGGCTTAAACAAAAACAGTTCTAAAGTATCCAAACTGCTATGCATAATATCTCCTAGATTATTTTATCTAAAAGGAAAGATAATTATTGAAATAATACAACTTGTTTTGTGCCAACGACCTTCACTATGGGGAATCAATTGCTATGATGGGATGAGTGTTATGTGTACTCCCTTATTACACAATTTTTTTTAAATGATGGGCAAAAGAGTAATAAATATCACTTATTGATTTTTTTTTCTTGTTCCAGAATCTTTTTTAAATGTAATTAACTCTTTTATACATTGATATTTTTCAAAAGTAATTATACCATAAAATTGATTATTTTTTATCTTTAATTTGAGTATGGTATGGTTGTATATATATTTTTTTGAAAAAAATCTTTTTAAGTGTGTTTGAACTAGGCGTGCGTAACTGGGCGGCCAATTTTTTTTTAACGGGGCGTTCAAATTTTAAATAGGGCGTCTACACGTGTGTAATCGTTGCCATATTTTATGTTATTTTGGGCACAATCACCCTCCACCCCTTGGGACACGTGACGTCTTTTGATGGTTTCGTACACTTTTTAGACACAAAATTGACCCTTTAATAGAACCATCCTCTACCATAATAATAGCCCATGGCCTAGTGGTTTAATGGCTTTGGTGATAGCCCCATATAAAAATGGTATGAGTTTAAATCTTGGAAATACAAATTTAGATGGTTTTAGGAGTAAAAAAGTTGTAAAAAAACTAGAATAATAGGATTAGGGGACCGTTAATATGCACTAAAAATAGATATTTTTTATTAAAATAAATATTTATTATAATCATATCACACAATTAGTTATTTTTACAAATCATATCAGACGTGACTCATCATGTAACCTAAAACCCATCCTGTCATTTTTTTCACCTCTAGTTTCACATGATAATCGTCTTTTACTGTTTTATGTATTATTTATGTATTTGATACTCAGGTGACACTGCATCAATTTGACGAAATGGTTGAGACCTATATAGCCGTTTTGAATTATGTACATTACACCACTCCTTCCCATAAACCCTGTCAAGAAAGTTATTGAGATTCAATTATTGACTTTTTAGAGTCAGTATAACAGTTTTTGAAACTTAAAAGAATATTATAAAATTTTGACTCTTTTCAGCATAGCTGAGAAGGTTGGGTGTAAGCAAAATCTTGCCAGCGTAAGCTACGCTAGGTTTGGCGTGGGGGTAGCCTATGTTCGCTTGCAAATAAATCAGCCTTTGGCTGATTTCTATCCAAGGCACAATCCCAACCTCCGGATTTCGCACATTTCCTGCTATATCTAACCACCAACGGGTAGTTAGACACCCATACTTGTTCCTCCATTCCTCGTACAGTCCAAGGGACAACGTACATAACTCAATGTGAGACTTATGTCTCGATTATCACCCATGAAGTCATAGATTTCAAGATCCACACCCATGAAGCTCTAGGCTTCAAGACTACCACTCATGAAGTAATCAAACCAATTGAATATGGGTTAATTTTGGTGACCTCAAATTAGTCAATTAGTTAATTTGGGTCACCTTAAATTAGTCGGGTCAATTTGGATCACCTCAAATATTCAATAGGTTAATTTGGACCACCTTAAATTAGTCAATGGATCAAAATAATCAAGCATTATAAATCTTGTTAACTTAAAAATAGTGCATATGGGTTACCCCCTCCAAAAAAACTGTCACCCCACCCGCACCCCTTCTATCACTACCGCTGCCACCTGCACCCATTGCCACTGCCTTGCCGCCACCGCCACCGCCATCGCCGCCCCTCCACCGCCATCGCCGCCCCTCCACCGCCTCCACCCGCAACCTGCCGACACCCCCACTCGCCCGCCGCCACCACGTCACCGCCTGTCACCGCCCGCCCGCCGCATGTCTTCGCTGCCAACCCCCCCCCCCCCACCGCCACCGCCACGCCACCGCCACCCGCACCCACTGCCACCGCCACTGCCTTGCCGCCACCGCTACCCGCCGCCCCTCCACTGCCACCCCGCCTCTACCACCACCTCCACCCGCAATCGCCGCCGGCTCCCCCTCCCGCCCGCCGCCACCACGTCGCCGCCTGCCACCGCCTCGTCGCCGCCCGCCCACCGCCTGTCCCCGCCGCCACTGCCCTGCCATCGCCGCCACCACGCCACCGCCGCCTCCCACCATATTGGCCGAACTCGTTTTGACCCGTACCAAATTGATAGTTTTTTTAAAATGATCCGTTTTGACCTGGACTCATTTTGCTCCAAAACCGTTTTGACCCGAATTCATTCTGCTGCTAACCTGTATTAACCCGGACCCTTTACGACTCGTGACCCAAACCCGTCCGACCCTCCCAGTTTGCCAGGCCTACTTCAAGACCACCCTTATGAAGTACTAGACTTCAATTTCAATTTTCATTCGCACCAATGTTTCATTCTAATACACCAATCACATAATCACACAATGTCATCCATTTATCTAAGCATTTAACTCATCAACATACAATAGCACCGACACTCCTATACACCCCAAACACATAATCATTGTTCCTAACTATGTGTAAGAATAAACATGAAAGCAATACACCAATCATAATATTAATGATACCAAACCATCCAAGCACACATAACTATAAACTCCAATTACGTGAATGAACTTTCATAAATGCCAATCATACAATCAAACATAGTAATCATAACAAACTACCAATTAAGTGTGAAACACTTTGCTGTTAGATGATCCCGGTTGATCTTCAACTTTAACTACTCGATCACCTAAACAATTTACACCTTTTGTTTAGTAACTCAAGTGATCTCACCCAATTCCCTAATTGTAAGACTCACATGTAATGACCTATTGGTTATCATTTGTACAAACACGATTATTACAACCTTAACCAAACCTCAACTCCCATAACCACCTTGCTAGACACCAATCAACCCATTTGACCCATTAAGGTTTGACTCACTAATTACCCAATTTCCCAAATCCTCAATTCACCAAGAGTGTAGGGAATTCATTTGATTCTTGTGTTTATTAACACCATAAACACTTACCAAATCTAAACATATCATTACAACATCCCCAATTCAAAAACCCCCAATCCCAAATTAGGTCTTAAAACCGTGAATTTCTACCATCAATAGCTTTAGTTTACCTAGATTATAACTTTAGATAAAAATCAGCCAATCAAAAACCCTAATTTTAGAAAGTTAGGGTTTTTCACTCAAAACTCTTTAAGAACACAAAAATGGTGATTCAAGGGTGTAGTTGACACTTATCTGATGATATAAAGGAGATGATTTCACCAAATCCTTCATATTAGCACATGCATATACAAATTTTCATATTGAACTCTCCCCTTTTGCTCACTTGGTGATTTACGCCAAAACACACACACCTGTGAGTGTGTGTTTTCCATAACCCTCCCCCTAAAACACAACAAGATTGTGTTATTTACAAAAAAACCCCCTTGACTTTCAAAATGGGCACTTTTCTTCCAAGATCCATGTATGCCCAAGTGGCAAAGTGTAACATCCTAAAATCCCAACTTTTATGTTTTTACTTGGAATAAAAAAATAAAGAATAGAGGGGCTAGATGGTAAACTATTAAAGAAGGGAAAACCATATCCTTAAACCTAGCCGCCACCCTACCCCAATCCCTCATTTCCCAAACTAGAGAGAGGGTGAGTGAGGAAGCGACGGTTAAAGAGACGAAGCTAGAGAAAACAGGTTTCGAGCTCCTGTCTTGCTCCATTTTGGTTAAGAATCGATGAAGAAGGAGAATACAGGAAGCTACACACGTTTGAGGTAAAGATCGATCCATAAATCTCATGTTTGTTTCGAAATGGGTTTAAAGGTAAAAAGAAGGTTTTAATCCACAAAGCTTGGATTTTTACGTGTGAAACGACTTAAAAACCATAGATCTGGCATCATGGATGTTAAACAAATGTTTTGAACGATAAAAGTTAGAACCTTGGTGCATTATTTGGATCAGAAGCCGTCATGCAGAAAACTAGGGTTTTAGCATGAATGAAGAAATGAGTATTCACACAAGTATTCGTGCGAATACTCATAGTATTCGTAGGAGTACTCTTATGTGAGAGACAAAGTATTTGCATGAATACTCTTGAATGAGTACTAGGGGTATTCGCATGATCACTCTTGTGTGAATACTTAGAGGTATTTGTAAGAATACTTGTGCGAGTACCAGGGTATTCACAAGGATACTCAAAGGAGAATACTGGAGTACTCGCAAGGAAGGATGAGCGAATACTTAATGTGGATACTTGCCATTGAGCTTAAGTTCACTTAATGTACTTGTACAGATCTAGCATAGTCAATAGAGCCTACAGATTTAACCAGAACTCGGCACTAGTAATCAATTACCACATGTGAGTTCTAGATGCCCCATTTGATGAAGTTTTATAACGACTTGGGCTGAGGTCCATACTTGTATGTTAATATATGAATTTTTATGATGCAATGTTTAACGTGTGTGCCCTTTATGTGATGATATGTATTAAATGACTAAACGCTCAAATGTACTAATATGAAGAATGTTAAATGGTTGCCTTTGTGGCAAGCGGATGTTAAACAGCTACTCATGTAGACGGACGAATAGACGGCTACTTACTTAGACGAATTGGAAACGGATGTTCTTATAGACGGATGTTAAATGACTACTTATGTAGACGGATGTTAAACGGCTACTTTATGTAGATGGATGTTAAACGACTACTTTATGTAGACGGATGTTAAACGGCTACTCATGTAGACGGATGTTAAACGGCTAATTTTGTATACAAATATTTAAACGGCTGCCTCCATGGAAAACGGATGAAATGAGAGGATCATCTTTATGTGCTAAAGTTTAATTATACGATGTTTACATGACTGTGTTATGTGAATGATGTTATGCCTGATTATGAAGCTATGAGTCTATATAACTGTGTTATGTGAATGATGTTATGCCTGATTAGTTAAACTAGAACTCACAAGTGTTAGATGACTTTTTAGTATGCAGTTTATGTTCAGAGTAGATCGTGTTGGAATACTTTTGGGATTGACTGGACCAGGACTATGAAGGCTACGTGACCCAAGACTGACATCTCGTTTCTATGTTTTAAATTCAAAGACATTGTTATGATGTTTTAATTCCGCAAGACCTATAAATGTATTGAATAATGTTTCCGCTGCCAATGATTTATGTTATTCAGTTATTGAACTATATTGTGAATGAGTAAATCCAACGCGCGAGGTCTCTCAGGTTTGGGGTCTTACACAAAGGAAACCCACCACTTTAATATATTTTTTATTTACACCCCATATTTTGATTCATCATAATATGTTATAATCCGGATGTTGGTTCATTACGGTTTAAAGAACAAATGAAGGCTCATTTTGACATGCCAGACCTCGACCCACTGTGCTATTACTTGGGCATCGAAATTACACAAAAGGATGGAAAAACAATACTGAAGCAAAGTAGCTATGCTAAGAAAATCTTAGAACCACGTGCATGCACAACTGTAATCCCATACGATACCCTATGGAACCACAGTTAAATAGGGTTAACATATGATCGAGCTAGGACTCAAGACTAGTTGGATTTTGTGATAGCAGTCAGGCGACTGACCAAACGGATGCAAGAAGCACTACTAGTATGGCATTTTATTAGGGTAGGGCTCTTATCTCTTGGAACTCCTAGAAACAAAAGACAGTTGCACTCTCGTCATGTGAGTCAGAATTCATGGCAGCTGCAGCCGCAGCCGCTTCCTGTCAAGCGGTATGGTTACGGGGACTATTGAGTGACTTAACATGTTGTGAAGATAGAATCGTGATGCTCCAATTAGATAACAAGTTAGCAATAGCCTTAATGAAGAATCCAGTGTTTCGCGATAGAAGCAAACATATCAACACAAGGTTTCATTTTATATGAGAGTATGTTGAAAGGGGCGAAGTACAAGTGGGATATGTAAGAGGTGAGGAACAACGAGCAGATATCCTAACCAAAGCATTACCATAAAGTTTGAAGAGATGAAAAAGTTACTTGGTGTAGAAGACTTGAAAGGAACCGAACAAGATTAGGGGGATGAATGATCTATCTAATCCTATTCGACAAAGGATACCGGGGTGGCAAGGCAGATCTCATGGGGAAGACATGGAGGAGATCTTATCTTCTGTTTTTTAGTAATTATCTTCAGTAGTTGTTTAAAGTTTAGTCGGTTGTTTTTGGTTGTTTAATTTGAATCCAATAAGGATCAGTAGCCTCTAAGTAGGATAGGATTTTTATAATATTTTGTATCTAAATATTTCAGTCAAATAATAATTGTCACGTCCCAGCCCGTTTTACTTGCTATGAAATGTTACTCCCATACCACGGTAAAAAGTTAGTAATATTTTACATACGAATAAAAACAACATTTTTTCCAGATATATAGGTATAAATGTGAGAAAAAAAACCTTTTTTTTATTTTGGAGCAATTTCCTATTATCTACATCGACTATGATGACTAGAGTCATGCAAGACAACCTCTTGTTACGTTGAATTCGACACAAACGTCCAGTCGTCATGTCCTAATGTCCATCATGATATGTCTGGATGTTGTGTCTTGATGTCCATACTATATTACACATGTGTAAATGGTAAACTTACACAAGTGTACATTTTTTTAATATACGAATACATGTAAATTTACATATATAAATTCATTTTTTATGTTGTTTTGTAATAATAAAGGTATTAAAAAACAAAAATAATGATTTTGATTGGTTTTTGACGAGTTATCGCAATATTTAGGAGTTCACAAATATCTCGTATTAACCACGAGCATCGTTAAAATTTATCACTTCGATAATTTTTTTAATTAGTAATTACGTGTCAATATAAACTAAATGACGATAAATGGACCATGTCTATATATGTACCTTCAAATGAGATTACGAGAACATGTCTTTTGACATGTTCAAATAAGGTGTTCAATATTTTCAAGTACGGTTAAGGGTACGTCGTGGTTATTACTTATTAAGATTATTTATTTGTTTTCTGACAAATTAAATTCATTAATTTGAATATACTATTACACCACATGCATATAAAATAAGCATATTTTTTCCTTCAAATTTTCCTAATATGTAGCAAAATAAAGATTAATCACATTTAAAAAGAATAAATGAGTTAAAATGAGAAATCATAAATATATTTTATTTTTTAGTATATTTATATGTTAGTGTTTATGTCTGATCAAAAGTTTTTATGTATATAGTAATGAAATACGTAATAAATTTCGCGTATCTACTTTGTTTTCATCACAAGTAAAATATGCTACTCATTTTCACCTTTTTCTTCCATAAAAAAAATTAAGTACGCGTAATTTTGTTGAATATGAGAATTTTTTTTGTCGTGCACGCAATATTTTTTGTCGAGTACATGTTCGTATGCTAGATATTTACCGAGGACATTTGGCCTAATGCCCAATGATATCCAAGTATGTTGCATGGTATTTTATTCTCAAAAGTTTGTAGGTTCTAGTCATGTCGTAAACAAATTAAATGGTGTAGATTATGAGTAGATTTAGAGTGTGTGAGTTTGCTGTTAAAAAAAAGATATTTATGACGATTCACAAGTAATTAAGTAAAATAATTCTACCTATTTGATAGATATTAAGTTAAGAAAACACTATCACATAAATAAATTTAAAAACAATAGATTTATGATTTTTTCTTAAATACAATTTACCTAGTTAGTAGGGGTGTTTAAATTCGGATATCCTAAATTTTCAGATAGGGAAACAAGTATCCGAAACAATAATATATATATATATATATATAAATATAATATTTTTAAATTATAAAAACAATTAAAAAGTTTATGAAACAATTAAAAAATATATAAATATATGATTATGATATTTCTGGTTTAGATTCAAATTTTTTTTATTTTTAATATATATATATATATATATATCCGACATATTTGATTTTCTTAAATCACTATCCGAATCCGAAAATTCAGATATCCAAATTTTCGGATAATTCATGTTCGGAATTTCAGGTTTTTCATTCAGATGTTCGGATTTGAATTTTTTGAACCACCGTGCTAGTTAGAAAAGTTAAAGTTTGAAGGGGTAAAAATAAATTTGGTCCCCATAGAGATTTAAGAAAAAGCATTAACGTGCAAGAGCCAATGAGGTGAGGTAATACACTTTTGACCATTCCATGCAAATGTAAATATGTAATAAATAAAATTTGACCATTTCACGTGAAACATAATAACATGATGTAAGTGTACAATAATAAAAAAGGAAAAATTGTTTCGACCAATTAATTACTAATATAATATATCACAACATGTTTGCCAAGCAATTCTAAACTCAAAATATAATTTCACCGTTAGTTATTCGTTTTTATGGTTCACTAATAGAAATAGTAAAACTTTCTCTCGTTGAAATAAGTGAATAAAAAGCCCCCTCTTTTTAATATAATTGTTGTTTGTTTTCGACTGTCTTAGTCTGTCTGTTTTTGTATTAACTGCCGTTGTTAAAAAAAATTCTAAACGCAAAAAATAAATATTTTGTTCACTTGAACTGAATCTTATATGGTATTAGTGAACATATGTTTTTGAAAACATATAATTTACATGTTTAAGCGAACATATGTCTTGTTTAAAAAGTTATATGTTTTGAATAAAATTTGTTTAAATCTATATCTTATTAAAAAAAAATTATGTTTCTGAAATATATGTTTTTGAAATAAATGTTTCTGAAACAATAAATTTTCCGTCAACTTTAAAAGATGTTTATTTGCCTTTCTATTAGTCACGGTGTCTAATTTGATTTGTCCTTGGATTAAAAGTCATACATTAAAATTTCAAAAGTGTTATGATAACTTTTTAGAAACTAAATTAATTGGTTAAAATAATAAGTTATCGGTCTTAAGTTATTTGTTGAAGACGCTTTATACAAGGTTAATAGAAGGAAATAGGATATTCTTCTAGAATAGTGGAAACTAAATGTATTAATAATACAAGATGAAATACGTTAAAAAGGTTATTTATTATTTGTAATTCTTATTCTCATAACAAATAATCTTTGGGTTGTTAACATGTACGTTACCGTCTCTTTATCTTTTGGGAGTACTCATGACATTAAAAAAAAGTATGTAAAAGAAGTGTTTACACTTCTTGTCACCTTACTAATGAGTCCAAGATTACATGCATCTAATCAAGACAAATTTGCTTAAGCTAGGCTTGTACTCTCAATATAATAATAATGTGTTGTAGTATTCATACTTTATTTTAGCACTCATGAAGACATAGTTCCAAAATATCAAGCTAATCAAAACAAGAACATTTTGGTGTCACAAGCGGTTACATAGAACTGTGAACTGTCAACAAATTAATGTGAGTCGTCTATAAAAGACTGTCTTTTCCACTGATATCACAAGCGATTCTAATCACCGCAAACAGATTCATCTTGAGTGGTAACTTGTACGCTCTGTCAAACAGCTAGACCGTGAATACGAGTCTTTGTGTGTGAAGCTATATGAGAAAATTTCTACTATAAATTCTTTGGGTCTCAATTAGGTGTTATTAGGAGTTCCACCTCAGAGTGAGTTCTTAGAGAAGTCGATTGTTTGTATTTCTGTTGGATACGTTTTAAACATTTTCGCGGGTAAGTGATGGGTATGGTATAAAAAGATACCCGTCTCAATCCTCCCAAACTACATATCCGTTTACCCGAAACATACGTGTAAACATTTCCTTTTATTTTTATTTTCCTTTGTTTTTGATGAATAAGTAATCTACTAATCCACTGACTTTTTAGTTTTTATATTTCTAAGTCCTTAAGTAATAATATTGTATAAAAATTAATTTAGGAAAGATGTACTTGAGAATCCCAACGATTAATTTTTAACAAACTAATGGATATACTTCGGGTACCTGATGAGTATGGGACCGGGTTTGAGACACAATTTTACAGTCATGTATGAAACTGAGATTTACAATACCCATCTTATTGTCATCCCTAATCCCTTTTAGTTAAACTATGATTTATGTTTAAAAATTAATTAACATGTGTAAAAGTTTATTTACCATGAAATGTTTAGTCTCGTAAGAGCATTCACAGTGGGATCTTTATCTTCATCCTTATAATTTAACTAAAAACACATTTACCTTATCAATTTAAAGGTTTTAAAAAAAACCCCACATCCGATTCCTTATATTTATCTCTATTCAATTAAATAATACTCTTTTAATCATTTTTTTATTATTCTTTCTCTCTCTTCCACTCACAAAAGAATTATATAGGATGAATATTGAGTTGATAAATATAAGAAATTTCAATTCAGTCCATATATATTATCCTTATAATTTAAGTATACGGAAAAATATAAAAAATGGGATGCAGTGGGTAATTTGAAAAGTTTTTTTAAATTTAGCTTAAAAACATACTTAGATGGGTTACATGTTTTAATCATGAAAGTGATGATCCAATTTAATAGAGAAAATGTAATGATGCTTGAGTACTAGCACCATAGATGATTTTTCTAATAGAATTTAAGAGTTCATGTTAATCTTTTTCAATAGGCATATTCATACTAGAATGGATTTGTAAGTTAGTTTATTGCTTAACTGCTAACAAAATGTTCTAATAGCATATACAAATAAATAAACACGTTCATATATTTCTTTCCATTTCTAAATTACATTTGTGACAAAAAAAATTTAATTATTAAAAGAATGTCACGATATAATAATTCTACTATAGAAAATAAAATAAGTTGTCGGTGTATGAACACTTGACCAAACCTAATAGAATCTTTATGAACCAAATAACAAATTTCTTTTCAAGAATACATGCATCCACCTTTATAAACTATACTATGTTAAAATCCCGTGTATTACACGGGTTAAATAAATATAATATTATATATTCAGTAATAAAAAAATATTTTTTAAAAATTCGTGTTTTACACAGGTTGAATAAACCCGTGAAATAAAATATAATCTGTTAATATATACACTCGTCAAAATATGTCAGAAGATTTATTAATATAAAAATTATGATTTCTTTTAAAACTATGTTATTATTTTTGGATAGTGGTGTACTTAATAGGAGAGAGAAGCGGGAAAAAAATAATGAAAATGAATGTGAAAGTGACATATGGCATAGAAAACCTTTATTTATTATATAGTATAGATGTGTAGATTCCATCTTTTCCGGTCATGTTAAAACATAAATAAAAAAATTCATATATATATGGGGGAGATTAGATGAGAACCCTAAGGGTCTGTTTGATATGGGGTAATGAAATGGACAAGGGAATGGAATGGACACGGGAATGAAATAGACCATTACCATTCCATTGTCTTGTTTGGTTAACCTATGAGAATGGAATGAATCATTACTTAATGTTGTTTTGTAGACAGAAAAATACGAATGAATGGAATACAATTCATTAAAAATGACAAAAAATACTCCAGGAAAATACCCGTTCATGGGTCGGGGCATGAGTCGGGTCATGGTTCGGGTCGTGTGTCGGTTCATGGGTCGGTTCATGGTTCAGGTCATGGAATGGGTCATTGGTTGGTTCATGGGTCGGTTCATGTGTAGGGTCATGGTTCGGGTCATGGGTCGGGTCATGTGTTAGGGCATAGGTCGGGTCATGGGTCGAATCATTGGTCAAGTCAAGGTTCATGGGAAAGGTCATGGGTCGGGTCATGGTTCAGGTCATGGGTTAGGGCATATGTCGGGTCATGGCTCAGTTCACGTGTCGGGTGTCACACCTCGCCTCAGGCACCCCCTGAACGTGTGCGACAAACGATTGGTACCTACTTTGATTTCAGAGTTTTTATAAAACACACCGGAAGTCTTTTTCACAAGGATCGTTTCATCTTTTGTTCAACCTCAAGGGTTGTAATTGTAAATATCAAAACTCAGTTGGGAAACAAAATTCTTATATTTACTTTCATAAACATAGGGATTTAAATACCCTTTTTATTTGATTACAAAACAGAGTTTGAAACCAAATACATCTCTTGTCTCTCATGGACAAGTTCAAGCCACGAAAAATAGTACTATCCGAGGTTGATCAGTTCCTCGGTCCTATCTCCTCTTTTCTTTTTCAGGATTATCTATGCATGAGGCCTGAGAATCCAACATGCATTTTATTCATTCACAGTCCCTCGGGTCAGATCTCATGCCTGCCCTTCACTTTTTCTGGGTCAGATCTTATGTCTGTCCATATCCCCTTTTCTTTCACATTTTATTCATTACCTGAAAACATTTTGAAAATAAAACGTCAGCGCGAACGCCGGTGAATACAATTATCTTGACGATAAAATCATTTGACACAAACAAGTATTAATTTCATAATCATAACTTTATGTTCAATCCACACATTCAGCAGGCCCGTCCTGTTCAATCGCACCACAGTATACACTCCCGTCATGTCTTATAACAAGGGACAGGTTTGCCTCCGAAGTTGTTACAAGACAAGCACCAGCCGTAATCCAGGAATTTCACCCGAGACCGTGTATCCTTTGCAAGTTTTACATATACCTATGGCCTGAATGCTTCCACATAGAAGAACGTTGAGCATTATTCCCTTAACCTTTATTTGGCCATTTTCGCAAACGTAAATGTTTGACACAAGTTTTGAAATAGATAAAGTATTCACCTTGTTTCATAGGAATGAGCCTCTAAGATGAAAGCTTATAGAGCTAGCTTCTTAACTTGATTTCTCTAGCGTATCAGAACTTCTACCAGCGTTTCTTCTTAAACCAGGCGCTAAAAAGAGTGGGAGTTGGACCGTGATCGTCGAGAGTGGGCTAGGGATCACTTGGAATGAATTTTAGAAGTTGGAATCGTGTTTGGGATGAGAAAAACGATTGAGATCGTCCAACTATTTATAGGCTGAGTTTTGGGTCCATGTCGGACCGTTATCAAAGGGATGTTGGTCCGACATCAGGCAATGCATGCGTCAGCCCTAAATGTCAACATCTGATTGGACCGCACATGTTTTGGGTGCATATCGGACCGATATGTGGACCATGTAGGTCCGACATCACGACACGCGTCAGATTCTAGGGCTGAGTCATAGGACACGTGGCCGCACCACAAATTGCGGCTGAGAAGAGGTTGTCTGACCGTTATGAACTGATGTCGGTCCGATAACCGACTCATCGTTCAACTGCGGACCGATACGAATAAGGATGTCGGTCCGATATCTAACTGAGTTTCGCTTCGGTCCGATATCCAAACTTTATTCACTTCGGACCGATTTAAAAAGTGATATCGGTCCGATATCTAGCTATTTTCATCAATTTTCATTTTTAACCCTAGACTTTGGTACTTTAGATACACAAGTCCTTATAGGTTCTAACCTTGACATTTCTTGGATATTTTTGTGACAGGTGTTACATCCTCTTCACTTTGTTTAAATCTCGTCCTCGAGATCTATGGGTTAGGGCATAGGTCGGGTCATGGATTGGTTTATGGGTCGGGTCATGGGTCGGTTCATGTGTCGGGTCATGGGTTCGAGCATGGGTCGGGTTACGGGTCGGGTCATGGGTCGAGTCATGAGTCGAGTCATGGGTCGGACCATGGTTGAGTCATTAATTAAACAAAATCATTCCATTCCTTGAAGGAATGAAAAATTTTGAAAACACACATACCCCAAATGGTTCATTCCATTTCTATGTGACTAGCAAACATGTTTTTTTCCATTCCATCGCAATCTCATTTCATTTCATCAGTCATTCATGCATACCAAACACTATTTTAAGAAAAAAAAAATCTTTAATCAAACAATCACTCTTTAATTGTAATGAGGACGATCAAGAGAGAGATTATAAAAATTGAAGAAACAAGAAACAAAAAATCAAAATTAAATAACACAATAATACAAAGAAATATTTATGTTCGTGTGCAATCGATATCGATCTATTAATTGGGTCTTGATAGCGATTCTAATTCTACAATAGATTTATGTTTGGTTCATTCATCATATTCGCTTTTCATCAGATCCCTTTCTCATGAAGTTTGGTTTGGTTTGTTATAATGATTCTTTGTCCGTTCATCATAAAATACTTTCATCGGGTTCGTGCATCATAACAGAAAATGAAAAACATGATAATTCTATTATTACACGTATGTGATTTTGTTATTATTTATATGCAATTTTATTAATACAAAGAACACAAAGATAATTCTATTATTACACATATGTAATTCGATTATTACATATATATAACTTGGTTATTACATATACTTAATTCCATTATTACATATATGTAATTCGATTATTACGTATATAAATTTTTGCTTTGTGTTAAGTAATTATATTAGTACATATATCTAATTCTGTTTTCTGTTATATAATTCTATTATTAGTTATTACATGTATGTATTATGTTATTAAAATTCGTCGTTCTTCGTTTCATCAAACTCTTCTTTTTTTTGATAGCAGATGGTTTAGCGGGTGGTGGACTTTGTTATCTTAATTGGGCTCAGAGTCCCCACCCCCCGGTTCGAACCTCAACCTAAAACAATTTTTGTCCCCAACGAAACTTGAACCCATAACCTCCTATTTACAAAGTCATGAGGCTACCAATCAACCAGAAGGCTCGATGCTAAAAATTATTCTTGGTATATTAAAATTCGTTGTCTCTCTCTCTCCCTATATATATATATATTAATCAAACTATTCTTTAATACAAAGTAGAACGACAATCAACTTTACATTAATATATAATTTTTTTATGAACTATAATAATGTTGAAAAGTCAACCCAGTAATGCACTAGTACACATTGGACAAAGTCTTTCCCCTTTTCACCTCATCTTAGGAAGCTTAGACCAAGTTCACTTATTGACTTGTAAGATACATTCACACACATGATTATATATAAATTGTGGCTATTAATGGTGCATATATAAAGAAGTGATTGGTTATACATCATCTTGAAGGATATTTGCATGTTAGCTAGGTTAAAGATTTTAGGGTTTTGTGTGTGAAATTGAAGGGCTAATTTTGGTGTGATGGGTAGGTCTCCTTGTTGTGATAAAACCAAAGTGAAGAGAGGCCCATGGTCACCTGAAGAAGACACCATTCTCAGAAACCATATTCAGAACCATGGCACTGGTGGCAACTGGATTGCCTTGCCTCACAAAGCAGGTTTGGTTTCTCTCCCTCCCTCTCTCTATATGTATATGTGTATCTATCTATATATGTGTGTGTTTGTCTCTCTTGGAGAAGACGGTGTTAGTTCACTACTAGAAAACTGAGTATTTTTAAAATCAGATTCATCTAACATAGTTTTTAAAGTTTATATATTTGCAAAATTCAATTTTCGTGTATTTTTTTTATTTCTTGTTCGTCGTTAGAAATACATAACAGGTTAGTCAAACAATTGAACAAAATCCAACCTTTCTTGTTCTTGAGGTTGTGTTTTTGATGTCCGATCATGTTTCACTTTATTATAATCAACTTTTGTCAACACTTAAAACCCTAATTTGTCTCGATGCATATCGTCTTCTTCTTCTTTTCTTTGATATTTCATTTTCGCGTTAATTAACTTGGTCCGATTTTATGTATTAGGGCTAAAACGATGTGGGAAAAGTTGTCGACTGAGATGGTTGAATTATTTACGACCCGATATAAAACTTGGAGGGTTTACCGAAGAAGAAGATAATATTATTTCATCACTCTATGTCAATATTGGAAGCAGGTACATACTTCATATAGTGTTGTTTACATTATTATTATTATTATTATTATTATTATTATTATTATTATTATTATTTTGTATATCCTGTTAAAAGTGATAAGAAACAATGAATAGTTTTTGACAACATAGTTTCACAAAAATAATAGGTTTAAAAGCATATAAAAGTATTAAACTCTGGCCATATTTTTATCATACTTATTTATATTTTTGTGATCATTGACAAATATTTTAAATATTTAGGTGGTCCGTCATAGCATCACATTTACAAGGAAGAACAGACAATGATGTGAAGAATCATTGGAACACGAAGTTGAAGAAGAAACTATCGACATCACATAACTCTACCACCATCAAAACCAACAACGAAACTTCCATTAGTCCGATACAATTTAGTTCTTCGGCGTTTTTACCTAAACAAGAAGTTGATCGGTATCAAATTACAAATAACCCCGTTTTAGAGTACTCTACGAAAGTGAACTATCAACAAGAATCGACTATATCAAATTCGAACAGTAACAGTTTCAACAGTAACATGTCGTTGTCTTTGCAAGAGAATCAAGGTTTGCCTCATAACGCATATCCAACTAGAAACGATTATGCATCTTGGTGTGACAATGGTGTGATGGACCTCGATGGTGATTTTCTAGCCGGGGACTTTGATTTGGGACAAGTGATTGGTGGAGTTGCTAACTTCAACTATTCATCTCAATTATGGCTCTAAAGTACATGAAAAAGGTTGTGATGGAAGCTCATATAGGGATCAAATATTGGTGGTAGGCCTTTTTCTAGTTCTATAACATTAGGTAGTGTTTCATATTAAGCTTTGGTTAGATATAGTATGCATGTATGATATTATTAATTAGCTATATAGTTAATTACATGAAACTAATGGTTCCAAATGATATATTGAATTTTTTTTAACTATTATATTTGACTGAATATATTGTCAATTAAAACAATAACTTACCTTTCAAATAATACATTTTGTATTCTTTTATTTATTATATCCAATTTGTAACTAGCTAAACTCATGAATGTATCCATAGTAAACAAACTCAAATTCAACACTACTAGAAAATTGTAGTTTTATTGACAGATAGTTTTGCCATAATATTACTAACATATCACTGACGGAATCCACCAAATTCCATATTTTTAGTTATTTATTTGGATTTTGGTACACACTGTCGGCCTTCCGATGGATAACTGGCCCATCGGTAATCCGTCGGTCGATAATCCGTCGGTAATCTCAGACCAATAATTTCTCATCCAAAGCCTTTTTCAGAAAGATTTCTTCTCGTTTGTCTAGGAATTGGATCACCCACAGTCATTTCTCCGACGGTAATTTGGCCCGTCGATAATCTGTCGGCAAATACCGTTAGTGATCCGATGGTAAATGAACTACCCACGGCCATTCTCCGACAGAGTATCACCGACAGATTCTTGTCGGTAATAACTATTACCGATGGAATGTGTCGGTGAAACTTCAATTTTCTAGTAGTGCAACATAATTATTAGTTTATCTAAAATTGACATATATTACAAGAAAAGATTTATAAAACTTAACATGATTCATTTTAAAACATTTTATTTTATATGATAAATCGTTTGATGATGATTGTTGAAGAAACCCTAACATAAAGAAAGATATATAGAAAAAAAATGTTTAAGGTAAATATGATGTGATTTTTATCTTATATTCATTAATCTATATTTTAATGTTGTACCGTATAATATCATATATATATATTTTTCTCGTATCTCTCTCTTATTAAATACACTTGTATCTTCTAATAATAATATATTTAAAAAAAATACTAATTATACTAACAAAACACATTTATTTTAAATTATCTCTTATTATAAGAAACTTTGAAATCTAATTATGTAACTTTTATTTTCAATCAAATAGTAAATGAAAGTCAAATTATAATAAATAGTAATTAACGTATTTTCGAAACCCAATTATATATTAATTTTTACATATTTTAAATTTTGTTTTCTATCCTTAGTATATGTAATACATTTTTATATCTGCAAAATATATAAATAAAGATTTAAGAATTTTATGTACTGATATTTTTTACACAGTGTGTAGACACAAGTTCTAAGCTAGTGTTATAATATATAACTCTATAACCAGTGGCGAAGCTTGAAGGATTTTGTTGGAGGGGCCTAGGTAGAGTCCTAAACTTTGGGAACGATATATGAGGAGGCCGGAACTTAATACCTATTAAAATTTCTCCCGAATACGTATATATTTACACTTCTGAGCGAAAAATCGGGGTGGACCGGGGCCCACTCTGGCCCCAACTAACCTTCGCCCCGGTCTATAACATAGATAAAACAAACATAAGCTAGAAAAGGTTAAACAGAAAATCATGGTATTATTTGGGGGGCCAAAGATGGTTGATTGGGGGCAAGTTTGTTTACTCATTTATACCGGTCAAAGTGGTCCAATATTTACCAGAGATTTTCAAAGATCTTCGATGGACACACACTATGGATCAGTTTTACTCCCTCAAGGACCCACGTGTGGGGTGAGGTTTTTACAAATCAGTAATAATTTTATATCTAGAAGACCAAAAAAGAAATGAAAAGAATTAGAAACATATTAAAATGTTTGATTCCTATCTTATAGTTCAAAACAAAATCATAAGTATATGTACAAGAAGTATATGATAAAATATAGGTAAAATGTGTACACATGTTTATGCTAGATTGATCCAAACTACTCTAAAGATATGGCTAATAAAATCCCAGCTAAAAAAAGCTTTTATTTATTTATTTTATATGGGCAAGATACAGTATAGCAAATACATATAACATAGAATATATAGTTAATAAAATCAAAGCATCAACCATACAAAAGTAGTAATAATTATAGTAGTAAACTACCACTAGAGAGGTGTTACAAACTATATAACCATCGTCTAACAAACAACTAACCAACTTACAACTATCTCAGCCATAGAGGTTCGGAGTTGTTTAGAAAGGACTCGGATGTGTGTTGATGCAGCATGGTAAGGTCATTGCATATGTCTCCCAACATGAGTTGAAACCTTACGAGGTTAATTATCCGACACATGACCTGGAATTCGCTGCAGTCATTTTTTCGTTAAATATTTGGCGGCACTACCTTTATAGAGAGACTTGTGACATCTTTACCGATCACAAGAGTTTGAAGTATATCTTCACGTAGAAAGAGTTGAACATGAGACAAAGGCGGTGGTTTGAACTGTTGAAAGACTGACGCCACCATTTAGTATCACCCTAGGAAGGCTAACGTAGTATCTGATGCTCTTAGCCAGAAGGACTCTAGGACGATATCTTCCTTCCATTTGTAGCCTCAAATTATTACCGATCTTGACAGGTTGGGTATTGGTCTTCAGATTGGCTAGACTAACGAGTATAGAGCCAAACCTAGTATCCCGGATTAAGGCCACACAAGAACATAATGGTGAACTCCGGGCAGTAGTACAGAATTTGATATTTGGCAAACAGTCAGAATTATGAGTAGATGAATATGAAGTAGTTTGGTGTGGCAAACGGTTGTGTGTGCCTGATGATTCTACTCTTTGTGAATTGTTATTGGCCTAGGCACACAGTTTGCCATTTTCTATCCATCTGGGGTCTACAAAGATGTATCGGGATCTTCGTTAACATTTTGGAGGAACATGATGAGAGAGGATGTGGCTAAATATGTTAGTAGATGTTTTACATGTCAACAAATTAAGATCGAGCATCAAAGAGCTAGTGGATTGCTTCAACCAATGGATATTCTAGCATGGAAGTGAGACGATATTTCCATGGATTTTGTGACAGGATTACCGAGGATGTTCAAGAATTCTAACCGCAGTTGATTTTAAAATTCATAGGTAGGGGTAGTATAGTATAGTTTGAGACGGTTTTATCTTCAAACGTAGACATAAATGAAAAGTTCGGTTTTTGAAAATTATAAACCGTTTGGGTTCGGTTAAAACCGGATTTCATTTTCAGTTTTGTTGGTTAAATTGGTTTGAGGTTTTATTTTTATTTTTTTATTTTCTCTTTCGTTTCATTTGGATTTTGGTTTATCGAATTAACTGGGTTTTGACGGACCAAATAGCACCCAACTAAATTAAACTACGCGTACACATTGTGTGGTCAGAGAGGATTAAAAAGTCAAAAGTATTTTAAATTTTAATTAAAGAACTTATATTTTAAATTAAAGAAAGACTAAATATAAAAAGTAAACATAATAATTATAAATATATAAAAATTAACTAGCATCTATTTAGTAATATTCATGTTAATTAATTAGTTAGTCAATCATGTTTATCCAAAATAATTCTTTTTTCAATACTCTTTGTAAACGCCAACTTTGAAGACCCAATAATGTGATGTTAAGTTTTAATTACTTTATGATGCATGTGGTTTGATATTCAATTAACCAAATAGGATCCAAATTGCCGTTCAAAAAAAATTTAACCAAATAGGATTATTAATTTCCTATTTCATAATCAAATTAATATTTAAATAAAAACCAACCTTTCATTCTTTGTTTTTATGTTTTTTTTTCACTGTTCTCCATCTTCTAAGGGACCGGCCATGAGCGCAAAATCCATCGAATAAAATGATTGATTCTCAAAATAGAGTATGAACAAGCGGAGCCGATGTTGAGCTATTCGAGATTCGTTTGTTAAAAGCTTGATCGATTCGAGTTTAAACGAGCTCAAACCTATATTAAACATTGTTTAATAAACGACTTCAAGTTTAATATATCAAGCTTGACTAGCCTTGTAAGCTTAAACAAACATAGTTAGTGATTTCCATGTATGTTATAAGCTGACATAGTTTGTGAGTAGGTTTCATCTGTGTATCACATTAGATGACAACTTTGATCAACTTATTTATGAATGACTCACTCTAGATTATGTTGTTGGAAATCAAGTCCAAGAACAAGAACACAGAATTTAATCTCAATCAAGATCGACTATTTTATTAATAGTAAAAACCAAGACCACACTTTACAATGACCCATAAACCCTATGGGCCCGTTTGGTTGGCAAGAATTCATGAGATTTTAATGGAATTTAAATTTCATTCCTTCACATGTTTGATTGACTAAGAGAAAGAATTGGAATTGGAATTGGAATGAATTCCAACCAAATCCATCGACTAATGAAATTCAAAATCCCTCCCCATTTCAATGGAATTCATAATCCCTTAACATTTTAAGGAGTAATTTTGTCTTTTAGTTATTTTTACATTAAAATTCTATTAACAAATATGCTAACCAAACACATTATAGATTTCAGATGAATCTTTTAAATTCCAAATCCAATTCCAAAGAATTCCGTCAACCAAACGCCCCCTATATTTATACTAAAACTAAACTAATCCTAACCCAACTCAATAACTATTAAATAATCAAATAAATAAACAAACTCACTCGTAGTCTAATACGAACTCAACCAAAAAATTAATAAACTAATATTAATAATTATTTTTAATTAAGATTAAACCTTCATTCTCCCCCTTAATCTTAATTTCTGCCTCCTAAATCTTGAATTCCCAGCAAGACCAGTAACTCTTCCACTTTAATACTTAACGACCTTATTTCTTTCAACACCATCAATCATGATTTGTTTCTCTTCTTATCAAATCTCCAGTCTCTCACACACTTCACTTTGGCTTCTGAATAAAGCCTATTATCACTTAAAAACAAACTTATTTTTTTTGCCTCTTCTTTTTTTCCTTTCTTGGGTTTGCACACCAGCAACAAAACCAAAAAAAAGCTTCTTTTTTTCTTTTTGTGATCACATGCAAAGCATTCTTCACTTTTTTTTCTTGTCTTGATCGCACAACAACAAGACACTACCTCCACGTTATTTAATCTAACTCACACAGATTGAACGTCCCTCCTGGATCACTCAGGTCTTCCACACTACTTCCGAACTCACCCTTCATAGGTTTCAGCTTGAATCTTCCACAATGATTTGTATCACACTATTCGTTCTCGATCTATCATAGATCTTCTTCCACGCAGCTCTCACAGCCCTTTTGAACGATCTCTCACAAATCAAAAGTATTTTTCACTTCGTTTGAACCGCTCACAGGTTCTAATACTCCTTCAGCGTCCACATAGGCTTGTTCCTTCTTGATCAATCTCTCACAAATCGACCAGTTGTTTGGTGGCTTCGTTCTTCCTCGGTGTGAACTTTGCCAAACTCTTATACCAATTGTTGAAAATCAGGCCTAAGAACAAGAACCCAGAATTTGATCTCAACAAAGATCGACTCTTTTACTGAAAGTGAAAACCAAAACTACACTTTACAATGACCCCTAAACCCTCTATTTATACTAAAACTAAACTAATCATAACCTAACTCAATAACTATTAAATAATAAAATAAATAAAAAAACTCACTCCTAGTCTAATACGAACTCAACCAAATAATTAATAAACTAATATTAATAATTATTTTTAATCAAGATTAAACCTTCATATATTTTACACTAGTTTAGATCCTGTGTTTACACACGGGTTGAAAAATATCTATATATAAAATTTTTAAATTTTTGTGTATATATTTTACAGGTGTAAAAATATATTACATATACTAAGGATAGAAACAAACTCAAAATATGTAAAAATTAATATATAATTGGGTATCAAAAATACGTTAATATTTAATTAATTTGACTTTCATTTATTATTTGATTTAAATAAAAGTTACATAATTAATTTTCAAAATTTCTTATAATAAGTGATAGAAGTGCATTAAATAAGAGAGAGGGGCGGGAAAAAAATGATGATAATCAATATACAGGCGACACGTGACACTGAAAACCTTTATTTATTATATAGTATAGATTTGCCGGATCAAACAGACAAAATAAGAAAAAAAAAGTAGCTTAAGAAAAAAAGATAGCTTAGAAAGAAATGGCTCAAATGGATTGAAAGTCTCTAAAAATGTGTTTTAATATGTAACCTTAATTATTTTATAAAAAAGTTGATATTATTATTACAACAGTATTCGTTTTGTAATCATAATTCAAACACTAATCATTTTTATTTATAAAAAGTTTTTTTGGCCACCAACCTACCCTAATTCAACCTCCACCAAAAGATTGTCCTTTTGGCCAAGCATGTGTTATACCCTGTGCGGGGTGAGTTGGAAGCGTGAGATGTGATATCCCGAAAATAAAACGACAGTTATAATAACGAGTTATAATGCGAGAACAAACGGAATAAACGAACGAAGCGTGATGGGTCAGGCCGGGAGGGGCCTGGCGAACTTAAGTGGCGATGATAGGGGAGTCTTCCCCTATAAATAGCCTAAGTCACCATCATTCTCTCATTTGCATGTTCTAGAGAGAGAAAGTTGACGGACCGACCCGAGATTGAGGAAGCGTGTTACTCCATAGCCTGTGAGCAAGACTTCCGAATCAGAAGCTCGATTCAGGTAACAAATTGTTCCAGATCAGAGTTTTTGTTTATTTTGGGGTTTTCGGATTTTGGATAAAAAAGCGACGTTTTACGTATGAAACATGAAAATAAACATAGATCTAGCATCTAGAATGAAAAACGAACGTTTTGAACGTAGAAAGTTAGGGTATTGACATGATCAGATTCGTATGCAAGAAATTAGGGTTCTTGAGCAGGAAGACAGCCCCGCAGGCAAACTTGATAAGTTCGCCTGGGAGTTAAGCGAACTTAATAAGTTCGCTGAATGTGAGTTTAAGCGAACTTAGGTAAGTTCGCTAGTCATGATCGCCTGGTGCCATAGGGCGAACTTAGCTTAAGTTCGCCTGGTGCCATAGGGCGAACTTAGCTTAAGTTCGCCTGTATATTCGCCAGAATGGTAAGAGGCGAACTTAGCCTTAAGTTCGCCTAATTCAGAATAGTTAAACCGTTAGAGTCGGGATTAGGTCTGATGTGTATTTAACTACTCAATTCAGATCGTACGTGACGTTGTTGGGCCTTTGTTTAGGACAACCAAGACTAGTTTACCAGGTGAGTTCTAGAGCCCTTCTTTTAATGCTTTAAATTATATATTTTGGCTTGTGTGCATACTTACGAAATGAAGTTTATGAAACGATGTTTATGAAATGATGTTTACGGGATGATGTTTATGAAATGTTTTTCCAAAGGAAGTTTACGAATGAAATGATGTTTTGCTTAATAAAACGTACGAATGCTTTAACTAAAATGAGGTAAAGGTTTTATGAAAGTCACGAATGAATGAATCTGCCACGAGTTCCTACGGGAGCTAGGGTATGTGTGTATAGGCCTTACCCTTACAGGGGGCATTTGTGGCTAGCTAACGGTTGTGCAACTGGTTGAGGATGAGTTGACGACGGTCACCCATGGGATTACCAGGATCCCGATGGAAGGTACTATTCCCCGTTTGGGGGACCGTGCCTAAGATGATGTTTGGTCTTCCTAGAGGTAACGAGTCTTAGGAGACCTAGGTGACAGATGGCCTAGAGGTAACGAGCCTTAGGTTCCTCCGTCGGTATGCAATGAATGGAATTGACGGTTACGAGAAGACGCAGATTCGGTTCATGTTGACTTATGTTATGATGCTATGTTACGATGTTATGATGATATTAAGTTATTGCATGCTTTACGTACGCTTTTGTTAAATAAATGAATGTCATGTTTTTTGGCAGAATGTTTATGGTTAATGTTTTATGAAAAGCTAGAACTCACCGGAGTATCTGACTTTTAGTATGCACATTCAGGTTAAGCACAGGTACGGATGGACGGTGATGCTTGGCAAGCGATGAAGAGTTACCCGGTCGATCTACGAAGTCTGGCATCCCTTTATGTTTTGATTATGTCATGTTTATGTTTTAGACAATGTTTATGCTTCCGCATGTTGAACGATGTTGATGTTATGTTTAAATGAAAGTTTTTCTGCTGCGTTATTTGATATTCAAGTTTAAGAACTGTTTGTGAATGAGTAAATCCAACAAGTGAGACCTCCCGGGTTTGGGGCCTTACATGAGACGACTTGAAGCAACACCGTCTCCCTCTTGCACTTTGTGCAATTGTGCGGTAAAGGTTTGCGGCTACTTGTGCCAAATTGTGAAGTGAAGCAACAAAGTGCAAGGAGTGTGGGTGATGTGGCATGCGGAGAGCTGAAGCAACACCGCTCCATCCTACGCGATGTGCGGTGTCTTCACCCTCACCGCACCTGCGGTGGGGGTATAACACATAGCCTAACAAGTTAAATAAATAATTAAAAATACATAAAAGGAAATGGGTCTAATGGATCGAAAGTTTTTCAAAGTTTATTTCAATGTAAAACCTCCTATATCACTATATTCAAAAGATAGATTATTATTGTAATGACACAATTTTTGTAATCGTAACTGACATAATACTTATTTTTTTGAAAGTTAGAAAAAAGTAGTTTGGGCTAACCAAAATAGCTCCGTTTTAACCCACCCCGAAAAGTCACCCTCTGGCCCAACTGCCAACCGGTCTTGACCAGTAACCTAACCCGTCTGATCCGTCCATTTTATCACCTCCGGATAAAACACATATGCTAGGATGAACTAAATAATGGAATAGCAAATGCAAATCTTTGAAAATTGTCTACTTATAGAACCTGCAAGAACTTCAAAAGCGAAAGGTTGTCACTTTAATGTATATTTATATTCCACGAGTCATATAATTTCACGTTAAGTAGTTAACAAAAGTGACTTTTTTTTTTAAATTTAATTTTTCAAAACATGTAAATAAACTTATATTATAAAACTTTGTTCATATGAGCATTTTTTGTAAATGTGGCATCTAACATGCTATCAACCAGTGCCACATCAGTAAATTTGTAGCAAAAATCAGATAAAATAAGATTGGTTGCTAAATTCAGTAATAAATTATAAGTTAATTTCTATATCACGTCTAATTCATAGTTGGTTGCTAAAATCGTGAATAGGTATAAAGTTGGTTTCTATTTTTCTTTTTATAAAAGAAGAAACAACTTACATTAGAGGTGGGCAATCCGGGTTTTTCACCAAACTGGTTCGAGGTTTTTTTTAGAATTACAAAACCAGTTTGTGTGGAAACCGGTTCGGGCCACAACCCGGTTTGGCTTGGAAAATTTCGAACCCTATACAAACCTGTTTGGGCGGGTTGAAACCGGTTTGGACCAGGTTGAAACCGGTTCGGACCGGGTTGAAACCGGTTTGAAGCTCGACTTAAACTGACCTGAACCCGTTTATACTAAACCCAAACCCACAAATTTCGTGTTAGATTCGTGTCGTGCTAGAAATCTGACGTGTAACTTATAGTTGAAACTCTCTATTTAAAATTGGTTTTATATTAAACATCACTAGATGGTTTATGTATGCATATACTGTGCAATTTAAAGTACAAGCAAGTTCTCTTAGGCATTTTAACAAACAGTTGGCCTGCATTTTATTTAACCAAAAATAGATGAATAATAAACGTGAAACCAAAAAGAGTTGAAACAGAGCAAGATCATCAGATTACGCAAAAAGGTTCCATTGCCGGGAATCGAACCCGGGTCTCCTGGGTGAAAGCCAGATATCCTAACCGCTGGACGACAATGGAACTTGTTGTTTTTATATTGATTTTGAAAATATAAATTGTATCAAAATAATTTTTTACGCGTGTAAAGTTCAAATATCGAAATTGAGTAATTTATAAATTTTTACTTTGTGACAGAAAGCGTAATAAAGGTACAATTTTAGCTAATTTTAATTTCTTGGCATATCAAAGGGGAAAATATAATTTATTATAAAATATATGTTAAAGAAAAGGTTAATTTATGTAGAATCTACATTGTAGATATATTTTATGCTTTAAGCAAATCTTTTTATATAAAATTATTAATACAATCGAAACTTAAATTAATATATTTACATGTAGTTTATGTTTTCATTAACGACAGAAAAACTATATTTTTGTTTTACAATATTTTAAAAATTCACCATTTCACTAACTATATTTGTTATCAGTGGTGGATGTAGCATTATAGTACTGGTGTGTGACACTTGTAAAATTTTATTTACGTCCACTATTTATGTGTTATATCTCTATATGACCTTCTAGACCATTGCATATATTTTTCTTTTACAATATTTTAAAAATTCACCCTTTCACTGATTATATCTCACAAAAGTAAAGAAATTCATCGTTCTAAAAAAATATAAGCAACTTAAATGCAATTAAACTTAAATAAATATATTTATATGTAGTTCTAAAAGTATTGATTTTTAAGATATAAATAATGAAATAAAATTTAGAGTAAACTGTCATTTTCGTCCCTGTGGTTTGATCAAAATTGTCACTTTCATTCAATAGCTTGTTTTCTCGCATTTGGGTCCTCGTGGTTTTAAAATCTTGCCATTTTCATCCAGTCAGTTAACACCATCCATTTTTCTCAGTTAATTGAGGGGTATTTCAGTCCTTTTACATATGTGTTTTATTTCTTCATTTTTTACTCATTTAATCATCCCTAATTTGCCTTTTCTTCTCTAATCACCTCCGTGATCAAGAGGTATACTGTTACTTTGCCTTTTCTTCTCGTAATCACCTCCGCGATCAAAAGGTATATTGTTTGATTATGATTTATGAACCCTAGATCATCACTGCTAGTAGAGGTGAACAAAACGGTTTTTTTACCCGAACCGGTTTGGTCAACGTAAAGTCAAAACCGGTTTGGCCCTAAACCGGTTCGGGTTAACCCGGTTTGGAGGCAAGGAAATCCCTAACCTATTAAACCGGTTAGGGTTGGGTTGAAACCGGTTTGTCTGTTAAATCGGTTTAAACCGGTTTTAAATAAAAAAAATCGAATAAATTCAAATAAATTTGACATTTTTAACAAAAAAAAATAAAAAAAATAACAAATATAAAACATAAAGTGCAACGTTTATTAATATTTGGAAAGTTCGGAAATTAAAAAACATGAGAAGATAAAATTATAAAATTGTAAAACATTACAAATGGCAATATATATTTTTAATTTTTGGAATATTAATTGATTATTCTTATGCGTTTTCTTCGGAACTGGAGCTTCGTAGCCTTGCATCTTCGGCTAGTTCTTCATCGGTGACTGGTTCGAATATTCCAAGATCAACCTCGTTGTTGTGTATGATTTCTTCGGCTTGAATTTCGTCTTCGAGAGAAGTTTGGTCTTGTATCCTATCCATTGCATCCAAATGGTCCTTCAAGCAAATGCACATTTCCATCACTAGGGGGTGAGTCTAGTCCTTCGTATCGATAAGACACTGCCACTAAAAGAAAACGCAGATTCCGAAGCTACCGTGGAAGCTTGGACGGTTAGTACATCACGGGCCATGGCGGAAAGAATCGGAAACGAAGCTTCGTTTTTTTTTCTACCAAGCCAAAATATCAAACTCCTCAAAAATGGTAGGAGGCATAAACACTAAAAAGTTTGTGCCAATATACCTTCATAGTTCGCTACTCGGGGTGGTACCTCGAGCGCGTTTACTAAATTCATTTAACATTTCGTTATATAAATTCAAATTAACATCTCTCGAGCTACCACTTGATGATGTACCCATTGTATCATGTGGAGTCAGAGTTGTACCATATTTATATAAATAAACATCAAATAAATCTTGTAAACATTTATTAAAATATGTTTTTGTGGCTTGTGCAAAATGGATGTCTTCACTATCCAAATTCAAAGCGTAAGTAATTCTATCAATCAACGTTTCAACCCCGTAAACATTATGGTAGGGTTTAACGTGACGGCACAAGTTATAACGGGAAGCATTTCTTTAAAATATTTTACTAATTTTTCTTTCATCGGTTCTATCATATTTGTAAAAAGAGTGCTTTTATTTTCAAGTTCATACAACTTGTTAGCCATTAAATATATTTGTTTTAGAGTTAATGGACTTGTGGGATAATAAACACCGGATAAAAAAGTGGTGGCGGTTTTGAAAACTTCAAGCAATTCGGTTACGTCTTTTAAAATTTCCCAACCCGTAGATGGAAACTTTAAAATTTTACGACGAGGTTTTGAGGCAAGCATTTCATGAAATAGTTCTAAAGTTTCTCTTTGTCGTAAAGCGCTATAAAACATATTATAAGTCGAGTTCCATCTTGTTTCGACGTCCCAATTCGGACCTAAGCAAAGATTATTCGTTTCACGACAAAATCTAATATAATCATGGTATATTTTTTTGTTACTAAAAATATCTTTAAGCATTAGTCGAAAAGCATTAGTCGAAAAACATATGTTAAGTTTGAAACCTCTTCAATTGCAAGCCCAGCTTGCACCGCCAAGTTAATGATGTGTGCGACACATCGACTATGAAAAAAACGCCGTTGCAAACATGTTTATATTTAATTTTTAGTTTTTGAACCGCATTTGTATTATTAGATGCATTATCAAAAGACATTGAAAAAAGTTTATTTTGTAATTTAAATTCGGTTATAACACCATCTAATATATAAAATAAATTTTCGCCGGTGTGTGGATATTCAAAGAAGTCAAACGCGATTGTATGCTTCATCATTTGCCACGTTTTGGGATCAACCCAATGCGCAGTAACACAAAGGTACGAATCTGGTATGCCATGTGGAGCCGACCAAACATCGGTGGTTAAGTTTACACCGGTTTCCAAATTTTCAAAACCCAAAATTAATTCTTTTTTTGCTTTTTTCCACATTTTTATACAATCTCGTCTAAGGGTGGTGCGACTTACTTGATGATAACGTGGTTGGAGTGTCTCTTGAATCATCCTTGTCAAGCGCGGATTGTCAAAGTGGTTGAACGTCAATCCTTCTTGAATCACTAACCTCGCCATTCGATCTCGAACAATATTTGGATCAAAGTTCCAAATTCCTCCTTCGTTTGTCATCGAGGCTTGACCTTCACTTGGAATTCCCTTCAAGGACGGGCAAGATTTTTCTTTATGCGTTTTCAAACTAGTGTTTGAATCTTTCCCCAAAAACGCACCACACATCTTGCACCAAGCAAGTTCCTTCCCGTTTCACAACAAACATAAATCGTAATTGCACCAAATTGCCGGATTTCTCGTTGTTGGTCGAATTTCCACAACGCTAATTTCGTTTGAGAAACCACCAACACTTGACATGGTTATTTTCTTTGAGAGAGTTTAGAGAGCGTTTTTGAGCGTTTAAATAGCGGTTTTAGAGATTAGAGAGTGTAGAAAGAGGTGTGATTAAACCTAAACACCCCCACCTATTTATAGTGAATTATAGGTGAAAAAAGGCAAAAAAAAACGGTCAAATTCGACCCTAACGGCTATAAAGCCGTTGATTAACGGCTATATTTTTCAGCCAAAAAACCGGTTAAAACCGGTTTTCCGAACCGGTTCACACAAACCGGTCCTCAACCCGGTGGACTTCAGAATGCTTTAAACCGGTTCATAACCGGCGGTTTTAGGTTAACCAGAACCGGTTTTCCCCAAACCGGTTTGCCGGTTTGGACCGGGTAGAAAAAAAAACGGTTTTTTTGTACACCTCTAACTGCTAGTATTTCATAATCATATGGCTGTTAAAACTTGTCTAAAACATACAAAAAAGTGTCACTGGAAACATAGTGTTGTCGCCGGAAACTTGGTCGGGAAAAAAGAAAGGCCAGAAGGGGGATAATTAAATGAGAGGTTAGATTGAGGATGATTAAATGAGAGTAAAAAAATAAATAAATAAAACAAAAATGTAAAAGGACTGAAATACTCTTCATTTAACTAAGAAAAATGGATGGTGTTAACTGACTGGATGAAAGTGACAAGATTTTAAAACCACGTGAACCCAGATGTGAGAAAACAAACTATTGAATAAAAGTGACAATTTTAACTAAACCACAGGAACAAAAATAACAGTTTACTTTAAACTTCATAATTTTTTTTAAGAAAGAAAACCAAAAATAAGAACAAGGAAAAGAGAGAATATTCGACAAAGGGGCAAACAAATCATCTGCATGTGCTAACCCAGCTCAATCTTACCTACACTCCCACATCTTAACGTGCATCCATTCTACACCCTACACGTGGCACCTATCAACGGCCAGATTATATTCATAACTATTTAATCCTCTTTGTAATCATCATATCAAATTATCAACGACCATCCAGAGTGGCCGTTACCTTTTAAGTTTCAAATTGATAAATAAAATAATTACATTCATTCATAAATAAATATATCTTTGTTCTTCTCTCCCTATATATAAACCTCATAGTCACACATTTATAGCTATGAAATATTTGAAAACTAAGGTTAAGTGTTTTTCAAGATTTTAATTTTTTATTTATTTTTAAAGGAAAAAAACTGAAATAACTAATTTGGAGATGGAGGGTGTGAGAATGAATTTCGTGATGGTTATTTTGGTTGTCTCGTTTTCTTTAATGCTTTCAACGATCAATGCTCAAGCTTTTATTCCTGTCTCTGCTCCTGCTCCTTCTAATGATGGTACTTTTCTCTTTTATGCTTTAGAGTTTAACGAGTATTTTGAAGTCGGGTCAACTGGTTTGACCTATTGAATTGATGAACCACTGGAATCATCAGTTTAGTTTGTACCGAACAGATTAACAATTTTATTATATTTAGATCGCTAAAGAAGTAGAAGATACCAAGAATGAAAAAATAGAAAATAAAGATCTTTCTAAATTTGTTACGTTTTTTTTTACCAAAATAACGCCTCCTAGTAGCGATCTTGGTCGTGTGAGAGGAATTGTGTGTACTAATCGCATCATTAATTGGTTGTAATGATAAGACTTAATGACACAAAATATGATATTTATCTTATGTAATATTCGGTTTCTCAATTGTGAATTGGTTATTTGTATAGGGGCAACAATTGATCAAGGGGTGGCTTATGTGCTCATGATGGTTGCATTGGCCTTGACATACATCATGCACTAGTTCTTTCTATCTACCAACAAATTCTTGGGTTTGTTTTGACTTTTTTAAAGTCAAACATTATTCTTTGTATTGTAAAGATTCATTCTTCATTTGATCTCATTTAAAATCATTGGTTCAATTCTCAAATGTAGCGTGTTATTACTTGGAAGTGTGATTATTTTTAGATAGCATATTGTTTTGTATATGAACTATTAGTTTTGCTACAAAACTTCAGGAAAAAAAAGTACATCTTTATATAATCGTTCTATGTTTTTTCCCCCCAAAAACATGTTACAAAATTAACAAAAAATGAATAACTTTTATTATTTTGTTGTTTTTATTATGATTAGATATAAACATATTTATTATATGATTATACATTGTATTAAATTAAATAAGAATTGTTATATATAAATTATAAGCTCGTTTCAGCTTGCGAGGTTAATCAAGCCCGAGTTCAAACTCGTTCATTAAATAGGCTATGATTTAGAGTCGAGTTCATTTAAACTCGGCTCAATCAGATAGAGAGGAAGGAATCGATGAAAGCGGCTGTGAAAAAGAAAAATAGGGTTACCAAATGAAGAATAACAAGTCAATTGCTTTATATGAGATCCGATTTTGCGGTTATGGGGCGGGTCTGACCCGCAAAACTTTTCTGAACCGGGTAAGAATGAGAATGGGCGGGAAAAGTTGAGTAAGAGTGAATGTGATGGTGACACTTGGCACTGCTTGTAATCATTTATTTGGTTAATGATTAAACATTAACACCAAAAATGAGTTTCTTTAACCACTAGTTACCATCAAACCCATAATAAATTTAGATGTTAACACAACCCATATAAGTAAATATATATTAAAAATATATATATAAATAACATATCTGTTTAAGCTTGTTTAACCTCGTAAGCCTAGTGAAGCTTGATATGTGAAGCTCAAACTCAAGCACGTTTAAGTCTCAATATAAGCTCGAGCTCGTTTAATCTCGGTTCGATTCAAATTATTAGAGAGTCAATCTCAAATAGCTTACGGGTGTCTCGACTTGTTTAGGGCATGTTTGGGATTACTTTTTGAGCTACTTATTAACTATTTTAAAAAGTTAATAAGTTAAAAGTTTGTTTGGTAAAATTAGAAGGAGATAGAAAAATGGGAGACAAAAAGGAGTTTTCAAGAAGTAACAAATTCTTACTTTTGAAAACTACTTATTAACTTTTTGAAAAAGTTAATAAGTTGTTTTCAAAAGTAATCCCAAACACCCCCTTAGTAGGGGTGTTCATTATTCTGTTAAGAACGATTAAACTGAAAAAATTTGATTCGAATTCTTATTCAGTTATTCGGTTTGGTTTGTAACCCTAACAAAATAAGTTATTCGGTTTGGTTTGTAACCCTAACAAAATAACCAATTCAGTTGTTTGGTTCAATTTTAGGTTATGCAATTTATTTAATTCGGTTTAACCGAATAACCATTTACCCAATTTTTTTACCTTTTAAGTTTTATATACTTATAACTTAGCCCATTAAATTTAATTTGCTCCACAGTCCACACAACACTCCATGAGTCCAAGCCCATTTCAATTATTTAGTCATTATGTTATCACTATTTCGGTTTAGACTCTCAATTAACGTTGGTACTTTTTAGACTATTTTCGGGTTTTGTATATATTATTTTGGTTTTAAATTCTTGGTTTTAGGTCTTAGATGTGTTAAAAGAACGCGTTGTTTAAATTTCTCATTGTTGCTCGGAACACAAACAGTAATCAAAACGGGCCAAAAATTTTATTCGAGTAAAATCAGTTAATTCGGTTTTTAACAATAACCGAATAACCGGACTGAATAAGAATTCGGTTCGGTTCGATTCGATGTGGTTTTCAGTTACAACCGAATAAAAATCATAACCTATAAACACCCGTTTAGGGTTAACTATAATAAAATAGAAGTATGAGGATCTATCGTGCAATTTTCACAAACATCATGTCTAATGCTTGTGCTCAAAGAGAAATGAAGGATTTGAGTACAAGCTTTTGATCATCGACGATGAAGAGGCTGGCGAAGAGATGGAAGAATGTTAACTCCGACGACGACGGCGACGGTGACGGCAGATTCTCCCTTCCTACAAGCTCCGATTTCCATCCTATGGATACCGAAGGTGTGTTTCCCTCTTTAATACGCTTCGATTTCCCAAATTTTGATGATTAGGGTTAGGGTTTACGATTGCATGAACAAGTTTTGTTTTCGCTCTGGAATTATTAAATTGATTACTTGATTAACATGCTACAGAGCAGGAGGAACTGGTTAGATCACTTGAACGATCTCAAGCTCAACAATCTCGATTTTGGAGGGTAATTTGCACACAAAAACACTTTTTTGTTATTGTATAGTGTTGTTTCTGGACATAAAGTTAGAAAATATTTGTATTTTAGATTTGTAGATGTGGCGTTTGGTTATGTTTTGGAATTGGAATTTAAATAATTCATTTGAAAATCCGTTGTGTGTTTAGTTGATACATTTGTTAATAGAATCGGAATGTAAAAATACCTAAAATGACAAAATTACACCTTAAAATTAACAAAATATAAAACAAAGATTTAATCTCAAATAACTTTTAAAGAGAGCCGGAGATGGAATGAAAAACGGCTACGGTTATTACGTAAATTATAAACATTCCTATGGTTTACTTTGAGGGCGGGCCTTGGAGCAACTGGTAAGGTTGCTGTTTTGTGACATTGAGGTCATGAATTCCATCAATTGAAGGATTTGGTTGGAGTTAATTTCAATTCTAATTCATTCTCTTAGCCAACCAAACATGCAAATGAATGGAATTTAAATTCCAATTCCATTTAATTGCCATGAATTCCTACCAATCAAACAGACTCTTAAGTTGTAATTGTTATATTCGAAATCCAAGCCATGGTATTGGAGTGTGTTTTGTTCAATATTTCAACTTTCTTTTGGCTTAATTTGGAATTTTTAAACATAGTATTAGTTTGTATCTTGATATCATTTTGTTTTAATGCTAATTGGAAGTCATTGTATTCTCCCAAACTTATATATGGTGTTGTACTTCAATTCAAGCCATGGAACTGAGCACTCTTAGTTAAAGATTTTAAACTTGTTTTCATCAAGTTTGCATTCTTCAACATAATTTTGGTTTGATTTTTTAATTAAATTTGCTTTAATGCCATTTCATAGCAATTGTATTGGAATTTCCAAGTTTATCATGAAGATGAATTTTAATATGCATGTTTGGTTTTATGCTTTTCTTGTAGCGCGTGTTTGCAGGAATGTTGTTTTGCTTTGTGGCATTTCTCATTTTCTCCATTCATGGGCAAATAACAATGCCCTGGGAATTGGTATGTTATATGTTTTCTATATGTAAATGACAGACAACAGTGTATGTATCTGCCTATTTTGGCTGTTTGATCTGTTCTGTAGAGATAAAAATGACTCAAATTAGTGGCTTTTTAGGAACTAATGAGTTCCTTGATTGATCACTACACGTTTCTTTATATGAATATTGTGAAATAATAATGTCTTCTTATAACAGCGTTACCATGCCTACTTCATGGGTGAGATTGAATCATGGATTGTGATTGCTGCAGGTTTGATCTTTTACTTGAATTTACATCTTGTTTTTTTTTGGACCTGTGTAGCCAATATTCTATACTCTGACCTTCTTACTAGAATTGCAATACATAAATATGATGAAATTGTAATGTCTTCTACTGTTCCATATTTTGCTTCCACAGCTTTGATGTCATAATGTAACTGCTTATGTCACTAAAATTTAGATTGTGTTGCTTGTCATATTTTCATAATCATCCAGCAAGATGGGAGGGTGACACCTTTTTGTCCTTTTTTAATTTATTTTAATAAGTAATTATTGTATTGCTTATGATTACATAATAATATCTTTATAATCTAAAAGTGTTTGCATGAAAGCGATTTATGAGGTTGTATGCAATAAAAATAGACATTGGGCAATTTTCAACCTGTTTGAACCACTTTCCTTTTAGCTAAATTGTGTGATTTGGCCCGTCTGTGATTAAAAGAAGTTCAAATCAACCTGTTCATAAGTAACCGGGTCAAAGTTTCGACCTCTATGATGGGCTTAGTTTGTTGATCTTGATCATCAACCAATTCAACCTTCCATTGCTAAAACTGTTGTGTCTTAGGAACATATATAATTAATAAGCATACATCGGAACAAAAGATTCATGATTTATTTGGCTATTTTGTGATTAAAGGTACAAATGTTTGCATGATTATCACACCCTTTATTTTCTCCTACTTTGGAATTAGCCTTTTGATATGATGGCTGAGTTTTTGATACATATCACTATTTTATGAGTCTGGTTATATAAATTACCTATATGCCCATTATAACCATTACAAAGTACAAACAAATGAAATGATGGGTCCGCATGATTCCTGTGTTCTCTTTTTATTGGAGGGTATTTTAGATATTTAACCTATAATAAAGCAATTTTCTAAAATTTGCACCACTCTTTGACAGATTGGGCAGCAGTTTTGGCGTGTTCAATGACAATTGCTGGCTTGCTACATAACTCAGGATCTCATAGACGATTTCTTTGGCTCTCTTGCTGCTGTGGTGTTTTGTTAGCGGTCTTCTGGTTATATAATATGTTCATGTACGAAAACCGCACACTTTTTAGTTTTTACATGCACGCCAGATTTGGACTCTTTATATCATCAAAATGAAAAAAAAAAAACTATACTAGAGGCGGGAAAATGGGTGGATTGGGTAATGGGTCATTTTTATACCATCAATGTCTTTAGTATTTGGATCTCACAAATTTCTATTTTGTTTTGTAGGTTGCCTAAATTCCGATGGGATGTTATATGGCTTCCTTTTGGTCCCTTGAGGTACTACTTTCCTTTCTGTTCTCCTTTGGTTAATTACATAAAAATGTAACATACTTTCATTTTTTAGAGTTGTATGTAAGTAACCTTGTATAGCAGGTAAAATGGTGTGACGTCACCATTAACGTGTTATAGAAGTTTACTTGCATACAATTGTAAATAATTGAACCCTCTTTTTCTTGCATACTTTGGGAAACCCATTTTTTTCTTGCATACAATGACAAAAAGGCGAAAAATATATTTTAAACCTTACACTAAAAAACAGAGTTAAGTACATGGATAGTCCCTGCTGTATGTCAAGATTTTGGATTTGGTCCCTAACTTTGAAAAACTACATTAACAGTCCCAAACTATGCATAACGTAACATGGTTGGTCCCCAACTTGGATGGACGTTAAGTTTTACCGTTAAATGAGTTTGAAATGACCAAAATGCCCTTTTAGGTCCACCCATTCTATTAAAAATAACATATGATAAAACACTGCCACCCCCCCCCCCTTTAATCTTCTTCCTCATTACCTCTAAACCCTACCCGGCAACACCATCCTGCCAGCCGCCACCACTGTTCTCGCCGGCCAGATGTCTCCGATCGCCACAATTCCCTCTCCTGAAATCCACCATGACCATCGGATCCATCGAATTCATAAACCAAGTTTGAAGATCTAAAAATAGTAGATCCATCGAATTCACAGACCAAGTTTTGAGTCGCTGAGCTCGTTAGGAGGTGGCTAGTAGGTCGTTTTGCACACCAAATCAACGAGTTGCAAGTTGCCGGAATTTAGGATCTTGAAAAACAACTTTGTCGGAGCGTCCAGATCCAAAAACCGTGGATCTCGCTAGGTCACGTTATGCCGAAGCCGAGTCATAGTTTGCCATTCAATATGACAGGATCGAGTTGTCGGAAAACGATAGGGAGGTGGTGGAAAGGAGGAGATCGGGAATAGAGATGCAGATGCACAACGCTTCAGATTCATCTGTGGTGGTGCGCCGACGGTGGTGCGCCGGTGGTGGTGCGCCGACGGTGGTGCGCCGGTGGTGGTGCTGAGTTTTGATGAGGAAGATGAGCAGGTTTCTTTATTTAGGTTATATATTATATATATAGTGGTTTTTTAATTTTTTTAATATTGAGGGGCATTTTGGTCATTTCACACCCAGTTAACGGTAGAACTTAACGTCCATCCAAGTTGGGGACCAACCATGTTACGTTTATGCATAGTTTGGGACTATCGATGTAGTTTTTCAAAGTTAGGGATCAAATCCAAAATCTTGACATACCACAGGGACCATCCGCGTACTTAACTCTAATTACAAATGACAAATAGGCGAAAAATATATTTTAAACCTTACGCTAAAAAATAATTACAAACAATTGTTTCTTTGAATGAACAAATGTTTAATCTTCTGCAATGGAGCCGAGTAGAGGTGCACAAAAAAACCGGTTTGGGATCTCAAACCGACCCGAACCTATTGTTAAACCGGTTTAACCCGAACCGGTCAAAACCTCCTCAAAAACTAGTTTCAAACCGATTTTAAACCGGTCAAGCTCCCCCTCACCGGTTTTGACTTTTGTTGACCAGACCGGTGTCGGTTTGAAAAACCGATTTGTGCACCTCTAGAGCCGAGTTTTCTCTCTCTATGTAGATACACCAAAATGTAACTTAAAATACTGAAATGAGGTGGAAGTAGGTTGCATTTTGGTTTCGAATGGGTTACTTAAAATACCGAAAGAAAGTATGTTGCGTATAATGGAAAGAAAAAAACATTTTTTTTACATAAAATGAGGTGGAAGTAGGTTGCATTTTGGTGTAATAAACCCTATCATTTTCCCCATGTTATATTTGATTTTAAACCTTAGATTATAACAATATCATGAACGATATTTTTTAAAATGAACGAGTTTCTATCCGTGTTGCAGTGGAGTCGGGTTCTGTCTCTATGTGGATACTCTTCTGAACGAATCATCCGAGGAAGTTAAAAAACTTAGAAGCTACATGTACGCTTACAAGTCCCGTTGACTCGAATGGTGACTTACAAGTTACAAGAGACTAGTTTCGTTTTTCCTTTTATTGCAGGGTAGTAGCCACGAGATTTGTCGAATTTGTTTTTATTAAAAGCATGATTCCATGAGATGTAAAAAATTTGCATCAAGTTTGAAAGACCATAGAAAGTTTTGTACATTAGATGAAGATGGAGAAGAATGAGATTTTGTTTCATGGAGCTTGCATAAATAAATATAGGACTTCTTTTTGATAGTCAACGTGTCTTTTAGTTTGCTAGACAACAAGGTATTACATTGCTTTGAGGTTGATTAACCATTTTTGGAAAAGAGTCGGTGTTTATTAGCTACTCGAGATCGGCTTACGAGAAGCTCAAATCGAGTTGAACTTAAACAAGATCAAACCTAAACTTAACAAGTAAAAAACCATCAAGCTCGAACTTGTAAAATTACAAGTTATTAAAATCTTCCATCACAAAAGGTAAACTTAATAAAATGTAAATAAAAAGCAGCAAAGATTAAAAAAAAAAGAAGACAATTTATAACTTAATCTTCATCATCAATGATTTTGGTTCCAAGACCCTTCAATCCTTCTGCTGGGATTTCAGCCACAGTAACAAGGGAGTAAAGTTCTTCCTTTGCATCTTCATCATCATTTCTCTTGCGCGCGATACGCACTCTGATTCTTCTTGGGATACTTCTGATTCCACGGCTCCAAACATATTTGTTTAGTTTCACATCGACTCGTACGTCGGTTGTTCCCATGGCTTTTTGTGCAAACTTCTTGATTTCCTTGATAGCTTTTGGGGCTTTCTTCTTAAATGTGCTGTAAAAAAGAACATGCCAATCAAGATTTTGGTCATTGTAACCTAAGAAATAGCAATAACTACGAAATAGGCTTGTAAGCGAACTGAACGAAGACAAACGAAGCTTGTTCATTTGTTTAACTTTAACCGAACAAATGAACAAACACAAACACTTAAACAAACAGATTTTTCTAGTTTGTGTTCGTTCGTTAAGAAAACGAACGTGCTCGTGTTCGTTTATGTTCGTTCGTTAATATTCTAAACAAACACTTCACGAACATAAACGAACCCAAATGAATACAAACAAACGCAAATAAACATATATCCAAAATAAAGTTTAAAATACCATCATCTTTAGATCCAACATTTTAAAACTAAATAAACATATCAAATTGATTTTACATTAGGTTTAACAGTTTTAAAATATGAAAATCAAACTAATTTTAAATTAATATTAGTGATAAATAAATTTGAATAAATATTTCAAACAAACATAAATGAAACGATATAAACAAACGTAAATGAACGAAATTGGCATGTGTTCATGTTCGTTCGTTTAATTAAACGAACAAAAATTTGTTCGTTATCGGATGAAATAAAATAAACAAACTTCCCGCCAGACGGTTCAAACTAATTCACTAAGCATTCGGTTCATTTACAAGCTAACTTAGAAATATACAAATGTGGCTAGGGTTCAGTTCATCAAGACATTAACATCAGCAAATTTGAAATAAATTCAAAGCAGATAATGTCACTACAAATGAAATCTTGAATCAAAATCAAACATCGAATAAACAATTAAATCAAGCAATCAAAAGCATGTAACATATACTTACCATCCATGCGTACGCTTGTGAAGATTAATGGTGTACTCCCTAGTCACCACCTCTTCCTTTCTTCTTCTCCACCATTTCCACCTTACCTGCAAAAAACAAGAATTACAGCCTTAATTTCAATAGTTCTCGATCGAATTTAAACAAAAAAGTTTTGATTCCATTCCGATGATTTCACATTGATCAATCGATGTAATAAAACGAAATGAACGAAATTGGCATGTGTTCATGTTCGTTCGTTTATTTAAACGAACAAAAATTTGTTCGTTATCGGATGAAATAAAATAAACAAACTTCCCGCCAGACGGTTCAAACTAATTCACTAAGCATTCGGTTCATTTACAAGCTAACTTAGAAATATACAAATGTGGCTAGGGTTCAGTTCATCAAGACATTAACATCAGCAAATTTGAAATAAATTCAAAGCAGATAATGTCACTACAAATGAAATCTTGAATCAAAATCAAACATCGAATAAACAATTAAATCAAGCAATCAAAAGCATGTAACATATACTTACCATCCATGCGTACGCTTGTGAAGATTAATGGTGTACTCCCTAGTCACCACCTCTTCCTTTCTTCTTCTCCACCATTTCCACCTTACCTGCAAAAAACAAGAATTACAGCCTTAATTTCAATAGTTCTCGATCGAATTTAAACAAAAAAGTTTTGATTCCATTCCGATGATTTAAAAGCATGTAACATATACTTACCATCCATGCGTACGCTTGTGAAGATTAATGGTGTACTCCCTAGTCACCACCTCTTCCTTTCTTCTTCTCCACCATTTCCACCTTACCTGCAAAAAACAAGAATTACAGCCTTAATTTCAATAGTTCTCGATCGAATTTAAACAAAAAAGTTTTGATTCCATTCCGATGATTTCACATTGATCAATCGATGTAATAGTGTGTTACAACCCAAACAGTAGAACTCAACCCAAAAGACTAGTCTGATAGGAGAGGGATCCATTTGGGTTATAAACCCCACATTGGTTGCCCATACAACCGATGTGGGACAAGTCCCATACCTTGCAATGGTTTCAGTCCATAACATGCGACCCTCCTTAAGGTCCAACGTCCTCGTTGGTCACGGCCACGTTGGTCACGGCTGGCTTCCTCCAGGCCACCACTCCATGGGCCACCACTCCGAGTTTGGCTCTGATACCAATGTTACAACCCAAACAGTAGAACTCAACCCAAAAGACTAGTCTGATGGGTGAGGGATCCATGTGGGTTATAAACCCCACATTAGTTGCCCATACAACCGATGTAGGACAAGTCCCATACCTTGCAATGGTTTCAGTCCATAACATAGTGTGTGTGTGTGTGTGAGAGAGAGAGACCTAGGTTTTTGAAATATGTAGCAGAGGAGGAAGACGGAAGCGCGTAACAGACTAAGGCTATAAAAACCCTAAATCGTCAAACGTTCGGGTTACCGAGTCGGGTACCCGATAGGGTCCAACCCAATCTGCCTTTACCTTCGTAACAAACTTGTAGATTGTTGAACACTAGTTGGTTCATCCGCGCTTCGCGACGGGACGTATACACGTAAAACGAATAAAATAGTTAAATAAGCTTGTATAAACGAATACTTGCGTCTCGGCACGGAAGTCTGGTCGTTTTTGGCCAAAACCCTGCGGCATGAGTTTGTTCGTTATTGGTTCGTGTCGTCGAAAACGATAAAAGCGAATACCGATAATGTTCGCTCATAACAGGTTCGGGTCGTCATGGTACCATAACGGTAACGACAATCGCTATAGGCTACGATAAAAAAAATAACTGATTTTGAATACAACTCCATTTAAAAAAAAAATTATACCGGAATGTTGAAAAAAAAATATATAAGCAACCGTGCAATCCGTTTTTTTAGTTACCGAACGAAAGTAGTTATAGAAGAACGAAATTAAATACATAATTAAATGGGTTAAAAGCGTAAATTATATCAGCTGCTTAAGTGTTCACGCGTTGACTTTTGTTTAGAATAATTTATTAATAATAATAATAATAATTTTACTTTCTTTTCTTTTTTTTATAATCCTTCTTAAAAGTCACTTTAACTCAATTTTTTTAACATTAAAGTCTTTAAATTTGTCTGAAATGCGTGTATTTATAAAACACTATTCCTCTTTAAGTTCGTCAAAATAATATTATATAACTTTTTTTTAAAAAAGTTAAATGTCATTTTATCAAATTTTAACAAATGTAAGAGGTAACAGTTCATTGTTTTAAATACAATTTTACAATTACATGTGTTTTATACAAATGTAGAGACTTTAATATAGCAAAACTAATTCACTAAGCGTTCGTTTTGTGGTCGAAGACTCGAAGTCGTTGAAGATTCCGGTTAGAATCATGTTTTAATGTACAAATTTGTATTTATATATATATTTTTTATTCGGTTTTGTATACGGTTTTGTATTCAAGTATTTCCTTTGTATAACGTGTGTATCGTTATTATTGTTTTAATAAAAAGTGACCATCTATTCCTAAAAAACAGTCGACTAGCAAGACGCTAGACGGGGAAAATAAACAAAAATGTTTCATGGAACTTGAATATAATTATCCCCATACGTTCGATTTGATTCGGTGTTAGAGATCGGAAGTGAAATAAGTGCATTTGATTTTGACGGAAACTTTTAAAACATATATTTATAAACATAAGAGTAAGTTGTCATTTTCATTCACGTGGTTTAGTCACTTAAAGAGTTTATTTTTCTCTTATGTATATTCGTGGTTTACAAAACTTGTCATTTTCATCCAACCATTTAACTTTATACATATTTAATGTTAAATAAGAAGTATTTTGATCTTTTTATATATTTCTTCATTTTATAAATATTTTAAACCCTTAATTAATTCCCTCATCTATAAAACAACCCTAGACACACTTTACAATCTATAAAAGTAACGTGCTTTACTTGCACCACACGGGACCCTTCTCTAAAACTAGAAAAAAAAACAATATATTTTTAAGGAAATGTGGGCTTTTTATAACCCACGCTATGCTAATGTCACAAAAATAACAGAAAAGTTAAGTGTAACGTCCATTAAACTTTTATAGAGAGTTTAAGTGGATTAAGAGTAGCACAATATTTAAAAAATATGTGTTTTAGACATTTAGTTTTGTATACTTGAATTTTGAACAAAATACTTATCAATAATAAACGACAAACCAATATGGTGGGTTAGCATATATCCAATCACATTATATTTTTTAATCATAGCTTGTTACGAAGCGCACATAAAAACGGACTCAATTTACATATAAATTTGTGTCGATACAGAAAAGAGCAATAGAGCCTGAGTTTTATAGCGTAGTGGCTTGTTTAAACAAACTGTAAAAAATAGGGTCGGAACAACACACGGAGGGTGACGATGGCAGGGCGATGGTCACTCGTCCCGACCAATCATATTATTTCTTTTTCTGTTTATCTTTGTTTTTTTTATTTCTTTTATTTTTCTTTTTTCGTTTTGTTTCCTATTTTATATTTTCTTTTATATATTATTTTTCCTTATATATTTATTTTCATTTATTTCTTGTTTTTCATTTTATATTATTTATTTTAGTTATTTTATATAAATTTCTTATTTAAAAAAAAATAATGCAACTCGTTACCTTTTTTTATAAGTTTTATTATTTTAAAAAGGTTAATTTATACATTAATTTGATATTCAAATACTTACAATTGTCGCTAATGAGCTGGTGATGGAGTGGTAAGTGAGAGATCTGGTGTTTCTTGTGACCCAGGTTCAATCCCTGCCATCCACATTAGTTTCTGCGGCATGCAAATGAGACCTAGCTCTTAGGCTGATGCACCTGGTTTTACCCACGCCGATCCAGGGTTCGAGACTCGGCTCTCCCTCAAGCCCGGAAGGGGCCGTATAGGGTGAGATTTTTTCTTGGATGCTCTCCAACTCTGACGCCAAATGGGCCCGGTTAAGACAACATATTAACCGAAATTGAACGAGTCTCTCTCATATAACGAGGAGTGCGACGACAATTGCCATATTGGTAACTACTTCTACATAGATTACAACAATCCAAAGCATGAAAGCAACAAGTTGTCATGTAGTGGCTAGAAAAAGACAAGTATGATTACGTCATCCCATATACAAATAAGGGGGTGTTTGAGATTACTTTTTAAAACAACTTATTAATTTATCATCTTTTGGAATAAGATAATAAGTTATAAGTTTGTTTGAATAATTCAAAATAAGATGGAAAATGTGAGATGGAGAAGTTAAAATCCAAAAATAAGAAATTCTTACTTTTAGAAATGACTTTTAGAAAAGTCAAAAGTAGCTTCAAAAAATAATCCCAAACACCCCCTAAATAGATGATTCGTTTATCCCCTCTGCATAATTTACAAATTGTTACTGCATGCTTGCGCTGACGTTTATTTTTTTATAATTTATTATTTTATTATTATAATTAATTTTAAACTTATTTTGTTTTTTCTCTATAACTTTTAAAATATGATGTTTTATAAAATTTCGAATATGTCGTTGCGACGTACTTATTTTTATCTACGTTTCGGTGTAAATTTCATTCGAAACGGAGTTGAACGTAATAATGTACTGGTCATCAAATCACAAACGTTAAATGTATGAGTCATCAAAGCTGCTTCAAAGTTTTAATTTTTTTTTTGTTTTTTTTTGCTTTCCACTTACAACTTTTAAAATATGATGTTTTATAAAATTTCGAATTTGACGTTGCGACGTGCCTACTTTTATCTACGTTTCAACGTGAATTTTCGTAACATCATTTTTAAACCGATCATTTGTTTTATAAGCTATTTTAAACCGTTTATTTTTTTAAATCATTCAATGCTCATCTCCAAATATAACGTTGCGGGGTTCCTCTTTTTTATTTTATATACGTTATCCGCCGCAACGTGGTCCGTATGAACAATAACTTTATTTTTTTATTCTACTTTTTATTTTTAGTAAAATACAATTTCTTTCATAAAAAGAAACAAATTGGCCCATGAAATGATTTACTCTTACAACTTTTAAACTATGATGTTTTCTAAAATTTTGAAATTGACATTGCGACGTGTCTATTTTTATTTACGTTTTCACGTGAATTTTCGTAACATTATTTTTAAACCAACCGGTTGTTTTAAACGTTTTTTTAAACCGTCTGGCGCCAATCTCAAAATAAACAATTGTACGTTTTTTTATATACGTTTAAACCTAACCGCCGTGATGCGCCGCCGGCGTGCTTATTTTTATACACGTGTCGGTGTAAATTTTTTCTATTAACTTCACTTTCGTATGTAACGAGGTAACTTTTTCGTTGCTATCGAATATACCGCTGCAACGTTTTTTTTAATGTCACGTAGAATGTACCGTAGCAATTTGCTTATTTTTATTTACATTTCAAACCCGCCGCGAAGCGCGGATGGTAACCCACTAATTTTATTATTATTTTACCTATTTATATATTTTTTAAATTAATAATTCATTATCTTGTTTATTTAAGTTTCAATACAAATGCTTATTTAATTTCAAACGTCCAGAATTGTGTAATTTAATTTATTTTTTATTTGTCATTTTTTCCCCCTGATGTTTCACTCGTATAGACCTCACTTTTTTTAAACGGCAACACTTAGATATTCTAGGATAATTGGTTTTTTCCGGGACAACACCTAGAACATCCAGAGCAGCCCACCCCAGGAGGAACCCCTCAATTGGGTAAACCCCCTGACAGACCCCTTTTTTGCTGTGGCCAGGATTCGAACCCAAAACCTCCACTATGAGAAGTCTTGGGGCTACCATTGCACCAATGGCCAACGGTGTATAGACCTCACTTAGTTTATACAACAAGGTTGTCCTATTAAATCCAAATTCTAGGAACTCTACTTTACTAGGTTAAGTTTACTTTGTATGTTAGCCAGGTTTAGGCTTGTGCACGGTTCAGTTTGGTGCAGTTATATGGCCATTTCCAAAACCAAAACCGAGACTTTGGTTATGCAAAATATCCTTCAAAAACCGAAACTTCGGTTTGGGCGTGTGCACGGTTCCGTCGGTTATGGCTGGTTCGGTTAGTCTAGGTTAACTTTCTATTTAACCCTATGGTAAACGAATCTCAAACGTTATCCTTTAACTTTACGCAATATTATGATAAATCATGTTATGATTAGTTTTTATATCATACTTTATCTTCATCGATACGTCTTAAATTACCATAGTAGTTATACTACCATGAAATTGCACATGAAATTCGTGTTTTAGAACTTAAGTGGTGAAGTCGATTTGGCCATAATAAATGAAAATTGGTTAAGTAATTTAAATCACATTAAATGCTTTAAATTATGTACGATCTCACATTCGTGTCCCTATGTCATGGACATGCATGCTTTTGATTTTTCTAAAGGGTATTTAACCCTGGTACTCTGAAGTGTTGTATGATCTGTTGTGGGTTCTAATCCCGTTATAAACAAGTGGTGTAAATTTAGAGGGTGTGTAAGTTTGCCGTTAAAAAAAATTGAAATGAAATTTTCCACGGAAGCTTTTCGGTAAGCATCTTGACTTCTTTCCTTGTAAGGTTATAAGCCTCTTTCAGTTTAGTTTACCCACCAATGTACACAACACAACTTACTCAATTACCTCATTACAGTTTTAATTTCACAAACAACTTTGAGCATGAATATCGTATTCAATTTACCTATACCTTCAACACTACCATAAATTATTATGAAGCTATCACCAAGGACAATATAAGCCCATAAATTATTAATTATATATACATATAATTATTTATATCCAAAGATTATAAAAAATATTTTTCAACAAACTTTTCCGAACATAGTAAAATCCCTTTTTAAAGAAAAAAATATTTTGTTTTTGTCATACCATTTCTCTTAGAGAATTCTCAACTCATTCCTATACCCATCCCCTCCTTAAAATTTACGGAAATCATCTACAAACACCACTCCATGTCTCCATCCCCTTCCCTATCCCATACCCTATCCTTATATTTTTAAAGAAAACTAAAGTAAATCCTCATATTTAGGGATTCATAAAACTGTTTAAATTTAAATCTTTAAATTCTCATTTTCAAAATGACTATTTTCAGATGGACTCATTCTATAAAAAAATATTACAAATCAATTTTAGAAAGAAAAAAAAAAGATAATAAAACAAAATAGTTATTAGTTAAAATTATAAATGAAAGAAAGTAAATAAATAATAAGAAAAAGAATATAGAGATAGGGATAAGAGGTTTTTAAAAGTGAGAAATAAATTTAAGGAACAATAATTTCTAGTTAAATTATAGGGATGAGGATGTGATACCTACCTTGAATGCTCTTAAATATTTGGTATTACATGTTGTATATAACTTGTAATACCTTTGTATACTATTGCCATCTATTAGTCTTAATGATTGTGACTGGTCCTCTTAATTAGGTTTATATATACGTCTCTAAAAGCTTCACAAATCACACCATTTCTCACAAATCCAATAGCAATGGAGCATAAAGGCTTGTTGCAAAGCAATGAGCTATACAAGGTTTAGTTTCCTCACACAACTTCTGATTAGTTAACTTGAGTTTCAAATCTTTTAATCAACTAACTTCCTTGTGCTTTGCATGTAGTACATCTTGGAGACCAATGTGTACCCTCAGGAACCCAAACCGTTGAAGGAGACTAGAGCTCTTACCGCTTCACATCGATTGTCGGTTTCATCTATATACCAACCATATAACAAGTTACATGAATATTGTTTTGTGCAGTTTGAAACTTGTATAGTCTTGGATCTTGTTTTGTAGGTTTTTCATGGGTACATCACCGGATGCGGGCCAAATGATTGAGATGTTGTTGAAGCTCACTGGTGCGAAAAGGACATTAGAGCTTGGGGTTTATACGGGTTACTCGTTGCTTTTAACCGTGCTTACGATTTCTGAAGATGGTAAGGTTTGTGATCTTGGCTTGGCTTTAGTTATAACTTTTAAAGTCAAACAAGTTTATGTAGATGTACCAAATTCTATTTTAACTTATACATCTCATAAAATGTGTGAATAAAAAAATTAGAATTATTATTATACTAATATTAATTTAATAAGCATAATACCTGAACAATATTAGTTATTTATAAAAAATAAAATAAAACTAGACAAAAAAAATGTTAGCAGGTCTACCCAAAAAGACCTGAACTTGTTTTATTGAGTTTTGATGTGTTACCTAACCTGCTTATCTTGCAACTTCTACTGGTAGCCATTTATTGTTTTCTTTGGATTTATTCACATTTCACTTTGATAATTCAAAGTGTTTTGTTACGTACAGATTGTAGCGATAGATGTAAATCGGGAATTTTATGAAATTGGTAGACCAGTCATAGAAAAATCCGGGGTCGAGCACAAAATCGACTTCATTGAATCAGAGACTATTCCGGCTCTTGATAAACTCCTCGAAGATGTAAGTTTTCTTTAACTTGTAACATTGTACTTAGCATTTTTGTTTGATAGGTCTATAGATAACTGTTTATATATAGGTTGTTTATATATAGGTTATGGACCATAACTAAGTGTGCACACACCATATATAAACATAGTATATAATTTATATACACGGGGACACGTTAAATACAAAACCAATTAAAGTTGTTTATGTGTTAATCGTCTCTATATGTAATATAAAAATATCGATTGTTGTCGGGTTCGCCAAATAGATTTACAATCGTTATTTCATCTTAGTAGATTTGATTTTATTACTAATTTGATGGTTTGAATTTATAACCCTAATTCGACTTCTGTCTCTAGGATGATAAGAAAGGAAGTTTTGACTATGTTTTCGTTGATGCGGATAAAGGAAACTATCTTAACTATCACGAGAAAGTGATCAAACTTGTGAAGGTGAATGGGATCATTTTGTACGACAACACGCTCTGGTATGGATCCGTGGCAAAGTCTGAGGATTCGGTTCCCGAAATACTGAAACAAGGGAGAATTAGTGTTTTAAAGTTCAATAAAGCACTTGTAGACGACCCTCGTGTGAAGAGCTCTAAGGCTCCGTTAGGTGATGGCATCACCATCTTTAGACGTGTCTATTAGATTTCAGATTTCGAGTCGTGTACATCTTTTATGTTTTACGTATTGATTTGTTAAAGTTATTCCGATATCATATAGCTAATAACCTTTTTTGTGGTGTAAGGACTAAGGTATGACGATCTTAAATAAATGGAATATTAATAAACTTTTATATGCTTGACATGGTTGTCTTGTCTAGTTGTCCAAGTCTTTTTTTAAGGGTAATGTACAATGGCTTTACAAATTAAAAAAAAAACAGAAAACTTTAAAGAAATACTTGACTCATTAAGAGTTTAATATTGGGCTTATTAACTAATCTATATTGGGCTAAGTAAGCATATAAAAATATGCGTTTGTTATATTAGGTAACATAAATTTTAGCTCATTATTTATAGGATTGATAGCACAAATTATACGGTCGGTAGTATAAAAAAGATTAGAAAAAGAACTTTTTATAAAAATAAGAGTAAAGTGTTATTTTCATCCCCGTGGTTTGGCTATTTTAGTTACTTTCATCCAAAAAGTTTTTTTTTAGCTTTTTCGTCCCTGACTTTTCAAAATCTAGTCATTTTCATCCAACTGACTAACTCGGTTAAAATTTTAACGTTAAATCAGGAACAATTTAGTCTTTTCAAAAAAAAAATTTAACTCTTTTTTTTAATCTCCTTTATCCCCCTCCCCCCTCCTTTAATCCCCTTAGAAGAACATTCTTCTTCTCCGGCCATCCACCTGAAAAACCCGACGTCTCCGTCAACAACTTCTGGTTCATCAATTCCGGGTCAATAAAATAAAACCCCCTTCATCTTCTTTATCATATATAAATTTCCGATCACAATAGTCTAACCAAAGATGAAGACTCTTTTTAAAGATTAACCTAAACCCTAATTGAATCCCTCACCAAAACCTCTGCCGATTTCACTGCCGATGAAGCACCACCGTGCACCAGCACTAAGATCCTTGGTGAACAAAGCGCCGGCGGTACACCCTCCTAGATCGTTCTCCCTCCTAGATCTGTTTGGATTTTCACCTTCCCCGATCGATTTGGATCTTCACCCTCCCAAATCGATTTTGATTCTGATCTTCCCCACCCAGATAACCGATGTAGGTTTACATATTAGAGATGGAGGTAAAGATTGGACATGTTGGAGATAGGCCACAAATCTTGACTGGGTTTTCACCACTGCTGCTGTAAATTTTGACTGGGTTTGCATATTGGAGATGGTGAACTGGGTTTTCACCACCGCTGCCGTAGAGAAAGAGAGCAGAGAGGTGATTTTGGTGTATTCTAACAATCCAAACTGCATCAAACACGACTGATTAGTAGTATTGCCTTAAATCAGGGGCAATTTAGTCTGTCAATCGGAACTTTGGTCATTAAAATTGATGTCGGGATAAACTGTGCATCACCACAAAATTGATTACAAATCGGAGGTGGTGCTGCGGTGGTTTTGTACTGAAACGAAGAGGGTGAATAGGAGGGGAAGAGGCGGAGGTGCATTGGATCTTATTTGTATTTTTCAAAATAGACATTAAATTTGATGCACGTCATTGGTGTCACAATAACCCCTATGTCCCCATAGGTGGATGTGGCTCGGGTATTAATTTCAATGAAAGAGTAAAAGTGGCCTCTCTCATAATTTATTTGTCAATCAATGCCACTAAATAGACATTCAATTCATAATTTAATATTTTAATTGATTTAGTTGATATGCAATTTAAATCAATCATCCCATTAATTTTACATATATTAATTTATATTAATTTACTAGGTTAGAAACCCGGTGTGTTACACGGGTTGAATAAATATAATATTATATATTTAGTAATAAAGATTTACATATTTATGATATATTACATAGTTTTTTAATACAAATTCAAGAAAACGTTATATAGCTACTTTTTAAAAATGTTTTATACAAAAATGAAAGAAATGTTCAATTTATAAAAATGTTTTATGAACAAACCTGTTTTAAAAAAAATGTTTTATAAAAAGAATTATAGAAATTATTATTTAATAGGAGAGAGAGGCGTGAAACAAAAATATATAAAAACAATTAAAGAAATTTGTATATTTAATAAAAGAGAGAAGCGGAAAAAAAATCTAAGGATTCACAAAAGAGTGATAAGTGTCCCACCAAAACATTTATTTATTATAGAGTATAGATTATGTATAGTAATATTATCTAAACATTGGACATTCTAATTAATCTAAATAATAATTGTATTTTCTTTAGATATCTTTGTCGACTTTCCACAAGTTTACAACAGTATTAATTTGTCAAAAATGTATATATTATATTATTATTATTGTTAAAGAAAATCAGGTTGTTACATTAAGTTTCCTTTGTACATTAAGAAAAATTTCTTTTGGGTAAAAAAGTCTAATGTTCCATTCGAGATGTATGCTCACGATCCGTTAGACCCTCTCAAACTTCCTACTCTTCTAGACTCCTCATATGATGAAACTGTGTTTGCCAAACTTCAAGTCCCGCTCACCTATGCCCGATCTTATGAGGAGCATGTTCTTGTTAAAGCTTGCGTTAGTCGCCTTTGGCCTGTTTCTGGCGAGGTTCCGGTCATCTTAAGGGAAGGTGTAGGTGAGCGTCTGAAGTTTTGGCGTTCCCCCTGTTTTGCTTTGCTTGTCGTACTGACTCTATCTTCCTTTGCTTTTTTGAAGATATGAGTTTGCTCGAGATTTTGTCAGATAAAAGCTTGGATGGGGTGGAGTATTCTTCTCACCCTTTGACTGCTAGGGAGAAACCTGCTTTGGATGCCTATGGTTCTGCCTTTTTCAGTGGTGGTGAGTTTTCCAGCATTCTCGCCGGACTGGACGAAGAGGATCTTCTTGGTCACCTTGCTGCTGATCCTGCTACCAAGGTTGTTTCTGCGGGGGATGTTTTGGCCCCCGGTGGTTCCGTTCCGAAGGTTCCTGCATCTTTGAAGATTCCCCCTTCTGGTTCTACTAAGAGGATTAGCAAGAGGAAGAAACAAGTGTCCACTGCGGGTCCTTCCAAGAGAACCCGGTCTTCAGCGAAGCAGGCTAGTGCGGCTGATCTTCCTGACTCTGATTTAAAAATTCTAGATTCAGAGGAGGGCGAGGGGGAGTCCCCTTATGGGTATGATCTTGGTTCGGCGGCCGGTCAGGAGAAAGGAGCTGGTGATGCCTTTGATGGGACAAAGTTCATTCCAGGTTGGTCTATCATTAACAAGGACACCTTGTCAGATCCCTCTATCTGTCGTCAATTGATTCGTCATGTGGTTCCTCCTGCAGAGAGATTGGCCCTTGGGAGTGTTTCTTTAGGTAACCTTATTGGGGAGGCCTATCAACATCAAGCTAAGATGAATTCTCTCCTACCTGCTATTTGTGAAATGGTCTCTGCCTGCAAGAGTAGCTAGGAGATGCATGCTTCCCGTATATCTGTTTGGCAAATTCGGTATGCTACGAAGGTTACCTTGGTCAAATCGATGAAGGATAAAGTCGATCTTCTAGAAGATCGTCATCTTGATGACCTGAAGAATCTTGATTGCTTGCGAATTCATTATGTGGAAGAGGGTAAAGCCAAATCAACGGGGTTAGTGTTCTGAAGGGTAAGGTTGTGGATTTGGAGGGAGCTGTCGCCTCCTTAGATGTTGAGAAAGAATTGCTAGGGGAGGAGAAGAAAGGTTTAGAGGAGCAAGTAGCCGGTCTTTTAAAGGAGAAGCGCTGGCTTGTTGAAGATGGCTTTGCACATGTTGTTGGGTGCCTGCTTCATAGCGCTGAGTTTGTTAGTCCCTTATCTGCCGTACAGAGGTCATTTAGGGCCTTAGGAATGCATGAAGGGGTGTCTGTTGGTCATGCAGCTTCCTTGAAGCAGGCCCCCTTGCTTCCGTTAAGGGTCATGACCCCTTCACTAAACAGAACTTGGTTGAGGCTATTCGCTCTTATGAGAAGACTTCCTATCCTTACCTCTCTTCCTTAGCCTCCTGTGCCGACAAGCCGGTGATGGAGATTCATGAGCTGGAGCCGCAAGGTTTAAACAAGGAGAAGGCTCTGTGTTGGATTACTATGTGTAAAAGTGGGAGTTGTCAGAACAGTCAGGCGAGTGTTAATGTGGAGACTCCTTCTATGACCTTCAAGATGCCGCTTCGGTCTTCTTCTCCTGATGTTGTTAAGCCTGCTTTGGTGCTAGAGGAGCATGAAGCAGAGGGCCCAAGTGTTACATCGAAGGCTTTATCTGAGGCGGGAGGAGGAGCTCTTGGTGCTGTTGAAGAAGGAGTTTGAAGGGAGGGGTATGCCCATTTGACTGGATGTAACTTGAAACAATTTGCTTATTTTGATCCCCTTTGTGGGACGTGGTTTGTTTTTGAACAATATTCCCTGTTGCTGCGTTGGACAATGTTTGTATGTGTTTTTGGTGATGTTTTTCGTTTGACATGATTTGAATGCTTGCTTGGCATGTTGTGTTTTTTCCTGTGGAATGTGCTTTTCGTCTTTCAGGGTGATCAAGCCTTGGTACGATGAACTTGATAGTTCGAATCATCCATTTTAGCCAAGCTTTTACTTTTCCTTTAGGGTTTTATTTTCCCTTGTTCCCATATTTGGTGTATACCATTAGATGGGCTATTGGTTGTCATTTGAGCATGCTTGGAGTGTTATTGAAAGTGTGATTTCATTTTTGAGCTAACTATGAAGTTCTCAAAAGGCTATTACATTTTACGTGCTTTTTAGGCCCTGAGCCCTAGTATAGATAAAAGAAAATGCAGATAAATGGGATTTGCCTTATCCTTCATGTTCTTAAATGTCCATGTGGCACTTACCCCTGGTGTCTTAGGTGTAGAAGCGGCGAAGGTTCACTGCGTTCCAGTTCCTGGGAACGACCTTTTCATTAATGGTTTCCAACTTCTAGGAACCTTTTGTGTGCGCCTCCTTGACTGTGTAGGGACCTTCCCATTTTGGTCCCATTTTGTTGGAGCTTTCCTTGTGACTTGCTTCATTTTTTCTGAATACTAGGTCGCAAGGTCGAAATACATCCCTTCTTAGGTTGGAGTTATAGTACTTCTCCATTTGGGATTTGTACTTTGCTTCTTGGATCCCAGCGTTGCACCGCCTTTCCTCTAACAGGTCTAGGTTTAAGAGGAGCTCCTTCCCATTAACATCTTCTTCTCTGTTCAAGACTCTTCTGGAGGGGATGACGATTTCGGCCGGTTTGACCTCTTCAGACCCAAAGGTGAGGCTGTACGGGGTTCGCCCATGGATAGTCATCTCTATAGTTCCTATTGCCCATATCACGCTGGGGAGTTCCTCTACCCAATATGTTCCATATCATCCTAGCCTTGTTTTCAGTCCTTCGACGATGCTCCTGTTCATCCTTTCCACCTGTCCGTTGGCTTGTGGCTGGGCCACCGAAGTGAAGCGTTGTCGGATCTTTAAGCCTTCACACCAGCTCTTGAAAGGATTTTCCGCAAACTGCTTGCCATTGTCAGTGATTATAACCCTAGGAAGACCAAACCTGCAAATAATGTTCTCCCATACGAATGTGATGATTTGGTTTCCGGTGATGGTGGCAAGGGGTTTGACCTCCAGCCATTTCGTGAAGTAATCGAATGCTACCAGTAGGAATTTGACCTTCCCTCTACTTTCTGGGAAGGGACCGACAATATCCATACCCCACTTGTGGAAAGGCTATGCCGACGTGATGGGGATCAAGTCTTGCTTGGGCGTTGAGTTGGAATCCTTCACATTTCCTGATTTCTTCTGCTGCGTCACCATGCATGGTGGAGCAAGATAGGGTTTGCATGGTCGTGCATTGCCCTACTGCTCCCCATATTCGTCTTTTAGCTGCTTACTGACTTCTTGTTATCCAATTTTGACTTCTTGGGGTTCAAAGCTTGGGAATGATCTTCCAAAAGGCTTGATTTCTTGGTGTTTTTGACTGGTTTCATATTGATTTATATTTAGAACACCAAATAACCTGCAATTATGAAATATTAACGTTTTAAATATCAATTTTAAGGTTATTAATCAATTAGTACCGTAATATGAGAATTATTATGCATGTAAACATGTATAATTTATGACAAATCAGCATGTAACCTACATTGCTAACCTTGTGACCATGTATAATGTGTCAACAGGAGGTTGGTGAGTTTACATGTCTTGTTCAAATGTTCTTGTAAATCCAACGTTCACAAAACGTTCAAGTGTAAAAAGTTATCAGATCAATTAGTAATTGAATAACCAATTAATTGAACAATGAATGACCGTATGACCCCATTTGTAGACCGAATTATGTGAATGACGAATTATGTGAATCAGATGCGTAAATTAAACCGAATTATGTGTATTAAAGTCCTAACCTTCGACATAGTGAGTGAATACCATCTGATTCACCAAATTCGTATACCAATTCATGAATTGAACGTTTGCACACCTCATTCGAACTCCACTCAAGTTTTTACACACATCAATCTTGCCGGAGACGCAGCAGGGGACGCCAGGGACCAACCCATCATTATCGCGACTGTGTTTTAGTTAGGCACTATCAATTGGACGTCCATTCTGGTAATTGAACACACTCTCAGTTTCGTTTTAGCCTATTGATTGAAAACCCTATCGTTTTCAGGGCTCACAGCATTGAATCGATCATAATCAAGATCTAGGGTTCATCGCATAGTCGGTTTTAATCGAACCCTGATCTAGACACAACCTCAATCAAATTAATTTATATCAGTAGTTTTGAATGTTCAAATCAGTAAAACCCTTATGATCCCAATCACTTTTATCATCAAATCTAACCATTTCGAATCTGGGTTCATGAACCTAGGGTTTCAGGATTTCGATCAAGAAATTAACAAACTTAAACTCTGTACTTTGCAATTAAAACCACCCACACATTCGCACACCACTAATGAACAAATCCCCTCTGTCATTTGGCTTAATCACGATCAGATTCAGTGGTTTGGGGAGGGAGTTTGGATCGGGTTCGCATGGGGGGGAAGAACTCAGGGGAGTTTTGTGTTAAAACAATTTGAATCCGGGATATGTTGCGATTGCCCTAGCGGGTGTGATGGTTAAATGTGTGTGCTGGTGTGGGAGAGACCCGGGTTCGAGTCTCCCCACACTCGTTTTGGTTTAATTCATTTTTAAAGTATTGTTTTTAATATAAAAACCTATGTTATATTGTTATATTAATATATTAACGTTTTTTAGCTTCGGAAACAACCCGTAGGCTCGGGTTTGGTTTTATAATTCATAACTAATATTATTTCCACTTTTAAAATAATATATATTTATATTATTTTCAAACCACGACTTCGAATAAAATAATATGTTTATATTATTTTCAACCCGCGACTCCTAATATAAAATAATATACTTTTTTATATTGTTTATAATTATTTACCATCGGTTTTATCCTCGAATAAAAATAATATATTTATTATTTTTCCAAATAAATGATTAGTTATTAATCATACGAACCTAAAAATAATATATTAAACTATATTATTTTCCTAACAATTTTAAATGGCACAAACGTACGAATTTATTTATTTATTTAATATTATTCGTATTAGAGACGTTCGACACGTAACGCATTTATCTTAATTATTATATTAAGAAACATATATTCCGGTGGACACGTTCGTCTACTCATTGATCCTTAGAAAGTGTTAAGACATTCTAATCTTCCGTGTCGTCGTCACAAATCTCATATGTCCCTAACTTATATGTTTATAATTGTAGGGCATACGTAAGCCGTGCAGGCTAACACTTGAGGTTCTAAATCTCATACTTGTGTGATACTACCTACTACGCAACGCAGGTGAGTTTCACGGCCCCTTTTTATTTGTTTTCTTGTTGGGGGAGAAACATGTACACAAATCAATATCTTTTACTTGTTTTCCCATTGGGGGAGAAACATACATACAAGCAATCATACTTTTACTTGTTTTCTCGCGGGGGAGAAACAGGTACGCAAACAAACATGTTTTTCCCGTTGGGGGAGAAAACATGACGCAAACTCTTTTGGTTATTGTAATTCATATGATATCACTTGTTATGACCATAAACTCTATCATGAAAGTCCTCACATCGAACCGTTTAAATATGAGTATAGCGAGGTATGTTGAGTAGTACTACTGGTTTGACAAACCCCACCCGCATTAGTCGCGCTAACTCGATTGGAGGTCGAACGGGTGTAATATTGACCTAAACATGCACCATGGTTGATAGGCCTGGTGGGAGGCATCCAAACATAAACAGTCAGTTTATAGTTGCGAGTGCATTAGTATACATGAACATAGGCATGCTACCTATAGATATGCATATTGAATGTACATAATCTGGCAAACACTTTCTTATTGCAAACTTGAAACCTGTGAACTCACTAACCTCGTGTTGACACTTTTCGAACATGTTTTCTCAGGTCGCTAAGGCACAGGTTGCACAACTAGGACATGCATGGAGTCCTACTATCATTTCACCCATTTGTAAACCGTTAAAGCAATTCACTTACTTTTATTAAACTAAACTTTGGCGCGTTATTTTGCGCATTTACTTTCTTGATTAAACGCTTCCGCATTAACTCTAAACTTTTATGTTATGACATTCTAAGTCCCATATAGTGTCGTTTGATGTAATTAATGACTGAGATCCTGGTGTGTCACATCCCTAACGGTAAAACTCCGTTAGTAGAATTTGGGGGTGTGACAAATTGGTATCAGAGCTATTGGTTATAGCATCTACACATACATTGCATTGCAGGCATGTTGACATCATCCATATCACCCTCTGCTGACGAGGGGCAGGTCATTCGCATTGCATCATCATTCCCAGTGGTGACACTCGGGGAATCACCAAAATAACATCCACTCCCGTCCGATGGCAGCAAGACGAAGCCTTCGGAGGAGTCACTCACACCACCATCATCTGCACCCTTGTTACAACACCAGAGCCGAGGAAGACACCGGCTTGAGCCTATCGATGACACAATCAGAAACGGTGGTCCTTCTCAGGACCGTGTTAGGGACGACGCCCAGTACTGGTACATGTCTCTTTGGGAATTGGGTTCGTCGGAGGCAAGTCGTTCCTGCACCCACTAGCAACAATACTCCGATTTCACTAACTTTACTCTACTTCAAGCCCGAACCCGTGGACCTCGCTTGAGGTACACCGTGTAGAGGCAGACTGTTGCACGTATTATTGTATAATCATTTTCTCGAGCCGTGGGCTCGCGTCATTAGTCGATATTCTGTTGAGAATAGATTAACCACAAGGTTGAGAACACCTTGCTCATTGCATACTCAAACCCTATCATAACTCAGTTGGAAGGACGACTACATTGCCTCTTCCAGTAACACATATCCATGAACTAATTTCACTTCTCGAAGTCGCATTTTGCGTGCATGATTTCATCTACAATCCGCTGGATTGGACCATCGTAGTGTATTTCGACTCGAGTGAATACTCGGATCAAACGATTCTTGACTACTCATCCTGATATGAGTTCTAGTTGATCAACTTATGGTTGATGACTAAACCTCTCGATGACTTATCATATCCGATAACACTCTGTACTCGGCAATACAAACTGAAGGACATTTTGACACAAGACAGGGAGAACCAGGGTGAGCATGCAAAGAAAATTATCATTGCGGGTGTACACATAATAGTAATTTGAGATGCATGTAAGTCCTGGTGAAACCTAGTGTGTAGATAAATGGTCCTAATCAGTGATCTACAAACTTAAACTTCCACTGTCAGTAGAAGTTATTGTAACCCACTCAATGACTAGTTGGTATCATTAAACATGTTCAACAGTTGATAGACGCGACTATCAGGTTGAAATGATTTACGGACACACAAACCCATTATTTTATATCACTCATGTAAGAGTCTTAGTGAACTTAAGACTCTCATCCAAACTTGATCAAGGAAACCATCTCGATTGAAACTCTAGTAGAACCTCATGGTAAACCCATCGAATCCAAGTATGTAAGCGGAATTGGAAGAATTCCTTCATGCTAACACGTTATTCCTTACACTCCAACAATAAATTCCATTTGACCCTAATGTATTATCCGGTGACAAATCCTCAGATTAATTTGATTTATACCCCATGATATCCAACTCTATAAACGGGCTTCTTCTTTCACAAAACGATCCAGTTGTTCTAATGACATTAGAAAATGGGGATTTAATCTAACCAACCATCGGTTGAACGCGACTACTTAAACATACACCCTATCCCTTATGTTACTGAAACTTGTATCTCATTAAATTTCTTCTCCTACATGTGAACCTTTTCCCTTAGCCTTTGCATTGACCGACGCTTACCTTATAAGCATAGGTTTCACTAGAAGTTTCAGCATAACTTCACAAATTTTATGATTGGTGCGGTCGTACTCCAACCCTACTAGAAGCTAGATACACCATAGAAATAGCTGATGGACAGATAATAGAAGCAACCCACATTCTTAAGGGTTGTAAACTTGAACTGGTTGGTCTTAAGCTTGACATTGACCTCATGCCAGATACACTTGGCAGTTTTGACGTAATTGTCGGAATGGATTGGTTGTCTAAGAACCAAGCCGAGGTTATCTTTCGTGAGAAAATTGTTCGCCTTCCTGTCCATAATGGAGAAACCCTTCTGTCCAAGGCGAGAAGAGTGATGTAGTCGTTGGCATCATATCCTTCATCAAAGCACAAAAGCGTCTACGTAAGGGTCATACTGCCATTTTGGCTCTCGTCGCCGAGCAACCATCTGAGGAGAAGAAGATTGACGACATTCCGATCATTCGTGATTACCCAGAAATATTTCCCGAAGACCTACCTGGCCTTCCACCACATCGTCAAGTCGAGTTCCAAATTGATTTAGCACCCGGAGCAGCGCCTATTGCTCGGCCACCTTACCGACTGGCACCCAGTGAATTGCAAGAATTAGCTACACAACTATAAGAGTTGTTTGATAAAGGTTTCATTCGACCTAGCTCATCGCCATGGGGAGCTCCAGTTCTGTTTGTTAAGAAGAAGGATGGGACTTTCTGCATGTGCATCGACTATCGGGAGCTGAATCAAGTGACGACCAAGAACCGTTATCCTCTACCACGCATTGATGATCTGTTCGATCAACTCCAAAGATCAAACTTTTATTCCAAGATAGATCTTAGATCTGGCTATAATCAGCTGAGAGTCCGATAGGAGGCCATCTCAAAGGCGGCATTCAGGACTAGGTATGGTCAATATGAATTCATGGTCATGCCGTTTGGACTGACCAACTCACCCGCGGTGTTCATGGACCTCATGAACCGTGTGTGTAAACCCTACCTTGATCAGTTCGTCATCATCTTTATTGATGACATTCTCGTCTATTCCAAGAAAAGGGATGAACATGAGGAACATCTTCGTTTGATTCTAGAATTGCTAAGATAAGAGCAATTGTATGCAAAATTTTCCAAGTGCGAATTCTAGATTTGTGAAATGCAATCCTTAGGACATGTAGTAAATGAGAACGGAATACATGTCGATCCATCTAAAATAGAAACCATCAAGAATTGGGCGGCACCGGCAACTCCAACTGAGGTGCGACAATTTCTGGGATTAGCTGGCTATTGCCGTCGTTTCATTGAAGGATTCTCTAGTAGTCAGCGTAAACCCTATAACTGGGGTGATACCCAGAAGTCAGCGTTCCAACTTTAGAAATAAAAACTCTACAGTGCACCCATCCTATCTCTTCCGGAGGGAACTGATGACTTTATGGTGTATTGCGATGCATCCCTTCAAGGTCTAGGTTGTGTACTGATGCAACGCGAGAAAGTGATTGCATGCGCTTCTCGTCAACTGAAAATCAACGAGAAAAACTACACGACTCATGACTTAGAGTTGGGAGTCGTGGTATTTGCACTAAAGATCTGGAGACATTACTTGTACGGTACCAAATGCACTATCTACACCAATCACAAGAGTCTTCAGCATATCTTTAAACAGAAAGAGTTGAACATACGACAACATCGTTGGATAGAACTCTCGAACGACTATGACTGTGCTATCAAGTATCATCCGAGCATCGGCTACGGCAAGGCTAGCGTGATAGCCGATGCCCTAAGACGAAAAGAAACTAAGCCCAGACGAGTTCGAGCATTACGACTCACTATCCACCTCGGACTACCTGATCAGATCCGTAGTGCTCAAATCAAAGTCCTGAAAGAGGAAAACTTACCGTGGGAATCCACACGTGGTATGGAGAACCAACTCGAAGTTAAATCAGACGGTATTCGCTACTTCGTGGAGCCAATATGGGTTCCAATGCACGGGAACATAAGGGAACTTGTAATGGATGAATCTCACGAATCGCGCTATTCTATTCATCCTAGTTTCGATGAGATGTATCATGACCTAAAGGTTCCCTATTGGTGGCCGAACATGAAAGCTGATATAGCCACCTATGTTAGCAAGTGCCTGACCTGCTAGAAGGTCAAAGTCGAGTACCAAGAACCTTCTGGGTTGCTTCATCAACAAGAAATTCTGATGTGGAAATGGGAGTAGATTTCCATGAATTTTATTACCAAACTACCCCTAACTTCTAACGGATGCGACACAATCTGGGTGAATATAGATCGTTTGACTAAAATCCGCTCACTTGTGCTTATCTTAAAAAGGTCGTATCTCGGCACGGAGTACCAATCTCAATCATCTTTGACCTGGACGCCCGATTCACCTCATGTTTCTGTCAATCTTTGCAAAAAGCTCCAGGCATGCGCCTGGACATGAGCACGGCATACCATCCTCAAACAGATGGTCAAACGGAACGTACCATTCAAACCTTAGAAGATATGCTATGAGCTTGCGTGATTGATTTTGGTAACAGTTGGGAAACTCACTTGCCTTTAGTGGAGTTCTCCTACAATAACAATTATCACACTAGCATCAAGGCAACACTATTCGAGGCATTGTACGGATGTAAATGCCGATCTCCTATCTGTTGAACTGAAGTTAGGGATAGCTAACTTACGGGTCCTGAACTTGTATTCAAAACCGTATGGCGGCAGCTCGTGATCGCCAAAAGAGTTATGCCGATAAGCGTCGTAAACCGTTAGAATTTTAAGTAGGCGATATGACCCTACTGAAAATATCACCTTGGAAAGGTGTGATTCGCTTCGGGAAACGAGGCAAACTGAATACTCATCTGTTCAAACACCCCACGTCAAACTCTTAAGGTACTATTCTAATTTTTGGGACGAAAATTCTTTCAACTAGGGGATTATGTGACACCTCATAATTTTTTTTTATTATTCTAATTTTCGGGACGAAAATTCTTTCAAATAGGGGATGATGTGACAATTCAGATTTTTCTGGTTAACCCCGTTATCATAATCCAGTTAAATCTCACCTTACTTAACCCTATCTCTAACTCAAGGGACTAATTATGTCAAATATTAAACTAAAACTAGAGGGACTAGTTGTATCATTAGCCCTAACCCAATTCTAATTAAATTTTAAAGTCAAATTGAACATTTGTGTCCCTGTTGACTTTTGAAAGTCAACTAACCTTGCTTCTTAACTCAATTCTAACCACAAGGACTATTCCTGCCAATTCCTAAACCTAAAAACAGGAAACTACAAGGACTAAATGTGCAATTATTCCAAATTCGATTTTTGTTGACTTCTAAAAGTCAAACCGTGAGCTTTTGAACCAAATTCGTTTTGCATAATCGTTTTCTGTTGGAATTGATAACTGATAGACACTTCAATGCAATAAACGACCATCATTGAGCAATTAACACCACCATTATGCGTAAATTAAACCGAATTATGTGTATTAAAGTCCTAACCATCGACATAGTGAGTGAATACCATCCGATTCACCAAATTCGTATACCATTCACGAATTGAACGTCTGCACACCTCATTCGAACTCCACTCAAGTTTTTGTACACATTAATCTTGCCGGAGACGCAGCAGGGGACGCCAGGGACCAACCCATCATTATCGCGACTGTGTTTTAGTTAGGCACTATCAATTAGACGTCCATTCTGGTAATTGAACACACTCTCAGTTTCGTTTTAGCCTATTGATTGAAAACCCTATCGTTTTCAGGGCTCACAGCATTGAATCGATCATAATCAAGATCTAGGGTTCATCGCATAGTCGGTTTTAATCGAACCCTGATCTAGACACAACCTCAATCAAATTAATTTATATCAGTAGTTTTGAATGTTCAAATCAGTAAAACCCTTATGATCCCAATCACTTTTATCATCAAATCTAACCATTTCGAATCTGGGTTCATGAACCTAGGGTTTCAGGATTTCGATCAAGAAATTAACAAACTTAAACTCTGTACTTTGCAATTAAAACCACCCACACATTCGCACACCACTAATGAACAAATCCCCTCTGTCATTTGGCTTAATCACGATCAGATTCAGTGGTTTGGGGAGGGAGTTTGGATCGGGTTCGCATGGGGGGGAAGAACTCAGGGGAGTTTTGTGTTAAAACAATTTGAATCCGGGATATGTTGCGATTGCCCTAGCGGGTGTGATGGTTAAATGTGTGTGCTGGTGTGGGAGAGACCCGGGTTCGAGTCTCCCCACACTCGTTTTGGTTTAATTCATTTTTAAAGTATTGTTTTTAATATAAAAACCTATGTTATATTGTTATATTAATATATTAACGTTTTTTAGCTTCGGAAACAACCCGTAGGCTCGGGTTTGGTTTTATAATTCATAACTAATATTATTTCCACTTTTAAAATAATATATATTTATATTATTTTCAAACCACGACTTCGAATAAAATAATATGTTTATATTATTTTCAACCCGCGACTCCTAGTATAAAATAATATTCTTTTTTATATTATTTCGCCTCGTTTATTAATCTCGTGTAACGTTTCAAACTATTAGATAATATAATTGTTTATAATTATTTACCCTCGGTTTTATTCTCGAATAAAAATAATATAATTATTATTTTGTCACATAAATGATTAGTTATTAATCATACGAACCTAAAAATAATATATTAAACTATATTACTTTTCTAACTATTTTAAATGGCACAAACGTACGAATTTATTTATTTAATATTATTCGTATTAGAGAAGTTCGACACGTAACATATTTATCTTAATTATTATATTAAGAAACCTATATTCCCGTGGACATGTTCGTCTACTCATTGATCCTTAGAAAGTGTTAAGACATTCTAATCTTCCGTGTCGTCGTCAAAAATCTCATATGTCCCTAACTTATGTGTTTATTATTGTAGGGCATACGTAAGCCGTGCAGGCTAACACTTGAGGTTCTAAATCTCATACTTGTGTGATACTACCTACTACGCAACGCAGGTGAGTTTCACGACCCCTTTTTATTTGTTTTCTTGTTGGGGGAGAAACACGTACACAAATCAATATCTTTTACTTGTTTTCCCATTGGGGGAGAAACATACATACAAGCAATCATATTTTTACTTGTTTTCCCGCGGGGGAGAAACAGGTACGCAAACAAACATGTTTTTCCCGTTGGGGGAGAAAACATGACGCAGACTCTTTTGGTTATTGTAATTCATATGATATCACTTATTATGACCATAAACTCTATCATAAAAGTCCTCATATCGAACCGTTTAAATATGAGTATAGCGAGGTATGTTGAGTAGTACTAATGGGTTTGACAAACCCCACCCGCGTTAGTCGCGCTAACTCGATTGGAGGTCGAACGGGTGTAATATTGACCTAAACATGCACCATGGATGATAGGCCTAGTGGGAGGCATCCAAACATAAACAGTCAGTTTACGGTTGCGAGCGCATTAATGTACATGAACATAGGCATACTACATATAGATATGCATATTGAATATACATAATCTGGCAAACACTCTTTTATTCCAAACTTTAAACCTGTGAACTCACCAACCTCATGTTGACACTTTTCGTACATTTTGCAAACCGTTAAAGCAGTTCACTTACTTTTATAAAACTAAACTTTGCTGCGTTGTTTTGCGCATTTATATTCTTGATTAAACGCTTTCGCATTAACTCTAAACTTTTATATTATGACATTCTAAGTCTCATATAGTGTCGTTTGATGTAACTAATGACTGAGATCCTGGTTCGTCACATCCCTAACGGTAAAACTCCGTTAGTGAAATTTGGGGGTGTGACAAATGCCCCTCCCTAGCTTTACCACGAGAACGGAATAAGACAATATGCGGTCATTCGACCCTTCAAGTCGCCAACCATGACCGGGGGCGTCACCCCTAATAGTACTATTCATAGAATCTTAGGCTACGTCCATAGCTGATGGTTACAAATGATGGTGATGTTACAAGTATGTTTTTCCCCCGAAAGCATTTCAAAAAAGAAAAAGGGGCAGTGAAATTCACCTCGTTAACGGTGTATGCTAGCAAATATTTGTGTGCAAATTTAGGCCCCGCCTATCCGTACCCTAATCACACAAGGGTACCTATGTGTTAAGACTACCCGTCTTAAATGCATGTTGTTCACCCGACTTAACAAATCTCGTTAAGTACTTCTTTGTTTAGTAAAAATAGTGTTTTCATGTTACGACTCATTGGTGATTATTATTACAGTCTAGATACTTGCATATATTTTGAGAAAATATTATGTTTCCATATTGATGACTTATTATGTTTACCAAAAATAAATATTATTTTTGTGACGACTTATAATTTATTCACATTAGGGTTCACGTACAAACATATAATTATTTCCCAAAAATAATTATACACGATCCCAAGTATCGTTCAAGTATATCCATGCATGTTAATTACTCTACGTACGTACAAGCCACATTACTACGTCCACATGCAAATACTTATGTTCCGAACGATATTTAGTAATTCGTGTACGTTCATCATGCATTTATTTTTACCAATACATGTATACAAGTATTTCAACATTTCAACATATGCTTAAATATGTTTCACGATGACATGTGATTATTTATTTTTAACCGAACCTAACCATAGGTTTCATGCACATATCTATTTATTCATTTTTCGACCTCATGTACTCATATCAAATGTTCATGCTATGATACTAACCGTTATTTCCTAGATCAATACCATGATTCAATCATAATCATAGGTATACATATATACATCCCCATTTTTATTCATATACATATATATCTATATATTTACTATTCTTTCCAGGTTAACCATTTATCATCATTCACACACACACACATATATATATATATACACACTATGACTTTTATATATATATTTACTTGCATACATTTAACAGTTATCCAAGTTCAACAACTATAATTATATGCATACATACACATATATCGATCCTTATACATGTATACATACACTTAATCATTTCAAAATTAACAATTAAAATCATGTGCATATATATCCATTTTCAATTTCTATATACATATACATGTTCTTATACTTAATAATTTTTTCAAGTTAATAAACTATGAGCGCGCACACACACACACACACATATATATATAGGGGAAAGATCATAAGAAAACTTATTGTTCATGAGAAAACCAAAAAAACTATTTATTAAAGATAAAAAATAATAAAAAAATCACAACTCAAAATATAAATAAAAAACTAAAAAAACCGCTTCGGAGACCTTGTTCCCCACGTCATCCTCATTCAAAAAAAAATTAACGCAATACTACATATGTGTAGTAGGGTTAGCTTTTGGGTTTAGTTTTTTGGGTTTAGTTTAGCTTTTAGGTTATGTTTTAGGGGGTGAGGGGTGTGGGGGGTTTAGGTTTTTGGGTGGGGGTTAGGGTTTTCGGTGTACTACACATATGAAGTACCTTTAATGAGGAGTTTTTTTGGTTTTCTCATGAAAATGAGTTTTCTAGTGAACTCACCCCTATATATATATATGTGTGCTTCATTTTTAATCAAGTGTTAACCATTACTAACCACAACTTATCATCTTATGTTCAAAACAACAAAATATACACATACACATACAAAATTCGGCCATATATATATATATATATATATATATATATGTGCGTGTGTGTATATGTATATACAAAGCTTTAGTTTTTAACCCATTAAAGTTAGACTTTATAAAATCTTAAAAGCTTTAGTTTTTAACACATTAAAGTTAGACTTTATAACCCACTAGTCTAGACAATTAACTAGTTGTAGTCCGTCATAGATACAATTTACTACTTTTATGCATGTCCCAATATAAAGATTAATCATGGACTGTGTAAACCAATTATTTTCGTATCAATCCGTATAGATTATTATCACCAATATATATTTTTATATCAAAACGTGTTTCTAGACTTTACGTGTATAAACTTTGTTAATCACCGATAACCGTACATTGCGGGTTATAAATGTCTATTACCTAGTAATTCTTATATTTACTAAAATATGACATGTCTTCCTTTGCTAGACTCCCGACAATACCTTGTCAAAAATAATGATCCATGAAATATAAATTATGAACGTGCAATTATGAATATGGATATTGACCTGAAATGCTGGGTGTAACATTCTCCTCGTGTTAAAGAGAATTTTGTCCTGAAATTCAGTTGATTTTATCTTGAATTGGTGTATTCGTGAACAAGGACGAGCACTTGGCTCTCATTTGATCTTCTCGTTCCCATGTATACTCAGGGCCACGCTTTGAGTTCCAACGTACCTTAACCAATTTAACACGGCTACGTCTTGTTTTCTGAACTTTCCAATATGTGATCTCAATGGGTTCCTCAACGAAGTGCAGCTTGTCATCTATATGAATCTCATCAGACGGTATGATCAACGTTTCGTCTGATAAACACTTCTTGAGATTGGACACACGAAACGTATCATGTACATTGCTTGCCATCTATAAGCAATTATGAATATGGATATTGACCTGAAATACTGGGTGTCACATTCTCCCCATGTTAAAGAGAATTTCGTCCCGAAATTCAGTTGATGTTATCTTGAATTGGTGTATTCGTGAACAAGGACGGGCACTTGGCTATCATTTAATCTTCTCGTTCCCATGTATACTTAGGGCCACGCTTTGAGTTCCAACGTACCTTAACCATTTTAACACGGCTACGCCTTGTTTTATGAACTTTACAATCTATGATCTCAATGGGTTCCTCAAAGAAGTGCAGCTTGTCATCTATGTGAATCTCATCAGACGGTATGATCAACGTTTCGTCTGATAAACACTACTTGAGATTGGAAACATGAAACGTATCATGTACATTGCTTGTCATCTATAAGCAATTATGAATATTGATATTGACCTGAAATGCTGGGTGTCACATTCTCCCCATGTTAAAAAGAATTTCATCCCGAAATTCAGTTGATGTTATCTTGAATTGGTGTATTCGTGAACAAGGACGAGCACTTGGCTCTCATTTTATCTTCTCGTTCCCATGTATACTCAGGGTCACGCTTTGAGTTCCAACGTACCTTAACCAATTTAACACGGCTACGCCTTGTTTTCTGAACTTTCTAATCTATGATGTCAATGGGTTCCTCAACGAAGTGCAGCTTGTCATCTATGTGAATCTCATCAGACGGTATGATCAATGTTTCGTCTGATACACACTTTTTGAGATTGGACACATGAAACGTATCATGTACATTGCTTGTCATCTATAAGCAATGTCTCCAAATCTTGAGTGCAAACACGACATCACCCAATTCCAAATCGTGGGTCGTATAATTTTTCTCATGGACTTTTAGCTATCTGGATACATAGGCTATAACCTTCTCTTTCTGCATCAGTACACATCCCAGACCTTGGTGTGATGCATCACAGTATACGACGAAATTTTTGGTTCCCTCGGGAAGTGATAGGATTGGTGCACTGCAAAGCTTCTGCTTTAGCAATTGAAAAGCTAATTCTTGTTTGTCAGTCCAATCAAACTTTTTGTCTTTCTGGGTTAACGTAGTTTAAGGCATGGCTATTTTTGAAAAATTCTTGATGAATCGCCTGTAGTAGCCCGCCAAACCTAGAAATTAACGCACCTCAGTCGGAGTTCTTGGTGCTTCCCAGTTTTTATAGCTTTAATCATTTGCCTTAACGCTCTATTTTTGGGCGTCTACAGATGCTAATCTATGATTTTCTCTTTCCAATTCTGTTACTCGTTCCTGTAAGGCTCTTATATAATCATTATCATAGTTTTCCTCATTTTCTTGAGGATTTTGTATTTTTATAGGCTCATAATATTCGTATAGCCTATTTGAATCTTTTCTTTCTTCTCCTTCAGGAAAGGGATTATTTTCATAAGGGATTTCAGGTAGTCCCTGATAACAATAAGGATTATAATATGGATTTTCTCCATAATCAGGATTTTGGCTTGCGACCGTTGGAGCAGACTAAAAACTGATGGAAGGTACATAAGGATTTGCTAGAGGTTTTAATTCTCCTAAGCTCCGATAAGTACTTCCTGTATGTTTGAACTTGTTCCAGTTTCTAAATCTGTTTCATTCGTTGGTTGGAACTCATATCCAGGTGGAGCATATTTCTGGATATAAAAGGGACCTTTTCCTTTTCTAGTCATCTAAACAGAACAAAATAATTTTATTTGTACTTTTAGTTTACATAGTAAATTATACTATTTATTACATTTTGTAGACTAGGGTGGTTATCGTTCCAGAGTTGTACCTTCAACTAAAATGTTCCCAGGAAAGAATGACGAGTCTAGGAGAGATTTATACACCACTCTTTCCTTAGACAGAACATTTAGTTTGCCAGATAACGACATATCGGTCAGATGGTTACCCTTGATCTATATTGATGTTATTTATATCATTTATTTTATTTTTCTTTTCTTTTTCTTCTTCCAGTTTTCGAACCCTTTCCTTGAGCTGCCTTGATTCTTTCTTCACTTCGTCAGTTTCTCTTAAGGTATGATCAAGGAATTCTATGGGTGTTTCAAGATGAGGGGAAGGATAATTATATGGATGTGGAGGTTCACGAATACCAAAAAGTACATCATTATATACATTGTGGTACGGATCGTCGGGTCCATCGGTTGGTTCATTAATATATTCTTCCAGCATCGAGGGCAAAGTATAAGGATGTTCTTCACCAACTGGATAGAGGTATGGATCTCGAGTTTCCATTTGAGGTTCTGCTTCCTCCGTTATATCCTGATACACTTCCTTCATTTCCTCAGCTGATACGTGTAGGTGTTCTGTAAGAGTTTGTACACGCATCCTGGGTTTAGTGGGTCTACTGGGTCCTGCTTCATTGGATCCAGTATGATGAGCTGAAGGCGGAGTTCCCGTATTCCAGCTATCAAAATCAGATGCCCCCATCATCCATGAAGAGCTTGAACCATTTAGGTTCTCAGAATTAGCTTGTGGCATGTATTCGTTATCAGATATGACTATTATTTCTTCACTATTGGAGATGACTACAGGCTCTTCTCTCGATCCTGTAGGGTGATATCTTTCTTCTCCGGTTTGTCTGAAGATGTAGGTATAATAGTTATCTCCTAACATATGTATGTTTATTACTTAATTATTATAAGGGATCTACTTACTTTCACTTAGTAGGCAATCTATACTTGTTTAAGCTTAGATACCTTACCTGAGTATCTTATTTGCTAAAACCAAATAATCAAGTTATATCTTAGATACTAATCTCTAGTATCTAATATGCTGAAACAAACGGCTCTGATACCAACCTATCACACTCCGGATTTATCCTACCCGGGCGTGCGACCAACAGTTGGTACCTGTTTCTTATTTCATTTCATCAGAGTTTTATAAACACATCAGAATATTTTAATAGCTCAGGATCTTTTTAAAAGACGGGGAATCTCCCGTTTCATTTCATTTTAAACAGGGATAAACCCTGATATTATATACAAATGTTTTAATTTACAAAACCAAGGTTACATGAGCCATTTCTTTCTAGCTGATGTCTAGGGTGGACATTCCCTTTTTCATGACATCATTATTCTTTTGTCATCACATGGCTATATCATATCAAATCATCCTTGGTTACCTGTAAAAACGTTTGAAAATATTTTATCAGTATAAACTGGTGAATACAAGTATATTTGAAATCATAATCTTACAAGCGTGAATAAATAGAACAACTTGCCCATAGTTTTCGGTCAATTTACACAGTCAATTTTCTAACCACCAGCCACACTAGGGACCTTGGATATGATTTTAAGTTTATTCAATATTCCGCCTTACGCCTCAAGTGATAGGTCTTTCATAACAACCAAGGGTTCAACCCCTAGCTCTATTACAGCGTCTCATCTGTAACACGTGTATATATACATGAATCTATGGGCTGACTGCTATATAGTAAATCACCTTATGCAACCAATGGTTATATTAGTTCATTCAAGTCAGATCATAATCAAAACCATTTTCAGTTTTGAAATCATTTTATAAAAATACAAGTATTCACCTTGACAGAGTCTTGACTTAGGAATCTTCTAGAGTGAGTGTCTAAGAGGGCAGCGTCTCTGCTTAATCGTCTATCTTGGATTCTCCAAATGAGCGTTTCCTAGCTTGGATTCTCCAAATGAGCGTTTCCTAGCTTCTCGACTCGTTCTAAAATGATCCGACACCTCGGGAAGTTGATCGTATGAGCGGGAATGGTTTTGGGGAATGGGATATCAGAGCTAACTTCACAAATTCGTGTTTTTATGATTTGAAATGCTTAAACCCGACCTTGCTATTTATAGGCTTGAATCTGGACCCATGTCGGACTGACATGGCAAGGCATAGTGGTCCGCTATCCGTCAATGCTTGCGTCAGCCCTACACGTCCAAATCTGATTGGACAGCACCTCGTATTACGTCTAGCAGACCGTTATGGAGGTGCATATCAGTCCGATATCAAGACACACATCAAAACCTAGAACTAAGTCATAGAACACGTGTCTGCACCAAAAATTGAGGTTGAAGGCGGCTAGTTGGACCATTATCCAATCGATGTCGGTCCGCTATCTGACCCTCCTGCCCATTGCGAACCATTTTAGGATATGATAGCGGTCCGCTATCTATCCAGAAATCCAAATTTTCATTTTTAACCCTTGATCTTTTATATAATTACACGTTTAGTCCCTTAACCTTTTAATTTATTATATTTGGCACGAAATTTTTAAGAATGTTACAAAACACCTGTGGAAACCAAAAAAATTTAACGAGATGTAGACACATGTCTCTAACGAGAATGCCAAATATAAAATTCAGACGGCAAAGGACTCAAACGAAAAGAAGATAAATCAACACTGAAGGCAGCAACACCAAGTGTAGGCACTTTGAGTTCTTCTAAGACATATAAATCTCCCACCCTAAAGCCGATCCCAATCACCCTCTGAGTGTATTATTCCTGCACAACACAAACAGAGTCACAAAAGAAAACCCAAATTCCAGACTTACACAACTGACCGACCGAAGAAAGATTTTAGAAAGCTTCGAAATATAATAGACATCATTGAGAGACACATGATGGGTAGACACAGAGCCAACACCCTCTATTGACATAGATGTAGCACTAGTAGACATTACAAAAACGGGAGAAACAGGAGACAAAGAAAGAAAAGTAGACAAATAGGGAGATATATGATGTGAGGCACCGGAATCCAAAATCCATAAGGATGACGAAATACCTGAGGTACCAGAAGAAGACAACCCTGCAGCAGACATGGCAGTAGGGTTGGTTGCAAGAAACTGTCTAAACTGTTCAAAGACCTGCGGATCCAAAGCAGACGGTGGTTTAGCAGTTTCTACAGATGGTGGTGTAGAAACAGCAGTAAACTGAGGTGGTATAAATGTCTATGAAGATGGATCAGATGAACCAACAGAAGTAGATGAGTGAGTGTAGGTCCACTCGTCTCTCCTATGGATCAAACTCAAGACATGACATAACAAGAACACGGAGTGCGGAATCCAACCGTGCCGATGACAGTGTATATGAGACAACACTAATAATGACAATCACACATAATGTAAATAATCACTCTTTCAATAGCACCAGAACATAGAGTTTACAGATTGTCGATTACCAAGCTCTCTAAAACATAACAAGTAAACATCTATTTATAGACAAGTATTCTGCCACAGGCGAACTTAACAAGTTCGCCTAAACTATGCCTAGGTGAACTTGTTAAGTTAGCCTAATGCAGAACTTAACTAAAACATTATAAAATCATAGACATATAAGATCTACACTATTACAAGGCCTATTGTCACACTTCTATGTCCTAACAGACTCCCCCTTGACAATAGCTTGATCTTTTGTCTTCATGCTGAGCTCTTCCACTTCTCTGGTAATTTGCTCCCTATGTATACTCCATGTTTCACACAGATCTCTAACACACGTTTATATTGTAAACCATGTTCACGCCATTCACTTGTAAACATAATCTCCTTTCTTTTCAGCATCAGTTGGTCTTTCTTTGAAAAGTTTATAAGATTCATAGCATCATAGAAACAAGCTATAACCTTATTATCTTGATCTTCAATCCTTGCTTCTCCAGTGTTCACATCCACATACCACCACTTCATATTACCCAAACAGTCTTGTGGTATTTTCCTCAAAGGTATCTTCTTCACTAACTTGACTGGTTTGAACTTGTAATTCCAAATCACCTTACCAGTTTTAGAGTCAACACTCTTTATTCTCTTTCCCTTTTGTGGTTTAAGCTTTTCATACTTTCCAGAACAACCTTCCATCCTTATCAATTTTGTAATCACATCAGCAATACCATGCTTAGATCTATTAATTAAATACTTTGTTACCAGACCATTCATTTCACATCTTGGTAAAGTATTGAAGTACCTTAGTCTTGGCTTCAAATATTATACACCATCAGATCTCTTCAAAGCAAAAAGATTAATTTCTTCATCAAAGAACCAACTTATAATCCTCCCAACACATCTATCTTTGTTCATATACTTTTCCTTAAGAACAGGTGATGACGATGAAACAGGTAATTCTTTCTTCCAACTCTTTACCAACTCTATCCATTTTTCCTTAGTCATGCCTGTATCCCTATACATCACAGGCTCTTCAGTTGTCTTATTATGAGCAGTGTCAGAACTAGAATCAGGCTTTGTGACATCTTCAGTAGTCCAAAGAATCAGTCATTCCATCAGAAGTGACTTCAGGAATAATATCATCTTGGATGAAATCAAAAGGCACATTAAGACCATCACAACCTTCATACGTCAACCATGTTGTATCTTTGGTAATATCTAATTCTACTATCTCTCCTTCTTCTATCTCTAAGTTATTCATTTCATCTTCTAAATCATCAAGCAACTCATCTAGACCATCTAAACATTCTATCTTTAAAGCTTCATCAAGATCAAAATCTTCTCTAAAGAATTCTAGAAGCAATACCTCTTCATTTTGTCCTGTACTTTTATCACCAAAAGCTTCAACTTGATTTAAAGTGTACTCCCCTTGAAACTGAGATATCGGAGCAACATCAGAGTATTGACGATCACCCTTGTTCCCACTGGGATCATTATCTTCATTGTCATTTCTTTAAACTGCCTCTGTATGACAAGCATCTTTAACCACTACAGGCATCTCCCCCTGAGCGTCAATACACTCTATTAACTGTGAAACAAGAATATGCATCTCAGATATTTGTTTGCTTTGAGACTGAAGAACTTGTTCTCTCTGAAAATCATTAGCCCTTAATACATCTACTTGACCTTGAAGACCCACCACTTGAGCTTCTAGGCAAGAGAATTTGCCTTATAGAGCAACAATCTTAGCATCCTTTGATGTAGACGGACCAGCCTGTGAAGAAGTATGAGGAGGAATTGGAGTAGGAGTAACTTGTGGAGAAGTAGTCTGAGACGGTTGTGTGATACAATCAGTGATTCCACAAAATCCACGTCATCATCTACCTGAGTACGAGCAACAGCTATAGAAGCAGACATTAGCTTCTTTAATTTTGGAGAAGGGATATAATCGGAATCAGAAGACGATTCATCCCGTAATGTTCTTTTACCAAGTACTGCACCAGGAGGAGGACCCCGAGCAGACTTACGTCTTGGTTTCTTTACTTTTCTTGTACTTACAGACTTCATTCTTTTCCCAGCATTTGCTACCGGAATGTTAGCCAGTATGTCATAATGATCTGAGCTGAAATCTTTCATAGCTTCCGAATCAGTATCAGACTCATTATCATTAGCAGGTTCAGAAGAACTCGTGCTAGTATCATTGACATTTCCCTCTTGATCCTGTGGAGGAGATTGAATTTGTTCTTCTTCAATGTTATGCACATTCTCCTCATGTTGATCATCATGATCATCATCTTGAACCTCATCATGAACCTCCACATTTGGTTCTATTACATTCTCTTGAACTTCAACTTGAACTTATTGTTGAACTTGTTGTTGTTGTACTTGAGGTTGTTGTTGTTGTTGCTGTTGCTCTTCTGGATTAATCCAATTATCATGAGGTGGTGCAACATAATCAGGATTAATTATGTGCCCAAATAATGGTGTAGGAACTAGGATCAGTGCCGGATTCTGCTGCTTAACCGTGTTACAATCGGTAAAAATCCTCTTTGTCATTGGGGTGAGAGTAAGACAGTGTGGTACCTGAGGTAGATTTGGAATGAGATGATTCAAAATCATTTGAATGAACCTAGGGTACATCAGAAAGCCTTGACCTTCTGGCGGTGTAATTTGAGCAACGATTTCCTTATAGAAATAATGAGCAAAGTTGAAGCCTCTATTAAGAGTGAGAGCCACCATGGCTGATTGTAAAGACGTCTTCACCCCGTCAGATCCAGATTTCCTCGGTGATAAACACTGAATAAGTAGATGCATAAAGTACCTCCATTGACCCACTAAGCCACCTCTACATGCTTGAGTATCGTTAGCTCTTCCTTTGTAACCCATCCTTTGAAAACATCCCATAATCAACTGAGACGGTAACCCCAACGGTTCTTCATTATTACCTCCAAGATGCAGAGCTTGTCGGATAGTGTCAATAGATATTGCCACTTCAGTGTTGTTGACAGTAGCTTCAATCATGTTTGGATCAACAGTGCAGTCATGTTGTGCTGTATCCCAGAATTATTAAATATATTTCAGGCTAATGTAGGGATTTGCAGATAAAGCAACACTGATTCTTGATCTATTCAGAAAATTTATAATTTCATGGTAGTTCATGGCTTCAGACATATTTGGATCCAATAACGCCACCTGGTTATGCTTATATTCCACTCTACGATCCACTGTACATAGCAATGATGAAATAGCAAAATCACAACCATATTAAAACAATATAAAAAAATTAAACAAAAACAAAAAAATTTGCTAAGTCAAAACACTACTGCACACTGAGGCGAGCTTAATAAGTTCTCTTAGAGTTGCAAGAGGTGAACTTATTAAGTTCGCCTGAGTAAGTTCGCTCCAAGTACTCAAACCAGATCAGAAATCCAAATTTGCCCAAACGATAAAATCCGACGCAATTAGCCACCCAAATAGTTACTATATCCACCGATACAACATAAAACAGCTTCAATTTCATTATCAAGCCACAACAACACCTCCATAATATACAACACAGATATGACGCAAGAAAAACCCATGTTCAAATATTAATCATGATTCATATGAACAATTTAACGGTTAAAAGACCTTGAATCTACCTTGATTTGAAGCGCAAACACTTTAATATCAAAAGAGTAACACACAACAACTGATTCTTCAACCATAGAATTCAGTCAGAACAAGTTCGCTCAAACCACGCTTAAGTTTGCTTTATAAGTTCGCTCATATTTGAAATTGGGTAAATGAACAAGTTCGTCTGAACTGATATATATACACTGTCACTAAGTTTTCTTACCAGGTGAACTTGATAAGTTCGCTTACCAGGCGAACATGATAAGTTCGCTTAATCTCAAATACTTAGAGAATTTTTGAAATTTCATCCTTTTCAAGCTTCAACTTTCAAACACCGATCCTTTTGTCTTCCACCTGGAACATGTATCTGATCCAATCCCAAACATATAAAAAAATGGAATTTTCATGGAAGCCCGAAAGAAAATCTTTTTTGAAATTTTGAGAGTAATTGAAATAAATGAAATTTAAAACTGATAAACGAAAAAAAATCTTTTTGGATTTTATCTATACAAACATAAACACATATTTTTGGATTTTATCTATACAAACAGAAATGTGTATTTTTGTTCGAACATCATGAGTAAGAAGATCATATCAGTAAACTAAAAATCAGTCACACAATCTAATTATATCTATGGGTAACCTATGATACAAATTCTGATATTTCACAATTATATCTCTTACAAAATTTTCAGATCATATTCTTTTCAATTTTTGACACTTAGCCATGAAATGATACGCGATAAATTTCAAAGTAAACAAGATCAGATCATAAAAATGCTCAAATATTCACACCGAATTTGCAATAAAAAGAATGTAAATCTAGGTTGTCAATATTATAGAAGTTGAAACTACAAGCATTTTTCTTCCATGTTCTTATGAGTTAAGGTACCAATTTGATGAAAAACAACGTGTACCCCACATATATGCCAACAGAAATATAAATTTGCATTATCTTCAAGACATATGAAACTTATGCAAAGATAATATCAATCTCCAGGATGAAACTATCTCAATTAGCACAGGAAAAGAAACAGATCCCGAAGGATATTAGGAATTAGAATGATTCAATTTCTTGGTTTTGGATGCATATAATGATTGAGTGTAACAGGAGAACTCTTCAGTAGAATGAAGGATTAAAGAATCGATTGATTCAATAATATAGGGTAATGTGGTCCAACAGTTATCTGGATATTCAATGGAATCAAGATATTGATCCAAGGGCAAGTATATGTTCCAACAGATGTTTTCAGAAACATATCTTAGTTCAACATCACATTTCATGTTTTTCGGGGCATGGACAGTGAAGTGAACTGAAAAATTTTGCTAATCAATATAGTTCGATACTGGTCTCATGAAACACTTTAAGCCTCAAATTCTATATCTAATAATGATCTTTTAACACACACACTTAGGCATAAAATGGGTTCAAATCACAGTTATTATCAAGAATCATTATGTTTTCACACTACTAATGGTCCAAAAACGCGTCTAGTCTACTGGTAATCTAAATTACATACATATATCCAGATTAAACATAAAATAGATTTTCAAGATTAGAGCATTTATGACACTATCATTTCTTGTTCATGCAGACTTTTGAAATTTAGATCAAATCAATAAAACACAAATACATATTATCATATCATATCAACTGGTCATCTATGGTCATGTGTGATAGATTTTCAACTGATGTACTATCATTTCTTCTTTAATCTTCGAATGATGTCGATTTTAGCTTTTTCATTTTGTTTGGAATTTTTATAAATAAAAACTTTTTGACTAGAAAGTAGAATGCAGAAATGTAGTAAAGCAATAAAGAAAAAAATAAAAAAATCTTCCATGAAAATTATTTTTGAAAATATTTTATTCGGGATTGATCATACCAATCATTTTTACTAGAAATTCGAACCTAGTTCGATCAAATGCCTTGGTGAAGAGGTCAGCAAAATTGTCATCAGTGTGTACCTTCACTAGCTCAATCAACCTCTTATCTGCACAATCACGAATAAAATGATATCTTATTTCAATGTGCTTAGTTTTATTGTGCTTATCAGGATTGTTAGTTATGGACATTGTGGCATTATTATCTATGAACATAGGGGTGCAAGTGAAATTCAAACCGTAGTCTCTTAATTGTTATTGGATCCACAAAATTTGGGAACAACAACTTGAAGCTGCAATGTATTCTGCTTCACATGTTGATATGGAAACTGAGGTTTACTTTTTACACTGCCATGAAACAAGCCGATTACCCAGAAATTGGCAACCTCCTGTCGTAGATTTCCTGTCCAAACAACAACCTCCGAAATCTGAGTCAGTATAAGCATTAAATTCAAAATTAGAACCATGCGGAAACCATAATACTAATCTCGGTTTTCCTTTCAGGTACCGGAAAATATGTTTGACTGCAATCAGATGAGATTCCTTTGGTTTTGCTTGAAATCTAGAACAGAGACACACGACAAACATTATATCTGGTCTTGATGCGGTTAAGTACATGAGAGATCCAATCATTGCCCTGTACAAGCGACTGTCAATATCCTTTCCTTCCGGATCTGGATTCATCTTGTGATTTACCGGAATTAGAGTATTATATGGGGTACATTCTTCCATCTTGAACCAGCTCAAGATGACTTTCACGTACTTAGACTGATGAATAAAGAAACCATCCTCTTTTTTATTAACTTGCAATCCTAAAAAGAATGATAACTCTCCCATAGCAGACATTTCAAACTTCAATTTCATAACACTCTCAAACTCTTTGCATAACTCTTCATTTGTTGAACCAAATATAATATCATCCACGTAGATCTGAACCATCAGGTAATCTCCCCCTGCTTTCTTGATGAACAAGGTTGAATCAATTAGACCACGATCGAAACCATTGTCCAAAAGATGTTGCGACAATGTTTCATACCATGCATGGGGTGCTTGATGTAGACCATAAAGCGCCTTATCTAGTTTGAATACTCGTGAGGGATACAATGGATCCTCAAATCCCGGTGGTTGACACACATACACTTCTTTTTTAACCTTTCCATAGAAGAAAGAATTTTTGACGTCCAATTGATATACCTTAAATCCTTTAAACGACGCAAATGCCAGAAACAAACGAATTGCTTCCAATCATGCAACAGGTGCGTACACCTCAGTATAATCTATACCCTCTTGTTGATTGAACCCTTGAACAACCAATCTTGCTTTGTTCCTCACAACGACATCACGATCATCTTTTTTACACTTAAAACTCCATTTGGTGCCGATTGGATACATGCCCTTTGGAAGATCAACCAAATTCCATTGCTTCAATCCAATTGTTATCTTGTAACGCCATCTCTACATTTTTTGGTTCGATCTAAGAAATAAAACAAGAATGTAAGCAAACATCAAGTACTCCAGTATCCCTAATGCTAGAATATAAACAAGTATTTTCATATAATAAACGAGTTTGAACTCCATCTAGCAGATTCCCAATGATATTTGTCACCGAATGATCTTTCAATTCTTTTATGGAAGCCACCTCATGAATAGGTAGAACATCAACTTGAGTATTTTCCTTTTGAGAAAGAACATTTTGAGTAACTGGTATCATAGACTCCAGATTGGTAGGAAGCTCCCCCTGAACATGAGGAAAAGAGGACGAATCATCAAAAATTAACGGATCAGCCGAAGAATCCTGAAAACTTGCTTCATCGTCTTCACTTTCAGACTCTTGAGATCCCGAAGTAGATGGTACATTCAGATCAGGGTTAGATGAGGATGAAATGGATAATGGAACCGTTGATCTTGGTAAAAAAACCACAATCTTGGTCACCATGACAGGACTCATATAATAATGCAACTTCTTCAGCTGATAAATCAAACGTAAAATTGAAAGACTTGAATAAGCTATCATAATCAAATGCCCACTATGGACCAACTGCCTTATGGGGAATAGATCGAATAGAACAATCGATATTGAACCATTCTTCGATATGTCATGTTTCCTTGTTATACACTCGTTTATTCAATGAATTGACAACATAGCCCAGAAAAATTCCTTCGATCGCCTTTTCGCTAAACTTAGTAGAAACATCCTTGATCTTCAGAAGAGTACACAGATTCCCAAAAGGAAGAAGATAATTCAAATTAGGCTTCCGATTGTTTAACAATTCATAACAAGTCTTGTTGTGACGCTTCACAGTCAAAACATGATTCAGGACATGGCATGCAGTATTCACAGCTTCGGCCCAAAATGTAATCGGTAGCTTAGAATCCGCCAACATTGTTCTTGCTGCCTCAATCAGAGTTCTGTTTTCGCTCAACAACACCATTTTGTTGAGGAACATATGGAGCACTAAATTCATGATGAATTCCCTTTTGTAAGCAAAAGAAACCCATTTTGCTATTCTTGAACTCGCTGCCATTGTCACTTCTAATATGCCTGACTTTCTGCTTACAAAGATTTTCCAAACCAAGAATCAAGTATTGAACTGTCTCAGTTGTTTCAGCCTTTGTTGCTAAGAACTTGACCCAAGAAAATCTTGAAAGATCATTTTTTATCACCAAATAATACGATTTTCCTCCAATGCTTCGAATACTTATCGGCCCAAACAAATCCATATGGAGTAGTTCCAGAGGAGTAACAATAGAATTTTGTTTCTTTGACTCGTGGGACTTTCTGTGCTGCTTGCCCTTCTTACAAGGAATAAAATCATCAGGCACAGAAAATTTCATTTTCGGAATACCAGTAACCAAATCATTCTTCACTAAGTAATTCATTTTTCTGAAGTTGATATGAGCTAGATTCCGATGCCAAAGAATAGAGTCAGATTCAGATGCTTTCGAGAGTAAACATGTAGGAATTGAATCCGTTGTTGTAGCAACACTCATGTCTAAAACATATGTGTCATTTCTTCTCGGAGCCTTCATAAGAATCCATTCTTCAGGTATCACATATTCCGGCTTCAAAATATAACATTCAGAATCATTGAAATGGAAAGCAAACTTCTTGTCACACACTTGGGATATGCTAAGGAGATTGTTCTCGAGTTGCTCAACAAAATTGACTTTCTCAAACTTCACCTTTTCATTCTTCAGCGTTCCTTGGCATGTTATGTACCCACCTTTATTCCCAGCAAAGGCGACATAACTATTGGGTATTTTGCCAGTGGTGATCAGTTAGATTAGTTATAAAAAACGGTTGATAAATAATTTTAGATTAATAATAATTATTTAGTAATTATTAATACGCAGCGGAACGAAACCGATTCAACACAAAATAAAAACCCGACAGGATCTGGGTTACAAAACATACGAATACGGAATATAAAGTTAATCTACCAATGAGATTAAATATACCTTAGTGGTTAATGATTAACCGGTTGAGACACCGAGATACAATGAAACAATGCTAGATCACGAACTGAATGCGAGAGAACGGGACGCCGAGGCTGACCGAGAACTGGGCAGTCAGCGGCGGCTAGGGCTGGCTTGGTGGTTGCCGGAAATCACCAAAAGGATGATTCCGTTTTGGTGTTTGGCAGTTGGCGAAGAACCAAAACAAAAAAAAATGTTTTTGCCTTTGATTGTTTCGATCAAAAAAATATATATATCTTCGCCCTTGCGGCTGATCTCTCTTGTATATTTAAAACAAAATTAGATTATAATTATATAATAATTATAAAACCTAATAATTGTTTCCTGGCCTAAAGTCCAATACGAGATAAAAAGCATGCACCCATTTAATTGTTTTAATAAAAAGATTAAAACAATAAATATTTATTATTTATAAACTAGTATAAATAATAAATCCCGTCTAACGAATATATATAAATATATATCGTCTCGCTAACATATCGTAATTACCAGTTAAGCGGGTTAAGTGGATTTAATGTTCGTTGCCCAAGGTGTAACTCTTACGGGTCATAACTCAGTTAGTAGCGTTAAATAATCGTGACCGGACATATAATTCCAACAATCTCCCACTTGGACGTCCTTCGATTAAGTTCCTTAACGCAGACAACCAGCGGTGTTCTAGCTACACATGGTTGCCCCTAACAAGGTATGACACTTTAAAGTCATTAACCAAAACATCTTGCTATTGCAAGATAATAGACTTATGGCAATAATCGTCATTCATCCTTTCTGTAAAAGACATCAATTGAATCAATGAGACATGGATTAGATTCATTCTCATATAGCGTTCAATCATTATTGTTCTCGTTCAAGAATCAAAGTGGTCCAATCAAACACACAGTAAGTTTGGGTAAGGCCTTACACTTCACCAGTTTGAATCACGAGGGCGCCACGATGTCTAACTGTTACATATCATGTAAGAGTACAGAATCCCTTATCGACTACATACAACTCCCACTGAACTTCAAATCTGTTCCTAACCAATGCCTTTATGACTGGCAGTTACGCGACATCGGTTGACAGTGATTAAAGAACAGTCCTTGGTAAACAAAAGTTCTAGTATGCATCTCAAGTCAGAGGATACTAAATGAGTATACCAATATCAAAACATCTTATGATTAAAATCCATGAAGATGATTTGAAGCGAGTTACATTCAACGTCATCCAAGATGAGGTCTGTGAAGTTAGAAGTCAACTACTTGAGTCCAAGTTCAGAATAGTCTTAATTCAGAGTCGTTCCCACGATTCTGATCGACTACGGATGATTAAGAATACAAGATTCATGGATTAAACGTATTAAAATCAAACACAGTTATAAGATTCAAAGTTGCATTAACTAGTAAATCAAACTAAATTCAAAAAGTATAACTGTTTAATGTTTGTACATCCAAATACTAAATCAAAAATATCGCTAGCAAAACTAAGACCGATAGCATTTTTGTGTTGATCATGCTTCTCCTGAGTTATCGGCTTAGTGAACAGGTCCGCTAGGTTTTGATCTGTGTCTACTTTGCTTATCACGATGTCACCACGTTCCACAATTTCCCGTATATAGTGGAACTTTCTGAGAATGTGCTTATGAGATCTGGGCTCTTTGGCTTGAGTTATAGCACCTGTGTTATCACAAAGTATCTCGATTGGTTGGCGAATACTCGGAACCACATCGAGGTCAGTAATGAATTTCTTCATCCAAGCAACTTCCTTAGCAGCATCTGATGCAGCTATATACTCAGATTCGGTGGTTGAATCCGCCACCACACTCTGCTTGGAGCTCTTCCAGGAGATAGCTCCTCCGTTTAGAGTGAATACGAATCATGATTGTGAGCGAGAGTCATCTCGGTCAGTTTGGAAGCTGGCGTCAGTGTAACATCTTACAGTGAGCTCTTCTTCCACTCCTCCAAATATTAAGAACATGTCTTTAGTCCTTCTCAAGTACTTCAGGATGTTCTTGACTGCAGTCTAATGGGCAATGCCAAGACTTTGCTGAAAATGACTGGTCATGCTTAAAGCATACGAGATGTCAGGCCTTGTACATAACATAGCATACATGATAGAACCAATCGCCGAAGCATATGGAATTGCTTCCATACGCTTGGTTTCAATGTCCGTTGAAGGAGATTGCGATTCGTTCAGCACGGTGCCTTTAGTCATAGGAACACCTCCTTTCTTGGAGTTTTCCATATGAAAGTGTGCCATGACTTTGTCTATGTATGTGCCTTGACTAAGCCCTAGAAGCCGCTTAGATCTATCCCTGTAGATCTTGATTCCTAGAATGTAGGCTGCTTCTCCAAGATCTTTCATTGCAAAACAAGTTCCCAACCGGTGTTTAACATCTTTAAGCATAGGGATGTTGTTTCCAATGATAAGTATATCATCCACATACAAGATGAGGAATGATATAGTGCTCCCACTAGCCTTTCTGTAAACACAAGGCTCATTTTCATTTTTGACAAAACCAAACTCTTTGATCTTTTGGTCAAAACGAAGATTCCAGCTTCGAGATGCTTGTTTGAGTCCATAAATAGACTTATTCAGTTTACATACCCTATTAGGATATTTTGGATCAACAAAACCATCAGGTTGTACCATATAGACATCTTCAGAGAGATGCCCATTAAGGAAGCGGTTTTGACATCCATTTGCCATATCTCGTAGTCATAGTACGCGGCTATGGCAAACAATATCCTGATCGATTTGATCATAGCAATGGGCGAGAAGGTTTCATCATAGTCAATGCCTTGAGTCTGAGTAAAACCTTTCGCAACTAGCCGTGCTTTATAGGTGTGTATATTTCCATGCATGTCGGTTTTTCTCTTGAAAATCCATTTGCTCCCTACTTCCCGAGATTCAGGGGGTAGCTCAACCAAGTCCCAGACTTGATTATCACGCATAGATTGCATCTCGGCGTTCATGGCTTCTAGCCATTTTGCAGATTCTGGATCTGAAATAGCAGATTTGTAGTTAGTAGGTTCGTCATTAGACTCGGCTACTAATAGGACCTCGGTACTATCAAGATGCCATAGGTATCTGTCAGGTTCTTTGCGAGTCCTTACACTTCTGCGAACGCTTGTGTTTATGTCTGATTCACCAGCAACAACTTCTTGTTGTTCGGACGCTCCGACTTCATCAGCGGTTGTTTGTGGTTCTCGAATTTCTTCAAGATTCACTATATTATCTCCAGTTCCTCGTTCAAGAATTTCTTTCTCGAGGAAGTGTGCCTTCCTTTTGATGGAAATAACATTTGCATCAGGATGGTAGAAATAATATCCGCTTATAGTATCCAACGAAAACGACCTTTTCGCCTCTAGGATCGAGCTTGTCATCAGAATCGCTGGTGACATATGCATCACATCCACATACTCTAAGGTAACACAGATTGGGTTTAGACCCATGCCATATCACATATGGAGTCTTATTTACCTTCTTAGTCGGTGCCAGATTGACAATGCGGGCGGCGGTCATAAGAGCATAACTCAAGAAGGAGTGAGGCAAGTTTGTTCTACACAGCATCGATCGAACCATATTAAGTAGGGTTCTATTTCTCCTCTCGCTCACGCCATTAAGTTGGGGTGTGCCAGGTGGAGTAGGTTGTGAAACTATTCCACGCTCCTTGAGGTGATTTATGAACTTTGTGCTGAGATATTCACCACCTCGATCTGATCAAAGTGTCTTTATCATTTTACCGAGTTGGTTTTCCACTTCGTTTTGAAACTCTTTGAACTTTTCAAAAGTTTCATGCTTGTGTTTCATAAGATAGACATATGCATATCGACTATAATCGTCGATGAATGAAACGAAGTATCTTTCATGATTTCTAGACATGGTTCTGAAAGGGCCACATACATCCGTGTGTATGAGTCCTAGCAAATCCTTGGCTCGTTCACCAACGCCGGTGAAGGATCCTTTAGTGAGTTTGCCAGCTAAGCAAGACTTGCAGTCTTCAAAGGATTCTTGTCCGGTGGATTCAAGGATCCCTTCGGATTGGAGCCTTTTCATCCGGGCCTTGCTTATGTGACCAAGTCTACAATGCCATAGAAATGTATCATTAATGCTAGATTTGATACGTTTAGAAAGATTGTATATGTTATTATAAGTTTGAACATCAACCTCATAAATTCCATTTCGAGGTTTAGCCTCAAAATAGAAAATATCATTTAAGTAAGTAGAAATATTAATTCCATTAAAAACGTACTTAAAACCTTGTTCAAACAATAAAGAAACTGAAATAATGTTTCTGGTTAAACCAGGTGCAAACAAACAGTTATTTAAGATAACTACAAGGCCAGAAGGACATGAAAGGTGAAATGTTCCAGTTGCAAGAACTGGTACTCTCTTCCCATCACCAACGATGAGTTCCATGTCGCCTTGTTTCAGCTTCTTCCACTTTTCAGGCTCGTGCAATACATTAACAATGTGATAAGCACATCCGGTATCAAATACCCATGTGTCGCTAGAGATAGTGAAAAGTTCAATAACATAGATAGAAATACCAGAAGAGATGCCTTCACCATTTGCTCTCTTCAATCTCAGCTTAGCTAGATATCCAGGGCAGTTACGTTTCCAGTGCCCCATATTGTTGCATTCAAAACACTAATGCTCCTTGGGAGGGGGTGCTTTTGCAACTTGCTTGTTTTTGTTGGTGGTATTCTTGGCAGCAACAATAACTTTATTCTTACCTTTGCTGTTATAACCCCTTTTCTTGGTTTTGGGCTTGTTAACACCAGCAGATTTAACCATCAACTCTTGATTAGTCTCACTTGATATTCTCATCTCGGCCGTTTCCTGCATGCCGTGCAGTTCGGGCATAGTCTTCTCCCATGTGTTCATATTTAAGTTCATTACGAAGTTGTCATAAGAACTAGGGAGAGAGTTCAAGATGAGGTTGGTGTCATTCGGGTTTTCATTCTCAAGCAAAGACTTGAGAGAGAAGGAGAAGTGGGATTCTTTTTCAGTAGACATCTGTTAAATAAGCAAATTAAATTTTAATTAGTATTTTGGATGTAATAAATTCTTATATTAATGACCCATGGCAAGAATAGAATAAGAATAGAGAATCTGGTTATGTCAATTAGTAATGGCGGCTGTGGCACGCAACATTAGTAAGTGATTTAGGCAGACTGACAATAATTGCCAACTGTGGAAAAATGCACAATTCTCGAGTATGAGGCCGCTAAGACAACTCTTGTCTATGCATTGATACGTTTAGCCTCATCTATGCCCACTTTTGGTCTCCAAACAGCTGGGGCATGTAATAGAGAGAAAAGTAATAGTCGCCCTAGTACAGGTACATGTGGAAGGGCCGGATGTGTCAACGAAACCCTTACACCTTCGAGGGATAGGTTACGCACCAAGTGCGGTGCTGTGGCTCCAAACACTGGTGTTTCACGTTATGCCCCAAGTGTTCCTTATAGTAGGATGGCATAGACTAAAGATTTTAAATATGGGATTTAATTTTAGTGTTTACCGAATAGGGTCAAACACAACGAATGATAAATCATACGTGTGTTGTAAAATCCAGTTTTACTATATATTAGATCGTGACAACGTGATGAACCCTTTCATCTCTCAGGACACTTAATTTTAAATAACCTATTAAAACTAAGTTTGTCACGATGTAATTAACCAATTAAAAGTTAATAGTTTAAATGAACTATTAAGTTATTCATTTTGAAAATTTAAAATTAGTTTAAATTGCAAAACTTTATTGGTTATAATTTATTTTAAAAACAAACTGTTTGTTTTAATATAAAGTATCCACAAGTTGTAAAAAAAAGTTTAGAACTTGTTATTAATTTGATTGTGAAAATTTTGGTATTTGGTCGGTACGTTATAACATTTATAAGATAAAAGCAACCACAATAGCAAACACAAAAATATGTAAATCATATGGCCAAGGAAAAAGTGTTTGATCTTGCTAGAGCCTAATAGCAAGACCAAACTAGGTCACGGGGTCACAACACACAAACAACCACAAGGATGAACTTCGTGCATGCATCTAGCTGTTCCGTGTGACTCCCACTAAATCCAAGATCCTGTCTCCGTCTTCTGTTTTGTCTTCGGGTCTTTATCTTTACAATATTTGTACAGAATACAAAAAAAATAAAACCCTAAGCTATTACAACTTTGAGCCATCAAAGTGGGCCAAAACATAAAAGCTAATCTATTACAATTTTAAGCCATCAAATGGGCCAAACCATAAAACTAAAAAACAGAAAACAAACACAAGACAGGGTCGGGCCAGATTTACATATTTAATACAATCAAATAACTGGGCAATCCTTTTGGTCAAATAAAATAAATAAAAAACTTTGACCAAAATAAATAAATAAAAATTGCCCTAAAAAGATCTAGATCAGAAACTTTAAACAAGTTAAAGTTTGTGATCTATAACCGGTTAAAAGACTGGATCCGATTCGTATGTCGTAACCAAAGCTCTGATACCACTGTTGGGTATTTTTCCAGTGGTGATCAGTTAGATTAGTTATCAAAAACGGTTGATAAATAATTTTAGATTAATAATAATTATTTAGTAATTATTAATACGCAGCGGAACGAAACCGATTCAACACAAAATAAAAACCCGACAGGATCTGGGTTACAAAACATACGAATACGGAATATAAAGTTAATCTACCAATGAGATTAAATATACCTTAGTGGTTAATGATTAACCGGTTGAGACACCGAGATACAACGAACCAATGCTAGATCACGAACCGAATGCGAGAGAACGGGACGCTGAGGCTGACCGAGAACTGGGCAGTCAGCGGCGGCTTGGGCTAGCTTGGTGGTTGCCGGAAATCACCAAAAGGATGATTCCGTTTTGGTGTTTGGCAGTTGGCGAAGAACCAAAACAAAAAAAAATGTTTTTGCCTTTGATTGTTTCGATCAAAAAAATATATATATCTTCGCCCTTGCTGCTGATCTCTCTTGTATATTTAAAACAAAATTAGATTATAATTATATAATAAATATAAACTCTAATAATTGTTTCCGGGCCTAAAGTCCAATACGAGATAAAAAGCCTGCACCCATTTAATTGTTTTAATAAAAAGATTAAAACAATAAATATTTATTATTTATAAACCAGTATAAATAATAAATCCCGTCTAACGAATATATATATAAATATATATCGTCTCGCTAACAGATCGTAATTACCAGTTAAGCGGGTTAAGTGGATTTAATGTTCGTTGCCCAAGGTGTAACTCTTACGGGTCATAACTCAGTTAGTAGCGTTAAATAATCGTGACCGGACATATAATTCCAACAATAACCACCATCAATTTTAATAACATCTTCAAGCAAATGAATATTTCCTATCATATGCCAGGAGCAACCACTATCCACATACCAAGTATTGTTGATAGTCCTCCTTGGTTGACCCTACACAAACAAAGAAAAACAGTTAGAAACGGGGACCCAAGCCATTGTGGTCTTGGGTCTACCATTAGCATCAAAATAAACAACTTCAAGCAATTCACAATCTCTATTATCATCCACCCTTGGTGATTTAGGCAAATCAGAATCAAACATTCTGGATTTTGAAACATTATTTTTCTTATCAAAATTTGATTAATTTTGAAATTCAGATTCAAATTGATCAGTCTCTAAAAGTTTTCTTAACCGTCTGTTCCTTCTTCGCCTTTGAGGTCTTGAAATTTTGACCTCATGTTGTGAATTCTTTGTGAATCCAACTTTAGGATTCTCAACAAACTTATGAAAAACAACATTTTTTCTAACACCAGATTGGAAACACTCTGGTTTAGAACCAACAAATCTATCATGAACATGATGTGTCATCTCTTTCTTAAACCCAGAAGGTTTAGTAACATGTTGCTTAGGCAAATTTTCCTTGACAGATTGTTTCATCACATTATCAGATGTCTTTGCAAAATCTTTACTACTCTTGATTGACCATGAACAACAACTGGTGTAACTTTATCTGAAATAAGAAAATTCTTCTCTTTGTTTTTGTAAGGACAATATAACACTATATGCCCCACTTCATTACAATGAAAGCAAACTCTCTTATCCTTGTATTCTTTGATATAATGAACCCTTATTGAAGTTGAGGAATTTCCTGATGAATATCCTTCAGTAGATTTAACATCACTACCTCCTTGTTTATTTGGAACATACATCTTTCTGTATGGTTCACCAACATAAGTCTTTGAAACTTTAGACTGAATAATTTTGGGTTTTGCCATATTCACCTTCTGTTTAATGAAATCACTTGTTGATTTATTTTCAACTTTTGAAACCTCTTTCTTGATATCACCAGCACTTATAAAACCACTTTTAGATAAAATTGGTGAAAGTTGGTTGTTCAACTTCATCGGGCTCTGTAAGAATACATCGATCTCTTGTGACTTGTTTTACCACTTTTGGTTCATCAATCTTCACATCTTTAGGAATACCATCAATTTTTTGAGCATCGAATATCTCATCATCACTATCAGAATCATAGGCCATTTCTTCCCCTTGTGACTGGATTAATCTTCAAAACTGTCTTTGGCTCAATATCCTCTTCAGTAATGATCTCTTGTTCTACAACATAGTTTTCATTAAATGGTGGAGGAGCAAATCCAATTCCAGTTGTTCTCTTAACAAGATTAGCATTGTCATTGAAATAACCCAACAATAGTGATGAATTCCAAAACTTTCAAGTTTTCTATGTAATCTGATCACGTCTGCTTCTTTGTCTTAAATTTCTTTGTTTTTCTCAGCAACAATTTCATTTCTCTTTTCAATCTCAACATAGGCCATATCCAAACGATATGCCTGTTTCTTAATTTTCAAAGTCAGAGAATTAATGTCTCTTTTGAGAAATTCAATTCTGTCAATACACAACTTATCATTTTCCTTTAATTTCTGATTCACTGTGTGCATTGATTTCATATCACAGATCAAGTTTGTGTTATCATCCATGACTTTTATCATTTTGTCCTTCACCAAAACACAGTTAGAACAATATATATTACATATAACATCTTTTACCTTTGATGGATCAGGCACGTCAGCCTTGAAGACTTTTGCAATTGGAATCTCTTCAGTCATCTCAAGTACTCTTTTAGTCAAAAAATCTCATCTTCAGATACACTTGTTGTGGTCACATTATCTTCAGAATGAACTTCATCAGCACTCTCAGTATTATTTTCTTCAGAAGTTTCTTCTGCAGTGAAACTCTCAGAAGGTTCATCATTCCGACTTTCTACTTCATTCTCTAAGCTTTATTCATCACTTGAATTATCATCCTCAGATGTCTCATCAGTATGAATTTCAGCTACGAAAATTTGACTCACAGCACCAACTAGATCCTCTAAATGAATTCCCCAATCATAGTTATCATGTAACAACCCCAAATTTAGTGCCTAATTTTTTTATTTAATTACGTGTTATATATTTTGATACTTGAACTATTGGATAACAAATTCGAACACATTGGATTACGAATTAGAACCCAATAAACACATTGTGACTACACAATTGAACTAGGCCCATTGGGCTCGACCCAACTGTTACAGTAAACGAACTCACTACATTAACGGCACAACTAAAGGCCCAGTATACGAACCTAATTCAAAACAAACCAATAAATATTTTTTTACGGATCGTTGCACCATTCGATATAATTTATAATTATATAAACCGCTTACGCGGAGAACTATTAGAATGATTAACGCGCTCGTACGGGTTATTACCGGTTATTCAACGCGATAAATATTTAGACGTCAAATCTCAAATAAATAATATGAATAAATATTGGTATTTATTCGGGCGATTGATTAGGAATTTATATGCGAGATATGCGACCTTAAATGCGAGACTGCGACAAATACTGGTGTGGACATCAACGGGTTTTACTAGATCCGGTATAACTAAATAATATAAACAAATATTTACTTTATAGCTACCATATTAAATTATAAATATTAATATTATTATAATTTAGGAATTAATAACAACTTGCGGAACGTGAAACGTTTAATCTGAGCATACACGGTTAGATATGTGGTATAGGAACGCTATCCGACTATTTTAGAACTGCGTGATTTGGTAAGTAAATTAAATCATTATTTATATTTATTTGTTATTATTCTTAATAATATTATTTAAACGGAGCGCGAGACATTTGTTTATGCGAACGTGTACGAGACACGCGGTGTCGACGCATACCGGATTGGATAGTAGTCGGAACGGAAATTTTAGGAAATAAATATTTAAGCTATATGTATTATCGCGTCTTATTATTATAAAAATTATAGAATTAAAACTTGGTATTAATTAGCGTTCTGGAGACCCGAGTATACACGCGATAAGGAGAAGCCTGTCCGATTTACACCGGTGGTTGCCTACTCTTTCTACAAGCTTAATATAAATAATTTATTTATTTATAAAATCTTTAAAAATACAGCTTTGACTTTATTATAAAATCCACCCTTAGAATTGTTGAGATTTGCCGTATCTTCTCAGAATTGTTTTCAAAATCTTTAAGTAAAATCTCAGATCAAATCCACACAAACCAAGACATATTCTTTTTTAAATTACTCCCATTTTTCATTTCTCCATCTTCATAAACAAACCTACATATGTGTGTCCATATAAAAATACGAGAGAGAGTGTGAGAGAAAGTTAGAGAGAGAAGCAAAAGAGGGTTGAGTGGAGGAGAGAGAGAGGGGCAGCAGCCTCACCTCCGGCAACCACCACGGCGGCTGAGATGAGGGTGGAGCAGGCACGATGGCGGCGGGTGCGGTTCACAGGTGGACAGCCGTTTCTCCGGCAACCCACTTAGGGTTCCGCCATCAGCAGCAATGGTGGTGGCGGCGGGACTGAGTAGTAGACCTTCAAGGTGGCTGGAGTGAAGACCTTCCAGCGGTGACTGTTCTCTGCTCCATCAACGACGGGTTAGATGTTTTGCGAGCATACCAATGGCGACAAAGGTGGTTGTGAACTCCACCGGTGGTGCTAGGGGTTCCTTCAGGCGGTGGCGTCGCTTTTCCGGCAGCCCTCGTCCTTACGACGAGCTCGGTTTTCCGGAGAGATAACTAGGGTTTTAACCCGCTTTTCCGACTAAGCTCTTTTATTCCCGGTAAGTTCTTTTCTAGTTTTCGTGTCCTCCCGATATCAGATACTCTTCGTTTGTTTTACTGTTTAAAGTTTTCGTCGAGTTTTTCTCCGGCTAGACCAGGTTGTTTAGTGGCCGGGTTTTCATTCTCGGGTGATTACGTTGAATTTTGGACAGGTTACGATACCTGGATAGGCGGAACTGCTCGGGTCGTTTTCGACAGTCCCGGGTTACGGTCAACAGCAGAAAACGTGGGTCAAGGACAGTCAACAGCAGAAGCGACGAGCGGGTTCATGTAGGTGAGTATAGGTACAAGCGCGTGTTAAGTTTATATTTATTTTGTAATACGTAAAATGTAAATGTGTGTAATAGTTAGTTGAGCTAAACCGAATCGATCCCGACCGCTCGGGATTTTGATGTAAATCCGAATTCCGTTCGTGTATTTGTAATAACCGCGTTTCCATCCAAACAGAAGAAAATATGAAAGTTATATACATACGCATATATATACAAGCAATTATAAATCTAAAACATATTATTTAGAAACACAAATATATACACATACATTTATAAAAAATATTATTTAGTAAAACAAAAATTATAAATACCACCATTAGTACATTTATATAAATGAGAATATTAGTTATAAACTACATATGAGTATTTATACATGAAACTTATACTAATATATATATAATTATACTTGTAGACATATACACATACTTACTTTATTACAAGTATATATAAGTATTGTTTTATACTTTATATATATAAACATGCGACCGTTAATCTTATACACCCATATTTATAAATATTAGTGTTTTAATTATATAATGTTATGAGTCTCATTATAATTTCATCCAATCATGAAATGTAAAAATCGTCATTTTTAACCGTGTTTCCATCCAAACAGAATAAAATATGAAAGTTATATACATACGCATCTATATACAAGCAATTATAAATCTAAAACATATTATTTAGAAACACAAATATATACACATACATTTATAAAAAATATTATTTAGTAAAACAAAAATTATAAATACCACCATTAGGACATTTATATAAACGAGAATATTAGTTATAAACTACATACGAGTATTTATACATGAAACTTATACTAATATATATATAATTATACTTGTAGACATATACACATACTTACTTTATTACAAGTATATATAAGTATTGTTTTATACTTTATATATATAAACATACGACCGTTAATCTTATACACCCATATTTATAAATATTAGTGTTTTAATTATATAATGTTATGAGTCTCATTATAATTTCATCCGATCATGAAATGTAGAAATCGTCATTTTAAAACTAAATAATAGTAATATGATACAAGTATTATATTATTATTTCTATTTATTTATCACTTTAAAAACTAAATAATAGTAATTTTTCTATTTATTTATCACCGTGATTATGTTATTTAGTTGTAAGTGTTAAAAACAATTATGTAGAACTAATTAATATTACTATTATATAAGTTATTATTTTTAATAAAAAAAGTTATATTATTTTATTATAAGTTATTATTATTATCATTTTTTTTGTTAGATTATGTACTATAAATGTTTATTTAAAACTAAGTAATACTCGTATAAAAGTCGTTAAAAATGTCATGTTTATCATTAGTATTATTATAACTAAAATTGTATTTATATTGAAACCTTATAAATTGATATTTTCTTTACATAAAATGTTATACTTGTTATTAAAGATATTATTGATATTGATATTACTATTATTAATTTTATAATTATTAAAGATATATACTTATTATCATTACTTTTATTAGTTATTATTACAATTATGATTATTATCATTAACATTATTTTTAACATAATATTATAATTATTAACTTTATCTAAATATATACCTTTACCATTATTAGTATTATTATCGTTACTATTATTTTCAATTACTAAAACGTAAATTATGTTTTACACTAATATTATTAACGCTACAAATATTTTCACTAATATTAGTACTAATATTTGTTTACACGAAATATATATAATAAGTAATATCATTAGTTTTATTAATTACTATTATTATTATACAACGTTTACTTTCTTTCATAGTAATACTACTTTGATTATATTTATAATTATATTACTCAACACGTATTCAAACATATACCTATATTTACAATCTTAAATATTTATTTTAGTATGAATGTGTATAGTTAAAGACGATAAGTATTGGCTACACCTTATAACAAACATATTATATATATATATATGTATTTTCTAGGATTTGTTATATAGTAATTAAAGTTTCATAGATTATATACTTTTGATGTACTTACTTATCCCTATTTTACTTAGCAAATGGTTAACGAAACCGATATTTGACATAATGCTTTATACATATACTATGTATATTTATACATACAAACACTTTATAGACTACAAATGTTTATTTTTGATATAAATATATTTGTATGTGGCTTCTTGTAATACAAGTTTAAACAATTACCTATATTTGTAAACCAAAACCCTAACTATATATTAATATAAGACGACCATGACTACTTTCTTCAATACTTGTGATCCATAAATATACAAGTATATTTTGATGACCTTTATGATTAATTATATAAATGTAAGTATAAATCTTGATTATTATTTTCTAAACAAACATAGCTACTCGAATATATATTTGTTTTTACATATACTACATAAACATCGTATAAGTAAATAATATTTTAGTGTTAGTTTGTTTGAATCGAACCATTATTATTATAATTAGTATTACTTTAAATCGGGTCGAAACATTATTTTACTACTAATATTAGGGCATATACATGAGTATTACCATTACATACAAATACTACATCAAACCAACACTTTCATAGTACAATTATTAGAATAATAAATGGAGGTTTACAGCTCGGGATTTTTATCAAACGACCCCAACACTTTAACGAATCGGTCGAGCTCAACCACAAGGTTAATGACATTACTCTAGTACAACATACTAATGTCATAATTATAATTAGGATTTGTCTTAACAACTACACACACGATAGCAAGCTTGTAACTTTAGCATACTTATGTGGCATATACAAGATTACCAGGTGAGTTCATGTGTTTTTCCCCTCTTTTACTTAAACTTTTGGGGTAATTACATGCTTCGATACCGTTTACATACTTGGTGTAATAATTAAATAAAGCCGTTCTAGCTGTCGTAACGAATCCCCAATCTCAAGCACACAATCATTAACTCCTTTGGAGCCAACGAATATATGGGTAGTACTATCTGGTGAAACCCCCGCATACCATGGGCCCGACGTAACCGGGACAACCTCCCATGGAATGATAATCATTGAATGATAACATATATCTTGTGACATATATTCGTTTAACAGTTTAACTTATGTTGGCAGGCATGAGTAATTAGACCCATAACAATAAGGGGTATGGGTTAGGGGTATACTATTATTATTTCTAGATGTCCACGGGTTATGGGCACGGGGTTGATTGTGAACTTGTTTAACTTTGCACCATACATTTTTGGATTCTCTATACATATGCTTTATTACCTAAACTCGTGAACTCACCAACTTTTTAGTTAACACAATATTTTTAAGCATGTATTCAGGTACCCTTCTTGAGTCGAAAAGTGGCAACCTAGACACGAGCTTGCTTGAAGATAGATGATTACTTTTGAAAACTTATGTCGAGCCATAGATTCCACCCGAGAAAGCTTTTATGGGAAGATAGAATCCATTATTTTATTTTATTTTAGATAGTGCATAGATGACATGTACCTTTGTAAATGTATATTTTAACTTAGTTGGACTCATGACATTTATAAAAGATATGTCACGTTATTTCCGCTGTGTTTTGTTTTGGTATTCGATCATCACGCCTAGCCCTCTGGTCGGGTTGTGACAGATTGGTATCAGAGCAAGTGGTTTTAGCGAATTAGGTTTCCCTTGGGATTCCTAGGCTCTAACCGAGAACACCTTAAGGATCTTCTCCCTTAGGACTTTGAAAACTACTATGGCTTTGATTACAATTTTAATACTTCAGGAAAACCTAAGTACCTTGAGATGTAGCTCTTAGGACCTTGACTGATAAGTACACTTTAGGATGGTCACTTCCACATCGACACTTGAGAAAACATTAATGCACGCATACAATATGACTATGCTAGGAGACTACTAGAGTGATCCTGTGAGTAAGTTGACAATTACACTTGATATCACGTAATTGAGAACTTACACGCACATGTGAATTCTAGGAAATCTTACCGGGTCACCATACACTTAAACCATAACAATAGTAATTTAACGATCGAAACAAACATAAGATTGTGCTTAAAATTAAAACAACCCTTGACGATAAGGAGGCATTCATCAACTTAACTCATCATTGTATCCTTCTAAATTCAACACTTCCCTTAGAAACTCGACACAACTGTGTTCTTTCATGATAACTGAGCAACTTCATCTTTCAATTCCTTTGACTCTTTTATATCAAATTATCTCACGACACTTACACACGATGTTGCTACATCAATAGTGATTCAATTTAACATCCCCAAATAATAACTACATCATTATTAACAACACACTTGTTAACCCATTGTCAAATACTAGTCGTATTCCTCATTCCCTCTCATCATTGTGTCCTTATGGATTCAACACTCCCCTAAGACATTCAATGCGATAGTAACCTTGCTCAGAAATATCATGATTTCTCTCTTCAACCCCTTTTGATATTTTATTCATATCACACTTGGACTTCCTCACAAGATGCCTTGTAATCATAGCGCTTCGATTTCCTATAATTATATATTAACTATATCATCCTTAACAACACACGTGTTGACTCATTATTAAACACCAGTTGTATTCCAACTTCATTACTCCACTAATTAGACTCCCTATCTAATCTCCTATCGTTTGGAAGAAGCCGAGGAGATTTGGAGTAGACTTGGCAGAAGCATCGGACAACCTGAAACAACAAAGATTTACCTCGACTCCCATATCATTGGACCACATCGCATGAAGCAGTCCCCTCTATTGGATCCTTTCCATTAACAAATGAAAATCCCTTCCTTATTCATTTGTAATCAATTCTCTTATCCTTAACTTCCTGAATCCGACCCCGCTAGTGCTGAATGTGACAACAATGGTAATCCCCTCCTCTACCCTCAATCTTTTGGAGCTAAGATCGAAGGCTTGGACTTATATGTTGTTCAAAAATAATTTCTTACCCCTCACAATGGGAACGTTGAACCCCCATCTTGACATCGAATCCATGTTGTAAACCTAAGACTTGGTTTAAGAAATATTTATTTACAAAAGCCCAAGTCCAACAACTAGGACCATGTACATCAAATCCATTACCCAAATCTTGATAAATTTACATTTTCACTTCCATTGGAAGCCCATACTACTTAAGTTATATAAGACAAAATTTTCTGAAAAAAAATACAAGTTTATAACTATTGTATTATTTTGTTACTTTTACTTAATTAACTATTGTTTTAACGCGTTTAAATGATATATATTCTTAAATAATTAAAATTACCTCAACATTTCTAAGTTATATTTTTATACAGTAGGTTATGACTCATAAGGTATAAAAATAATTTTTATATAATTATTTTCTGTATTTTTATATTTTTAGTGCATTTAATTGTCTAAAAATGACCTAAATTCTTAATAATTATTAAATAAACTTAGAAATTATATTTTATATTTTATATAGTCTTAATACAGTATATTTAAGTCCCAAAAGTTATAAAACTCAGATTTTGATCATATTAACTATTTATTAAAAATTCAAATACTTTCCGGTTTATTTTACATACGTTAAACATGTTTCATAGTAATTGAATACCTGCACCTAAATCAATATTTTTCTAGATTTAGATTAATATTAGAAAGTTCCCAATAAATTTTCATAATTTTTTGAGGTGTTTAACTATTTTTCCCAATTTATGGCTTTTAAACTCGTTTTAAATCGTGCAGTCGTTTATAAAAACGTTTTTGGGTGATCCTTTTTGGGAAAATATTTATTTAGGACTTATGTCCTTTGGAGAATTCTGAGTTTGTAAATTGGTTGGTAAAAATATCGTTTTTGAGTAAACAAGATTGTGAAATTCGTTTTCGATTGTTTCACGACGGTTTTTCGATGGTTTTTGCTATCTTATCAAGTTTTGAGCCATAAGTTGTTATGAGTCAGTTTTATGAACTTAATAATCTGTAAATTTAGTATCTTTAATAGTTTGGACATATAGGAGGTCATACGTGCCTACAAAGGTGTAAAATAATGAAATGAACGCTTATAAACGTACATTTTTCGGGTAGGCTTATAAACCATTTCGACCGTTAGGAATTTCCAGCAAACAAATCCATTTTCAAACCCATTTTCAATTTTCTTCGCATCCCATTTGAATAACTATGCATCCATTCAGAGAAACCGTGGAAGCCGACGACTCCACAATTGTCGACTTCATTAAACTCTATTATCTCCATGTTGACTAATCGACATCTGCCCCGTGAAGATCTAGCCACGGGCCGATAGATTACAAGGTTATGTTAAAGGTTATCCACGAAATAGACTTAACAAGTCTAGAATCAATTTCAGGAAACCTCATGAAATTTCCTTCCATGTCATAACTGTCTACTTCACTACCTAGACAACTACTATTAACACGCCTCAAGCCTTTCCCCTCAACACCAAGGACGTTGCAGAAGAAAACGTCATACTTACTCCCGACGAATCCGATTGAATCAATAAACCCCCTCAATAGACCACATTTCAGTAAGAATATCTTGTTCTATATCAACAAGACTCCCATGACTTATAAATATGAACATATCAAGACACTAATTCCTTGCGACAAACGGCCCATTGCCTGATTTCGAACCATTATATATAGTCTTCCAAGTGATCTACCCAATTGATCTCCTTTTATAACCTCTTGTGATAAATGGTCCTCTACATGATTTCGAACTGTTGCATAGTCTTTTAAGTAAGTTATCCGTTTAATCCATTTTGACCCTTGTCTAATTTCTACTCCCAAACCATCCTATAACCCATATATAGGAGAACTTATCATCAAGTCATAAGCATTACGTGTGTGTGATCTCTTGCCTAAGAGTTCCCACATATACTTGCATCCTTCCTTTCACCTTAGCAATGACGATTATCTCATACCATCTAGAGCTAAACATGATGATTACATAGTAACACCCCCCCCCCCCCGAGTATAGACAGTCTGGGATATCCTCTTTGGTCTTTACTTTCCAAGACCCTATTTCAAGCTATTGCATAGGTTGGTACTTATTCCTTTCCTCGTATAGGAATAACAAATCACTCACATTCCACATCGTACTGCATTTCAAGAGCAATTGTCACTTTATTAGGGTTACCTAAACTTACACTTTGAAAGTCTCTATGATCCCCTTAGCCAGAATACCGACTTCCTATGATAAAACCAACCGCCTGTTTCCTCTCAAAATGCCATTTAAACTGTTTCCCCTAATTCTCAAGCTATTAAAATTGAAATTAAACCGTTTGTTTCACCAGACATTGAAAATGTATCATCAAATTCTCGGATAGCCGAAATGTTGTCCATGATACGTCTAGTCAATTCTTGAGTTCTGGTTGTTTTGAAAACCCAATTTGAGAATATCTAATATCTCCAGATTCATCAAGTGGTTGAAAACTTGCATTACTGTCAAGATTCAAAATCAATTCTTAGAAAAATAACTAAACTTAAATTTCGAGAACGAAATTTCTTTAACAAGGGGAGACTGTAACAACCCCAAATTTAAGGCCTAATTTTTATATTTAATTACGTGTTATCTATTTTGATACTTGAACTACTGGATAACAAACTCGAACACTTTGGATTACGAATTAGAACGCAATAAACATATTGTGACTACACAGTTGAACTAGGCCCATTGGGCTCGACCCAACTGTTACAGTAAACGAACTCGATCCATTAACGACACAACTAAAGGCCCATTATACGAACCTAATTCAAAACAAACCTATAAATATTTTTTTACGAATCGTTACATGATTCGATATAATTTATAATTATATAAACCGCTTACGCGGAGAACTATTAGAATGATTAACGCGCTCGTACGGGTTATTACCGGTTATCCAACGCGATAAATATTTAGACGTCAAATCTCAAATAATTAATATGAATAAATACTAGTATTTATTCAGGCGACTGATTAGGAATTTATATGCGAGATATGCGACCTTAAATGCGAGATTGCGGCAAATACCGGTGTGGTCATCAACGGGTTTTACTAGATCCGGTATAACTAAATAATATAAAAAAATATTTACTTTATAGCTATAATATTAAATTATAAATATTAATATTATTATAATTTAGGAATTAATAACTACTTGTGGAACGTGAAACGTTTAATCTGAGCATACGCGATTAGATATGTGGTACAGGAACGCTATCCGACTATTTTAGAACTGCGTGATTTGGTAAGTAAATTAAATCATTATTTATATTTATTTGTTATTATTCTTAATAATGTTATTTAAACGGAGCACGAGACGTTTGTTCATGCGAACGTGTACGAGACACGCGGTGTCGACGCATACCGGATTGGACAGTAGTCGGAACGGAAATTTTAGGAAATAAATATTTAAACTTTATGTATTATCGCGTCTTATTATTATAAAAATTATAGAATTAAAACTTGGTATTAATTAGCGTTCTGGAGACCCGAGTATACACGCGATAAGCAGAATCATGTCCGGTTTACACCGGTAGTTGCCTACTCTTTCTACAAGCTTAATATAAATAATTTATTTATTTATAAAATCTTTAAAAATCCAGCTTTGACTTTATTATAAAATCCACCCTTGAAATTTTTGTGATTTGCCATATCTTCTCAAGGTTGTTTTCAAAATCTTTAAGTAAAATCTCATATCAAATCCACACAAACCAAGACTTATTCTTTTTTTAAATTACTCCCATTTTTCATTTCTCTATCTTCATAAACAAACCTACATATGTGTGTCCAGATAGAAATACGATAGAGAGCATGAGAGAAAGTTAGAGAGAGAAGCAAGAGAGGGTTGAGTGGAGGAGAGAGAGGGGCAGCAGCCTCCCCTCTGGCAACCACCACGACGGTGGAGATGATGGTGGAGCAGGCACGATGGCGGCGGGTGCGGTTCACAGGTGGACAGCCGTTTCTCCGGCAACCCACTTAGGGTTCCGCCATCAGCAGCGATGGTGGCAGCGGGGCTGAGTAGTAGACCTTCAAGGTGGCTGGAGTGAAGACCTAGCAGCGGTGACTGTTCTCTGCTCCATCAACGACGGGTTAGATGTTTTGCGAGCATACCAATGGCGACATAGGTGGTTGTGAACTCCACCGGTGGTGCTAGGGGTTCCTTCAGGCGGCGTCGCTTTTCCGGCAGCCCTCGTCCTTAAGACGAGCTCGGTTTTCCGGATAGATAACTAGGGTTTTAACCCGCTTTTTCGACTAAGCCCTTTTATTCCCGGTAAGTTCTTTTCTAGTTTTCATGTCCTCCCGAGATCAGATACTCTTCGTTTGTTTTACTGTTTAAAATTTTCGTCGAGTTTTTCTCCGGCTAGACCAGGTTGTTTAGTGGCCGGGTTTTCATTCTCGGGTGATTACGTTGAATTTTGGACAGGTTACGGTACCTGGATAGGCGGGACTGCTCGGGTCGTTTTCGACAGTCCCGGGTTACGGTCAACAGCAGAAAACGTGGGTCAAGGACAGTCAACAGCAGAAGCGACGAGCGGGTTCATGTAGGTGAGTATAGGTACAAGCGCGTGTTAAGTTTATATTTATTTTGTAATACGTAAAATGTAAACGTGTGTAATAGTTAGTTGAGCTAAACCGAATCGATCCCGACCGCTCGGGATTTAGATGTAAATCCGAATTCCGTTCGTGTATTTGTAATAACCGCGTTTCCATCCAAACAGAAGAAAATATGAAAGTTATATACATACGCATATATATACAAGCAATTATAAATCTAAAACATATTATTTAGAAACACAAATATATACACATACATTTATAAAAAATATTATTTAGTAAAACAAAAATTATAAATACCACCATTAGTACATTTATATAAATGAGAATATTAGTTATAAACTACATACGAGTATTTATACATGAAACTTATACTAATATATATATAATTATACTTGTAGACATATACACATACTTACTTTATTACAAGTATATATAAGTATTGTTTTATACTTTATATATATAAACATACGACCGTTAATCTTATACACCCATATTTATAAATATTAGTGTTTTAATTATATAATGTTATGAGTCTCATTATAATTTCATCCAATCATGAAATGTAAAAATCGTCATTTTTAACCGCGTTTCCATCCAAGAAGAAAATATGAAAGTTATATACATACGCATCTATATACAAGCAATTATAAATCTAAAACATATTATTTAGAAACACAAATATATACATATACATTTATAAAAAATATTATTTAGTAAAACAAAAATTATAAATACCACCATTAGTACATTTATATAAACGAGAATATTAGTTATAAACTACATACAAGTATTTATACATGAAACTTATAATATATATATATATATAATTATACTTGTAGACATATACACATACTTACTTTATTACAAGTATATATAAGTATTGTTTTATACTTTATATATATAAACGTACGACCGTTAATCTTATACACCCATATTTATAAATATTAGTGTTTTAATTATATAATGTTATAAGTCTCATTATAATTTCATCCAATCATGAAATGTAGAAATAGTCATTTTAAAACTAAATAATAGTAATATGATACAAGTATTATATTATTATTTCTATTTATTTATCACTTTTAAAGATTACATTACCATGATTATGTTATTTAGTCGTAAGTGTTAAAAACATTTATGTAGAACTAATTAATATTACTATTTTATAAGTAGTTATTTTTATTAAAAAAGGTTATATTATTTTATTATAAGTTTAATATTATTATTTTTTTTTTGTTAGATTATGTACTATAAATGTTTATTTAAAACTAAGTAATACTTGTATAAAAGTCGTTAAAAAGGCCATGTTTATCATTAGTATTATTATAACTAAAAATGTATTTATATTAAAACCTTATTAATTGATATTTTCTTTACATAAAATGTTATACTTATTATTAAAGATATTATTGATATTGATATTACTATTATTAATTTTATAAATATTAAAGATATATACTTATTACCATTATTTTACTACTTATATTAGGGCATATACATACCATTACATATAAATACTACGTCAAACCAACACTTTCATAGTATAATTATTAGAATAATAAATGGAGGTTTACAGTCTGAGATTTTTATCAAACGACCCCAATACTTTAACGAATCGGTCGAGCTCAACCACACGGTTAATGACATTACTCTAGTACAACATACTAATGTTATAATTATAATTAGGATTTGTCATAATGACTACACACACGATAGCAAGCTCGTAACTTTAGCATACTGGTGTGGCATATACAAGATTACCAGGTGAGTTCATGTGCTTTTCCCCTCTTTTACTTAAACTTTTGGGGTGATTACATGCTTCGATACCGTTTACATACTTGGTGTAATAATTAAATAAGGTCGTTCTAGCTGCGGTAACGAATCCCCGATCTCTTTGGAGCCAGCGAATATATGGGTATGTAAGGCCCCAAACCCGGGAGGCCTCACTTGTTGGATTTACTCATTCACAAACAGTTATTAAACTTGAATTTCTAATAATGCAGCGGAATCATTCATTCATCATAATTAAAACTTGTTCAAACATGCGAAAGCGTAACATTATCAAATACATAAACATAACATGAACAACTCATAACGGGATGCCACTCTTTATGATCAACCGGGTAACTCTTCTCGCTTGCCAAGCATCATCGTCCATCGTCCATACCTGCCTTAACCTGAATGTGCATACTAAAAAGTCAGGTACGCTGGTGAGTTCTAGCTTTACATAAAACCTTAACATAAACATTTTGCGAAAAACATAACGTACATTTGTTTAACAAAAGCGCACGTAAAACATGCAATAACTTAACATCATCATAACATCGTAACATAGCATCATATCATAAGTCAATATGAACCAAATCTGTGCCTTCTCGTAACCGTCAATTCCATACATCGCATACCAGCGGATGAACATAAGGCTCGTTACCTCTAAGTCATCCGTCACACAGGTCCCCTAAAGCTCGTTATCTCTAGGTGGACCAAACATATGTCTCCTAAGGCTCGTTACCTCTAGGTAGACAGAACATAACTTAGGCACTATTTCCCCGCAACGAATAGTACCTTCCATCGGGATCCCGGTAATCCCATGGGTGACCGTCGTCACCCATCATCAACCAGTTGTACAACCGTTAGCCAGCCACAAAGGCCCCCCGTAAGGGTGAGGCCAATACATACATACATACCTTAGCTCCCGTAGGAACTCGTGGCAGATTCGTTCATTCGGGACATTCATAAAACCTTCACCTCATTTTAGTTAAAGCATTTGTACGTTTTATTAAACAAAACATCATCTCTTTCGTAAACTTCATTTGGCAAAACATTTCATAAACATCATCTCGTAAATATCATATCGTAAACATCGTTTGTGTAAACATCATTTCGCAAACATCATTTCATAAACCTCACTTCAAACCATCATTCCGTATGTAAGCACACCAGCCCAAAAACATTTTATTAAAACATTTAAAGAAGGGCTTCTAGAACTCACCTGATAAGTTAATCTGGGTTGTCCTAAACAAAGGTCCCCCAACGTCACTTCCGATCTGAATTGATTAGTTAAATACACATCAGACCAGATCCCGACTCTAACGGTTTAACCTTCTAAACATATTGACTTTACTTAACCAGCCTGATGCCTGCGCACTTAGCAAGTGCACAGGGCCTTGCTCTTGCGTACTTAATAAGTGCGCAAACTTTGCTTCATGCGTACTTGATAAGTACGCATGACCCTCTTCATGCGTACTTGATAAGTACGCAAGGGCCCTCTTCCTGCGTATTTGATAAGTACGCAGGGCCCTCTTCCTGCGTACTTGATAAGTACGCAGGATCTGCTTCCCCACAAAAACCCTAACTTTTGCATTCGGGTCTGATCACGTCAAGATCCAGAACTTGTTTACATCCAAATTGTTTGCTTTTCATTAAGGATCTCAAATCCATGTTTTTCTTCCAGTTTCATCCGTAAAAACGTCACATTTTCGTCCAAAACCCAAAAACGAACAAAAACTCAAATCTAGGTTGGATCGTTACCTGTATCGAGCTTCTGATCTGGAGGTTCTTCTCACAAGCTCTGGAACAACACACTTCTTCAATCTCGGGTCGATCCGCCAACTTTCTCTCTCTACGGTTTCTCTCTCTAGAACTTGCAAATGAGAGAAATGTGGAGTGTGTTGGGCTATTTATAGGGGAGGCTCCCCTATATTCGCCCCTTCAAGCCCGCCGGCCCATCCGGTCCAGCCCGTCATGCCTCATTCGTTTATTCCGTTATTATAATTGTCGTTTTAATTTTTGGGATGTTACATGGTAGTACTATCTGGTGAAGCCCACGCACACCATGGGCCCGACGTAACCGGGACAACCTCCCATGGAATGATAATCATTGAATGATAATATATATCTTGTGACATATATTCGTTTAACAGTTTAACTTATGTTGGCAGGCATGAGTAATTAGACCCATAACAATAAGGGGTATGGGTTAGGGGTATACTATTATTATTTATAGATGTTCACGGGTTGTGGGCATAGGGTTGATTGTGAACTTGTTTAACTTTGCACCATACATTTTTGGATTCTCTATACATATGCTTTATTACCTAAACTCGTGAACTCACCAACTTTTTAGTTGACACAATATTTTTAAGCATGTATTCAGGTACCCTTCTTGAGTCAGAAAGTGGCAACCTAGACACAAGCTTGCTTGAAGATATATGATTACTTTTGAAAACTTATGTTGAGCCATAGATTCCACCCGAGAAAGCTTTTATCGGAAGATAGAATCCATTATTTTATTTTATTTTATTTTAGATAGTGCATAGATGACATGTACCTTTGTAAATGTATATTTTAACTTAGTTGGACACATGACATTTATAAAAGATATGTCACGTTATTTCCACTGTGTTTTGTTTTGGTATTCAATCATCAAGCCTAGCCCCCTGGTCGGGTTGTGACATATCATCTCCTTGAGCAACCAAAGCAGATGATGTTGAAACATTTGCTGAACTGCCAGATCTATGTTGTTGATTTATGTTGTTTTGATAATTGTTCTTCTTTTGATAATCAAATTCAACCTTTGGCTTGTTACATTCCTTAGCAAAATGACCATATTCTTGAAAGTTGTAACACCGAACCTTTGTTTTATCAAAACCCATTCTTGTTCTGTTGTTTGATCCGATGTACTTTCTTCCAGATTTTTTAAGAAAATCCTTTGCTTGCCTCATCAACATTGCCATGTTCCATTGAATATTCATCTCTTCTAAATCAACAGGATCAATCTGACGATAGTCTTCTTCAATTGCTTCTGGATCATCAATCTTTCCGCTGATAAAATTTTCATACGAAGCAACAAAGGACGAAAACATTGCCATATAATCTTCAGCTACCCTTTGACTCACATGTTGTGAATTAGATGGTTGTGATCCAGATGAAGGAATAGATATATTTGTAGAAAAAACCGATTAGTAAGAATGTCCAAAAACATTCTCATTTGAATTATCTTGACCATCTCCGGAAAACAATGCAACTCCAGATCCAGACTTTCCAGATGTTTTAGCAAAGTACATTGAAGGATCTTGAATGTGTTCCATATTAGTTTCCTTCTTCTTCAAATTTAAGTCATGAGATTGTATCTTTCCCAACACATCTTCAAGAGACATAGTTTTGTATTTGTCATTCTCTTTGATTAGAATAGAATACACATCAAACTTGGATGGTAAAGCTTCCAAGAACTTGTCATTTATCTCTTTGGGTTCAAAAACAACCTTGGCACTTGTTAACTCACCCAGTAAATGATAAAATCTTGTTGCTAGATCATCTAGAGTTTCAGTCTGAAAATGTTTGAATACCAAGAATTGCTTTTTCAATAACTCCTTTCGACTTTTCTTCACATCCAGACTTCCTTCACATCGTTTTTGTAAAGCTTCCCATAACTGCTTGGAAGATTTAAACTTTTTGAAGCTATGATAAATCTCTTTTGGTAATGACATAGAAATGCTCGTCATTGCCTTCTTTTCACGATCAAATAACAGTTTTTCTTCAGTTGTTAATGCAGATACAGGCTTAGGAACATTATCACTATCTATCCATAAATAAGTCGGGTGAGTATATCCTTCTAGAATAGGAATCCATAAACTAGTATCAGTGAATGACACAAACTGATCAAAACGATCCTTCCAGTTTGAATAATCAGCAAGACTTAGCAGCTTTGGTGGGTTCTGAGAAGTACCAATCTCATTGTCATAGTTGAACATGTTTGTAACATGCACCATGTTAGCCATAACAACAAATACACAAATATCACAAGTAAAAACAAAGGTTTAGAACAAAAATACCCTGAGGTGAACTTGATAAGTTCGCTTCACACCCTTCAAGCGAACTTGATCCAAGCGAACTTGATAAGTTCGCTTAATCAAGAATTTGCACTAAGTTCGCCTAATAAGTTCGCCTGTAACTGATTTCTTGATTAAGTTCGCCTGTTTCAGCTGAACAAACTCAGGAAGAAGAACTCTTCAGCCAAAACACGAACCAGAACCTCCAAAAATCATCATAACTTGCTGAATTTATGGAATTTGATGAAATTAAACTATAGGATTGAGTATTATATGAAATAGAACACTTTTATTGGAACAATTTCTTCAAAAACACCTCCAAATTGATGAATTCAGATCCAAAAACCTTTCAAGAACTTAAAAACTCCATGAATATGAAAAATATGCAAAAGTCAATCGTTTTTTGTGTCAAATCATATACAATTCGTCACAAATCAATCACGAAATCATGAGCAAGAGCTCTGATACCACTTGTAGGTCCACTCGTCTCTCCTATGGATCAAACTCGAGACATGACGTAACAAGAACACGGAGTGCGGAATCCAACCGTGTCGATGACAGTGTATATAAGACAACACTAACAATGACAATCACACACAATTTAAATAATCACTCTTTCAATAGCACCAGAACATAGAGTTTACAGATAGTCGATTACCAAGCTCTCTAAAACAGAACAAGTAAACATCTATTTATAGACAAGTATTCTGCCAAGTTCGCCTAAACTATGCCTAGGCGAACTTGTTAAGTTCGCCTAATGCAGAACTTAACTAAAACATTACAAAATCATAGACATATGAGATCTACACTATTACAAGGCCTATTGTCACACTTCTATGTCCTAACAGTGAGACGGAAATTATCTACTTGATCTGTTCTGTTGTGGAGGCTTCTACAAGTTTGGATTCTTTCTTCTAAGCAATAACGGACACTAAGACTTCCATTGATTTTTCCCTTTGCAGAATGCACATTCATCAAAAGCAACTTTAGCACCTTGTCTAGACTGATTAGGGGGAATGGCAAACACAGCTGGAGTAGTAGTTACTTTAGGACCCTTATCAACCTGAGATTTTAACCGAGTTTCCTCTGCAATCAACTCGTGAACAAGTTAATCAACTGTTCGAAAAGGGGAACGATGAAGAATCGTTTCATGAATTCCTTCAAAATCTGAACGTAATGCCATCAAAAATTGTACCAAACGTTATTCCTCCCTTCTAGAAATATAAGGTTTAAACACCTTCAGTGTTGCAGATTCCGTAAGTGCCAATTGATCCCATAAATCCGACATAGCTCCATAGAAGTCTTAAATGTCCATCTCATTCTGTTGAAGAGCACGAATATCAAACTCCAATTGATATTGCTTGGCAAAATTAGACTGAGTATGCAACCTTTCCAAATGATCCCAAACTTCCTTAGTTGTATCATACTTAGCCAACTGAATACCAATGGACTGACTTACAGAGTTGTTAATCCAAGTGATAACTTTAGAGTTATCCGTTTCTCATGTATCGAGAGCTAATGTATACTCAGCAGCCTTAGACCTATCAGTGGGCTTTCCCTTAGTACCTTTGACATAAACCCACATATTTTTCCATCAAAGAAAGTTTTTCATCACGTAACTCTAGTAGGAGTAGTTTTTACCATCCAAGCGAGTACTAATGGATTAAAGAGAGTCATCTTTCCCAACCATATTATCAAATCAGAACGACAGCAGAATCAAACAGAAGAGTAGTTTCTATAGGGTAGTTTCGACAGGGTAGTTTCGACAGGGTAGTTTCTATAGGGTAGTTTTGGCGGTTACCTAGTTTCGATGATGGCGGCGCCGACTCAGTAATCAGACGAATGCGAAGGTGACGAACACGAAGACAAAAATCAACAAGCTAGCGTGAACAGCAACAACGAGACAGTAACAAACAATCCTTCAACAACGAACAAACCAAACTGATCGAATCAACAGCGGAGAGGAAGACCCAACAAAAGTCTTCAATCAAGCATGGATCGAATCAGCTCTGATACCATGTTAACTAGTAAACATGTATAGAGAAAGATGGAGGCTCAATATTATTCAAATGAAGATTAGGTTACCACGAAGAGAAAGTAAACATTAAATAGACAGGCTAAGCCTTACAAGTTAAATGAGCTAAAACTCATAAGCTGACTTATTATGCTAACAAAAGTAATACCATTCATCATTGATGAAATACGATTTGGAACAAAAATATAAACCAAAAATAGGAAAAAGAAAAAAGACGAAGAAGAATTTTAAAACAAATATATTGTCTACACACTTTTGTCATCTTGGATACAAAGGATAGTATACTAGTTATACTACCATGAATTTGCACATGAAATTTGTGCTTTAAAACTAAGGAGTGAACTCGATTTGGCCATAATAAATGAAAAAGTAAATTATTATTTGAGTTCCTGTTTTTTGTCCACTTTAACTAGTTGAGTACCTTATATTTTAAAACCTCGATCTGAACTCTGACTTTTCATTTTTGACTCCATTTGAGTCCAGATAACTAACTCCGTTTGATTTTCTGTTAAATTTTTTTTATGAAGACAGAAATACCCTAGGTACTCAAATAGTTATTATATATATATATATATATATATATATATATATGTATTAAACCCCAAATCTAGAGACAGAGGACAGTCATGCGAAGAAAACTCCAAAAGCAAACACCACCATAGGTGTACCGCCACTTGCGCTGCCATCTCTCACAGCCTCCACCCAAACGCCACCGGAAATGCGGTTCTTGTCGGGCCCACAGCCCTAACCCGTCACCGGCGTCGCCTTTCCCCCTATGTCTCCCTTACTCCTCCTGTCATCAGTTCTGGAATAACATGAGGTATGGCGGTGGTCACGAGGGTCGCTCAAACGCCGCTGTCTCCGTTGGCCGGAGCTACGTCGGGACAGGAGCCGGAGAAACGACTAGAGCAGGGGGGCCTCCTATTCTTCTCTCTCTCTTTCTTGCCGTATCCATGACAAACCCTGGAGCCGCCGCATCAGGTGGCGGTTGTGTTGTTATCTGGCAACGCACTCGTTTTTCCGGCGATGGTGAGGTCTGGTGGAGTAATGGTAGTAGAGATGGTGAGGTCTGGTGGAGTTTTCCCCGACGAGTTAGGGTTTCCCCGACGAGTTAGGGTTTTCCCCGACGATGGTGAGGTCTGGTGGAGTAACGGAAAGTGGGTGGGGGTGGTTGTGCGTTGCCGGTGTTCGTTTACGTTCAGCGAACAGTTCGTGAACCGTTCGACGGGAAGTTCGTTTACGTTCGTTCGTTTAATAAATGAACCGAACGTTCAGCGAATAGTTCGTGAACCGTTCGGCGGGAAGTTCGTTTACGTTCGTTCATTTAATAAATGAACGAACACGAACAAGTATTTTCGTCCGGTTAACTAAATGAACGAACATGAACAGAGGTCTCGTTTGTTCAATTGTGTTCGTGAACGTTCGGTAACGTGTTCATAAACATTCGTTCATTTACGTTCATGTTCGTTTGTTTATGTTGTTCGTTAAAGATTTTTGTATATTTTTATTTTATTTTATCTAAACTTTTTATATTCTTTAATTTTTTACCTTAACAATTAACTAAATAAAATAAGTTCGATACAAGTACATAAAACTTGATATTAAAATGATATTATTAAATGTTCATTTTGGAAGACATTAGGGTTGCATCAAAAGTCCTAAACAAGACTTCGTTCGGTTCCGTTCGTGAACCGTTCGTGAACAAGTCCAGTTCCTTAATGAACGAACACGAACATGAAATTTCGTTCGGTTAGTGTTCGTGAACCGTTCATGAACAAATTAAATGCTAAACGAACGAACACGAACAAGACTTCGTTCGGTTCGGTTCGGTTCGTTTACAGCCCTACACAGAACGTTAAAGAAAAAGAGCAGGGACTCAACTAGTTAAAATGGACAAACGTTAGGGACTCAAATAATAATTTACTCTAAATGAAAATTAGTTAAGTAATTTAAATCGCATTTACGTTTTAAATTATGTACGTTCTAACATTCGTGTCCCTAAGTCGCGGGCATGTGTGCTTTTGATTTCTCTAAGGCATTTGGAATAAATTTTTCCATGGAAGCTTTTTGCTCAACATCCTGACTTCTTTACTTATAAAGTTATAAGCCTCTTTCAATTTAGTTTACCCACCCATGTACACGACACAACTTACTCAATTACCCTATTACAATTTTAATTTCACACACAACTTTAAACATGAATATCGTATAAAGCAGGGGCGAAGGTTAGTTGGGGCCGGAGTGGGCCCCGGTCCACCCCGATTTTTCGCTCAGAAGTGTAAATATATACGTATTCGGTCGATTTTTCGCTCAATAGTGTTAATTTATATGTATTCGGGTGAAAATTTTATAGTTCTGGCCCCCCTCTGATAGGGATAAAAAATCCCGACCCCCCCCGGGGTCTTCTTCAAGCTTCGCCACTGATATAAAGCTATCACGAAGGACAATATAATCCCATAAATTATTAATTATATATACATACAATTTTTTACATCCTATAAAAATCATTTTTCTACAAACTTTTCCTAACATTATCATAGTAAAATCCCCTTTTTTTAAGAAAAAAATATATATGGTTTTTGTCATATTGATAATTCTCAACCCATTTCGTATGGTTATCCCTATCTATAAAATTTAGAGAAACCATCTACAAACACCATCCCATCCCCATACCATATTTTTATATTTTTAAGGAAAACTATAATGAATCCTCATATTTAAGGATTCACTATTTATCACCCAAAAACTTTTTTAATTTAAATCTTTATATTCTCATTTTCAAATGGACTCATTCTAGAAAAAATTATTAGAGTATTCACAGTGGGTTTTGTAAATCATACCTTATCTTTATATTTTAATGTAATTTAAAAAACTTTCCAAATTACCCACTCCATCCTTTTTTTTATATTTTTCCTTAATACTTAAATTATAAGGATAATATATATGAATTGAATTGTAATTTCTTATATTTACCAACTCAATATTCATCACTTATAATTCTTTTGTGAGTGGAAGAGAGAGAAAAAATAAAAAAAAAATTAATTAAAAAAGTATTATTTAATTGAATAGAGATAAATATAAGGAATCGGATGTGGAGTTTTTTTTTTAAACCTTTAAATTGATAAGGTAATGCGTTTTTTAGTTAAATTATAATGATAAGGATAAAGATCTCACTGTGAATGCTCTTACAAATCAATTTTAGAAAAAACAAAATAAGACAAAATAGTTATTAGTTAAAATTGTAAATGGAAGAAAGAGATTAAATAATAATGAAAAAGAATATAGAGATAGAGATGGGGAATGGGATGTGGGAGGTTTTTAAAAAATGAGAAATAAATTTAATGATGATAATTTTTAGTTAAATTATAATGATGGGGATAAGATAACCAGTGGAGGACCCATGGTAAGCCCATGGGGGGCAACCGCCCTCCACAAAATATTTTTTTAGTGTTATATAGGCGTTAAAATCCGATCGATCCCCATAAAATTTTGCAATCACCCCCATGAAAGTTGTTTAGTGTTATATATGCGTTATATTTCGCTAGTCAACCGGCCCCAAAAATTTACGACTCTCATGAAAAAAAATAGGTCCGCCAGTGAGGATAACTACTGTAAATGCTCTTAAATATCGGGTATTACATGTTGTATATAACTTGTAATATCTTTGTATACTATTGCCATCTATGAGTCGTACTGATTGTGACTGATCCTCTTAATTAGGTTTATATATACGTCTCTAAAAGCTTCACAAATCACACCATTTCTCACAAATCCAATAGCAATGGAACATAAAGGCTTGTTGCAAAGTGATGAGCTTTACAAGGTTTAGTTTCCTCACACAACTTCTGGTTGGTTAACTAACTTTTCTTTCAAATCTTTAAATCAACTAACTTCCTGGTGCTTTGCATGTAGTACATCTTGGAGACCAATGTGTACCCTCAGGAACCCGAACCCTTGAAGGAGATCAGAGCTCTAACCGCTTCACATCGGTTGTCGGTTACATCTATACCAAACATATAACAAGTTACATGAATATTGTTTTGTGCAGTGTGAAACTTGTATAGGGTATTGGATCTTGTTTTGTAGGTTTTTCATGGTTACATCACCGGATGCGGGCCAAATGATTGAGATGTTGTTGAAGCTCACCGGCGCAAAAAGGACCTTAAAGCTCGGGGTTTATACGGGTTACTCGTTGCTTCTAACCGCGCTTACGGTTCCTGAAGATGGCAAGGTTTTGTGATTTTGGCTTGGTTTTAGTTATGGCTTTTGAGGGCAAACAAATTTATGTGAAGACACCAAATTCTATTTTAACATATAAATCTCATAAAATATGTGAACAAAAAAATATAATTACTATTATACTAATATTATTTTAATAAGCACAATACCTGCACAATCACTACAAAAAAAAAAAGCCATCAATGGCATACAAAAAGTGTCACAAAAAACCAAAAAAGTGCCACTAAAGACCTTTGTAGGAATGAGCGACACACAAAAAAAGTGCCACTAGAAGCGCTAACACTAAATCCATTTAGTGGCACTTTTTTGCCTGCCACTACAAACTTTTAGGCTTTTAGTGGCACAGTTTTGTTTGCCACTATATTATAAAAAGGCTTTTATGGCACAAATTTTATGTCGATAAAAACTATATCTAGTTAAATATCCATACTATATTTAGTGGCACATAATATTTGCCACAAAAACTATATTCATCGTTTATATACATATATAAATATATATATATATATATATATACATATATAAATATATATATATATATACATATATAAATATACATATATAAATAATATATACATATATATATATATACATATATATATATATATATACATATATATATATATACATATATAAATAATAAATATATATATATATATATATATATATTTAATAAGTAACTTAAAAACACATGTAAAACAAATGAAAAATGTATTTCATTAAAGATAAACATGAACAACCAAGATCTTACTCAATACTATTCGAATACCATAATAACTAAGTCAACAATATCCATTTCCTAAGAGTGCTAGTTTAAAGCTAATAATAGACCATTACAAGAAGTCATTTCAATCATCATCTTCTTCCTGCAAAATCCCAACAAAAACAATAATCACTATTATATTACAATCACAAACCCATAAAAATGTCCTAAAAGAAGTGCTAAAAAGATTCATGAAAATGCTCTAAACCACAATTCTAATTGGAGCAAGAATATTCAAACTTCAGTTTTCCCTTTGTTCTTGTGTTTCTTATGTCCTAAAAGAAGTGCTAAAAAGATTCATAAAACTATAAGGTTGAGTTGGGAACTAAAGGTAAGAGGAACCAAAAAGTAATTACCATTATTATGACTTCTTGAAGGTGATAACTGGTTAACTGATGTTGAATTGTTAGGCACCGAAGAAACAACACCAAGGACCTAAAACATATTAATGAAAACAAATGTTAATATATAGATATGTAATTGTAAAAGAACGATACGCATGTAAGTACCTGTATGTTCATATTGCTAAGAACTGTAGACAAGTTAGCATTGGGGATATGTTCTTGGATGATATTCAACATAACATTGATAACACTCTTTAGCTGATGAATAGTTTGTGAATCCGTCGAAGAATCACCATTACTTTTTGCAGTCGGCATCCTTCCAACTAATTGAACATACCCCTTTTCTCTGGACCTTTAACTTTTGAGTAGTCATCATTTGTAAAATCATCTAGATCTCCAGGTGTGCTTGTAGAATCACTTGCAATAGCTTTTAATGAAGCCTAAATACATAATAAAAGAGGTAATCTTAAAAAAAAAAATAAACATAGTAACTGTCGGATAGTTAGGAAAACACACAACATCTTAGAGGCTAACTCTCCTCTTGGAACTCTAAAGTTTTTACTTAATTGTTTGATATCAAGGAACTGCTAGATAGTTGCTTTAGAAAATGCAGCTTTTAGTAAATAAATTAAACATTTTATTCTTTTTAAATAAAATCTAAAACAAAAGATATCAATTTTTATTTAGTTAAAGAAAATTATAGTAAAAAAGAACAGTATCCATCTGTTAGTTTGTACTATAAATGTAATCCAAAGGTTTCTGGTTTTTGTTTGTTTATAGGCTTTTACTCATAATCTTTTTCAAATTATTTCCACTCTGAATACCAACAAATCTTCACATATTGTCTGACATTTGTTTTGTTTTGTTTTTCCAAGATTTCTTAAAGATATTAAACATTATAGTAGGGGTCTATTACTTTAGTAGCTATTAACATGATATTCCCTATTACCTTAGGTTTTTATGTTGATGTTATTGTGTTAATATATATATGAACATTTAAAATACATAAAAATATTACCACAACTTCAGCAGCTTTATCATCAACAACACTTCCATCTTTACGGGTGCGAGTTGTTATATACATTGCTGCCCGTGTTGGGTATACATCATTATTCTTCGTTGCCTATAATTTATGTTTGATGGTGAGTAAAGAAAATAAAAACCAAAAAAGACAATAATTTATGTCAAAATAGCTAGAATAATACCAATTCATGAGCAACTCTAGCAAACGATTTTGTCCCAGTTACATGAGGCTCCTTCATCTTCGAGCGGCTCGATCTTTTTTACAGCACATGTACTCTATGGTAAATGGTAAATTAATACATATATGACTTCTTTTATCTAGTTCCATAATAATATATATATTGTATAAGAAATCAAAATCACAGATCATTGTTACCTGAAATTCCGTAGTGAACCAACGAGTAACAAGTTCTTTAAATTGAGTTGGATTCACTCTATTGTCATTGTTAGTTTGTTGTGCCACAATTTCATCAATAGTAAGGCTTGGATCATATCCGCGTGCCTTTAATGAACTTTTCCATGTTCTCCATTTTTCCCCATGCTATGAAAGATCCATTTTTTTAATCTCACTTGTTTCATCTGGATGAATAATAAACTTTACAAAAAAATTATATATATTAGCATATATCTTTTACCTTAATGAGTGGATACATATCAAGCTTCATAAAAGACGTATACCTTAACAAGTGAATACATATCCTCTTTCTTTTGCATGGGAACCTTTCTCCAATCAGAATATTCTATTGATACATGATCGGCAATCCTCACAAGCGTCCCAAGATACTGAACAAGTTCATTACCTTCATCCCCCACTGGCTTTCCAAACTTGTTAAATGTGACGACTATTCTTTGGGTACTATTCATTTTCCATGTTTCAGCTTTTTGGGTATAACCTCTGACTTTTTTGGGGGCACCTAAACAAGTTTTGACAAACACAATCAGTACAAACAATTAAAACTATGAACATTTATTATTACAAATTCAAACTATCTAAAGCCAACACTTTATATTACTACTACAAGAAATATAACATATCTAGTGAATTTTCCTTTATGGTACTATTAAGCCGACCACTTGGTACAAGCACAATGGTTGATCTAAAAGGGTCAAATGATTTCACAGAGGGTTATTATTACCAAAAGCTACTTTCGAATCCACCTTTCCACCACAAAAGCATCTTCAATATAGAGCTCATCCAAACAGAATCATCAAAACTACAGCTTAGATGGCTTTATTTTTTGCTGATTTTGAGCTACTTTTTTCAATATATGTATGACCAAATTCATAGTCTAAAACACTAATAATCAGATTGTTAAAAAATACACTTGTGTCATCCAACAGGCTTAAAAACTATGAATCTTGATGATTAATGCTAGGTTATATTTTATAAAGAGATTCTTCAAGTATTATTACACAAATGATATTACACGGATGGATTATTAATCAATCCCCACTGCATTTCAAGTTTTGGTAGGGATTACTGAAAGAAAAACTGATGATATAAAAGAAACTGAAATGTGAAATAGGTAGCAAGACATTTTAAAGGAAAAGTAGGACATGGGTATGATGTGAATTTCCTAAAGAAATATGGCATTTTGTTAGCCAGACCTCACATTCTTGTTAGCTCTCTAATTAGACCCACAATTAAAATTATGAACAGTTATTATTACAAATTCAAATCAGTTTGACAAACAATTAAATAGTATAATTCAATACACCACTGCTCTAATCCTCTACAAAGTGGTGGACCCGTCTAGAAAGTGTTACAAATTAATATATGGGTACCTTGTTCATTTGTAGACAAACATTCTTGAAAATTCGATTTGCCTTGAGTTTCAGAAGTCTCATGATCCTCAACATGCTCTTCAACATGGTCATTGAAGTCGGTAGAAGTGATACATAGTCTCTTGCGCCCCATACTGTCTATTCAAAAAACATGCAATACAAATATCAATATTTACCACATAATATTAAACCAATATACAAAAAGCAAAAAAAAAAGCAATTCAAGTATCCCACATATATTACATACACAAGTATAGTAGATAAAAACATCAATTCAAAATTATGCAAAAGAAATTACATCAAGGTTTATCAAGGTTTACGACATAATTAATACTAGTAAGTAATCAAAAAATAATCCAGTCGTCATTGAGAACAATTTGTCTACTATGATACTTCATGTTTAGACAATTTGTACATGGACACTTTATCGTTCTCCCATCGCCATTGACACATGCTCTCTCAAATGCAAAATTCAAGAAGGTTTGCACCCCATTAACAAAAGTTTGACTTGATCTTGGTGCAAGATACATCCAAGATCTGTCCATGACTATTCTTAGTCTTGACTCTTTTGGATGATTAAGAGATCACTATTATGGTTTTAAAATTGGTTTTACTTGCACCATTTTCTGTCATCCAAATTATGCTGCTCAGGACATATACAAGTAAAAAATTAGATGTGAAAACATGTTATATGCATCTGACAGTTCCTTGGTTTAAAAAAGCGCCCTGAGGCGCTGCTTAAGGCGTGAGGCGCATGAGGCGCTGAACAAAACGCCTCAAAATGGTGAGGCGCCCCATATACATGAAGCGCCCTGAGGCGCCGCCTCAGGCTTGACAGGCGAGGCGAGGTGAGGCGCGCCTCATGTATTTTTGCCCTTTTTTCACAGTTTTTTTCTGAATTTGAGTTCCAATTTTAGTTCCTCTTTACTTAAATCAGTTTTTTAAGTTGTTTTTCTTGCAAGTTTTGTGAAAATTACTCAAAAGGGGGAGTTTTTAGACTAAAACAACATTTACCGGGAGGTTTTAAGAATGTTACTAAATTTTTTATTACTTTTTTAGCTTAACGCCTCGCATACGTGAAGCCCTCGCCTCGCGCTTGAGGCGTGGCGCCTCGGATTTTGGGACCGAAACGCCTCGCCTCGCCTAGCGCTTTTTTAAACCAAGGACAGTTCTCTTCCCATCCAACCATGTTTTTATTTCTATCTACATTTTCTATCTACATTTTCTTAAGTTTAAAAACATGTCATTTCTTCAACTTTTAGAGTTAGAGTATGGTTAATGGTTGGTATAGATATTTTGGCACCAAGGTAGTTTTACATTTGGCAGACTTTTAGAGTTAGAGTCATATGTAAAAACTCATCAGCAACACCCCTACCTGATGGTGCAACAGACAGATGGACTCTTAGATATGGATGGCCTAGAAATTATGGTTTGGTACCGCATTGAAGATGTATTAGATTATTTGATGGGAAGTGGAGGAATTTTCTTGGTATTTTGCACAGACCTGTGTTGAATTTAGTCAAAGCTTTGTTAGTGGAGACTAAAGGCAAATTATCTGGGTGGAGTATTATTCTAATTTTAATCAATCCTTCTGAAAGGAAAGTGGGGGGGGGGGGGTGTTAGAGGTGGAAAATACTTATTACTTTGTATAGGATTAATTGTAGTTAACACTATTTAGTGGAGGCTATTATTAATCCTAATGGTGTTTATGATAGTCTGAGTGGTGGGCAATCAGGGAACAGAGTCAAATGGAATTGCAAGGTAAAGGTTTACACAGAAATATAATTTGCCTAAAATCATAGATAAGTGTTTATTTCTATCTACATTTTCTATCTACAACAAAGTGCTTGACCGTAATTGCAAAATAAATTGAAGGAACCTCTGGTTTTTACTTCTATCTACATTTTCTAAAGTTTCTAGGTTTTCCATTTTTGTGCAGACTTGAGAACACCTTGAATTATGGACTTGAAAGTGTTTGGGCTATTGGATACATAACTATCAAGCATACCTTGTTAGCAGTTCATCATGATGCACACACAATTCAGATAATAGACAGAAAATTAAACCTAACACTAATGCACATCACAGATAAAACAACTAAAATGATATGAAATCGCACATAGAAGCCCTAAATTCTACAATCAATACCTTCGTTCCGATCAAATAACACAATTCCGAAGACAAATCCGAGAGCAAAACTCCATTAATCGAACACAGATCTGAAAGTTGATTTGAATTAATAGCAAATGGAGACAGATTTTGAGGACCGCATTGAGAATCCTAATGAAGAGAAAGAGGCGTACAATACCTTAACGAGTGAAAGAGGCATCGATCTGAACTCTGATTTGAACTAGAAATCCTTCAAACGTAAGATGTGAAATCTGATCTGAACTCAAAACCTACAATTCAAGATGTGAAATCTGATTTGAACTCAAAACCTGCAATTCAATATGTGAAATCTGATTTGAACACAAGAGAAAGAGGCGTACAGTACCGGATATGCCTTCGTAGCACTAGCCGTCGCCGTTACCTTCTCCGCCAGATTTCGTGCAATCTCAGCCCTTGCCGGATTTGGCAGTTCGTAATTTTTTCTAAGGAGTAATGCTTCCGTAATTGTTTTGAGCGAAATTTTACCCCACATTCAAATAAGCGGGTGAAATTTTAAGACAAGATAAGCAAAACCCCTCCACAGGTCCCTCTCTATCTCTATCCATCACTATTTCATTAGCCGTTGATTCAATTTACGATTTTACGTCATTTTTACATTTACCCCTTTTTGCTCCTTTCTTAATCCAATTTTTGATCTACCAGATCTGTCGCATTATCCCGTTCTGCAATTTCAAGCATAAAGATTTAGGAACTTAAAATTTTAGGAAGTAATTAATGGCAATTAATAGCAAGTTAAATGCCACTAGAAATCAAAATTAGTAGCACAAAGGTTAAAAGCCATTAAAAATGTGTGTCACTAAATGGTTTTTTTTTGTAGTGAATATTAGTTATTAAAAAAATAAAACTCTAGACCGAAAAAGATGTTAGCAGGTCTACCCAAAAAAGACCTAAACCTGTTGTATTAAGTTTTGACGTGTTACCTAACATGTTCATCTTACAACTTCTAGTTGCCATTTATTGTTTTCTTTGGATTTATTCACATTTCACTTTGACAATTTGAAGTGTTTTGTTACGTACAGATTGTAGCGATACATGTAAATCAGGAATTTTATGAAATTGGTAGACCAGTCATAGAAAAAGCCGGGGTCGAGCACAAGATCGACTTTATCGAATCAGAGGCTATTCCGGCTCTTGATAAACTCCTCGAAGATGTAAGCTTTCTTTAACTTGTAACATCGTACTTAGCTTTTTTGTTTGATAGGTATATATAACTGTTTATATATAGGCAGTGGCGGAGCTTGAGAAAAAAAGCAGGGGGGCGCCGAGATTTTTTTCCTATCAGGGGGCGGCGGAACTATAAAATTTACGGCCGAATACGTATAAATTAACACTCATGAGCGAAAAATCGGCCGAATGCGTATAAGTTAACACTACTGAACGAAAAATCGGCCCTCCCAGTCCCTCACAAACCTCCGTCCCTGTATATAGGTAGGTATATATACATCATAACTAAGTGTGCACACACCATATATAAACATATTATATAATTTATGTATACGAAACACGTTAAATACAAAATCAATTAAAGTTGTTTCTGTATTAATAGTCTCTATATGTAATATAAAAAAATCGATTATTGTTATGCTTGCCAAATAGATTTACAATAGTTATTTGAGATTTGATTTTGTAACAAATTTGATGGTTTGGACTTACAACCCTAATTAGACTTCTCTGTCTAGAATGATAACAATGGAAGCTTTGACTATGTTTTCGTTGATGCGGATAAAGTAAACTATCTTAACTATCATGAGAAAGTGATCAAACTTGTAAGAGTGAATAGGGTCATTTTGTACGACAACACGCTCTGGTATGGATCTGTGGCAAAGTCTGAGGATTCGGTTCCCGAAATACTAAAACAAGGGAGAGTTAGTGTTTTAAAATTCAATAAAGCACTTGTAGACGACCCTCGTGTGAAGATCTCTATGGCTCCGTTAGGTGATGGCATCACCATTTGCAGACGCGTCTATTAGATTTCATATTTCGAGTCGTGTACATCTTTTATGTTTTACGTATTGATTTGTTAAAGTTATTTCGATATCATACAACTAATAACCTTTTTATTGTGGTGTAAGGTATGATGATCTTAAATAAATGGAATATTAATAAACTTTTATATGCTTGACATGGTAATGTTCAATGGCTTTACAAATTAAAAAATCTAACTTTATGCTTGACCCGGGCTTGATCCGTATCCGGCCCACTTGACCCTTTCTTCTTCTTATTCCCAAAAGTTCTTTCCACTATCCAACTCAACCAACTTCCGAGAGAATTGGGATGACGATCTCCGTTTAAATATATCTCCAAAAGTTCCACAAATGACAAATCACACCATTTCTCACAATGGAGCATAAAGGCTTGTTGCAAAGTGATGAGCTATACAAGGTTTAGTTTCCTCACACAACTTTTGTTATTTTAACTTGTGTTTCAAATCTTTAAATCAACTAACTTCCTTGTGCTTTGCATGTAGTACATCCTGGAGACCAATGTGTACCCTCATGAACCTGAACCGTTGAAGGAGATTAGAGCTCTTACCGCTCACATCGACTGTCGGTTTCATCTATATACCAACCATATAACAAGTTACATGAATATTGTTTTGTGCAGTTTGAAACGTGTATAGGGTCTTGGATCTTGTTTTGTAGGTTTTTCATGGGTACATCACCGGATGCGGGCCAGATGATTGAGATGTTGTTGAAGCTCACTGGTGCGAAAAATACCTTAAAGCTCGGGGTTTATACGGGTTACTCGTTGCTACTAATCGCGCTTACCATTCCTGAAGATGGCAAGGTTTATGTTAAAGTTGACAACTTTAGTCTATTTACTAATAAATGAGTTGATCTGAGTGATGTTCTATTTTAAACGGATAAAGAATTGGTGTAACACATTGGAAGATACCCGAATTCTATTTTAACTTATAACTATCTTAAATTTCATTATTAAAAAAATAATATTATTATTATACTAATATTAATTTCGTAAACATAATACACAATATTAGTTATTTATAAAAAAATGTTAACGGGTTTGTCCAAAACGACAAGTTTTCACATGTTACCTAGCCCATCTAACCTTCTGGTAGACGTTTAGTGGTTTGTTTGCGATTATTCACTTAGACAATTTAAAGTGTTTTGTTTCATACAGATTGTTGCGATAGATGTAAATCGGGAATTTTATTAAATTGGTAGGCCGGTTATAGAAAAAGTCGGGGTCGAGCACAAGATCGACTTCATTTCATTGAATCAGAGGGTATTCTGGCTCTTGATAAACTCCTCCAAAATGTAAGCTTTCTTTGTAACATTTTACTTGTTTTCTTGTTTGACATGTAACATATATATGTTTATAAAGGTGAGTTAATATAGAAAGTCTTTTAGGAAGCCACACAAATACGACACGTGTATTGGGTGGAGGGTATTTTCGTCAAATACAATTTACGCTATAATCACGCACAATATCCACGCTATATAAGCACCCTACTTAATTGCACTAATTGTTACACACATATTGCACGCTATGTATTATGCACAAACAAATCGAACTTTAAAAAAAATGGTTTTCTTTATAAAAACTATATAGCAATATTATACTCCAACATAAAGATAATAAAATTCTCGAATTAATGGTGTAATTTTTTTTAAATAATTAATTAAGTACATAAAAGTTATTTAAGTTTTAAAAAATACTAAAAGTAGATAAAAGTAAACAATGATATCCTTTCCCATTTTACTCGTCCCAACATTTTTACTATTTTCTTTCATACATGTGACACTCTCTCAAATTTTAACCATTAAATTTCTAGATCTCATATCACTTCTTACACTTCTCATAATAATTTATATATATAGTTTTAACCACATATGGTATTTTATTAATATAATATTAAAGAAAATGGATTGTTGATATGTTTGCCAAATGGATAAACAATAGCCTATCTCGTCCAACAATATTTGTTTTTATAACTAATTCTACTTCTCTCTCTCTAGCCTGATAACAAAGGAAGCTTTGACTACATTTTTTTTATGCTGACAAAGTAAACTATCTTAACTACCACGAGAAAGTGATGAAACTTGTGAAGGTGAATGGCATCATCGTGTACGATAATACGCTCCGGTATGGATCGGTTGCCAAGTCTGAGGATTCGGTTCCTGAAACACTAAAAGAAAGGAGAACTAATGTTTTAAAGTTAAACAAAGCACTTGCAGAGGACCCTCGTGTGAAGATCTCTACGGCTCCGTTAGGTGATGGCATCTCCATTTGCAGGCGTGTCTATTAGATCGCGTAGTCTTTTATGTTTTATGTATCTATTAACCTTTCATTGTGGTGTGCAAGGTATTGTTGTCGACTGACCGGCTAAAACACCAAAACCGAACCATATAAATCTCAAGCTGATAAACATGATTCGATTCAAACAGTTTCAGACGTTTATAAAGACCCCTATTATCTGCATCCTCATACACATCAGAATACAAATCACAATATTTACACCCAACACCATCACAAGCAGGTCCTTCCATATGATGCAAACAAGACCATGAAACTTTTAGATAAGCTTAACTATATCGAATACTTATTCCACTCGAAACCCGAATCCTAAAACGCACCATCGGTTATCCACGAATCCTCCGTTCCTTCTTTCCAAACACCCCATCTCCACTTCAATTTAGGCCAACGAGCGGTACACTTAGAGATAAAACCTTTTGATACATTACCAACAACATCACGGTGGATAAGCAACGACACGTCTGATAACCCGGTGCATTGGTCCAACACACAAGCAACACAAGAAAAAGTCAACGACGGGTCAACTAACAACAAATACACGCACAACTTTTCAAATCCTTTCCTCCCATCCCAACCAGAACCAAACGGGTTGTAGCACGACTCTAGCTCCAACCAAGCACTTGACTTGATACATAAAGAACTCATGTTCTTGAAAACAGTGAACACCTTCTCAAGGGTAAATTGGGAATGGTTAACCGTCCCTCTTGTCCAATTTCGTATATCCACTGTTAAATCTTCTACCGTTAGACAAACCGGGAACGTTAAAAGTAAGGAGTCGATAAATAAACATTCGAGCCAAAAACTTCTCAAGTTCTCAAACCTTTTGACTGAAAACGCGTCTGCATGATCAAAGGCGAGATGGAAATCAGATAACATAGGAGCTTCAATATATAGTGAATTGGGCCATATACATTCGAGTTTGAGAGTAACAAGGTTGGGTGTGATTAAAGTTAAAGACGAGGGGGCATTAGATACGGCCCAATGACAGGTTTTTAAGTTGAGAAGGTGGATTTTAGGTAGTCTAAATCCTCCGACACCTATTAAGTTAAGAACTTGAAGATTAGGGAAGGATTTGTTGAACTCGTTTAGATCCTCGTCATCTAATCTTATGAATTCTAGAGTCAAACTTGTTAGCATTGGCATTGGATTCAAGTTGTCAACTGACAGCCATGCATTCTTCACCTCCAATTCAATAAGATTATGACCTGCATTGACCACAACAGAGTTGATTTAGCCTCACCCAATTAGGATCATCTGTACAGTTTGGGCAAAGATCATGTTTTACTGAAAAATCGATTATTGATCATCATCATCATTCAGAAGCCTTTATCTAAGATAATCGGGATCTGTTAAAAGATCAAACTCAACAATGAAGAAGTGACCCAGGGTTATTCCTAAAACAGTTAACTAGTGAGCTTAACAAGAACCATGTTGATAGTGTTTCTAATCTGAATTGATCACATAATCAGGTGAATATGGTTGTAGAGAAAGCAATTTTATACATGTTTGACAGTTAATCCCATCATCATCATCATGATCATCCTTACTAAGGATCAAGAGGGCTAATCATGGCAGATCATACACATATCCACATAATTAGGACAAAACAAATAAACATACCGGGTAAAAATCCCATTCATATAGTAGAGTCAGGGTGAGATGAGGGAAAACCTTACCTTTATCCCATGGGATAAAGAGGCTGCTCCTAGGGTAACCCCGGTTCATGAAAACCTCATTTTTTATTTTAGTTTTTTTGAAAGGAAAATACAGAAAACATATAAGAAAAACAAGTATCAAAACAAAATTTATTAGTAGTTAAGCCTAAAGGCACCCACTCATACGCCAGGGTCTTGGGAGGGTGAGATGAGGACAAACTTTATCTCTATCCCATGGGATAAGGATTAAAGATCCGCTCCAAGAGAGATCCCCAGCCCCAACTCATGAAAAGGTCATTTTTTATTTTATTTTTTTGAAAGGAAAATACAGAAAACATACAAGAAAAAACAAGTATCAAAACAAAAACAAAATTTATTATTAAGAAAGACTAAAGGCACGCCTAAAACTAGAGAGTAAAAATCCCACCTATACAGTAGGGTCTGGAGAGGATGAGATGAGAACAAACCTTACCTTTATCAATGGGATAAAGAGTTGCTCCAAAGAGACACTAAACTCATGAAAACCTCTATATTTTATATTATTTTTCTTTTTGGAAGAAAAATATAGAAAACATACCAAAAAAACAAGTATCAAAACAAAATTTATTAGTAACTAAGACTAAAGGCACACACGTAAAACTAAAGAGTAAAAATCACACTCATACAGTAGGATTTGGGAAGGGTGAGATATGGGCAAACCTTACTTCTATCATATGGGATAAAAAGGCCGCTCCCCTCCCAGAGACACCCCGGGCTTATGAAAACCTCAAATTTTTATTTACTTTTTTAAAGGATAATACAGATAATTAGGACAGAAATTCGCAATTAACTAGGGCCAATATTCTATGCTATTGAAATAACAGCTTGTAATTGAACACTAGATCGTTAAAATGTGATATGATTTCGCTCGCTAGAGGAGAAATTCACAATATATCAACAGCAAAGCTAGAACATATAAAAAATGAATAATTCCTGCAAATATAACGAACTTACAGTACGCAGAAACCAGAGGCAACAGATTCGACCGACGCCAACAAGACTGAATCCAAAAATCCGAAATCGAGAGCGATTTCAACTCTCCAGAAACCCTAGGCAGCCACTCCTCAACAAAATCCCCAGCGGTGAGGAACAAATCATCCGCCTCATCCTCAACGTCGTCGTACGACACATCTCGGAGCGGCTTCTCGGTGCCGATGCAAACCGATTCAACAACTCTCAAATTCGATACGAGATTGAGGAAAATTGACTTGAAAGGCGTAATCAATTCGGAAGAATTTGAAACCCTAGACCTTGATTTGATGTACCTTATCAATGAACACTGGAGATTGATCGATCGAAGGTCTGAAGAGAGAGAATTGAACGTCTTCGAAGCGAGTCGGCAGCGAGCTACATCGGCCGAGTCGTTGAGTCGACTCAGTATCTCGAGGAGCAGGGATTGAGGAAGCGAATCCATAGGTGTCCCAACAGAAAATGAATGGATTGAAATATTTATATATGTTTAATTTACTTTTACCCCCCTCATGATTTGAGTGTTGTTTGTATTTGCCCACTAAGTTTATATATTTATTAACCACCATCTTTGGTCCAGTGGTAAGGCAATGAAGGATTGAACGAAGTCATGCAAGTTCAAACCCGAGCCAACCCGGGTTTTAGTCTGGAGTGCGTTACACTAGCGGGTCTTGGCCCGTGTAGCGGCGCAACTGCTGTCAAGGGGCAGCAGGCTCCATGGTTTTCCGGGGAACGCCTAACCCCTTGCTATGAACCTGCGGGCCCGGTTCAGACAACGTAGTGGTCAGGTATTGAGGGGTGATGGGTCTCCGACTTGTCGGAGATGCGACTGTCACTCAAAAATGAAAGTCGCCTTTAAAAAAATGTATATATTTATTGAAAAGCACTAAAAATAAGAAACTTGTTGCCCTTTGACTAGGGGTGTAAACTACATTTCTAAAGCTCGAGTTTGTCTTATGAATAGTTTTCCAAGCTCGAGCTTGACTCGTTTATTATTTGTTAATTAACTTGTATACTATAATTATTTTTATATATTTTGTTATTATATTTTTATATATAAAATAATATATATTATTTAATTATTTTTATCAAAATTTTATACATACTTATTAGAGTTAATTGCATAAATGGCTCATGTGATTTGATCAAATTGCATGTTTGACCCCCAGGTTTTAAAACTTACAAACTTAACCCAAACTTTTGATATTTGGTTGCGCCTTTAGCCTTGAGGTTAACACCAGTTAATTTTTTAACAGAAAGTTAGCACATGTGCCATCCACGTGACTTACAACCCTAAAATGAGTTAAAATCATTAAAAAATATTAAAAACTCAGTAAAAAATTTGTAAAAAAATAGTAAAAATCACTGATTTTTTAATATTTTTTAATAATTTTAAATCATTTTTAAGGTTAAGTTTGCAATCGTAAGTCACTGGATGACACATGAGCTAACTTTCCGTTAAAAACTAATTGGTGTTAACATCAAGGGCTAAAGACGCAACCAAATCTCAAAAGTTTGGGCTAAGTTTATAATTTTTAAAACTTGGTGGTCAGACATGCAATTTGATCAAATTTCAGGGGCCATTTATACAATTAACTCTACTTATTATTATTATTATTATTATTATATAAATATATATTAAATACGAATTATATAAATAATAGGCTCGCGAGCCAGCTCGATCTCAATAAGTGAAGCTCGTGTTCATTTATTAAACAAACTTATTTTTAAGCTCGACTCGATTCAAGCTTTTAACGAGACGATCTCAAATAGTTCATAAACTAGCTTGGCTCGTTACCGTAACTTTGACCCAAATTGTTTTATGGAAGGCCAAGAAAAGTTAATGAGACGAAGGACCTTAAATACAAGAGAGGGTCTTCCAAGAAAAGAGGAAAACGAAACTAAAGTAAGTTGTATTGAAAAATCAATAAAAGACTAATCTTATCAACTGGGATTAAAAACTAAACTTTAGGTTGTGTTAAAAGTACCATTTACTTGTTAAACTAGGTTTAAAAAGCGGCATCCGTCTTAGGGTGGAAGGGGTGGGCTTCGGTTAGGGTTTGGGGGTATAAACGAGCCAAGTCGCCTCGCAAGCTACTCAAGATCTGCTCGCTAAAAGCTCGAATCAAGCTAAACTTAAACGAGCTCGAGCCTAAAAATAAATATGTTTAATGAACAAGTTCGAGCCCGAGTTTCAATGAGGTTTAAATGTCGAGCAACCCTTAAACGTCTATTTAAAAAGTGCACCCATTTTATATGGGTCTTAAAAGGATTTATAGAGGGTTTAAAAAGTGAAGCCCGTTTTAAACGATCGTTTAAACATTTTTTTTCCATAAAAGAAAAAAAAAATCATACATGAATCAATTAACTAGAAAGGATGCATTTACCAATAAGAGATGAATTTTGCCTTGCCCTAAAACCTTTATGGAATTCGGTATACTCACTCATGTGAGAATTTTCACGCCCTTTCACACAAGAGGGGCCGGGGGGGGGGGGGGGGGAGGGGGGTGTTCTCTCTATAAATTTTCACGTCCCCTCTCAACCAATCAAATGACATATTTCTTGCTTCAAGCTTTATCCCGTAATAATTCTCACGCCCACCCCTCTCACACCCCTTTCACACAAGAAGGGGGTGGTGTTCCACGTCCCTCTCACGAGGGGTATACCGGATAGTTTCATGTGTTTTAAGGGTGTTATATCCGATTGGAGATCCAAAGCAAGGCCACACTTCCAAATTTGTCTTGAGAGCAATATTTTTATAACCGAATGTTTTACCGGTTTACTGATCGGACCAGTCGGGCCGGACTCAAGAACCAGATAAAGATATAAAAACTAGCATTTATTTTTCCAAGATCAAAGCTTAACTTTGTAAACCAAACCGGAATGTTCATTATTTTATTTTTTCCATAACATTTAGTTTAATCGCTCAAAAGCTTTAAAAGCTTTTCTTTGACTGAAATTGGTTTTGTCTATTAACATTGTATCAAATAGAGGTGAAAAAAACCGGTTTAGGATCTCAAAACATTTTTCAAACCGACCCAAACCGATTGTTAAACCGGTTTGAAACCGCTTCAAACCGCCGGTTTGTAAATCTATAAATTGATACCGGTTTAAACCAAACCAAACCGATCAAAACCCTTCAAAAACTAGTTTGAAACTAGTCAAAACTCCCTCTCAAACAGGTTTCAAACCAAACCGGTTTACCGGTTTTAACTTTTATTGATCAAACCGGTTCGGTTTAAAAAACCGATTTATACACCTCTATATAGGAAAAAAAAAGTAGAAGTGTAGAACCAGTTAACCACTAGTAGTAGGTAGAGGTGCAGAAAACGGTTTTTTAACCCGAACCGGTTTAAAACCGAACCGGTTTGGTCAACAAAAAGTCAAAACCGGTTTGAGTTCAAACCAGACCGGTTTGAAACCGGTTTGAGATGGTCCGTTGACCGGGTTTGACCGGTTTAAAAAACGGTTTGAAACCAGTTTTTTATCGGTTCGGTTCGGGTTAAACCGGTTTCAAACCGGTTTAAATGTATAGGTTTCAAACCGGCGGTTTAAACTAGTTTGAAACCGGTTTAGTATAAACCGGTTCACGACCGGTTCGGTTTTCGGTTTGAAACCGGTTTGGTTTTTCAAACCGGTTTTTTTGTGCATCTCTGGTAGTAGGCTAGTAACCCACAGGCGAGTAAATTGGTGGTTTAGCAGCCCAATCCAGCAATTTTTAATTGTGTACAAGCCCAAATAAATTGTTTAGCCCATAAATAAATTTCAGTGTTATGACTTATGATTTTTTACGAATTTAAAAATCAACTACTATTTTTGCGGGGTGTAGTACCGCGAAAAAAAATAACGTCGAAATGTTGTTGTGACCCGCGTGTTATTGCGGCTTGCTAAATCGCACAAAATGACCATTTTAAACGTAACGCACATCGAAATGTAGATAAATATAAGGACGACATGTTGCTATATTCAGAAATTACGAAAAAGTTATTACGTTGTAAAAACGTTTGCGGCCTTTATGAAACTATTTAATGAACTCGAAGAAAACTATTTAACGAAAAGATCAAACTATTTAATGAACTCAAAGAAACCATATAGACAAGAAATTCTGAAACAAAAAAGTAAAGTAAATTGTGTTATATGGAAATACCCATTGTGCTAATAATGACAATAAACAATACCATAATCAATTAGTATACCAGTCCCAACCCTAATGTACCATTTATGTGAGATGGGGTGTGGGTACACACAACAATCTACTAGTAACAATAATAATAATATCATAGGATCAACCCTTACGCCTTCTATCATTAATCTATTATCACAATAAGTGCTACTTCAAGCATACAATAAAATAGAGACAAAAGTAGGCTAATCATACCGCCATGGATGGTGTCACGTTGTTGATGTCATAATGGCGGTCATGATCAATCTCACGTAGATGAATATACTTGGGTGTTTAGCTCAAATCAATCAAGCCAATAACAGTTCGTTGAAAGTACGTTAAGTCTCATTAAGCATGTAGTTAATATATCAAACAATGATCGATAATTTCAGGAACATGCGTCAGTGATTTTAAGAAATCCATAACCTAACGCATGCATAACAATGTCAAAGTCCAATTTTTTTTTAACTGTGAACACACTCATCAGGGCCGGCCCCGAGAATCTTCGAAACGTTTTGGGCACGGGACAAGTAATAAAAAAGCGGGCCTCAATAATTTTTTTTATATGTAATGGATTTAAATATATACATTTTTGTGTCTTTTTTTTATTTTGGTTTAATAGTTTAAACAATTATGGGTTTTTGTGGGACAGCCATTTAAAACATATACAAATTTTTTAAAAACTTCGGGCATCTCGAAAGACCGGGCCTGGAGCCACCCTGCCCCTCCCTTTGGGCCGGGCCTGACACTCATCCCTTAAAATCTATTCCTAAAATTCACCTATTGCACACTTTGTGGGACTTGAACCCGCATTACTTTGGTGGGGATAAATAGCAAGTGCCACTAGGCCAAGAGGCTATCGACGTCAAAATCCAGTTTAACGCATATAACAATAATAACATGATATTTAGACGATCAATTAACGATTACGAATGAATACAAAGGGTCAATAATCCTAGTCATATCATGTGCAACAATGTTCAGGAATTTCTAAAGAACTAAATATGCATATCCAAAGCAATGAACTTTTTCCAAATCGACCTATGCTAACCCGAACCCATCCTGATCTGTTATCCGACCCGTCCATCTTGTGAGGTATAGTACTTATTCATTATTAATATTTAGAATTCTTGATTGGTTATATTAAAATTATTAAATTATAAATTACTAGAATATCACGAGTATTTAAATTCTACCCCTTAAAATAAATTTCTTCATACACAACCAATAATTTTCAGGTTTAGATTTCAAATTCAAATACACAGAATTCAAAGATTAAGATTCATGATTCAGAATTTGAAGCATATGAAATTCAAAGTCGATCAGATATCTAAAATTTAAGTTTATTTATAATATCTAACAATTTCACAATTATTTTAATTATTGAAATTCTCAATGATTCTTTTGGTTGCGATTTCTATCAACTCCCAACCACACTTTTAAAATATTAAGTCTATTTATTATATCTCGTGAGGGGGGGAGCCACTTAGGCTGGTCACGAGGCGGAAGACCGCGCCGCTAGGGCGTGAGAGGCTCCGACGTTAGTAACGACTAACGAGCGTGGGAGCAACTCTTAAACCAATTTGATTTTCTCCACCGATCAATGAGCAAGATATCACATCTGTTTTTTTTTTTTTAATTTTTATACTAATATTTCATTTAACATGTGATCTGATTTTTCTCAAATAACTTTCATTTGTTAGCTTAAAAAAACTAAGGCCTTCCGTAGTGGTTTCACATTCACGCCTGCCATGTCACCGACACATCAACATGGGACAATCACTAAACCAAATCACTAAGGTGCGTAGTAGTTTCACTATCCACACACACACACATATATACACATAACACACACACAAGAAAGCGCCCCTTCCCCAGTGAACCGGCTCACGCTGGAGCCCCACACCCAGAATCACGCCCAGGGGGCGGTGTTTCATGCCGGTGGTTAAGCCAGGTGTCTCACGCCACCCATTTCACGCCTCCACTACGGAGGCCCTAAATACACGGGTTTGCTTGTTTTATTCCTGGACATTTCGATATAAGTTTTAACGAAAACAGAGTTGTTTAAAAAATATATTATTGGTCTTAAAAGTGGTCTAACACGTGTTTGGATCGACATTTCAGATGATAAGTAAACATTTTAAAAAATTATTACCAAATGTTTTAAAATGCACTATGTTTTAGTAAATAAGTGTTTAAAAATATTTTTATATTAAATATATATATATATAATAAATTTATAACAATGATTAACTAATAATTACAAAATTGGCTCACACTCACTAACCATAACACATGTTAGTGAGCATGAGTGCGATAACTAACACAGCTTACGTGGTGTCTGTGTGGTATCATTTTTTAGCTCATATTCACTAACCATAACATATAGCCTAAACAACCAAGTGTGACCTTATTATGATTTTTTTTTTACTATTGTTACTAATATTATTAGTTAATTTGTTAGGTATTAATTGAGATTGATTTGGATAATTTTAGTAATTCTGTGTAAAAATTTAAATTAGTTGAATAACAATTGAAGAATTTATTGATTGGATTCATATTATTTGTTTTTAATTAGCTTCATAACTAACTTTAGTAATTATCATTCATTGTTTATAGGTTTCTTAATTCTTGTTAATTAAAATTATTAAATTATAAATGATTAGAATATCAACTCTATCTCTTAAAATAATTTACTCATACATAACGAATTATTTTCGGATTTAGATTTCAAAATTCAAATACAAAGAATTCATAAGAATCATGATTCAGAATTTGAAGCATATGAAATTCAAATAGTCAGATATCTAAGAATTTAATTTATTTAAAACTTCTAACAATTTCACAATTATTTTAATTAACGAAATTCTAAAGATTATTTTCGTTACTATTTTTATGAACCCCCAACCATGGTTTTAAAATATTAAACAACCAAGTGTGACCTTATTATGCATTTTTGGTTATGGTTCTAGTAGGATCGTTTTAGGAAAACCAGTCATTCTTGAGAGGCCGATCCTTCGCAATGCCAATTTCTGCTTGAACGAAGTCGATCGCCGTTGGGTTTGAGAATACCAGTCGTGAATTTCTTGAATTTCATCCTGATCGAACCAAATATCAATCGCCGCCTCTTGGGAATAATTTAATAAAGGTAAAGTTGTCATAAAGTAAAAGATATTAGAATTGAGTGTGTTTTATATTTTAAATTTTGGTTAGGTATTATATGAAATTACAAAGGTTTAGAAGGGATATATGAATTCTCTCTTTTAAAAGCGTTTAAAAGGAATAATTCAAACCTTTAATTAAGTATCCACTTTTGATTATGTTTAATTATTTACGTTCGGTGACAATAGAGAAACATATGTTAAACGTTTCTTCGTCGGGTATAAATAAAAATAATTTTATACCCGCGTATATGTTTTATCGTACTTAAGTTCATATATATATATATATATATATATATATATATATATATATATATATATATATATATATATATATATATCACCCATGGTTTACAATACCACCCTTGGTTTAAACCACAACAATAATTTTCCTACCTTTCTTCTTATTCCTAAGAATGCTCATGCGTTTGTGCTAGGTTCCAAGAATGTTCTTGCATTTGAAGTTGGTAAATTTTAATGTGCTATGTATGAGGAGGCCAGTCCAACTCGACTACACAATGAGAGATATTTCTTAAGAAAGTTCAATTTTCAACTCCCCAAAATCCCAACCCCGGGTCCAAATTATTACTGGTTTCAAATAATGTCAAAACGTTATCAACTAGCCCGATAAACCCCAGGTCAGAATCGTTGACCGGGATGTTATCCGAGGTTGACTTGAGCTTCTGGTTAAACTCTTTTTTTGTGTTTTTCTGGAATTCTTGTCGCTATCGTTATTGTCTTGACAAGATTTTGATAGCGGAGTTTCAGGGACCAGTTCTTGTCAAGACAGCAACGATAGTGGCAAGAATTCAGAAAAAATCACAAAAAAAAGAGTTTAACCAGAACCTCAAGTCAACTTCGGATAACATCTCGGTCAACGACTCTGATTTGGGGTTTATCGAACTAGTCGATAAAGTTTTAACATTATCTGAAATTAGTAACGATTTGGACCTGAGGTTGGGATTTTGGGAAGTTAAAAGTTGAACTTGCTTAAAAATGAAGACCCTCGCCCGAAAAATAAGCTTGCTAGAAAAACGTCCGGCGTTGGCGGCTAGATGAAGAAGAAAGTTGGGGGGAGGGGTTCTCACGCCCACCCCTTTCACACAAGAAGGGGGTGGTGTTCAACGCCCCTCTCACGAGAGGTATACCGGATAGTGTCATGTGTTTTAAGGGTGTTATACCCGATTGGAGATCCAAAGCAAGGCCACATTTCCAAATTTGTCTTGAGGGCAATATTTTTATAACTGAACGTTTTACCGGTTTACTGATCGGACCAGTCGGGCCGGACTCAAGAACCAGGTAAAAGGTATAAAAACTAACATTTATTTTTCCAAGATCAAAGCCTAACTTTGTAAACCAAACCCGAATGTTTATTATTTTATTTTTTCCATAACATTTAGTTTAATCGCTCAAAAGCTTTAAAAGCTTTTCTTTGACTGAAATTGGTTTTGTCTATTGACATTGTATTAAATAGAGGTGAAAAAAACCGGTTTAGGATCTCAAAACATTTTTCAACTCGACCCAAATCGATTTTTAAACCGGTTTGAAACCGCTTCAAACCGACGGTTTGAAATCGGTTTGTAAATCTATAAATTGATACCGGTTTAAACCAAACCAAACCGATCAAAACCCCTCATAAACTAGTTTGAAACTGGTCAAAACCCTCTCTCAAACAGGTTTCAAATCAAACCGGTTTTAACCTTTGTTGATCAAACCGGTTCGATTTAAAAAACCGATTTATGCACCTCTATAAAAAAGTACGAGTAGAACCAGTTAACCACTAGTAGTAGGCTAGTAGCCCACAGGCGAGTAAATTGGTGGTTTAGCAGCCCAATCCAGCAATTTTTAATAGTGTACAAGCCCAAATAAATTGTTTAGCCCATAAATAAATTTCAGTGTTATGATTTTTTACAAATTTAAAAATCAACTAGTACTTTTGCGGAGTGTAGTACCGCGAAAAAAAATAACGTCGAAACGTTGCTGCGAACCCGCTTGTTATTGCGGCATGCTAAATCGCACAAAATGACCATTTTAAACGTAACGCACATCGAAACGTAGATAAATATATTTAACGAAAATATTAAACTAATTAACGAACTCAAAGAAACTCATACAAATAAGAAATTCTGAAGAAAAAAAAGTAAAGTAAATTGTGTTATATGAAAATACCCATTGAGCTAATAATGACAATAAACAATACCATAATCAATTACTATACTGGTAACTCTAATGTACCATTAATGTGAGTTGGGGGTGTGGGTACACACAACAATCTACTAGTAACAATAATAATAATAATATCATAGCTTCAATCCATACGCCTTCTATCATTAATTTATAATCACAATAAGTGATACTTCAAGCATACAATAAAAAAGAGAGACAAAGTAGGCTAATCATACTGCCATGGATGGTGTCACGTTGTTTATGCCACAATGGCGGTCATGATTGATCTCGTGTAGATGAATATACTTGGGTGTTTAGCTCAAATCAATCAAGCCAATAACAGTTCGTTGAAAGTACGTTAAGTCTCATTAAACGTGTAGTTAATATGTCAAACAATGATCAATAATTTCAGGAACATGCGTCAGTGAGTTTAAGAAATCCAGAACCTGTCGCATGCATAACAATGTCAAAGTCCAATTTTTTTTAACAACGAATACACTCATCCCCTAAAATCTACTCCTAAAATTCACCTATTGCTCACTTTGTGTGACAACAAGTCAACAACGATGAATATCCAAGTTACTCAAGTAGAATGAGTACCTTAATGGTGAAATAAATACTGTTACAACGACAAATCGTAGCTTTGATTAAATGTCACGAAAACCTACATTCTCATTGTTTTCTAATTTTTTTTTAACGACAATTGTGTTGTAAATTTAATTCCCTAACACTAGATTACAATATTTAATTTTTGAGTTCGAAACCAGATAAGCTCGCTCGTTGGCTCACTTAAATATATAAAAATAACTAATATTAGATAATACGAGTTGATTTAATTGAACCGGCTCGACACCACTCGAAAACTATACGAGTTGATTTTGAGTGATTGTTTTTCGAGAGAAGTTCTTATGCTATAAGTTTAATACTTTTTATAAAGTGGTCCGTTTCGAACCGTACCATATTTTTTCAAAACTCATTCCGACCCGAAAAAATGATCTTTTTCCAAAGCGACCCATCCTGGCCCAAACTCGTCCTGACCCGTTATCCGACCCGACCCGCTCATCTTGCCAGGTATAGTTATTCATTATAAATATTTAGAATTCTTGATTGGTTATATTAAATTTATTAAATTATAAATTACTAGAATATCACGAGTATTTAAATTCTACCCCTTAAAATTAAACTAGTGGGATACCCACCCGCGCGTTGCTGCGGGGAGTCCGCCACGATCGAGGTATGAAATTGCGAATACGATTCAAATTATCAAAACACAGATAAAAAAAACAAAGGTGAAGAACGTCATCTAATAAAAAGCATACAGTGGTACCATAAGTTATTTGAATGAGCAAAAAAACCAGAGGCTAATTCATTTCACATCCAAAAAGTTAAAATTGGATTTTTAAACCCTACCTGAACCACATTTTGTAACCAATTTTGAAACCCAAAATAAAGAAATCATATAACATTACCCAAAATTCCATTCTACAGAAACATTAGGTCCAATTATTGCTTTCTGCACCGTCTTCAAGAACCTCACCAAATCATACCTCCCTTCAAAAATCCACCCAGTAACAACAGGAGGTCATCCATCAAGGTTCTGTCTTGGTGGTCAGGGGGGTTTTCCCAAAAGGTTTCCCCTCTGTGGAGGTCATGCGTTCGAATCTTGTAAGGTGCACTTCATAAAAACTAGGAACACCCTTTGCAGATTTCGAATTCCTTGGAGTTGTTTGGGTAGACTGATGTACGAGCGTCCGTCCCACCTGATGGGACGTGCCAGTTAAGCCCACGCCGTAAAAAAAAAAGAAGATCATCTTTATATTATAAATAACCAAAGGAACTCAAAAAATAACCAAAAACTAAACCACATTGTCAAGTCTGGACTGTAGAGAAAAAGTAAGTGGAAATAATCAGACTCCTTCCATACCTTATCACATGTTATCCTTTAATTAAGGTTGAAACTTTATGTAAATTATTTATTTTATTATTAAATGATCAAATATAATAATTTTTTTTATTTAATAACTTATGGCTAGTAATTAGTTGATGGAGCTAATTACTTTTAATGGGCCCTAAATGGGTTTCCCCTTGGGTGTACATATATATATAGAGATAATTAGAGGGAATTGACTAATGAATCATTCAATTACCATCACCACTAAATCGTCCCTCTCTCTCCAAAACCGTGAGCTCTCAACGATCTTACCTTAGCCATCCTAACCGTACACCCTAAACGGGAACCCGATCCAGATCAGAGATCATGAAGTCTTCCTTCTCTGCGGTTAGCTTATCAGGTATTATTTATTATTATTATTGTTTTCCATTATCATGTTTCAAGAACTGATCAACATGTGGTATCAGAGCGTATGTTGCTTAATCATTTCTTGTTTCATTCCCTAAACGGGAATTAAAATCGAAAAACATAGTTCTGTTAAAACTGTATGAAAATCGTTCTAATCTGTTTCACGGTTTTCTGTTTTTTGTTAATAACTTCACGGTTTTTGATCTCATAATTTTACGAGATCCATTAATCTTTGAAATCTGTTAAAATAATGTTTCAAGATTTCGATTTCAGGCTTAAATATGATAATGATCAAGAACTGTTTCTTATGTTCTTCAAATTGTTATTGATAAATTCATCCTAAAGATTTGATGAAATCCCCTTATTTTGGGATATGTTAGGTTTTGATTATGTTTTTCCTAAAAATGTGTAACTTAATCTCCAAGTTTTTAAATTTTTTTTATTATTTTAATATTCGAACTAATATACTTTGAGATATACTAAAACACCTTAAAGATTTTTTTGAAAAAACAGAATATATTCAAATCCCTTAAATTTCGCACTGCCTTATCGGGTCTTAACTTTCACGGTTTGTAATTTACGTTTTCACTTCACGAATTAATCTTCACGTTTTTTGTTTCACGGTTTTTGGTCTTCACGGTCTATGTTTCACGGGTAAGGTTTACGGATTATAAGTTTACAGTTCATAGTTCACGGGTCTCTATGTTCACGGGTGTTCAAGTTCACAGTTTAAGTTCACAGGTTGTTTTACATTTCACGGTTTGTGATAATGAACCGTGAACCTTCCATGAGTCGTGAACTTTTGTTGAACCGTGAACCCTTACCTTAGTCGTGAACACTTAATGAACCGTGAACCCTCACTTTAGCCGTGAACACTTAATGAACCGTGAACCCTCACTTTATCCGTGAACCCTTAATGAACCGTGAACCCTCACCTAAGTCGTGAACCCCTCACCGGAACCGTGAACCCTTATGGAACCGTGAACCTAGCTTTACTTATGTGCCTGGATTTTTTCTAACAGAGAGGTTTGCTATTAATGAATGCTTTAGTTTTAGTTTTGTTAAACCTTAAAATTAAATGTTTTCAAAACTTTAAAAACTTACTTGAATAACACCTAAAGCTTCGCTTCTGCCCAAAGGTGATGTGATGCATGTGTAAACTTATTCAAGCTTAATTAAGCATTATAACTTAGTGCATGTCATGATATTAAAACATGATTAGCTTAAATAACACCTAAAGTTTCACTTCTGTCCAAAGGTGATGTGTCACGCTCGTAAAGTTATTTAAGTATAATTAAGCACTAGTTCGCCTGAAATACATGAATGTTTCTACTTTTGCCCAAAGGTGATGTGTTACATTTGTGTTCTGCGAACCTAATTGTGTGCATTCTAAATAAATGTTTCACTTCTGCCCAAAGGTGATGTGTTACATTCTTACTGCACATACTCACTATTAAATTGTTCATAATACTAAACAAATGTCTCACTTCTGCCCAAAGGTGATGTGTTACATTGTTTAAGTAAAACCTAATTAATCTATTAGTTTGGTGTTATAATAGATTTTATCACATCTTCATAATATAATTGTTCTTAAGTAGAACCTTATTTAATTTATTATTTATGTTTGCCTTAGATTATTACCCCATAGATCACTCTAAGTTCTTCTTTAGCTATTTGTACCTTATTTTCACTATAGCTATTTGCACCTTATTGAATCTTGATTATCCCTTAAGACATGACTCTCATGCTGCTCTTTCTAATAAAAGTATTATAGAAGAAAACTAGAGCATAAGAAATAGGATAAGTCAAACTAAATGTCTCTTATGGTAATCAAGAACTCCTTTCATTATTGATATCAGGGGAGCTGCTTTAGATTCTACATTTCCTAAGACTAATGTATTCTCTGTGGAAATGGAAGAATCAAAATAATTTCTAAGACGCATGCAAACATTCTAATTCTAAATAAAAGGTTAAGTGGCATCTGTGAACACATCATCATATACACTGACATGACCCATAAAACTAAGGGCTTATACATGGAAATCAGTGAAAGTTTTTCAGCGCGTACATAGTAATTTTTCCACTAGTACGATTAGTTGCCTTAAAAATCAAATATAACACTCAGAAGTACCAAAGGAAAATGAGTGTATTGATAGCAACATACACGTACAGGAAAAGAAACACCTAAAACTGGAAAACCGGATGTTATTCACCTCATTACCACTAAACCTAAAAAGAGGATAGTTCTAAGGTCCGGAAACAAAATATAAGTACTACTTCGAGCTCTAAGTCCTCCAAGGAGAAGTCTCACTGCAAAACTATGTCATTATATTATGCATAAATAATGAGACCATCCATAAGCCAAGGGACTAGCTGGCTAAGATAAGGTAGTCACTAATTAATGATTTTTTCAGTCCGCTAATATTAATATTCCAATCAACACATGATGAGTTGAGTCTAGTTCTATACGTTTCCTTACCATAATTCAACTAATAATTAAGATGAGAAATTAGTGGTGGTTTCAAATGTTAAGGCTACATAGAACCATGAAATAATTGATCTTTGTATTAGGCTTTATGATACCTCACATATTCTGAAGAATACTCAGAATTTAGTATTAATAATAAAGTTACACTTTCACATTTATCAGGTTTGCATGGCCAAAACAATGTCACCATTAACTTAAACTCTCATATTATTGGTTATCATTATCTGGATAGAAACCTTTATGACATAGAACTAGCTGATACAATAAACTTTCACAACTTTTGTTATCATGAAAATGAAAATTTAACAAAAGATAAATGAGACCTATGCACTTCATCCATTAAGACCAAATTTTATGAGAAATCATGACCAGGTCAATGCAGGATGCATTGTTACCAAATCTAATTCTCAGTGACTTTAAATGAGGGTCTACCAGAAGTTATCCCAAATGAAATATTTGGACATAATTCATTTAATATTTAGAAGAATATTTACTTGTATCTAATCTGTTTCCTACGGCCCAAAACTTTAAAGATATCAATTCATATATACTTAATGGATTTCCTTCTAAATTTGTCTATAAAATTTCTTATGATATTTTGGACGATAAGGAAATCAAGTATAAAATATATGAAAGGTTCCCACGTCACGCGCATCATTGACACTTGTCATGTGTAGTTCCTAGAGACCTCAAATATCAGTGGGAGAACCAAGTGTCCTAATTATAGCTTGCGAAAGTTGCAAGAGGTGGGGGAGTGACAAATTGGTCTTACCTCCAATTACACACGACAATGCTCCATCACAACTTGTCTCCTTAGATTCTAATGCTACTCCTAACAAAGTCTCATAGATGCTAATATGTGGGCAAACCTAGATTTCTTACAAAAACTAAAGTAATCATCAACAAGAGAAACTAACATAAACATCATTAAGTTGTTTCTCTATTAGAATCTATTGGTCTTCAAATGTTAGATACACTGTTGACCCTAAGCATGCTGAATTACTTATAATTTCTAAGCTAAGTGGGAGCAGTAAAAGTCCTTATCATGACTGTCACACCCCAACCGACGAGGGATTATACGTCGGGGCGGACGCGGTTGTTCCATAGCACAAGGTTGACTATTAAAGTTTTAATATTTCATTAATAATAGATTCAAAGGTTCAATACAAGGAAATAACAAGTATACAACATTTATTTAATAAGTAGTCTAGGTCCCAAGCGTCCTATGTGATCATAAACAAGTCTCATGATGTAGAACCTGAAACATGTGAAAGAATCTGTCAACTACAAAATAGTTGGTGAGATACAAAGGTTTTGACACAGTTTAACAAGTATTTGAAAGTATTACAATTCACTATGATATATGCATTCTATAATGTAAGTATGAGAAAACAAGTATCTTAAACATTGTGCACATTCAATCCTCAACCAAGTTTAGGTATAACCCGCAGGTTACCCTTATAAGTCTCAAGTTTAAAAGTTTGGTTTAGTAACAAACACCAAGGGCTCCCCCCGAAGGGTCAATCAATCAAGGTGGATTGGTCAAATGCAATAGATATATCATTGTTACCATAGGCTTGATCAAAGTTAATGAATATGCTAGTTTTAAGTTTAATCTAAGCATACAAGTCTCAAGTTTAACATAAGAATAAGCATCTAGTCATAGTTTGTACAAGAATTGTATAAGTTTGAAGTTTGAACATGTTTCACCCCAAAAGAATGTAAATGAAAAAGGGGCTAAGTATACTCACTTGGATGATGAATAGTATCCGACAAGAGTAGTTTGCAAGACTTTGAGGGAGAATATCCTCACGATAAGCCTAAGGATGCAAGTCTAAAGTTTCAAGTTTATTTCTATAAGTCTAAGACAAGGATCTAGGATTTCGAGATTCGACTAGGGTTCCAAACGGGTGTCGGGTTGGTTGCGTTCATGACGTTTTAAATCGAGTTTAAAACAAAGGTTTTTGAATGAACGATTTAAGCCTTATGCATCAAAGCTTAGAATGATTTAGTAAGAAAATTATTTAAAGTTTCACAATTATTACACCCAAATGGTAATAATGATTAAAATAGTTTTCCTAAGGAACTGTACATTTTTGATAAACGAGAGGCTAAGTAATTATTAAAGTTTTAACAATAATTACTCAAGAAATAAATAATTATTATAATAATTATTCAAAGAATATACAATGATAATTATTATTTTGAATAACAATTATATTAATCATTTCAAACTTTGCATCATTATTAAGAATAGATAATCATCTAATTGAAAGTAAGGTATATAGATCATTTAGATTTTCAAATATTTACATCTATATTACAAATTACTTTGTAATAAATAATGTTTATAATTTTAAATAAATGCCAAGTTTCTATTTATTTAAAATAGGATTTCTTATAAAGTCTATACTTTAAATTAAAATTCTTTAGAGTTTATAAGTTTACAATAGAGTTCCTTAAAGTATTTAAACAAAGTTTACATGTTTATACATGTTTGAAGTTTCTCATTTAACATTTATAAGGTTTATAAATTTAGAATATTACGTTTTTAAATAATAAACGATTTTTCTAACTTTATAAAGTTTATAAATTTATAGCTTTTTAGCTTTAAATAAGAACGTTTATTTATTCTCTTGTTTCTAAATAAATAAACAAATACGTCTTGAACTTATTAGACATAGCTTTTATAAATGCACAAGTTTATAAGTATTCTAAGTATAAAAAGTATTTCTTTTATGGTATTTAAGCATTAAAAATTTAAAGATTAATCTCTTTATAAGTTTTTTTTACTAAGTTTAATTAATTAAAATAGTTCATGTATTCAAAAATGTAAATAAAAATCATTTTTACAATCATAACAGTTTAATCTAATATATAAAAATTATTAGATATTTTAACATTGAGTAAAAAAAATGAAAATCGAAAACAGGGGCGCGCCTGGGTCGAACCCGGGTCTGTGACCGGGTCACCGAACACACACACACACAACCAGTTCGACTACGGGTCTTGTTAGTGTATACACTGAAATGTAAAACATTTAAACAACAACCCCAATTGAACCCAAATTCCTTATGAACCCTAGATCGAAACCCATCAAATACGCATTGATCATCCCTCTGTCGTTGTAATCCGACAGAGGGCTTTTGTTCTACATGATGTTACGAAGGCTTGGCCTCAAGAATTACCTGAAATGGTGTCGTAACGAAGGAGAACGAGGCTGAGGCCGAGGGCGGCTGTCGCGGCTTCAAATCGGCCAACGCAGGTGTTAATCGAACGAATTGAGGGTATGAGGAGTTCGAGTGGTGTGTCGTTGATGTTTTTCGATCGCTATTTATAGCCAATTTCAGCCATAAATGGGTGAACGAGTCGAGGGCGGGTGGTTGGGCCGTTCGGAGTAAATTCACGCTCCACGCAAAGCCTCGGTCGAAGATTTTCATCATGGCGTCTTGGGGACGGGTCGCACGCGAGGGATGAGCCCGAGGTTCAGTGAACCTGGACGAAATCGCGATTTTTGGTCGAAATGGGTTAAAAATCGGGGGTTGTGGGTTTCGAACCCATGACCGATTCTGGGCAATAGCAGTTTGGAGAATTGACAAAACAGGTCCCTGAAGTTTGGATGCTTGGCACTGAATGATCAAAGTGAAGTTTTAGTTTAAAACAGATTTCGGGAATTGACAGTTTTAGCCCCTAGCTTTTTATGAATTTAAATATGTAAAAGTTAAATTGTTTTTATAAGTTTTTATTTTATAAAAACAATTTCTAATATTTACAAGTTTAAATTATTTACATAATTAAAATGGGTTTACAAACTTATTAAAATTTCAAGAGTTTATATATATATATATATATATATATATATATATATATATATATATATATTGGTTTCAAGTATAAGGGATTTATATTTATTAAATGAATATCTGTTAAACGGGTCGGGAAATCCAGGATATTACAGTCTCCCCTACTTTAGAAAATTTCGTCCCGAAATTAAAGTAGAAAGTTTCTGTTTTTCCCAGATTTAAGTTCATGATACGCACAAGGATAATGAGGAAGATACTTTACGTCCCTTAGTAAACTACGGGTTACGTTTAAAGTCCTAACTGGAATGACAGGAATAAGATTACGCTCAAGTTTCTAAGTTTTCAAAGTCTGGGGTTGTCAACAGTTTCATATAGTTTCATTGAAATATAGGAAGATTCGATTTCATAAATGCATTCGAGAGAATATCTGTTGAATTTCCATTCAGGATTTCAAGTGAGATGCATTACTTAGGATGGATTCGATGAAAGTTTAACGATTTGAGTTCGTAGCCTATTACGTCTAAGGATTGCTACGGTACCTAAGTTCCGTGGCTACCTTTTACGATAAGTCTCAGATCATAGCACACGACAGAGGTTACTATGCCTTCCCATACGTTGATTTTCATACTTACGTGTGCACCCGCAAGCATTCAAATCGTCGTACAGTCTACATAGGTCCTTCCGTTTGTGCGTGGATCAAGAAAGAGTACAAGAATTTGTTTAACTCATGACTAGAGTTTTCCACATACGAGTGATCATTGATTAACGAGTCCCTTAGAGAGAAATGTCATTCAATAGTTAAAGAGAAAGAATGTGACAAGATTTATAGTTTCAAAGTTTCCTCGTGATTGATTAAGAATACTTCAATCAATGAGTGGTTTAAAGTCTTTATACTTTCCTCGGGTTTGATCAAGAATACATCAAACCTTGAGTAATTTAAAAGTCTTATATGTTCCTCATGTTTGAACAAGAATACGTCAAACATGGAATAGTTTAAAGTCTTATACGTCCATCGTGTTTGAACAAGCATACGTCAAACATGGAGTAGCTTAAAGTCTTATACGTCCATCGTGTTTGAACAAGCATACGTCAAACATGGAGTAGCTTAAAGTCTTATACGTCCATTGGGTTTGAACAAGCATGCGTCAAACATGGAGTGGCTTAAAGTCTCATGCGTTCATCATGTTTGAACAAGAATACGTCAAACATGGAGTAGTTTAAATTGTGTTTGAACAAGAATACGTCACACAACAAGTTTTCAAGACTAAGAATCCAAGTATAAGTTTCAAGATTAAGAATCCAAGTATAAGTTTCAAGACTAAGAATCCAAGTATAAGTTTCAAGACTAAGAATCCGAGTATAAGTTTCAAGATTAATAATCCAAGTATAAGTCTTAAGACTAAGAATTTAAGTATAAGTAAGAATCCAAGTATAAGTTTCAAGATTAAGAATCCAAGTATGAGTTTTAAGACTAAGAATTTAAGTATAAGTTTCAAGATTAAGAATCCAAGTATAAGTTTTAAGACTAAGAATTTAAGTATAAGTTTCAAGATTAAGAATCCAAATATAAGTTTCAAGACTAAGAATTTAAGTATAAGTTTCAAGATTTAGAATCCAAGTATGAGTTTCAAAACTAAGAATTCAAGTATAAGTTTCAAGATTTAGAATCCAAGTATAAGTTTCAAAACAAAGAATTCAAGTATAAGTTTCAAGATTTAGAATCCAAGTATGGGTTTCAAGACTAAGAATTTAAGTATAAGTTTCAATATTTAGAATCCAAGTATGGGTTTCAAGACTAAGAATTTAAGTATAAGTAGGATAAATCACAAGTTGCAATATTGTAACCTTTCTGATTTTCATGTTTTTCCTATGTATTTTATGCCTTGCAATAAAAGATTTCAACCTTACATTTATTGTTCATACACACTTACAAGCATACACGCGTTCATTATAATACAATATTAACGAAAACAATCTTACAAACCTCGAGGACCAAACTTGATCAAAACTCAAAACAACATCAATATTACAAAACTACAAGGACTAGTCTTGAAACTTCCAAAAACCAACACAAGCACGGTCGCGCCTAGTCCTAGGCACGGTCGCGCTTGTGCCATGACCACGGTCGTGCTTAACATTAAGCACGGTCGCGCCTCGTTTACAGTTTGACTCCGCAAAGTCAAACCGACACAAATCCTGTCCAAAAATAGATTTCAAACGAGTTTAGAAATCGCGGGACTTGTAGAAGAAGCTATTCGACGAATTGAGACTAAAACTCGACCAAATACACGTCTGATCGACCGAATCCTCGCGACTTCGACCAAACCTTCCTTTTTAAATCAAATCTCGTAATTAAGACAGGATCAGACGAATCAAACCATTATAATACCTTCGCACGATTTCTATAAACCTATCGCAACCCTAAAATCATCGGAACAACACCTCTAATACTCTGTCGATCAAGAAAAAGCCGCGAGTCTTCCTCGTAGCCGTCTGCAATTGTTGCCCAATCAAACCAAGGTAAGTAATAGTTCAATTGCTTCATTTCTTCATTCCAAACGAAAGCCCTAAATCAATTCGGTGGAGTAATACACGGTTAAACCAATTGAATCTAAGTTTTTAGTATTAAATGGTTTTAATCGAACTACAAGTTAAACGCATTATAAATCCAATTAAATAATTTGATTGGATTCGCAATCATCATATCAATGAAAACCCTAAGTTTCTAATCTGTTTTATTACAAGAATCAGGCGAATTGCTTCTGGAATTGACCAGACACGGTCGCGCCAGCCTATGAGCGCGGTCGTGCCTGACCAAGCACAGTCGTGCCCCGTAAGAGGCCCGGTCGTGTTTACCGATCAAACCAAGTCCTGACTTAGTCAAAACCCTAGGCGCGGTCGTGCCGGATACGAACGCGGTCGTGTCTCAGGACCAGACTCTTGTTTTGACTTCTGACCAACCACGGGCGCGTTACCGACCAAGCGCGGTCGCGTACGTGCCGGGCGCGGTCGTGCCATATACAAGCACGGTCGTGCTCATCCCTTAAACAGAATCTTTACTTTTATTTTCATTCTGTTAATTTGATAAATAAATAACAGTTTAAATAATTATTTTAAGACAAACCCTACACGTTTAAGAATGACAAATTCACTTCCGTCATTAAATAACGCAAATCAATAACACATATACATTGTTCATTAGGTCGAACATAGCAATCTGCAACACATCGCTGTTTTCCATTTGCTTGTGCAACCTACACGCTACATAACACGTGAGTTACATAGCCCCTCTTTTACTCTATTTTACAAACGTTTTGGGGTGGAACATGCGTTCTATTTACATGTTTTCAATTATACACATATACAGTTCCATCCTATGCATGTTTACAGTTTTGCGCTTTGTGCTTGAGTACATTTTGTAGACCAATTATTATGCTCTTCATGTACAATCATTAACTAACAGCCGACAGTAAACAATGGTAGATCTATTGAGTCTGACAAACCCACCCAGGTAGGGTGACTGTTACTGACAACACAAATTTTGAGTGCAAGTTACAAAGGTTTGATTGTATAGGTCACACGATGTTTTTCTCTCCATAAATGCTTTAATTGTCATGATTGTATTGAACTGTATGCACACAACACGTATTTTGCTATCACACGATTAAACCTATGTACTCTCACCAACTTTCTAGTTGACCCTGTTTTAACCATGTTTCAGGTACTAATGTTTGAAGTGATCAAGATATGCTACACATAGGACTTTGGACCTAGAATTTAATTAAACTAGCTTATTTGATGTAATTTACATTTATGTTTTGTGGATTGATTATGCTTTGTTGAACTTATTTATTTGCAATGAAAACAATTATTAATTATTCAAACTTTAGCAAACCATGAGCAATGAACAGTCTGCACGCTTCACGCCCCGACGTTTCCGCCGTCGGTTGAGGTGTGACAGATTGGTATCAGAGCCTTGGTTATAGGGAATTAGGTTATTAGACACCTTTGACCTAGACTATAACTTTAGGATACCCACTTATGCCATGCTTCATGATTTACATGCTATGTGCTACATGCTATATGATATATGCTACATGTTTTATATGTATATATGAATAACAACTTAAATAAACAATATCCCTACCCATATCCTAAACCACATATCCTTCATGCCTGCTTCCATGTCATCATCAACATAACCTGAATCATATTCTTAGACTTGGGTCTATAAAATTTTCTTTTACACCCGTTAAGGTTTTTAGACTTTGTTTAATTGTTAAAGGACACGTGCAATCTGGAAGAGTGACACCTGTATTCTGGGTTTTCTGTCTAGGAAAGCATTTCGTATAAATCCCAACCAACCGAGGGACCCGTATGCTTTCCTGGGAATTCCCGGGATGAGTGTTTACTTATAGGCTAAAGCACGTCTCCTTGATAATTATCTGAGTTTGAATTAACCTTAATATGTCATAGTACTCGAGTGATTATGTCACTATTTGAGTACAATTCAAACTATGAACTACTTGCATCTATTTATTCTTCTATTTAATCCAAGAAAATCTCACAACTCTTATTGTGTCTAAATCTGTAGAATGCCTCCTCGTCGTGTCAACAGCAACAACAGCAATAACACTGACCTGGCTGCTTTACTCACACAGCTGGTGAACCAAATTACCCAGGCCAACAACAACAATAATGGCCATGCCAGTGGAAGTGCTGCTACTGGAGGTGGTGGTGGTGCCAACCCGCCACAATGCACCTTCAAACACTTCAACTCCTGTAATCCCCTCAAATTCTATGGCAGCGAAGGAGCCACGGGACTCCTTCAATGGTTTGAAAGCATTGAGAGCACTTTTCTCAATAGCGACTGTCCCGACAACCTCCGTACTCGTCATGCTACTAGTGTCTTTCAAAAAAGGGCGCTTACTTGGTGGAATGGTGAGAAAAGGACTAGGGGAGTGGATGTAGCAGTGGCACTGCCGTGGGATGAGTTGAAAAGGATCATGACTGAGGAATTCTGTCCTCGAAATGAGATGAAAAAGCTAGAAGCGGAATTTTGGGATCTTGCTCAAGATAGTGGTGAAAGCTTAGCATACACCACCCGTTTTCACGAGCTGAGTCTACTTGTGCCACACATGGTTACACCTCTGTCTAGGTGTATTGAAAAGTACATTGGTGGTCTACCTAGACAAACTCAAGATACTGTGGTAGGAGGAAATCCTGCTACTCTGGAGGATGCTATCCGTTTGTCAGCTACACTTACTGACAATCATGTTAAAGCGGGTACACTTACAAGAAGGGGTGCCAAGAAAGTTTCTGACACAACAACACCTTCCGCTCATGTCAAAGAAGTCCAAACTGAACCATACCGCAATACTAGGAAGAGAAAGGTCAAGAACTGTGCTGTAATCACTCCGGCTGCTCCAGTAAATCAAGTTGCACCCATAGCTCCAAACCCAGCAAAGAAGCCCTATGGGGGCAGCTACCCACTTTGCAACACCTGCAACTACCATCACCCTCCAAACATACCTTGTCGCCTTTGCAACCACTGCGGGAAACATGGCCACACAGCCAATATTTGTCGAGCCAAGGCACTTGCCAACCAAACCAACCCAGCAAATCAAGCCAATCATCAAGCAACTAACCAAGCCATCCCCGCCATCGCAAATGGACGTGCTTGCTTCGAATGTGGTGACCCGAACCACTTCCGTAACCAGTGCCCAAGACTGATCAATGTTAACCAAGGCGGAGCTCGTGGGCGTGCTTTCAACATCAACGCCAATGAGGCTCAGGCCAACACTGATGTGGTTAACGGTACGTTCCTTATGAATAATCATTATGCTTCTATACTATTTGATACCGGAGCCGATAAAAGTTTTGTGTCACTAGACTTCGAACCGTTACTTGCAAAAACCCGGTCTAAACTAGAGAAAACCTTTACCGTTGAGGTAGCCGACGGTAACACCGTTACGATTGACACCATCATTTATGATTGCTCCCTAGAACTAAATAAACACACCTTTCCAATCAACCTCGTACCAATGCCATTAGGGAGTTTTGACGTCATCATAGGTATGGACTGGTTGTCAAAGCACCATGCCGAAGTCATGTGCTTTGAAAAATGCATCCGTATACCACTCCCATCCGGTGAAACGTTGACGGTCTTTGGTGAGAAACCTTGCAAAGGACTCAAACTAATGTCATGCATTACCGTCCGAAAGTATATACGAAAGAAGTGCATAGTTTTCCTAGCCCACGTTATCCGAAAAGAAGACAAGAAGAGGAGTGTACAAGACATCCCCATCGTTCAGGATTTTCTCGAAGTTTTTCCTGATGACTTACCAGGTCTTCCACCTGTTCGCAAGTGGAATTTCGCATCGATCTTGTACCTGGAGCAAACCCGGTGGCTAAAGCTCCATACCGGCTTGCACCTTCCGAGATGCAAGAACTTGCAAGTCAACTTCAAGAACTCTCCGACAAAGGTTTCATACGGCCGAGTCATTCACCGTGGGGTGCACCAGTCTTATTTGTTAAAAAGAAGGACGGTTCTTTCCGCATGTGTATTGACTATCGAGAACTCAACAAACTTACAATCAAAAACCGCTACCCTTTACCTAGGATTGACGATCTCTTCGATCAACTCCAAGGTTCTACCTACTTCTCGAAGATTGATCTTCGATCTGGTTATCATCAACACAAGCACGGTCGCGCCTAGTCCTAGGCACGGTCGCGCTTGTGCCATGACCACGGTCGTGCTTAACATTAAGCACGGTCGCGCCTCGTTTACAGTTTGACTCCGCAAAGTCAAACCGACACAAATCCTGTCCAAAAATAGATTTCAAACGAGTTTAGAAATCGCGGGACTTGTAGAAGAAGCTATTCGACGAATTAAGACTAAAACTCGACCAAATACACGTCTGATCGACCGAATCCTCGCGACTTCGACCAAACCTTCCTTTTTAAATCAAATCTCGTAATTAAGACAGGATCAGACGAATCAAACCATTATAATACCTTCGCACGATTTCTATAAACCTATCGCAACCCTAAAATCATCGGAACAACACCTCTAATACTCTGTCGATCAAGAAAAAGCCGCGAGTCTTCCTCGTAGCCGTCTGCAATTGTTGCCCAATCAAACCAAGGTAAGTAATAGTTCAATTGCTTCGTTTCTTCATTCCAAACGAAAGCCCTAAATCAATTCGGTGGAGTAATACACGGTTAAACCAATTGAATCTAAGTTTTTAGTATTAAATGGTTTTAATCGAACTACAAGTTAAACGCATTATAAATCCAATTAAATAATTTGATTGGATTCGCAATCATCATATCAATGAAAACCCTAAGTTTCTAATCTGTTTTATTACAAGAATCAGGCGAATTGCTTCTGGAATTGACCAGACACGGTCGCGCCAGCCTATGAGCGCGGTCGTGCCTGACCAAGCACAGTCGTGCCCTGTAAGAGGCCCGGTCGTGTTTACCGATCAAACCAAGTCCTGACCTAGTCAAAACCCTAGGCGCGGTCGTGCCGGATACGGATGCGGTCGTGTCTCAGGACCAGACTCTTGTTTTGACTTCTGACCAACCACGGGCGCGTTACCGACCAAGCGCGGTCGCGTACGAGCCGGGCGCGGTCGTGCCATATACAAGCACGGTCGTGCTCATCCCTTAAACAGAATCTTTACTTTTATTTTCATTCTGTTAATTTGATAAATAAATAACAGTTTAAATAATTATTTTAAGACAAACGCTACACGTTTAAGAATGACAAATTCACTTCCGTCATTAAATAACGCAAATCAATAACACATATACATTGTTCATTAGGTCGAACATAGCAATCTGCAACACATCGCTGTTTTCCATTTGCTTGTGCAACCTACACGCTACATAACACGTGAGTTACATAGCCCCTCTTTTACTCTATTTTACAAACGTTTTGGGGTGGAACATGCGTTCTATTTACATGTTTTCAATTATACACATATACAGTTCCATCCTATGCATGTTTACAGTTTTGCGCTTTGTGCTTGAGTACATTTTGTAGACCAATTATTATGCTCTTCATGTACAATCATTAACTAACAGCCGACAGTAAACAGTGGTAGATCTATTGAGTCTGACAAACCCACCCAGGTAGGGTGACTGTTACTGACAACACAAATTTTGAGTGCAAGTTACAAAGGTTTGATTGTATAGGTCACACGATGTTTTTCTCTCCATAAATGCCTTAATTGTCATGATTGTATTGAACGGTATGCACACAACATGTATTTTACTATCACACGATTAAACCTATGTACTCTCACCAACTTTCTAGTTGACCCTGTTTTAACCATGTTTCAGGTACTAATGTTTGAAGTGATCAAGATATGCTACACATAGGACTTTGGACCTAGAATTTAATTAAACTAGCTTATTTGATGTAATTTACATTTATGTTTTGTGGATTGATTATGCTTTGTTGAACTTATTTATTTGCAATGAAAACAATTATTAATTATTCATACTTTAGCAAACCATGAGCAATGAACAGTCTGCACGCTTCACGCCCCGACGTTTCCGCCGTCGGTTGGGGTGTGACAAATATTAAGCTTTACATGATCCTTTATTAATCGTGTTTAGTTTTAAGAATACAGGTTTGTAAGGCCCCAAACCCGGGAGGCCTCACCCGTTGGATTTACTCATTCACAAACAGTTCTTAAACATGAATATCAAATAACGCAGCGGAATCATTCATTCAACATAACTAAAAACTTGTTCATACATGTGGAAGCGTACATTGTCAATTACATAAACTTAACATAAACAACTCATAACAGGATGCCAGTCTTCATGATCGACCGGGTAACTCTTCTCGCTTGCCAAGCATCACCGTCCATCGTCCATACCTGCCTTAACCTGAATGTGCATACTAAAAAGGTCAGCTACGCTGGTGAGTTCTAGCATTTCATAAAAAACTTTAACATCAACATTTGTCAAAAACGTATCATTCATTTAGTAAAAACCTTTTACAAAAGCATGTAATAATTTAACATCTTTAAAAAGGTTTCGTACCCATATCATCATCAACATCATAATCATAAACACCGTTAAACGGATCGTTCATTAAAACTTTTAACATTCATTTAAGTCATACATTATTATCTAAATCTGTGTTACCCTTCGTCCCGTCATTTAGTATGGTATTGCCCCTAAGGCTAACTGCACGAAGACCGACAGTACCATACATTCCGTCAATTCCCTTTTTGGTATTGCCCCCAAGGCTAACTGCGCGAGGACCGACAATACCCATTCAGTTGCCCTTATGGCTCTCATGTCCATAAACCGACAACTTCCATCGACGGCCACGGCTCACGGCCAATGACACCGTCGGATCATAATTTAACCTTACATGGGGTCACGTTAACCCCTGAGTAACCGTCGTTACTCCCTTTACCAGTTGTACAACATCATAACCATTGGCATGCCACAAAGACATGCCCCTGTTGTTCTTGTGGCAACTATGGCTCGCTGTCCATAATCTACCACAAGGCTGGAAATCTCATTCCCAGACTTCATTCGTCAATTCCATTCATTCGACAGATTAGATTTGTAATGACTTCTTTAAAACCTTTACCTCTTTCTCTTCCCATTAAACATTTCCTCATTTAAACCGTTCATAAAGCATTCGTAACCCTTTTTGGCAAAAACATTTCAAAACCTTTCCTTTCGTAAACATCGTTTCAACATTTCAAAACCTTTCCTTTCGTTAAACATCATTTCGTTAAAACATCATTTCGTTAAACATCATTTCGTTAAACATCATTTCGTTAAACATCGTTTCGTTAAACATCATTTCGTAAGTATGCACACCAGCCCAAAAACATTAACAAAACATTTAAAAGAGGGCTCTAGAACTCACCTGATACGCTAATATGGGTTGTCCTAAACGAAGGTCCGACAACGTCACTTCCGATCTGAATTGATTAGTTAAATACACATCAGACCAATCCCGACTCTAACGGCTTAACCATTCTAACATACTGACTTCACTTAATCAGTTCTGATGTCTGCGCACTTAGCAAGTGCGCAGACTCTGCTTCCTGCGCACTTAGCAAGTGCGCAGACTTCCCTTCCTGCGCACTTAACAAGTGCGCAGGTTCCTCTTCCTGCGCACTTAGCAAGTGCGCAGGACCTGCTCTGTGCGCACTTAGCAAGTGCGCATGACCTGTTCTTGGCGAAAACCCTAACTTTCACATTCGGGTCTGATCGTGTCAAGATCCCGAATTTGTTGTATCCAAAACGTTCGTTTTCCATTAAGGATCTCAAATCTATGTTTATTTATCAGTTTCATCCGTTCAAACCTTGCCTTTTCACCCAAAACCCGAAAAACCCAAAAACGAACTAAAACTCAGATTTAGCTCGAATGGTTACATGGATGACGATTCCGCTTTGGAGGTTCTCTTCACGAGTGCAGGAGACACGAACGGGTGCGATCTTGTGCGATTCTGACACTTTCTCTCTCTACGGGTTTTCTCTCTCTAAAGGTTGCAAATGAGAGAAAATGGGGTGGCATAGGCTATTTATAGCCCGCTGACCCATCCGACCCGACCCGTCATGCCTCGTTCGTTTATTCTGTTAATAAAATCGTTGTTTATTTTCGGGATGTTACAAGTCTACCCCCCTTACAATAGGTTTCGTCCCCGAAACCTATCATAAGTCAAATAGATGAGGGTACGACTCCCTCATTTCCTTCTCCGTTTCCCAAGTGGCTTCCGATCCCTTTTGATGCTTCCATTGGACTTTAACCAATTGGATAACTTTATTACGTAAACGTTTCTCCTTTCGATCAAGGATGGCCACAGGTTCTTCGATGTAATTAAGGCTGTTGTCGACCTCGATGTCGGTAAGTGGTACGTGAGCCGATTCATCCGCCAAACACTTTCGCAAGTGTGATACATGGAAGGTAGGATGAATCCCACTTAACTCATCAGGCAACTCCAACCGATAAGCAACTTCCCCAACCCGTGCCATTATCTTGAATGGTCCGACAAACCTCGGACTTAACTTTCCTCTCTTTCTGAATCGTATGATTCCCTTCCATGGTGACACTTTCAGCATTACTCTGTCACCAATATTAAACTCAATAGGCCTTCGTCGTTTATCCGCATAGGATTTCTGACGATCTTGTGCGTCCTTCATTCGCGCTTTGATCTGATCAAACCTTTCCGACGTCTCTCTAACGACTTCGAGACTTCCTAATTCCTTCTGTTCAATATCACCCCAACAAACCGGGGTCCTACATCTTCTCCCATACAACATTTCGTAAGGCGGCATGCCTATCGTCGTGTGATGACTATTGTTGTAGGAGAATTCAGCTAATGGCAGATGGCTGTCCCAACTGCCACCGAAGTCGATAATACAAGCACGGAGCATATCCTCCAATGTCTGAATGGTCCTTTCGGACTGACCATCCGTTTGCGGGTGGAATGCTGTGCTGATATTAAGCCTCGTGCCCATCGCCTCGTGAAATCTTTTCCAGAACTTCGATGTGAATCGTGTGTCCCGGTCAGATACGATCGTCAATGGCATCCCATGCCGTGCTATTATTTCATTAATAAACACTTCCGCTAACCTCTCTGACGAGAACGTCTCGCGGATAGGCAGGAAATGAGCACTCTTCGTTAATCGGTCCACAATTACCCAAATGGTGTCATGACCTTTAGCTGTGCGAGGTAGCTTAGTTATGAAGTCCATGGTAATGTGTTCCCACTTCCATTCCGGTATATCTAGTGGTTGAATCTTTCCATACGGTTTCTGGTGCTCGGCCTTTACTTGCGAGCAAGTCAAGCACTTGCTTACATACTTCGTCACATCACTTTTCATTCCAGGCCACCAGTATTCCCTCCTCAGATCTTGGTACATTTTATTGGTACCGGGATGGATAGAGTAACGAGACTTATGAGCCTCATCCAAGATTTTGGTTCTAAGCTCGCCACCCATAGGTATCCATACCCGTCCAAAACGTGTCCTAACACCAAGGGTGTTATATTCCAACTTGTCCTGTTGGCCAACCATCATTTCCTTCTTTATGTTTTCTTCTTTAAGTGCCTCATCTTGAGCTCTTTCGATTTCTCTCATCACATCCGATGTTACCACCAACTGGCAAGCTTTCACTCTAATAGGAGTAGGCACATCCTTTCGGCTTAGAGCGTCAGCCACCACGTTTGCCTTTCCAGGATGGTACATGATCTCACAGTCATAATCCTTCAGGAGCTCCAACCATCGCCTCTGCCTCATATTAAGTTCCTTTTGTTCGAAGAAGTACTTCAAACTTTTGTGGTCAGAGTAAATAGTAAACTTCACCCCGTACAGGTAGTGCCTCCAGATTTTCAATGCAAATACGACAGCAGCAAGTTCCAAATCATGAGTCGGATAATTAGTTTCATGAACTTTCAACTGTCGTGACGCATACGCGATCACTCTCCCGCGTTGCATCAACACGCATCCCAATCCCTAACCCGAAGCGTCAGAGTACACCACTAGGTCTTCATTGCCCTCGGGGAGGGCCAAGACTGGAGCTTGGGTAAGCCTCTTCTTCAATTCCTTAAACGCCTCATCCTGGGTCGAACCCCATTCGTACTTTACCTCCTTCCGAGTCAACTTCGTCAACGGCGAAGCTATTTTCGAGAAATCCTGGATGAATCTCCGATAGTAGCCCGCCAATCCCAAGAAACTACGGATTTCAGTTGGCGTCTTAGGAACATTCCATTCTCTTACCGTTACTATCTTTGCTGGGTCAACCATAATGCCGTTCGGGTTAATGACGTGACCTAGGAATTGGACTTCCCTAAGCCAGAACGCGCATTTGGAGAACTTAGCATACAACTTTTCTTTCTTCAGAGCTTCCAATACCTCCTTCAAGTGACACGCGTGATCACCCTCATTCTTGGAATAGATGAGGATATCATCGATAAACACGATTACCGACCGATCCAGCATTGGTCGACAAACTCTATTCATCAAATCCATGAACGCTGCAGGGGCGTTCGTCAATCCAAAAGACATTACGCAAAACTCAAAGTGTCCATAACGTGTGCGAAATGCCGTTTTCGGTATGTCTTCTTCCCTCACCTTCAACTGATGGTACCCGGATCGAAGGTCGATCTTTGAGAACCAACTTGCGCCTTGTAATTGATTGAACAAGTCATCGATCCTTGGTAACGGGTACTTGTTCTTCACGGTACGTTTGTTCAACTCGCGATAATCAATACACATTCTCATCGAACCGTCTTTCTTCTTTACGAACAACACCGGAGCACCCCAAGGTGAGATGCTTGGTTGGATAAATCCTTTCTCAAGTAACTCGTCTAGTTGTACCATAAGTTCTTTCATTTCCACTGGTGCTAGTCGATATGGAGCCTTAGCCACGGGTTGGGCATCTGGTACTAAGTCAATTCGGAACTCAATTTCTCTATCGCGTGGTATCCCAGGCAAATCCTCTGGAAACACCTCCGGGTACTCGCGTACCACGGGTACATCGTCTAGTTCCTTCACTTCCTTACACTTGTCAATCACGTACACCAGATAAGCCTCGCATCCGCGCCTTAAGTAATCTGTTGCCTTAATCATCGAGATGACGTTTGGCATCGGGACGTCACGATCTCCAAAAACCTCGACTTTGCTACCATCCGAAGCCTTGTGTCGGATTATCTTTCGTTTACAGATGATTTGTGCTTCATTGGCAGTTAGCCAATCCATACCCAGCACGACATCAAACCCTCCCAAAACCATAACAAACAATCTGACAGGGAATCTATGACCTTCTATTTTTATCGTAGAGTTGTCAACTACCTCGGTCACTCTCGCAGTTCTACCCTCAGCGGTTTCTACGCTAAAGGCCCTTTCTAGTATACTGACAGCGTACTTCACTCTCTTACAAAAAGTCGCAGATATAAAACTCTTACTGGCACCCGAATCAAATAACACAGAAACAAGAGTGTTGTCAAGGACGAACGTACCTGACGCCACGTCGGGGTCCATTCTGGCTTGGTCTTGCGTCAGCGCGTACGCACGAGTCTTTGCTCGGGGCCTCTCTTCCCTCTTCTCTGGGCCTTTCCCCTTCCCGGCTTCACCCATTCTTGGTTTGGTACATTCCCGGCTCAGATAACCGGCATTCCCACAGTTATAGCACTTGTAGTGTTGTGTGCACTCACGTGAGTAGTGCCCGGTCTTGCCACACTTGAAGCACAGGTTAGATCCCAGTCTACATTCACCTACATGCTCCTTTCCACACTTCTTACAAATAGTCGGCTCATCCACCCGAGCCCTTTTATCGCGAGCCCCAAACATCTTTCCACCAGTTCGCTTGTTTGAGAAGCTCGGTCTCTTCTTTGGTTCCTCGATGGCGGCGACATTCAGTGCCAGATCATCAAATACTACGCCGCTCAGTTCTACTACCGAATCATAGGTAGTAGGGGCGTTTGCCTTAACATAGGTGCGGACCTGGTCCGGCAACCCATGAATATAGCAGGCAATCTTTCTCTCTTCAGTAGTGACAAGGTGTGGCACCAGACGTGCCAGTTCATTGAATCGGGTTGTATATTGCCGGTGCGTCATGTTCCCGGCCTTCAAACCCAGAAATTCCCTCTCTACCTTCTCAATCTCGTTCCTTGGGCAGAAATTCTTGATCACCAAAGTTTTCAAGTCAGCCCACATCATCGCATCCACAATCTCGCTCCCTTTTGCCTGACGTACACCTTCCCACCAGTGGGATGCTTCCTCCCTCAAGGAGTTAGCAGCAAATTTCACAACTTGATCCACTCGACATTCGCTGAGACGGATGGCAGCCTCCATACGGATTATCCAGTCAAACGTAGCTATTGCGTCTTTCTTTCCTGTCAGGACTGGCGGGTCACATGCCTTGAAGGACTTATAGTCGCATCCGCGAGCAGGCAGTGCGTTGATTGCCTCAGTGTTCGGGGTATCAACCATCGGGTTAGACCCACCTTCCCCATTGACCTGCTTCAATGCTTCTGCCAACAGACCTGGCAGAGAATTCTTCATCAACTCGGAGAACTCTCGAGCTATGGCTGCTCTCACTTCTGGTTCAAAAGTGAAAGGTTGTTCTGCAACCTGTGTCTGTTCAGTTCCATGCACACTAACCGTCGGTTCAGTGTGAACACTTCCTTCTTCGCTGTGCTCTTGGCGCGCAGGAATCCTGCCACGCCCACCATTTCGACCGCCGGTACGACCACCGGTACGGCCACCACGCCTTCCGTTCCCTCTCCTCACCATTTCGTTCTATAAGACAAGAAATCCAATGTCATCACGCTAGTTAACAAATAAAATTCAATAAGTACTGTAAGATGTTAATATACACTGGCCATCTGTAATTAACCATTACACTACCTTTCGATTTCTATTTGACCACCTTTGTGATTCCATCAGAACACAAGTCCTTTCCTAACTCTTCCTACGGCATACTACATACACATACTCTACTTTTCATACCTGATGTTGTGGCTCGAGTTACCCGTACTTGCATCCGCTTTCGGTCCCATTCAAAGTTTAAGTTCAGACACTGGGGGTGTCCGAATCTCTCAAACTATTGCTCTGATACCAACTTGTAAGGCCCCAAACCCGGGAGGCCTCACCCGTTGGATTTACTCATTCACAAACAGTTCTTAAACATGAATATCAAATAACGCAGCGGAATCATTCATTCAACATAACTAAAAACTTGTTCATACATGCGGAAGCGAACATTGTCAATTACATAAACTTAACATAAACAACTCATAACAGGATGCCAGTATTCATGATCGACCGGGTAACTCTTCTCGCTTGCCAAGCATCACCGTCCATCGTCCATACCTGCCTTAACCTGAATGTGCATACTAAAAAGGTCAGCTACGCTGGTGAGTTCTAGCATTTCATAAAAACTTTAACATCAACATTTGCCAAAAACGTATCATTCATTTAGTAAAAACCTTTCACAAAAGCATGTAATAATTTAACATCTTTAAAAAGGTTTCGTACCCATATCATCATCAACATCATAATCATAAACACCGTTAAACGGATCGTTCATTAAAACTTTTAACATTCATTTAAGTCATACATTATTATCTAAATCTGTGTTACCCTTCGTCCCGTCATTTAGTATGGTATTGCCCCTAAGGCTAACTGCACGAAGACCGACAGTACCATACATTCCGTCAATTCCCTTTTTGGTATTGCCCCCAAGGCTAACTGCGCGAGGACCGACAATACCCATTCAGTTGCCCTTATGGCTCTCATGTCCATAAACCGACAACTTCCATCGACGGCCACGGCTCACGGCCAATGACACCGTCGGATCATAATTTAACCTTACATGGGGTCACGTTAACCCCTGAGTAACCGTCGTTACTCCCTTTACCAGTTGTACAACATCATAACCATTGGCATGCCACAAAGACATGCCCCTGTTGTTCTTGTGGCAACTATGGCTCGCTGTCCATAATCTACCACAAGGCTAGAAATCTCATTCCCAGACTTCATTCGTCAATTCCATTCATTCGACAGATTAGATTTGTAATGACTTCTTTAAAACCTTTACCTCTTTCTCTTCCCATTAAACATTTCCTCATTTAAACCGTTCATAAAGCATTCGTAACCCTTTTTGGCAAAAACATTTCAAAACCTTTCCTTTCGTAAACATCGTTTCAACATTTCAAAACCTTTCCTTTAGTTAAACATCATTTCGTTAAAACATCATTTCGTTAAACATCATTTCGTTAAACATCATTTCGTTAAACATCGTTTCGTTAAACATCATTTCGTAAGTATGCACACCAGCCCAAAAACATTAACAAAACATTTAAAAGAGGGCTCTAGAACTCACCTGATACGCTAATATGGGTTGTCCTAAACGAAGGTCCGACAACGTCACTTCCGATCTGAATTGATTAGTTAAATACACATCAGACCAATCCCGACTCTAACGGCTTAACCATTCTAACATACTGACTTCACTTAATCAGTTCTGATGTCTGCGCACTTAGCAAGTGCGCAGACTCTGCTTCCTGCGCACTTAGCAAGTGCGCAGACTTCCCTTCCTGCGCACTTAACAAGTGCGCAGGTTCCTCTTCCTGCGCACTTAGCAAGTGCGCAGGACCTGCTCTGTGCGCACTTAGCAAGTGCGCATGACCTGTTCTTGGCGAAAACCCTAACTTTCACATTCGGGTCTGATCGTGTCAAGATCCCGAATTTGTTGTATCCAAAACGTTCGTTTTCCATTAAGGATCTCAAATCTATGTTTATTTATCAGTTTCATCCGTTCAAACCTTGCCTTTTCACCCAAAACCCGAAAAACCCAAAAACGAACTAAAACTCAGATTTAGCTCGAATGGTTACATGGATGACGATTCCGCTTTGGAGGTTCTCTTCACGAGTGCAGGAGACACGAACGGGTGCGATCTTGTGCGATTCCGACACTTTCTCTCTCTACGGATTTTCTCTCTCTAAAGGTTGCAAATGAGAGAAAATGGGGTGGCATAGGCTATTTATAGCCCGCTGACCCATCCGACCCGACCCGTCATGCCTCGTTCGTTTATTCTGTTAATAAAATCGTCGTTTATTTTCGGGATGTTACAAGGTTTTAGTATTTGTATAAGTTTTTGCATGACTCAAAAGTTTCTGTCCTCATAGTTGTGTATACGAAGTTTAATGTTTTAGCAACGTGTATTTAAGCTTTTAGTCCCCGTTAGGATTTATAGTAAGTCTTTTACGTGACAAGAGTTGAATAAGGAAAGTCTCTAAGCGTAGGGTAACGGGAAAAGGTTTCGATAAGGTTTTATGATAGTGCGTTTATAAATGATTTTATCTCGTTTCATAACAGCAGGCATAGTTTTCTTTTACATAGAGTGTAATTAAGATGTTTATAATGACGAGTTGAATATTGATAAATAGTATAAGTAAGACTTATGAAAAGGTATGTATGATTGTCAAACGAAAAGTTAGGTCATGTTTAGAAGTGTTAAGTCTATATAAGGGTAAGGATCATAGTTGATTACGTCAGTAGTTCGTAAGTCGAGTTGTTTTAAAAGAGTGCTTACGAATTAGAAGGTTTGTTCAAAGTTTATCCTTCAAGTATACCCGTCACTTATGGTTTTTATAGTTTAATGCCACATTGTTAATTATCCGTAGTACTAACGTGAGCTACTCTTGACGAAAGGTGTTGGGTAGGAGGGTTAAGTTTGTAATGATGAAAGAAGAGTCAAACTAGTAAATGATGACCAGATGAAATTTCAAAGAAATCTTTCATTTATATGTTTCAAAATTGGGACTTCTAGCCTCTACATAGGACAATTTAAACGGAAAATTAAAGTAAGTAGGTTGATTTGATATGTTCAAAAGGTTTTTATTCATAATACTGAGTTATCACAGTAATATTTTCAAAAATAGTTTTAATTAGAAATTGATGGGCTAACGAAGAGAATTCCCGGAAGAATGGGTGGTCGTAAGGACTCGCTTAAGTACCCTTATTTCCCTAGCCAGAATTTCCTCGTGGGCCTACCGTTTCTTTGTTGTCACCGATGTTTGGGTTTATGGTACCATGTTGAGGTTCATTGTGGGTTTAAAGTCTTAAACGTGGAGCTTGTCCATTCCATGGTAGGCTTCTACTCTTGCGGGGAAAACGATCAGGTTACTAATCCATTTGTTAATGTATTTTAGATTTAAAAGGCGTTAAGTTTTGTTCTACAAGAAACGGTGATGTGTAAGTTTTTTAAAGACGTATGAAAGTTTCGGGATGTAATAAGGTGTAACAAAGTTTGAGTAATTCATCAAATGAAGTTGTGAGGGATAAAATGAAAACACAAGAGTTTCCCCTTTAGTGTCAAGTTTATAAAATAATGTAGTTTGTAAAGGAATTTGTAGGGTAATACATGCTTTTAAATGTGCTAGTATTACAAAGATCATGAAGTCTAAGGGTGTATGAAAACTTTGAGATGTATAAGAGTGTAACAAAAGTTTTGAGTTAGTTATCAAATGGAACTTGGTTGTGTGGCCAAAGTGAAACACAAGAGTTTCTCCTTAGGTGTCACGTTTATAAAATAATGAAGCTTTAAGGGTTATATTACAACGATCACGAAGTTTATTGGGTAGTATCTATAAATATAAGTTTATGTATGTAGTTTTTAAGTATAATCTCGTAAGAATTTCTCCTTGAAGGTAACTCCTTCAGGTCATGACGAGTAAGCATGCTGTCATATGACCATTCTTGAGAAGACGGAACATAAGAATCATAGAGTAAAGATTATAGAGAAAAGTTTTTGAATCATGAATTTATGAAGTATATAGTGTTTGAGATAGTACTCGTTTAGTGCATATCACTAAGTAAGTACTTTGACATATCAAGGGAGATCTAAGCTCACTAATGTTTTAGAGAAGTCATGCATTCCTATAAGTGAATACTCATCCCAAGAATTCCCAGGAAAGCATACGGGTCCAACGGTTGATTTGGATTTATACGAAATGCTTTCCTTGACAGAATTTCCCAGAATACAGGTATCCACCCTTCCGGTCCGCACAAGTTCTCACACATTATCTAGAACTTAAATATTCTTGACGAGAGTTTGTTGGAGGATTAGACTTAAAGCCTAAGAATGTATCCTCGATGTAGTAGACTTCTTGAAGCACGTAGGTAAGTAGAAGCGTAGAATTTTCAAGCGTTCACGTATAAGAAGTTAGAATAGTATGAGGAGAAAGTTCCTAGTAAGGGACATGAGATAACTCATGTTTGGGTCTCCTAAGTTATAGTCTAGGTCATGTGTCTAATAACCTAATTCCCTATAACCAAGGCTCTGATACCAATCTGTCACACCCCAACCGACGGCGGATTATACGTCGGGGCGGACGCGGTTGTTCCATAGCACAAGGTTGACTATTAAAGTTTCAATATTTCATTAATAATAGATTCAAAGGTTCAATACAAGGAAATAACAAGTATACAACATTTATTTAATAAGTAGTCTAGGTCCCAAGCGTCCTATGTGATCATAAACAAGTCTCATGATGTAGAACCTGAAACATGTGAAAGAATCTGTCAACTACAAAATAGTTGGTGAGATACAAAGGTTTTGACACAGTTTAACAAGTATTTGAAAGTATTACAATTCACTATGATATATGCATTCTATAATGTAAGTATGAGAAAACAAGTATCTTAAACATTGTGCACATTCAATCCTCAACCAAGTTTAGGCATAACCCGCAAGTTACCCTTATAAGTCTCAAGTTTAAAAGTTTGGTTTAGTAACAAACACCAAGGGCTCCCCCCGAAGGGTCAATCAATCAAGGTGGATTGGTCAAATGCAATAGATATATCATTGTTACCATAGGCTTGATCAAAGTTAATGAATATGCTAGTTTTAAGTTTAATCTAAGCATACAAGTCTCAAGTTTAACATAAGAATAAGCATCTAGTCATAGTTTGTACAAGAATTGTATAAGTTTGAAGTTTGAACATGTTTCACCCCAAAAGAATGTAAATGAAAAAGGGGCTAAGTATACTCACTTGGATGATGAATAGTATCTGACAAGAGTAGTTTGCAAGACTTTGAGGGAGAATATCCTCACGATAAGCCTAAGGATGCAAGTCTAAAGTTTCAAGTTTATTTCTATAAGTCTAAGACAAGGATCTAGGATTTCGAGATTCGACTAGGGTTCCAAACGGGTGTCGGGTTGGTTGTGTTCATGACGTTTTAAATCGAGTTTAAAACAAAGGTTTTTGAATGAACGATTTAAGCCTTATGCATCAAAGCTTAGAATGATTTAGTAAGAAAATTATTTAAAGTTTCACAATTATTACACCCAAATGGTAATAATGATTAAAATAGTTTTCCTAAGGAACTGTACATTTTTGATAAACGAGAGGCTAAGTAATTATTAAAGTTTTAACAATAATTACTCAAGAAATAAATAATTATTATAATAATTATTTAAAGAATATACAATGATAATTATTATTTTGAATAACAATTATATTAATCATTTCAAACTTTGCATCATTATTAAGAATAGATAATCATCTAATTGAAAGTAAGGTATATAGATCATTTAGATTTTCAAGTATTTACATCTATATTACAAATTACTTTGTAATAAATAATGTTTATAATTTTAAATAAATGCCAAGTTTCTATTTATTTAAAATAGGATTTCTTATAAAGTCTATACTTTAAATTAAAATTCTTTAGAGTTTATAAGTTTACAATAGAGTTCCTTAAAGTATTTAAACAAAGTTTACATGTTTATACATGTTTGAAGTTTCTCATTTAACATTTATAAGGTTTATAAATTTAGAATATTACGTTTTTAAATAATAAACGATTTTTCTAACTTTATAAAGTTTATAAATTTATAGCTTTTTAGCTTTAAATAAGAACGTTTATTTATTTTCTTGTTTCTAAATAAATAAACAAATACGTCTTGAACTTATTAGACATAGCTTTTATAAATGCACAAGTTTATAAGTATTCCAAGTATAAAAAGTATTTCTTTTATGGTATTTAAGCATTAAAAATTTAAAGATTAATCTCTTTATAAGTTTTTTTTACTAAGTTTAATTAATTAAAATAGTTCATGTATACAAAAATGTAAATAAAAATCATTTTTACAATCATAACAGTTTAATCTAATATATAAAAATTATTAGATATTTTAACATTGAGTAAAAAAAATGAAAATCGAAAACAGGGGCGCGCCTGGGTCGAACCCGGGTCTTTGACCGGGTCACCGAACACACACACACACACAACCAGTTCGACTACGGGTCTTGTTAGTGTATACACTGAAATGAAAAACATTTAAACAACCCCAATTGAACCCAAATTCCTTATGAACCCTAGATCGAAACCCGTCAAATACGCATTGATCATCCCTCTGTCGTTGTAATCCGACAGAGGGCTTTTGTTCTACATGATGTTACGAAGGCTTGGCCTCAAGAATTACCTGAAATGGTGTCGTAACGAAGGAGAACGAGGCTGAGGCCGAGGGCGGCTGTCGCGGCTTCAAATCGGCCAACGCAGGTGTTAATCGAACGAATTGAGGGTATGAGGAGTTCGAGTGGTGTGTCGTTGATGTTTTTCGATCGCTATTTATAGCCAATTTCAGCCATAAATGGGTGAACGAGTCGAGGGCGGGTGGTTGGGCCGTTCGGAGTAAATTCACACTCCACGCAAAGCCTCGGTCGAAGATTTTCATCATGGCGTCTTGGGGACGGGTCGCACGCGAGGGACGAGCCCGAGGTTCAGTGAACCTGGATGAAATCGCGATTTTTGGTCGAAATGGGTTAAAAATCGGGGGTTGTGGGTTTCGAACCCATGACCGATTCTGGGCAATAGCAGTTTGGAGAATTGATAAAACGGGTCCCTGAAGTTTGGATGTTTGGCACTGAATGATCAAAGTGAAGTTTTAGTTTAAAACAGATTTCGGGAATTGACAGTTTTAGCCCCTAGCTTTTTATGAATTTAAATATGTAAAAGTTAAATTGTTTTTATAAGTTTTTATTTTATAAAAACAATTTCTAAGATTTACAAGTTTAAATTATTTACATAATTAAAATGGGTTTACAAACTTATTAAAATTTCAAGAGTTTATATATATATATATATATATATATATATATATATATATATATATATATATAGGTTTCAAGTATAAGGGATTTATATTTATTAAATGAATATCTGTTAAACGGGTCGGGAAATCCAGGATATTACAATGACTTGCCAGGAGTACAAGAGGCGGGGGGAAAGACTCGTTAAATTTAATTCCGAATTTAAACTCCGATTACACCTCTTGTACACTATAATGCTACACCATAATGCATCAACTTCTACAAACTTAGAAACTAATGTTGCTCCTAATATACCTAAAAATGAAAGCACCTGACCAAGAGCTAACCTATAAACTTGAAACTCCCAATAAACCCAATAATCAACTCAGGAGGTCATCTAGGTCTAAAAGACCTACTAACTTTGATGATTATGTATCCTACCTGACTGAATTTGAAATGGATGCTGGAAAGTTTACCGATCCTACTTCTTCTAATTAAGTCATTAGCATCAATCAATCTTCTAAATGGAATAAAGCTATTATTAGCAAGCCTGACTCCATGAATTAGAATAACATTTGGGATTTGGTTGAATTACCTAAAGGGTGTTCACAACTAAACAAAATCCGAATGGAAACGCACGATTGATTGCTAAAGGTTATACTCAAGAAGGAATCAATTATCAAAGAATCTTTTTACATGTTTTACAAAGATTTCTTTGAGGATCATTACTGTTCTAGTAGCTTACAATAACTTAAAGCTACATTAGATGGACATTAAAACAACTTTCCCTAACATTGACCTACATGTTTATAAAATAACCTGAAAGTTCTAAACTGAAGGTTAAGAACATTTATTCTGTAAGTCAATGAAATCCACGTATGGGTTGATTGAAATCATAGTGCAACTCTCTTCATCAACAACTAAGTGAATTTGTACACCTACCTCAAGATGAGTGAGAGCGACTAATGTAAACTTGTCCTTATATAGATGACATTCTTTTGACAAGTATACGTTACATGAGTCAAAGCATTGATTAATCATATTTTGACATGATGGATCTCAGAGATACTTCTTATGTGAAAAGTATCAAATACACCGAGATAGATCCAATGGGACATTAGTTTTATCCCATAAGCTTTACACTAAGCAGATCCTTACACATGTAACATTTAAATTGTTCTCCTTTAGAGGCTAATATGATAAGTGAAAATTATTTCCTTATGCTTCATTAATTAGAATCCTTATGAAGGTTAAAGTCTATACTCGTTTAGATATTGCCCACTTTGCTGAACACTAGACTAGTCTAGATTACTTTGAAGCATCTAATGGAATATTACAATATCTTTAAGAAACGAGAGACTATAATTTAAAGAAGAAGTGAGAACTTAAAACAATTGACTACTCTTATTCTAACTTTGTTGTATTCAAAGGTAACAAAATGTCAATTTCTGGGTATATCCTTATGTCAGTAGACAGACCTATCTCATGGAGGAGTCATAAGAAACTGTTAACAACAACCTAAGTTTCAATGACATAATATGTTGCTGATCACAACATAATTGTCACTAATTGTTGTTGGAAAATTTATCAGTAGACTCATAATTTAATAACTCCACATAAATATCATATCGAAGACTTTTTGTGATAAGTCAGCTACCTTTGCTTCTCGAACAATAACAGTTCGAGCGGAGCTGCATTAAATTTCGATACGAAATTATTGTTCACTTATGAACAATGAACAAGTTGAGGAAACTAAATCTTTGTATCGAATACATTCATGATATGCTAATGGATCCAAATAGCTAAAGGTCTACCTCCCATAAGTCTTTTGTAAGCGCTTATAATAAAGACGGGGTTTTACTAATGACCATACATAATTGCATATCGTACTATGAATGACTAATTATTAAAATTTCCTCACTTGAATTTGTTTGTCTCTAAATATGTTCATGCATGCCTAATGACATATAGACAACTAACTATACAAATCAACGTTAAAGTGCTTATTTATCAATTTGATCCTAAAGTTTACTTAAGTTTTAAATTTGTGCTATAGTATGATTAATGGGGGTCTTGAGTTGAATACTGATTCAATGACTGTATTTTTCTGCTATAGTTCCAGTTTAGAACTAAAATGAGTATTAAATCTCTACAGACTTACTAATGTTCATAATAAATGATTACTCAGCCAAGTGGGAGAATGTAAGACACGATTTATTATGTGACTTTTATAATCATTTATCTTATTATTAAATGATCAAATATAATTATTTTTTTATTTAATAACATATGACTAATAGTTAGTTGATAGACCTAATTACTCTTAATGGGCTCTAAATGGGTTTCCCCTTGGGTGTACATATATATATAGAGATAATTAGAGGGAATTGACTAATGAATCATTCAATTACCATCACCATTAAATCGCCCTTCTCTCTCCAAAACCGTGAGCTCTCAACGATCTCACCTTAGTCATCCTAACCGTACACCCTAAACGGGAACCCGGTCCAGATCAGAGATCATGAAGTCTTCCCTCTGTGCGGTTAGCTTATCAGGTATTATTTATTATTATTATTGTTTTCCATTATCATGTTTCAAGAATTGATCAACACACTATTCATACACGTTGCTTTTTAAATATGTTCTATAATTTCTTCATACATAACCAATACTTCTCAGGTTTAGATTTCAAATTCAAAGATTAAGATTCATGATTCAGAATTTGAAGCATATGAAATTCAAAGTCGATCAGATATCTAAAATTTAAGTTTATTTATAATATCTAACAATTTCACAATTATTTTAATTATTGAAATTCTCATGATTCTTTTGGTTGCGATTTCTATCAACTCCCAACCACACTTTTAAAATATTAAGTCTATGTATTATATCTCGTGAGGGGGGAGCCACGTAGGCTGGTCACGAGGTGGAAGACCTGGCCGCTAGGGTGTGAGAGGCTCCGACGTTAGCCCAGTAACGACTAACGAGAGTGGGAGCAACTCTTAAACCAATTTGATTTTCTCCACCGATCAATGACCAACATAACACATTTGTTTTTTTTTTGTTTTTTATACTAATATTTCATTTAACATGTGATCTGATTTTTCTCAAATAATTTTCGCTTGTTAGCTTTAAAAAACTAACGCCATCCGTAGTGGTTTCATATTCATGCCAGCCACGTCACCACCACATCAACATGGGGCAATCACTAAATCAAATCACTAAAGTGCGTAGTAGTTTCACTATCCACACACACATATACATAACACACACACACATAAGAAAGCGCCCCTTCCCCAGTGAACCGGCTCATGCCGGAGCCCCACGCTCTGAATCACTCCTCAGGGGGCGGTGTTTCACGCCGGTGGTTAAGCCAGGTGGCTCACGCTATCCATTTCACGCCTCCACTACGGAGGCCCTAAATACACGGGCTTGATTATTTTATTCTTGAACATTCCAATATAAGTTTTAACGAAAACGGAGTTGTTTAAAAATATATATATTATTGGTCTTATAAGTGGTCTAACACGTGTTTGGGTCGACATTTCAGATGATAAATAAACATTTTAAAAAATTATTACCAAATGTTTTAAATGCACTATGTTTTAGTAAATAAGTGTTTAAAAATATTTCTATATTAAATATATATATATATATATAAAATAAATTTATTACAAATGATTAACTAATAATTACAAAACTGGCTCACACTCACTAACCATAACACATGTTAGTGAGCGTGAGTATGAAAACTAACACAGCCTACATGGTGTCTGTGTGGTATCATTTTTTAGCTTACATTCACCCATCATAACAATCAAGTGTGAGCTTATTATGAAATTTTTTTTATTATCGTTACTATTATTATTTAATTTGTTAGTTATTAATTTGAGATTGATTTGGATTACTTGAATAATTTTAGTAATTCTGTTTTAAAATTTAAATTAGTTGAATAACAATTCAAGAATTTATTTATTTGGATTCATAATATTTGTTTTTAAGTAGCTTCATAACTAACTTTAGTAATTATCATTAATTGTTTATAGGTTTCTTAATTCTTGTTAATTAAAATTATTATATCATAAATTATTAGAATATCAAATATCAACTCTACCCCTTCAAATAATTTACTCATACATAACCAATTCTTTTCAGATTTAAATTTCAAATTTCAAATATAAAGAATTCAATGATTAAGAATCATGATTCAGAATTTGAATCATATGAAATTCAAATAGTCAGATATCTAAGAATTTAATTTATTTAAAACTTCTAACAATTTCACAATTATTTTAATTAACGAAATTCTAAAGATTATTTTCCTCACTATTTTTATGAACCTCCAACCACGGTTTTAAAATATTATACAACCAAGTGTGACCTTATTATGCATTTTTGGTTATGGTTCTAATAGGATCGTTTTAGAAAACCAGTCATTCTTGAGAGTCCGATCCTTCACAATGCCAATTTCTGCTTGAACGAAGTCGATCGCCGTTGGTTTTGAGAATACCAGTCGTGAATTTCTTGAATTTCATCCTGAGCGAACCAAATCTCAATCGCCGCCTCTTGGGAATAATTTAATAAAGGTAAAATTGTCATAAAGTAAAAGATATTAGAATTGAGTGTATTTTATATTTTAAATTTTGGTTAGGTATTATATGAAACTAGTTTTTACCCCCCGCGCTTCGCGGCGGGAGGTTGGTTGTTATTGGTTTGGCTCGTTTGCGTGGAATCACAGATTCGTTATAACGTACGATACCCAAAAACACTTGAAGTTGAATACAATTGTCTTCAATAAAATTTAAACCAGAACGTTGACAAAAGAAATTGTTAAGAAAACGGCGCATTCCGTTATTTAAAAAAACATAACGAACGAAAGTTATCATAGATAACGTTGTCGGGCCAATCGTTAATAAAATTTAAACGAAAACATAGGCACAACGGTAAAAATAATGTTAATAGAAAGGAAACATAAAACTAAATAATAAAAAAGGGGAAAACAAATTAAAAAAATTACCGGTTCGGTTCGTCGAAAACCATAAGGCGAATCGATAATACCAATATCGATAATGATGTTGTTCGCTCATAATAGGTTCGGTTCGTCATGGTACCACAATGGTAACGGCACTCGATACAGGCAACGATAAAAAAAATCGATTTTGAATACAACTCCGTTTTAAAACAAATTTATATCGGAACGTTGACAAAAAAAACGGCGCACCTGTATTTTGAAAAAAGTTAACGAACGAAAGTTTATTGAACTTATGTAGCAAATCTATAAAAAAAAAGTTTTGAGTAAAAAAGAAAAGAAAATTAAAGCTTATTTTGAACTTTAATGGCCAGTTTATAAAAAAAACTTTTGTAAGAAAAAAAAAACTACTATTCATCCCCATGAAAAAAAAAAAAAACTACTATTAGCGGTGGAAGAGCCGGTGGTGTTCACTCACCGCTAGTAATGGGTCGTATGGTGAAACGATGGTGAATGAGGGAAACCCTAATTTGGTCTGGTGTGAAAGGGGAAAGAAGAAATGGGCGTAAAAAGGGGATGCTCACACGCATAAAAGCCATAAGCAAGAGTTGTACATGCTGCATTGCATCTTGTACACATTACTATTCTCCTCCATGTGTTTTACCCCCCGCGCTTCGCGGCGGGAGTCTGTTTGTTATTGGTTTGGCTCGTTTGCGTGGAATCACAGACTCGTTATAACGTACGATACCCAAAAACACTTGAAGTTGAATACAACTTTGTCTTCAATAAAATTTAAACCAGAACGTTGACAAAAGAAATTGTTAAGAAAACGGCGCATTCCGTTATTTAAAAAAACATAACGAACGAAAGTTATCATAGATAACGTTGTCGGGCCCATCGTTAATAAAATTTAAACGAAAGCATAGGCACAACGGTAAAAATAATGTTAATAGAAAGGAAACATAAAACTAAATAATAAAAAAGGGGAAAACAAACTAAAAAAATTACCGGTTCGGTTCGTCGAAAACCATAAGGCGAATCGATAATACCAATATCGATAATGATGTTGTTCGCCCATAATAGGTTCGGTTCGTCATGGTACCACAACGGTAACGGCACTCGATACAGGCAACGATAAAAAAAATCGATTTTGAATACAACTCCGTTTTAAAACAAATTTATATCGGAACGTTGACAAAAAAAAACGACGCACCTGTATTTTGAAAAAAGTTAACGAACGAAAGTTTATTGAACTTATGTGGCAAATCTATAAAAACCAAAGTTTTGAGTAAAAAATAAAAGAAAATTAAAGCTTATTTTGAACTTTAGTGGCCAGTTTATAAAAAAAACTTTTTTAAGAAAAAAAAAAAGAAAAAAAAACTACTATTCATCCCAATGGGAAAAAAAAACACTATTCATCCCGATGGGAAATAAATATATAAAACATAACGAACGAAAGTTATCATAGATAACGTTGTCGGGCCCATCGTTAATAAAATTTAAACGAAAGCATAGGCACAACGGTAAAAATAATGTTAATAGAAAGGAAACATAAAACTAAATAATAAAAAAGGAGAAAACAACTTAAAAAAATTACCGGTTCGGTTCGTCGAAAACCATAAGGCGAATCGATAATATCAATATCGATAATGATGTTGTTCGCCCATAATAGGTTCGGTCCGTCATGGTACCACAACGGTAACGGCACTCGATACAGGCAACGATAAAAAAATCGATTTTGAATACAACTCCGTTTTAAAACAAATTTATATCGGAACGTTGACAAAAAAAAAACGGCGCACCTGTATTTTGAAAAAAGTTAACGAACGAAAGTTTATTGAACTTATGTGGCAAATCTATAAAAACCAAAGTTTTGAGTAAAAAAGAAAAGAAAATTAAAGCTTATTTTGAACTTTAGTGGCCAGTTTATAAAAAAAACTTTTGTAAGGAAAAAAAAAAACTACTATTCATCTCCATGAATATAAAAAAAATCACTATTCATCCCCATGGGAAATATATATGTAGATAATTTATATCGGAACGTTGACAAAAAAAAACAGCGCACCTTTATTTTGAAAAAAGTTAACGAACGAAAGTTTGTTGAACTTATGTGGCAAATCTATAAAACCAAAGTTTTGAGTAAAAAAGAAAAGAAAATTAAAGCTTATTTTGAACTTTAGTGGCCAGTTTATAAAAAAAAATTTTGTTAGAAAAAAAAAATATGTGGCAAATCTATAAAAACCAAAGTTTTGAGTAAAAAAGAAAAGAAAATTAAAGCTTATTTTGAACTTTAGTGGCCAGTTTATAAAAAAAAAACTTTTGTAAGGAAAAAAAAACCTGTATTTTGAAAAAAAGTTAACGAACGAAAGTTTATTGAACTTATGTGGCAAATCTATAAAAACCAAAGTTTTGAGTAAAAAAGAAAAGAAAATTAATGCTTATTTTGAACTTTAGTGGCCAGTTTATAAAAAAAAACTTTTGTAAGAAAAAAAAAATATGTGGCAAATCTATAAAAACCAAAGTTTTAAGTAAAAAAGAAAAGAAAATTAAAGCTTATTTTGAACTTTAGTGGCCAGTTTATAAAAAAAACTTTTGTAAGAAAAAATATATATATATATGTGGCAAATATATAAAAACCAAAGTTTTGAGTAAAAAATAAAAGAAAATTAAAGCTTATTTTGAATTTTAGTGGCCAGTTTATAAAAAAAAACTTTTATAAGAAAAAAAAAATCACTATTCATCCCCATGGGAAATATATATATAGATAATTACAAAGATTTAGAGGGGATATATGAATTCTCTCTTTTAAAAGCGTTTAAAAGAACTAATTCAAACCTTTAATTAAGTATCCACTTTTGATTATATTTAATTATTTACGTTCAATGACAGTAGAGAAACATATGTTACACGTTTCTTCGTCAGGTATAAATAAAAATAATTTTACACCCGCGTATATGTTTGATCGTACTTAAGTTCATATATATATATATATATATATATATATATATATATATATATATATATATATATATATATACCAGCCATGGTTTAAACCACAACAATAATTTTCCTAACTTTCTTCTTATTCCTAAGAATGCTTTGTGCGAGGTCCCAAGAATGTTCTTGCATTTGAAGTTGGTAAATTTTAATGTACTATGCATGAGGAGGCTAGTCCAACTCGACTACACAATGAGAGATATTTCTTAAGAAAGTTCAATTTTCAACTCCTCAAAATCCCAACCCCGGGTCCAAATTGTTACTGGTTTCAAATAATGTCTAAACGTTATCGACTAGCCCGATAAACCCCAGATAAGAATCGTTGACCGGGATGTTATTCGAGGTTGACTGTTAAACTTTTTTTGTGTTTTTCTGAAATTCTTGTCGCTATCGTTTTTGTCTTGACAAGATTTTGATGGCGGAGTTTCAGGGACCAGTTCTTGTCAAGACTGCAACGATAGTGGCAAGAATTCAAGAAAAATCACAAAAAAGAGTTTAACTAGAACCTCAAGTCAAGCTCGGATAACATCTCGGTCAACGACTCTGATTTGAGGTTTATCGAACTAGTCGATAAAGTTTTGACATTATCTGAAATTAGTAACGATTTGGACCTGAGGTTGGGATTTTGGGAAGTTAAAAATTGAACGTGCTTAAAAATGAAGACCTTGCTTAAAACGACCCTCGCCCGAAAAATAACCTTGCTAGAAAAACGTCCAACGCCGACGGCTAGATGAAGAAGAAAGTTGGGGGGAGGGGTTCTTGACTTCTTTAAGTCAACTTGACACATGGGGTGAGAGGATTGGCTGAGTTTGTTGTGGGTCCACCATTTGAGTTTTTTATTTATTTTATTTTTTTAGTTAAAGGGTGAAATAGTCATATTACACCCACTTAATGGAATTTTTTAACGGCTATCCTTGACAAGGACGAAATGTGTTACGATTTTCCAAATATTTGGGACGAAATTCGTAATTTTTGAAACCTACGAACAGTAAGTGAAATTTTGACAAATCATAGAGGCGATGCATGTAATTTAATTGGTTGTCAAACTAAATGGTTCATTTATGAAAAATGTAAGGAAGCTAACAAAGCTTTTTATATGATTATTTTATTGATAATATATCTCCTATCAGGAGACGAAACAAAACTTGATTCGTATGTGGCATAAGTATTGAGTGGATGATATTTATATCCAAGTTTTTTTTCAAGCTCAAATTCAAAGGGTATGAGATCTGTATTCGATAGCGGAACTAGGAATTTTTTCATGGATATAAAATTTTTCATTGTGTATAATTCGATTTTAGATTTTTTAGTCAGGTTGGGGTCAGGTAAAAAATAATACCAAATCCATTACAAAATACATAATAAGAAACGGTTTGGGTCAGCCAACAAAGAAGATACAGGTACATGCAGGACAGCCTCAACCTTTTCGGGGTCTAAAACAAAATGAAATTTTGGGGTCCTTTTCCAAATTGTATTGTTATAAATCCTAATAAAATAAAAAGTTTACCGTCCATATTAGTTGTGTTTGTTACGTGTATTTTTTGTTATGTTTTACAATACATGTAATGTATTCCAGTGAGATATCATAGTTCGATGTTTAACAAAATGTTAAATTGCTTGCTATTTGTTGTGGAAAATATGTTTTGGAAATCATTAATCCCTAGTTTTGATAATGATAAAAATCATTAACATGTATTATTATTTGCCAATGACAAATAATCATATATCATATACATATTTCTTACACAATCAAGTAATCAAGTCTTAATAATCAACCAGCAAATTGTAATTGTCATCCTACAAATCAAGGCATGCATGGAGTGTTAGGCCATCCGGTATACCATACAAAATCACGGCATCGTCCTACGTGTATCCTAAAATCACGCCTTGATTTTAAGCCCACACTGCCCCCTCGTTTGTTTAATCCCGTCGTCGTTCCTCTATGTGATTTTTTGCACGCCAGCAAATTCATCGATTTAAAAAAATACTACCGTTGAACGGTAATATTTTGTACCGTTGGAATACAATACATAATACAATAATTAATAATATTATTTTTACTCATTATAAAAATTCAATTTTACTCCATATATTTTCACTCATTTCTAATTCTCTACTCTTCTACTCACTAATCTTCTACTTTTTTACCAAAAAATGAGTAACGATCCGAACCAAACCCAACCTAAACTTTCAAATGTTTGGGTTGGGTTGGGTTCCAACCCAAACTTTCAACCCAACCCAAACTTTCAACCAAACCCGAACTTTCAAATATTTAACTATCAATCCCCAATGTCCCAACCGGGTACACCACTTGACTTTGTTTCGAAAACTTCAGAAATGCCACAAGAAACTGTGGCCGATACTCAAACTGTCTCACAAAAAAAAGGAAAAAAGAAGGTGTCGCAAGAGACTTCAAGCCGACCGAATACAAAAAAGAAGTGGGGCAAAGACGAACCATTAAACTTCGTTAAGGCGTTTATAGACGTCTCGGAGGATCCAATAATCGGTAAAAAAAATTGTTTTTTGTATTTTTTTAATTTTAATTATTTTTATTTGTGTTTATTAATTTTAATTATATTTTTATGAAGGCAACGCCCAAAACAAAAAGACGTTATGGATCGCGTTTGTGAAAAAAATTGAATCTTTCATGGGCGTACCACCCGGTTACCGAACTTTAGAGCAATTGAGTTCAAAATGGACTCATATAAATGGGAAGGTGGTAAAGTTTCACGAGATATACCAATAATGTTTGTGGGACCGAATAAGCGGTGAGAGCGATGCCGATATGTTGGGGAAAGCAACGGTCCGGTTTCAAGACGACGTTGGTGGCGATGCAACAATTGATTATTGGGAGATTTGTAGGAAATCGCTTAAGTGGCAAACACTATACATTGCCCCCACCCGAACCGGATCGTCCAAAAAACGAACATCAACCGACATCGACGCTAGTCCGGGCGCGTCCGATGGTAGATCTTTCTACGATCTCAACGTAGATGCACCGGAAGACGTGGAAGAAATACCCCGTCCGGTAGGGAAGACAAAAAGCAAAAGCCCAAGCAACGGGCTCGGGTTCGGTTGCAAGTCACGATGAAATCGGTGAGAGAATGGTCGAACAAATGACAAGATTTAACAATGCCCAAGACGAGATGATGGATTGGAAACGAACAAAACAAGAGATCGAAATTCTTGGCATGGATCTTGATTCACTCTCCACCACGCAACGTTTCTTGATCGAAAAAAAATAAAAGGAGATCAAAGAAAGTCATGGTATCCCGTAGGTTTTTAGTTATGTATTTTTTTTTTAGTTGTTTGAATTAATGTATTTTTTTAATTATTGTTTTTTTAGTTATTTTAATTAATGTATTTTTTTAATGAAATATTATGTTTTATTTTATTTAAATAAAACTTAAAAAAAAATAACATTAAATTATCACACCACCACAATCACAGGGGTATACCCCTTGCCAAGTGATGGATGATGTGATAACGAGGATGGTGACGTGGGACCACATGACGTGCACTTTATAATCACACCACACTATGATCACACCGGTATAGCCAATGCTCTTAGCCAATGCTCTTAGTTCATTAAATCTTAATTATTTAAGGAGTGTCATTTTTTTCATAATTACGTGTATAGGACTTTAAGACTTTGATATGCTAAAAAAATTAGGTTTATTGACATTTTCATATAAAATAAGAAAATAATCACAAATCATTTTCAACATAATACAACTTTTATTTCACCAATTAAAATATTTATAAACAACATTGAGACGACATCTCGAATTCTAGTAGGCACGTCTACAAATGGTGGGAGCTATCACCTAGCGGAACCATAGAGATTTCGATACGAGCCCCAGCTGCAAGTGATTTGTTAAACTTTATGGTGCTAACTCTCCCCTCTTTGAATTCATCAAAAACCGATGCCTCGGGTTGTGCTACTGATCCAAACCAGAGCGCATTATCGTACGCCACGATCCCATTTACCTTCACTAGTTTCATTATTCACTCGTGGTAATTGATATAGTTTATCTTGTCCGCATCAACAAAAGCAAAGTCGAAACTTCCTTCGTTATCAGGCTAAAGAAAGATTGATATAATATTTATTACAGTTTAAACCGAAATTAAAACTAACCAAACCAAATCAAACCAAACCAATCAAGACCTAGTGTCAATGTGGTGCCTGTGCCGGCTGTATAAAGTCTTTAGCCCAAAAATTTAAAGGTCTCTGAATTATATATTTTTTGAACGATGAAGATTTTATAAATACAATACTAGCAAGGTGCTAGAAAGTACAAAATAACGGGTTTACATGAAACATACTCTCAATGAATCTTAGACTAGAAAGTAAAGTTACATCACACACGCCAATCTAAAAGATTCATTTTCCCTCTTAATTATATAATTTTTAACCCCGTTGGCTACAAACTTTTTATTTTTTCGTCAAATTTCCTCATAGATAAAAGGAGTGTTGGGTAATATCTTTATTAGAAAAACCTCATATAAATTTTGCTTTAGGCCCCGAAATAGAGTTATAACTAACGGATGAAAACTTACATTTTCTAGCATTTTATCAAGAGCCGGTAGAGCCTCCGATTCGATAAAGTCGATCTTGTGCTCCACCTTTGCCTTTACCATAACCGGATGACCGATCTCATACGCTTCCCGATCCACATCTATCGCTACAATCTATACCAAACGTTAAAGTTTTATAAACTACCAAATAAAAAAATGTACCTTAATGACCAAAATCACAAAACAACCTTGCCATCATCCGGAATTGTTAACGCGGTTAAAAGCAGTGAGTAACCTGTAAAAACCCTGATCTCTATCGCTTTTTTTCACGCCAACGAGCTTCAACAAGATCCCGATCATCTGGCCCGCATCAGGTGAGGTACCCATGACAGCCCTACACATCAAGAAATCTTTAAAGCTCCTTCAAGGGTTCGGGCTCACGAGGGTAGACGCTAGTCTAGAGGATATCCTGAAGATTTGAAGCAAAATTAAGTGGTGAGTATTGAAGATTTGAAGCAAAGTTAAGATCGAAAGTATGAACAAACCTTGTACAAGTCTTAAGTGTGCAATACGCCTTTGGGTTGAGTAGGCTTTTCTGGTGCCATTGGCTTTGTGTTTGTAAGTGAAACTAGTGAAACACTCACCCGCGCGTTGCGCCGGGGAGTCCGCCATGATCCAGCATATGAAATAGCGGACACAATCCAAATTATCAAAACGCAAATTAAAAAACAAAGGAAACGAATATAATCTACTAAAACCATAGAATGCTAAGCATAACCAAAAGCTATTTTTTTTTAACGGCAAATTTCTTTACTTAGTGGGACTTGAACCCATGATCTTTAGGTCTTTAAGTGTTTAAGAGGCTTTGCCTCTACCGTTGGACCACCACCCCAATGGCCACCACCAACCAAAAGCTATTTGAATGAGAAAAAAAAACATCAAAGTGGTTAATTCATTTCACTTCCAAAAAGTTAAAATTGGACTTCTAAACCTACCTGAACCACTGATATTGTTGCTGGGAATCGTATTGGTTACTGGCGATCAATTGTTGATGAATGAGAGTCGGAGGAAAGAGGTGTAACGGGATATTCCTGCCGGAACCTAACATTAAACTGCTGATGGTGTACAAATGTGTGAAAGAAATCAGTTAGGTGAATTGAAGAAAACTATACAACAATTAGAAAAGCTACTCACACCTGCAACTATGCAATTGGCCTCCCAAGACTGTCCAACTCCGCTTCCATCTCCTCAATACCTTTGTTTATCAAGGAAGTAATACATGGTATTTTTGCTTTAATTACCTTTTTGCAAATGCTACACTGAAAAAAAAGAATCATTATTCTTCTAGCCACAAATATCATAATGCGAGAAACTATAAATTAAATGTCAGTTAGATATACCTGAGTTAAAAGCTTTGCCAAATACTCTGAACCCATTTTATTGACCAAATGACCGTAGTCAGGACTTGTAGCAAAATACTCGCTTTCTCTTCGCCTCGCATACATCATATTAGTATTTTTGTTGATATCAGCCTGTGTCTATTTACTATCCCAACCCAAGGCTGTTGTAGACGATAAGCTCTGCCTTCAAGGACCTTTTTAAAATAGTATCAACATTAGAATCGATTAAGTGAAATAACTAATAATTAATAATAAACTTAAAAAACATTTTCCATAGTGATATCTCACATCCAAAGCATTAATTCCTCTGTCCATCGGATCAAGCTTTGTCAGCACGCCAAACGTCCGTTCACCTAGTCAAGTTAAGAAATTCATAATTTGAGGAGAAAATTATGAAAGAAACCTGATAGTAGTGAGTTAATGATACCTGAGGGGTTCACTTCCTTGTAAAGTTTAATTGCATCAGATGTGGCAATATCTTGATTAGCAGAAGATATTGCTATTGATTGTAATTTGTAGGATCTTGATATGTTCTAAACCCAATTGCAAGGACTTCTGCTTCTTTGCAAATAGTAGCTGTATTCCTCACTGTTCTGTTTGTAACATAACCACATAAACTCTCAAAAATAGTAATAAGCAGAACCGAAACCGAAATATTCGATTATGAGAATTCTAAAACCAACCGGTTTCGGTTATTTTGGATTTAGTTATGTAGATTGTTCGGTTCGGTTCAGTTAATATGTTGCACGTTGGAAGGAGATGCAAGCAAGCTGCATTTCTCAGCTTGAGAGAAAAGTTCAAACCCTACAGAAAAGAAGCAAGAACCCTTTCTATACAGTAGGCTCTCTTACATGTTATTAATGAAATAATTGGGTGCCTTGTATGTAATTCCTTGTTTTCTTTAGTGTCAAGTGATTTCAGAACAAAAATGGTTTTGTGAATGGTTTTATTAGTAGTAAACTGTTTTTTTTAAATAAACAGAGGGATATCACCTCTTCAGATTTAAAATACGGCATTCCCTACCATAATCTACCAAAATAAGATTAATAACTAAAAACTTGGAAAAACCATTTTATTTTCAATTTTTGAAATTTCCATTAAAGTGCCTCCATAGTAATAAGTAGAAGAAGCATAAAATGTTAATAAGTACTAAAAAATCACGGTTTAACGATTAACTATAAAATTAACCACAAATTACCACATGAGTGTATGTTCTCCCTCACCTTCTTAGCAGGCTCCGAAACTTCCAAAGTCTTGGATTGAGAATCCAATGATAGGCCTTTCAGCAAATTGGAGGGCTTCTATAGAAAAGTATGTAAAAGAAATCCAATTCTTATCAAACAATTGTTCACTATAAACATACAAAAAATATATATCTAAAACCATGCCCTGATAAACCCTAGAAATCAATAACATGTGGCCATATATCTAGATCAAAATCAAACGTAACACATGAAAACATCAACAAAGGCCACTCGTACAATGAAATTTCTAATTCCACTAACCAATTCTCTAACTATGATTATCATAAACGCCACCCGTGCTTTATTTTTATTCAATGGTTTGTATAGTGTTCAATGCTCAAAAACAATCTGAAAAATCATGCTAATTATGCTGTTAAAACAAATTGAACTGAAACCATTGGTTGACTTTAGAAACAATATCCCATTTTTTTAGTTATATGCATGGAATGGTATTAAAAAAGTCAAAGTTAGAAGTTCGACCTGGAGTATCCTCAGCTGGTCCTGATGCACCGCCAATAACTGCTTAAGATGATGCATCTCCTGTGTGCTCTCATCATAATCTTTCTAGCGTTCATGTTCAATAGCTACAGCATATTTTAATATTGTATTTTCCTGCAGAAGAGCTCTACTTTTTTCCTTCAGAACCATGTTTTCCTAAATAAACTGTTGCTCAAAGACGCCTAAGGAAAAAGTTAACTATGTTCAAAACACACATACACACAGACGAACCAACCTTAAAAAGGCTTTTTGTAGCCTCGCCATAAGAATGTTCGTTCCCAGATTTCTCCGAACTCTCCGGCATGCTTATGGCACGTGATCTTGCATCATCAACATTGGCAGCCTGTGACAAAGAATTCAACTCAATCTGACCCGTCACCAAACCCGCCTGACCTGTATATATTGCCATCTCTACACAAAGAATATCAACACTGTGATTTTTACTTACGGTGTTGTCTCCATGCTTAAAGTCAAAAGCACCACGTCCATCAGTTGTACCAGCTGCAAATGCAAATCCCATTTATCACTTGAAAGCTTAGGGTCCAAATATCCCCAAGTGTAACTGATTTTGTTGTCTAATAACTTATGGGGCAGTTAATCAGCTTAGTAAAAGCGGCAATTTTTTTTTTGCATTATCTAATTATTTAGTGTGTCATTTTCATGTAAAACTTTGAATATCAAATTTGTCCAAACACTTAAACAACTAGTTATCAAATTATCATAATTTCAAACACCTGAATCACATCCAAACACCATCTCCTGCAGTCTGATTCTAATTATTTCATATCACATCACATTCAAAATACAAACGCAACTATCAGATGAATGTTCTAATAGTATAACATCTTCAAAGATCAATCTAAGTAACTTCTAATTCTTGAGACCAGTTTAAACAATCCAGTTCACACCGAAGGTGAGTCATTTGGATTTAATTTTGTAATCGAAATTGTTACCTGAATCCGGTTCTATGTTTATTGACCTAACTTTTTACAATTGACGATTATCATAGCTGATGATTCCTGCAATTCTAGTTCATTAATATCGCAAACCTAAGATCAGTTTGCCACAAAACACAATTATATTCTTATGAAATTAGTTAAAGAAACGCCTACTTTAAATACAAAGCTTTCATAGCTGCCCCCTTTCCCCAATTATAGTTAAACCTTCCATGGAATTGAAGCCCTTCAACTGATTTTGGGGAAAGAGAAGGTTACGTTATGGCTGAACTGAAAAAAAAACAATTTTTTAAAGCCATAATTCTACATACCCTATAGTCTGCATCGCACCAAACAACGACATCAAAACCTTTCACCTCTGTCTGTAGCGTGGCCAACCTTCCTCGGTTCGGATTTGGCCGCCCCTAACTATAACCCCCAATCAAGAAGCCGACAACGATTATCGCTGATGAAACGACCGAGCGTCATTACCACCACGCCACTGTGAATTTCATTTCTCGAAACGATGAAAAACTGTTTCAAGAATCAAGTGGAGCGATGTTTTGCACGTGAGAGGTTTCAGAGTGGAGCGATGGGAGGGAGCTAAGCGGAGGTAGATAAGGGGGGAAGGCGAGCGAAGCAGAGGAACAAAACCCAGTTACTGTTCACCAACATGCTTTTGTAGTATATAACTAGGTTGTTTTCACCCGCGCCCGACTAGAATGAACCTGTTTTGGTATGGTGTGTAGGGGTTTGGTTTTTAAGAAGATGTACTGTTATCTGAAATTTACATTACGTTAAAAGTTTGTTAAGTAGTGTGTAGGGATTATATTACAAAACACATGGATTTAAAAGTAGCAACAACATACCTGTGTCTGCATGATAACAACGGTATCGACTGTCACTGCAAGCCTGGTCAAAACGTTTGTTGTTTTTATGGTAGGGGCGAATCTGGATCTCTGTTTTTTGGTCTCGCTTATTCCCTCACCTGTATAAAGAAAAAGTAAATATTTTTCTTTTGTAGGTTGAACAGAGAAGTATTTTTGGGTTGTTGGTTACTTACCTGTTGTTTCAAACAGATTCCTTTTCGTGCTTGTGCCTTCACGTGGTTTTGGTGCTAGAGTTTCTGGGGCTGGTGTTAAACTTTTTTTTTTCTTTTTTCCTGGTGTTGCTTTAAATGGTGGAGTGGATGAGCTTTGTTGTGCGGTGTTTGTTGGCTCTGAAATCTTGGAAACTGTGAAGATGGTTCTGTGATAGCGCCTATTATTTGGAGCGCGCAGATGAAATTTTTTCATTTTTCGTCTCAGTGCAAGAAGCGGTGGCGGTATCACGTGTCTTTTTCAAGTAACTGTGTTTGCAATTATGTCTAAAATTGTGACGGTTGCAGTCCCGGTTTCGTTAGCTATGGTTGCAGAAAAGCGAAACCTGTAGAGCAGAGCTTAGTACTGATAATGATGTATTTAAAAAAATTTACTGGGTTATTCTTAAATGTACACTGGTGTGTCGACAATGCCATCAATTGCGCATGCTCATCTGTCATCACTTTTGTCGACTGCGATATGACATATTGGACATGCAGCGTAATACCATGTCATACCTTATGTGAATTGTATGATTGATGCATTGTATGTAAATGTTAATCCCTGGATGTGTCGTGTTGTTAGGAAAAGTAGTATCTTGTGTGTATTCTATCTATATCCAAATACGTGATCATAGCTACATGAAATGTGTCATTGCTAAAGATTATCATATTATTCGTGAATATTATTGAAATACAAAAAATTAGTGGGCATTTCACATAGTTTTGTTAAAAAATCTATAATACTAAGGAATTAGATTTCAAATCAAAATTTGTAAAAGAGTTAAAATACGAAGAATCTGAAACTGGATCAGCAAAAATATTTATAAAAGAAAAAAGTCCTTCACTGATAATTGTCATAACAGACATGTAAGTAGCCATTTGGGTCGTAGACAGGTGGTAAGAGGTGCAGCCTCTTTGGAGGGATCCAGGTTCAAACCTGGGTAAGATGTAGTTTAGGAGTTGTGTAGGATAGTGTGTGTGAGCCGTTCAAAAAAAAAACACACAGGTAAGTAATTGTTTTCGAATTTTGATTCAAATTAACTTCTGTATCTAAGAAAAAGTTGTGGTAAATACGTTTACAGCCTTAAAATGATTAAAAAAATCAAATCTATAGGGAACTTTCTACTTTTTATCCTACTGGCACAACATAGTCAAAAGCATCAATATCCACAAGGTACAAAATGTAACCTGTGTGCACTTGCAAACTTTGAAAAAAAGAAGTTAACATGTAAATAAGTTTTGGATGTTTTCTCAAAAAATATGTGCATGTAAGGCTAACGTGAGATTATAAGTGGACAGTTATAATCCAGACGTTATAATGCAAACATGAAAAATAAAGTGAACTATCATAATCCAGACGTTATAATCTACAGATTTATTTACTGACCATAAGCATATTGAAAAGCCTGATTATCTTAAACCTAAAAACATCAAGACCATTTGTTCAACACAAAAACAGTAAAATGCAAACATGAAGAAGAACCTAAACATAAATGTCCACCTTTCAAAGATTCATGAATGAGAAGACGAAAAAACAATCAAGAACAAAATACACAAATGTGAGATTCAGAAGCACAATATAAACCATGATCTAGTAACATGAGATCTGAGGAATTTAACAAACAATCAACCTTTAATATGCTAAAGTAACAAAGTATGAAATTGGTATAAAAAACCCGTGTGCAGATCAACAATCGAGCTTTAAAAAAGTATGAAACTGGTATAAAAAAACCCTACACATGTGAAAAAAGGATAGGAATGAAGAAACAAAGAGAAGTATTCTAATCCACACATTATAAACCATAAATGTATCTAGTAATCATAATTAACTACAATGAGACCCTAAATTAGCCTAAACCTTATAACATGGATATGCAAACATGAATACTTACAATCTGTACATTTATCTACTAACGTTAAGCATAATTAATTACAATGAAAACTCAAATCAGGCTAAACCTTATCTACACGTTATAATTCATAAATTTATTTACTAACCATAAGTAATCACAATGAAAACTCAAATGACCTAATTAAACCTTAAAACAGGCAAACGGAAGCATCAATTCTTATAATCCATAGATTTAGTTAGTATTCAAAATTAATTACAATGAAAACCCAAATGACCTTAATCCAGAGAAACAACCTAAACATCAATTCCACTTTTGCCAGAGATTAAAAGGACAATAGCTTACCAGCCCAACCAAGAAGTAAAGTTATAGAACACCCAAAAAGAATATATCTAACAACCAAAATAATTTGTTGTACAGAACGAAAAAAAAAGAATACATTACTGTTCATCAAGTTAGTGATTGTATTTTCGTTTGTACTAAACGAACCAAAGCTTGTACGTTACTGTTCAACGGGTTATCAAATGTTTAATTGTTAATAGTAATTTGTGAAAGTATAGAGCTCTATTTATGGGCACATGAAGGTTGTGTTTTTAATTTTGATTTGCAATCGAGGTCCCCGTCTTTTAACGAAAATATGCTAAAATAAAATGAGAAAATTATTATTATTATTATTATTGTTAAGGAAATTTTTAGGTGAAAACATGTTTTTCACAAAGTTACAAAAATGATTTTTTATCAACTTTGGATAGAATGCAAACGATGTCTTTTGTGTTCTATGTTGTGAGGGCTTCGCAACAAACAAAGGCGCGTCCAAAACGGAGCTAAGATGAATGAGATATCGATGCTCGAAGTTGGGTGTTTAGGGCTGTGTAAAGTTGCGAAAATTAGGAAAAAAAAAAAGGTGTGAAAACTTGTCCCACATAGGTGGAGGAATCAATCTTGGAGTGGTATATTAGTGTGAGGATGTGAGCCTCCTAGGAAATTTGTTTCCTTTAAACCAAACAATAGTGGGACCCTATAAGGTGCCGCAGTCGCATGCACGCACGTGGACGTAATATGACGTTTTGATGGCGCACCTATATTTCATTTACAAAAACGAAATACACGGGTTTTCTTGTTTTATTCCTCCTAAAGAATTTGTTTACTTTGAGGCAAACACTAGTGAGACCCAATATGATGCTGCACGCGCGTGACATTGCCGTAATGTGACGTTTTGACGGCACACCTGGCACTTCGCACACTGGCGTGGGCATAATATTTCATTAAAAAAAACGAAATACACGGGTTTGCTTGTTTAATTCCTCCGATATAAATTTTACTGAAAACGGAGTTGTTTTATAAAAAAAAAATTGGTCTCGTAAATGGTCTAACACGTGTTTGGATCGACATTTCGGATGATAAGTAAATGTTTTAAAAAATTAATATCAAATGTTTTAAAATGCACTATGTTTTAGTAAATAAGTATTTTAAAATATTTCTATGCTAAATATATATATATATATATATATATATATATGAGAGGTTTAAATAAGAAGTGTTTTTCGCTAAAAAACCTAATAAATGATAAAAACCTTAAGAAATGATATCAAACGAACTCCGATTGAGCTCATTTCAGCTGCGTTGGAACCATCTCGTAGAACTCTACCATCTTAGCTTTTAGGGTTTAGCTTTTAAGGTTTAGATTTTAGGGTTGAATTTTAGTGTTTTAGCCTTATGGTTTAGCTTTTATGGTTTAGGTTTTTTTTAGGGGTGTGGGTTTAGGTTTTTGGGAGTGGGTGGGGTGGGTTTAGATTTTTTTGGGGGGGAGGGGGGCGGGGGGGGGGTTAGGTTTTTGGGGGGGTAGGGGTGGTGGTTTTAGGCTTTTCGGGGTGGGGTGGGGTTGGAGGGGGGTTTAGGTTTTTGGGGGTGCGGATGGAGGGGGGTTTAGGTTTTTGGGGGCGGGTTAGGGTTTGATGAGACGGTTCCAGCGCCTCTGGAATGAGCTCAATCGGAGTTCGTTTGACTCGTTTGTTAACGTTTCTTAGCGAAAAACACTTTTTAATGGAAACTTCCCCTATATATGAAATAGGTTGGGGCATCAGATTTTTTTGACACTTGTTAATAAAACAACATAAATTAAGATAAAACAACATAAATTAAACTTACAGTGTATTTGCAGAGTAAGAAGTAGCGGAAGATGAGTAGTTTTAGTAGTGGATGTTGAAGCGAATATTGTTAGAGTTTTTTTTTATTTGGGATATAGTATGAAGAACTTAGAGAAAACTATAAAAGAGTAAGGTTTTTGTAAGAAGGAATCAGAAACTAAGGTTTTAAGTACTCATGAAAGGGAGAAAATTCTGATATTTTCTTGATATGTTTACAAATGAATTCTTCAAGCCATTATATAGGCAGAAGAAAGAATCGAAAAAAGGCGCACAAAACGCACTAAGATAAAACAATAATTCACAATAATTCAAAAGACGCACTAAACTAGCTATAAGACAAGAAATTAAAAGAGTGCACATATCGCACTATCTAAAAGAATGGTAAAGAATTAAAGTAGAAAAACGACAGAAAACTTTTTTCTTTTTCTTTCAGAGGTCTGTCGTTGAAACTTTATAGACTATCGGCAGAATCTTTGTAGTCGTCATTGCTTACGTCTGTTGGAAGAAAATTTGTATCTTTCTGTTTTCAGAACTCTCTGTGAGTATCCGGGATTGATGGTGGAGAGTCTGGGTCGCTGAAATCATCTGGGTTTAGATAATAATCTTCTAAATCCAGAATGTGTTGTAACTGGAGAGATTCTCCCTCTCCTATGAATGGTAGGAGCATATTCCAGTTTTTAAGGCTTCAAATCTGTATATAGTGACCTTCGGCTAAAAGGTGATAGCATTCCCAATGGAAGCTTGATGGTAGTTTAGGTGTTTTCTGGTTTTGGGTGATGAATTGTAAGGTGTCTTTTTTGGGTTTCTCTGGGTTGTTTGAAGCAAGGCTAGCAAGATTGTCTATCCAGTATAGATCTGAGAACTGTATTTCTGTTTGTATGGCGAAATTTTTTAAGTAATCTTTGCCAGAGAGTTTGTGGCTAATGAATATTCTCTTTCTGGTTGGTCTATAGGTATGATCGTTTGCAAAAGGAAAGGAAGAGAAGACTTTGAAACCGATGTAAGGAGGGGTGATGTGTGTAGATATGTTTCCTGTGGTCATGACGAACTTTTCTCCGAAGAGATTTATGATGTCTTCTGTCTTTGGATTTAGCTCTAACTCTATGTAATCAATCATGCCGTTATGGTAGAATTGTAGGATCAGATCGTTTGGCATGTTTTTATCTTTTAGGTTTACTTGGAGAAGTATGTAATATCCTATACTTTCCGACGCACACTTTCCTAAACCTTTGAACGTATTACCGATCCAAAACTTAAAATGTGATAAAAAAATTATATATATATAATTATAACTTCTGTAACAAACATTGATTTATACGTTTAAGAAAAACGAATGATATTTGAAATATGTATACACATAGGTGAAATTTAATTATAAATATATATATATATAGCATAGATAAAACAAAAACCATTACAAGTTATCCATACGGAAATAACCTAAACGTTTTTATATATACTATGAATCTTAGGAAATTTTATTATCAAATTTTAAAATAGTAAAATAATAAAACTTAGTTAGATTTTATAAAAATAAAACACATTTATTTTTATAAAAGTCCAGGGACTAAACTGTCATTTTCGAAAGTTGGAGTGAACTTAAAATCACATTTTAACATGAAATGTTAAGGCCAGGAGACTTCAGGGACTCGTTGTGTAATTCAACCAAAGTTCCAAAACTCAGATTCGGTCGTGGGTTCGAAACCCGCAGACTCCGGCTTCCACCCTCTTTCACGCAAAAATCGCGATTGCGACCAGGTTCGATGAACCTCGAACTCGCCTTCGGCGTGCGACCCAACCCCTAGGTCTTCAATACTCGGACACAGCCCGAGACCCGCGCAGTTCGAATTCAAACTCGGCATTTTACACACCCGTTAACCCCCAACCAACCGGTCATTAATTGATGAAATCAATTATAAATACCAGCCGTAATCGACCTAAGAAATCACACTCAAACACTCTCAATCCTCAATTTAATCTAAACGAACCTGCAATTGCCGATTAGAATCCACGACGGTCGACCCAGAAAAATCGGACTCGTTCTTCCTCGATTCGGCACTAAAGCAGGTAATTCGAGTGTCCTTCCTCTTCGTTTTCATCTAAGGATCAATAGCCCTGTGTTAAATTGCATTAACAGAGGGTTAATCGTATCGTATTTGGGCGATCAAATTCTAGGGCTCGTATCGTATTTGGGGGCGTTTGGAACTTGTGTGTATAAAGTTCTTTTCCACGATTACACTCAACGAAACCCGTAGTCGGGGTGGTTAAGCGCGCCCGTGTTTGGTAACCCGGGACAGACCCGAGTTCGAATCCGGGGAGCCGTGTTTTGTCCATTTTATTTTTTTAATCCATTTCCAAGCAGTTTTTACACTTTTAATAATTTTTATAAATTCTGCTAAACTGTTATAAACTCAAAAATGATTTTTATTTATACTTTTAATTTCTGTAACTATTTTAATTAATTAAAACTTGTACTAAATAATCCTTTAAAAATAGTTCTAAACCCTTAAAATTATAAAAATATTTTTAAACTTTATAAAACTCATGTTCTAAACAGGAGGTACTTTATAAAAATTCGAAACTGGAAATTGTCATTATTTCCTAAATTATTTCGGTTTTGAAAACCTTGAAAATAAATAAATACTTTAAAATAGAAATAACTTTTATAAACTTTATAAAACCTAAAGTTAAAAGAAACTTATAATTTATAAACCCCCATGGATGTAGAATACATATAAGTTTATGATTTTAAACATAAACATTATTTAAATACTTATAAACTTATAATTTAATACTTATTAAACTTATGGGTTCATTTAGACTTTAAGAATATTTAGACATCTTTTTCTCTTTTTAGATGTGCACTTTATAAGGAATTTTATTTGACATTTTATAAACTTATAAATACGTATTATTTTTAAACATTATTAAATTTCAGTTATTTTGTAAGATAAATACCTAATTCTTAAATACTTTAAATCTTGAATGATTTCTACTTTTAAATAAAGTAATTATTCTTTTGGATAATTATTTATTCTTAGTAATTATTTATTCTTAAATAATTATTACTTATCCTTAATAATTACTTATTTTAAATAAATGTTATTAACCCCTAATCACTATTTAGTCTTTACATACGTTGTATTTAATAATTATTTTACCTTTGAAATAATTATTATTTCTTAACCCTTATCTTAAATAATTATTTTAAACCATAATTATTTTAAACTATTAACTTATTAAGACATTGATATCCAAGTCTTACATTCAAAACTCTTATTTTAAACTTAATTTAAAACTTTATAAACACGATCAATCCCGTCTCCCGTTTGGAACCCTAGTCAACATTGAGCCCTAGATCCTTGTCTTAGACTTATAGAAATAAACTTGAAACTTTAGACTTGTATTTTTAGGCTTATTGTGAGGATATTCTCCCTCAAAGTCTTGCAAACTTACTCTCGTCGGATACTCTTCATACAATCCAAGTGAGTATACTTAGCCCCTTTTTTTGTTTTGATTTTGTTTTATAAACTTGGGGTGGAACATGCCTGCACTTTTTAGACTCATACAATTCAAACTTAACTATGTTTACATGTCATCTATGTGTTGAATGCCTTGAGACTTGTACGTTAAATTAAACTTAATTCTAGCATGTTCATTAGCTTTGGCCGAGCCGATAGTAACAATGATAGATCTATTGCATTTGACCAATCCACCTTGATTGATTGACCCTTCGGGGGGAGCCCTTGGTGTTTGTTACTAAACGAAACTTATACTTGAAACTTATAAGGGTAACCTTCGGGTTATGCCTAAACTTGGTTGGAGGTTTGACGTGCACAATGTTTAAAGACTTTGTTAAACGGTGTCAAAACCTTTGTATCTCACCAACTATTTTTAGTTGACAGTTACTTAACATGTTTCAGGTGCACAAGAGTGAGGTTTATCTATGAAAACGTAGGATGCTTGGACTTAGAAAGACCATCAAGAATTAAACTTATGTTATTTTTCATGATTAAACAATATGTTACTTTTGTCATGTTGAACCGTTAATTTATTAATGAAATATCTCAACTTTATTAGTCAACCTTGTGCTTTTGAACAACCGTGTCCGCCCCGACGTATAATCCGCCGTCGGTTGGGGTGTGACAAAGTAATAGGCAAGTTCCTTCTCAGTTGTCGTCTGTCCTTTCGATAACCCTTATCCCTTTGTACTTTTCTTTATTAAGGGCGATGGTTATGAGCCTAAGTTGTAATTCATACAACACCATAGGAAACTCTGTATTAATTTTTTAGGAGATGATTTGTTCAAACTCTGGAAATTGATCGAACACCATTTGAAGGCAGGTTTTCCAGGGTGTGTCTAGCATTCTGGCTCTAAATGAGTCATAGCCCCTGAAACTGTTCTCTTTTTTATCGAGCCTTTGTAAGAGTAATTGGTTTTTGGCTTCAAGGATTTCGAATTTTTGTTTGAGAATATTGTTCTCGATGAGACTTTGTATATTCTGTGTATTACCTTGTTGTGTAAGCTGTCTTTGTAAATTAGAAATTGTTTCTTCTTGAGTCTTTATAATTTTTTCTTGACTCGTCTTTATAACATGTGAAAAAGTTTGAACCTCTTCTGATTCAATGAAGAAACTGTCTACGCCAAAACGATTTCTGGCTGTTTCTAATGCTTCAGAGAAGCTGTGGTAACCTTTATAGATTGGGCCGGGATATTGTATAAACTTTGCAACCGTTTCCCATTTATTAAAAATACCAATTTTTGTTCCTCGGAAGATTATATAATGTGTAAATTTTTGAGGAAGCTGAATTTGTTTTTCATGGCATTTGACTCCCTGTTCGCTAAAGTAAATACTTAGCGCGTTTAAAACCTGAACTTTGAAAGAAGAGGCATGGGACATAGTTTGTATATGCCATAGATTATCCATTAAACACCGATGTTTTTCTGTAAGCTTTATCCTATTATTGAGACGAAACTTCATGTGTGTATCTTGGCAGGTTTGTAAGGCATAGGAGCCGAAAGAGATTTTATGGGGGAATGTTTGTTTTTGGATTTGTTTGTAGGCTGATTTTTTGTAAAGCATGTTTTGGATAAAAGTGTCAGGGCTTTGTGTGATTTGTGGGTTTTGAGAGGGTTGTGTAGTTTTAAGGAAATATGGAGGAAGCTTTCTAGTATTTTGTAAAACTAGTGTAGTTTGTAGTAAAGCCGTTTGTCTAGCACTGTATATTTTTTCGGCTTGGAAAGCTTGACTCATAAGCTTTTCTATTGTTTCTTCATCGTCGTTGGACGAGATGCTCATCGGGGAAGGATTCTGTTTAAACTATAATGGTCTAACGACCATCTTCTCCTTGCCTTTTTGTTTCCTATCCATCTGAAACAGAGTACTTTGTTAATGTTACGAGATAATAAATCAGCTATCCCGTTGTCTTTTCCTTTAATGTGTTCAAACTGTATAGTGTACCCACTACCTTGTACTATATTTTGTAAATTTACCCATCTTTTCCTGTTAGTCTTTTTACTTCGATCATTTTTAATAAATTTTACTATAGCTTCACAGTCTGTTCTGACTGTAAAATATTTATGTAAAAATATCTTAAATTTTTCTAAAGCGTTTATCAAGGCCTGTATTTCAAAATCTAGGCTAGTCCAAGTGGATCCAGTTTTAAAACTTCCACTATGGTAAGAGCATATTTTTTCTTCTTTTTTATGGTTGTGAACATTTGGCTTGCAAATGAGAACTGCTCCCCATCCTTCTTTGCATCCATCTGTTTCTATAATTATGTAATCTGTTATAAGTGGTAGTTCTAAGGGTTTAATTTCTTTAACCCTTTCTTTTATTCTTTTTACTAAGATAACATCTTTTTGGTTAAAATTTCTTTGTCCGTTTTTGGTAGTTTTGCTGTATAGCGGACCTACTAATTTTGAAAGATTTGGAATAAATTTTCGAGCATAGTTTACTAAACCTAAGAAGGCTTGTATTTGTTTTAAATTGGTGAGTTTTTCTGGAAAATCCAAAATTTTTGTAGAAATATGTTTTTGTAATTCTATTTTTCCATCATATATAGGGTTTCCGTATTCAGATTCATCATCTGTTTCTGTATTCATAAAATTATATTGTGGTTCTTGTGGTGGTTCTTCAGAATAACTACTTTCCTCATATTTATTTTCTTCTTGTTTAAAATCTGTAAATCTTAAACTTTGTATTCCATCTATCCCTTCATATATATATGACTCTTTTTTGGGACTAATATATATATATATATATATATATATATATATATATAGGGGAAAGATAAATTGGAAACCCACTTGAGATAAGAAAACCCATGAAACTCATTCGTAACATGGTTTTTTTAGGGTGTTTTTATATAGAATTTCGTCACTAGAAATGCAAAAAATAAAAAAAAACGCCGACATTTTTTTTTTAAATGTTGAAAAAAAAATCAGCGTTTTTATATATATATCAACATATTACATATGTAACACAGGTAGTGGTGCACAAATCGGTTTTTTAACCCAAACCGGTTCAACCCGAACCGAACCGGTTTGGGTTAAAAAACCGATTTGTGCACCACTACCTGTGTTACATATGTAATATGTTGATATATATATATAAAAACGCTGATTTTTTTTTTCAACATTTAAAAAAAAAATGTCGGCGTTTTTTTTTATTTTTTGCATTTCTAGTGACGAAATTCTATATAAAAACACCCTAAAAAAACCATGTTACGAATGAGTTTCATGGGTTTTCTTATCTCAAGTGGGTTTCCAATTTATCTTTCCCCCATATATATATATAGGGGAAAGATAAATTGGAAACCCACTTGAGATAAGAAAACCTATGAAACTCATTCGTAACATGGTTTTTTTAGGGTGTTTTTATATAGAATTTCGTCACTAGAAATGCAAAAAATAAAAAAAAACGCCGACATTTTTTTTTTAAATGTTGAAAAAAAAATCAGCGTTTTTATATATATATCAACATATTACATATGTAACACAGGTAGTGGTGCACAAATCGGTTTTTTAACCCAAACCGGTTCAACCCGAACCGAACCGGTTTGGTCAACAAAAAGTCAAAACCGATTTGGGCCTAAACCGGTTTGGGTTAAACCGGTTTCGTAGGTGAAGAATGACTAACTGGTCAAACCGGTTAGGGTTGGTTACAAACCGGTTTGTGTGGTAAACCGGTTTTTATTAAAATAAATAAAGTTCAACGTTTATTAATATTTGGAAAATTCGGAAATTAAAAAACATGAAAAGTTAAAATTATAAAATTGTAAAACATTACAAATGACAATATATATTTTTATTTTTTTGAATATTGATTGATTATTCTTGTGCGTTGTAATCATGGTATCTTTTTTTGTTACTAAAAATATCTTTAAGTATTAGTCGAAAAGTATATGTTAAGTTTGAAACCTCTTCAATTGCAAGTCCGGCTTGCACCGCCAAGTTAATGATGTGTGCGACACATCGACTATGGAAAAAAACGCCGTTGCAAAGCGGTTTATATTTAATTTTTAGTTTTTGAACCGCATTTGTATTATTAGATGCATTATCAAAAGACATTGAAAAAAGTTTATTTTGTAATTTAAATTCGGTTATAACACCATCTAATATATAAAATAAATTTTCGCCGGTTTGTGGATATTCAAACAAGTCAAACGCGATTGTACGCTTCATCATTTGCCACGTATTGGGATCAACCCAATGCGCGGTAACGCAAAGGTACGAATCGGGTATACCATGTGGAGCCGACCAAACATCGGTGGTTAAGTTTACACCGGTTTCCAAATTTTCAAAACCTAAAATTAATTCTTTTTTTGCTTTTTTCCACATTTTTATACAATCTCGTCTAAGGGTTGTGCGACTTACTTGATGATAACGTGGTTGGAGTGTCTCTTGAATCAATGTTATGTTATATATACTTAGTAATAAGGATTTACATATTACATATTTATAACATATTATATAGTTTTTTAATACAAATTATAGAAACGTTATATAGTTATTTTTTTAAATGTTTTAGAAAAAGAATGAAAGAAACGTTCAATTTATAAAAATGTTTTATGAACAAACATATTTTTTTTTAAATAAAAAACGTTTTATAAAAAGAAATTATAGAAATCATAAGCAGGGCCGCCCATGAGATTTTAGTTGTCCTGTGCAATTTTAAAAAATGGGCCCTTGAAAATCTAAAATATAAAGCTATACTAGTAGGGAACCCGCGCGATGCGACGGGAATCCCGTATAAGTTACAAACATACGTTTGCGAGTTTAAAACCCCGTATAATTATTCAAAATATAGCAATTCGATGAGATTAAAAGCATCCATCGAAAATCTTACTCTGAAATGAAATAGAAAATCTTAGAGTGGAGTTGAAATCTATATCTATACACATAATCTCATGGTTGAAATCTGATAACCTGATTCCAAAAACCTTTACCCGAAAAAAATTAAGGGCGAAAGATTAGCTCTTGATGTCCATTATTGGTATAATCGAAGAGATTAAAATGATGGGGTTTCTTTGGATTAAGTATAGGGCTAAGTTGGATTCGTTAGATTGGAAGAAGTGGTGCACTTTTAATCTCATGTTGCAGCTAGTTTGGTTGTATGTTTTCTTTTTTCTTTTTTCTTTTTTCTGTTCGTTTCTTTTTTCTGTTGTATGGCTTTACTTTGCTCGTTTATGAAATTTGCCTTTCAAAATAAAAAAAAATAAAAAAAGGTGCTGAGTCACAATAGGCAAAATCTGGTGCAGCAGATTTGACTAAAAGGTTCCTTCATCACTGACAGCCGGCGTTTCTTGGGAATTGACAGGGGGTGTGAGCAGATTCAACACTTGTTCCGTGAAAGATGAGGTCATTGGCATGACTCTGCACCATGAAATAAATTTCTCAGTAGTTACAAACAAAATAAAAATTATGTGCTAACTCCTATTTCCAATATAATCGATCAGTCAGAAACCCGCACGATGAATCGGAGACGACAATTTATAATGCGGTACTCGTTTTAATTTAGTTTCCAACACCTTTTGTCCATTTTTTAGAATTTTGAATACAACTAATGTATTATATATGATTACAAAATTATACTACTAAAATTACATACTTATAATAAAAGAAGTGATTTGTGAGCTTGTAAGCATTACTTTGGGCCACTTTCAAGCCACATAAGTTTTTTAACATTTACCCATTGGACATTTGGATCTGTTTTGGAAATAAAATGCACTCCAAGCCCGAGTCATTTGGATCTGTTGGGGGACTTTTCTTCATTTTTAGATGTGGAAGGGATTTGTGATGAAGGGTTTCGGACTACGGAGTAAAGGACTGGAAATATGTAAATGGGGGTTTTATTGGCAAATACGAACCGTCTCCCGCGAAGGCAGTCGTGAAGGGAGCCGGCATCTTAAAAAACCGACGTGAAAAAGACGGCCCTATCCTCCCTATATCCTTTATAATATCTTTTATAATGTAGTATAGATATATATATGAAAAAAATCGTTAATACGATGAAAACTTTAGTAGCAATAAAAAAAAATTTGTAATTGTATCAAAATAATATATTGCATATTTAAATGAATCGTGCAAGATTAAGATTTAAGCATAAATCAATATTCTATATCAAGTTCTTAATTTCTTTATCAACTAATGAAGAATCAAGACAACGATATTAATTTGTTAAACATTTTAAATGGTAACATAAATGTAATTGGGTATTTGGATTTAAATCATTAGATGGGCTAAAACCCTAGAAGTTAAATGTAATTGGTTATTTAGGTTTAAATGTAATTGGGTTTAAAACTGATTGGGCTAAAAAGGTGTTGGTTATTTTTTAAAAAAAACTTATTGGGTTTAAAATTTAGAGTACACTTTAGTTTTTGTCCCTGAGGTTTGTTGCTATTAAAAGGTTCAGTTCCCCCTAACAGTACGAGTCCCTGAAGTTATATTTCTTAACGCTTTTAGTCCAATTTTGTTAACTTCGTTAAGTTTTTCAGTTAATCATGTGAAATGACCAAAACAGCCTCTTCATCCCCACTCCACCACCACCCCCACCCACCTGCCGCCCTCTCTTCCGGCGACCGACCACCACCACCTTCAGGGACAAACGGTAAAGTTACTCTTGATTGATTAATAGATTTATAAACTCCAAGCTTGATGCCACTTTTCTGATACTAAAGAACCTGATCAAAATGATAATCTATAAATCCAATGGTTGGAAATACATGAGGCATATATGATCCGGACATCTATGGAGATTAAGTATTTAACCTGGTTACCAAACATTAGCATTTGACTTTTTCTCCACCAAATGACCTTACCTGCACTCCACTTGTTCAAAAAGAAATCAAAAATATAAACCATTGATTTAACAAACCCTTAATGAAACAGGAACCCAACCAAAAGAAGCTCAAATTGAACCACAAACCCACCTTATATCGTTACCCACCGCCGGTTACCACCGTGAGCCATCCCGTCGCCACTCGCTTCTGCCGCCTGTTGAGGTCGTCTCCACCACTAGCTTCTGCCGCCTATTGAGGCCGTCTCCACCACTAGCTTCTGCCGCCTATTGAGGCCGTCTACGTCGCTTCAGCCGGCTCCCTCTTCCTCTCTCGCACGCCTCTCTCTCTCTCATTGTTTCTCTCTCTAAACTTTTAGATCTGTGTGTGAATGCTGACGAGGGAAGAAGAAATATAGCAAATACTTATAGATCTGTATATGATGATGACGACGAGGAGGAAATCAAAGTGGGGGAGTCTTGAGAGTTCTTGAAGAAACAGTGGCCGTTGATGAACGCGTGGAAGATGCAATCGCGGAAACTGACAGGTAGGATTGATCAGATCGAACGCCGGTCGAGGTTTGTGGAGAGAGCGGAGATGGAGGCGGAGATGGAGGCGGAGATGGTGGGGCCTGTAAATCGACCAAATCAATCGTCTGCCACTTCAGTCTTTTTTTTTCATAATTATGTGTACTCTTTTTTTTTAACGACAACAATGAGATTAACTCAAATAAAAGCTAACGGGTGACAAGCAAATAAATCCCAATTACAAACACCAAAAACACACAACAGCCGAAACAAGTTACACCAAAATAAAAAACATAGCTACACAACCAATACAAATTATGTGTATTCCTAACTACTTTAAGACTTTGATATTAGGTTTATAGATATTTTCATATAAAATAAGAAAATAATCACAAATCATTGTCAACAAGAAACAACTTTTATTTCACCAATTAAAATATTAATAAAAACCTTGCGACGAGATCTCGAGTTCTAGTAGACACGTCTACAAATGGTGAGACCATCACCTAGCGGAACCATAGAGATTTCGATACGAGGGTCAGCTGCAAGTGATTTGTTGAACTTTATGGTGCTAACTCTTCCCTCTTTGAACTCATCAAGAACCGATGCCTCGGGTTGTGCTACTGATCCAAACCAAAGCGTATTATCATACACCACGATCCCATTCACCTTCACTAGTTTCATTATTCGCTCATGGTAATTGATATAGTTTATCTTGTCCGCATCAACAAAAGCAAAGTCGAAACTTCCTTCGTTATCAGGCTAAAGAAAGATTGATATAATATTTATTGCAATTTAAACCGAAATTAAAACTAACCAAACCAAATCAGATCAAACCAATCAAGACGTAGTGTCAATGTGGTGCTTGTGCTGGCTATATAAAGTCTTTAGCCCAAAATTTTAAAGTTATCTGAATTATATATTTTTTTTAAACGATGAAGATTTTATAAATACAATACTAGCAAAGTGCTAGAAAGTACAAAAGAATGGGATTACATGAAACATACTCCCAATGGATCTTAGAGTGAAAGTAAAGTTCACCACACACCCCAATCTAAGAGGTTCATTTTCCCTCTAAATTATATAATTTTTAACTCCGTTAGCTACAAACTTTTTAATTTTTCGTCACTAGGTCCTCATAGATAAAAGGAGTGTTGGGTAATATTTTTATTAGAAAAACCTCATATAAATTTTGCTTTAGGCCCCGAAATAGAGTTATAATTAACGGATGAAAACTTACATTTTCTAGCATTTTATCAAGAGCCGGTAGAGCCTCCGATTCGATAAAGTCGATCTTGTGCTCCACATTTGCCTTTTCCATAACCGGACGACCGATCTCATATGCTTCCCGATCCACATCTATCGCTACAATCTATACAAAACGTAAAGTTTTATAAACTACCGAATACGAAAATTACCATAATTACAAAAAAAATTAACCTTGCCATCATTAGGAATTGTTAATGCTGTTAAAAGCAACGAGTAACCCGTAAAAACCCCGATCTCTATAGCTTTTTTCGCGCCAACGAGCTTCAACAAGATCCCGATCATCTGGCCCGCATCAGATGAGGTACCCATGACAGCCCTACACATCAAGAAATCTTTAAAGTTTCCATATGCACAAAACCATGTCCATATATACTTGTTTTTTTGTTAAAAAACGTGACGGTCACCATGGATGTGAAGCGGTGAGAGTTCGAAGCTCCTTTAACGGTTCGGGTTCGCGAGGGTAGACGTTAGTCTCCAGGATGTACTAGGCATAAATCACAAGAAATTAAAATTAGTGAGTTTTGAAGATTTGAAGCAAAAGATGGATGGGAATTATGAACAAACCTTGTATAATTCAGGAGTTTGCAATAAGCCTTTGGGTTCAGTTGGCTTTTCTGGTGCCATTGGCTATGTGTTTGTAGGTGAAATTTGTGATGGCGAAGAAGTCCATTTATGGGCACATTGTCAAACCAAAGTAGATAAAAGTGAGGAGTTGTTTGTTTGTTATTAATTATTATTTATTACAAGAAAATGGACATTTTTAATAAGTCAAATAGTGACACCTCCATCGGAATAATATCTCTAAAAAATAAAAAATAAAAAATAAAAAATAAAAAAAATAATTATATGATTGATTTAAACCTAAATTTTATTAAGAATTAATTATACGGATGGCGCTGTGGTTTACTTATATTTCACTTTTGGCTCCTGAGAATGTTAAATTACAAGTTTGGATCAATAGTTTACACACTTATTTCACTTTTAGCCCCTGAGTTGGATGAAGGTTAATAATGAAGTTATCTTAGAGCTTATGGTATTTATATTATTAAAATCAAAATGGGTTAAATTTAAATCTCTTTTGGCCCCCTCGAAGAGAATTTGTATCATTTGTGATGGTAACAGCCGAAAGATTTTGTTGATTTAAAATCACTAGTTCAACTAGAGGGCTATCTAGAAAATTTAATAGTATATCAAAATTATTTATAGATATTAATTCTTAGGTTTAATTTCATATATACCCTTAGAAACATAGATAAATATTATATATATCCAAATAAAACTAAAATATCGAATATACCCAATTTAAATAATTTTTTACTTTATGACCATTATACCATTATCCATTATACGATCTTTTATAACCTGATTTTTTAGTTTTATTCCATAAGTACAAGATCACCCGTTCTCTTATTCTTGATGAAGACTATCACGATTCAGAAGGAACCATTGCGAGAAAGTTATAAATGCTATAAAAGAAAATTGTTATATACGATGTATAAATGCTAAAAATTGATAAAATTATATTAAAAAAACAAAATAATTAAATTATATATTTTGAGAAAACTATTGTTAAGGGGTAAATAAAAAATTCTAAAGTTAAAAATGAGTAAAAATGAACTTTCTAGTTAAAAATAGGTAAATATGAAATTTTAAAGTTTTAGAGAAATAAGAGTAAAATGGTCATCTCTTAAATTGTTTTTAATGAAATGAGTATATATGATATTATTACATGTTTGTAAATTGTAAAGGTATATATATGATATTTTAGTTTTGCTTAGGTATATATGATATTTTAGTTTTGTTTTTCTAGGTTTGTATGGGTGTATATGAAATTGCCCAATTCTTATTTACTACTCTACAATTCAAACGTAATTGTGAGAGCATGAATAGTTCTTTACTATCATTGGTTTCTACTGCCATGTGGCAACATGTGAATGGACCAACCTTTTTTTCATTTTCAACCCTTACAGTATATAGAATATACGTTTTTAACTCGTTTGATTTTCTAATAATTTTGTTTTTTAATAATCACTTTCGTTCGTTAAGTTTAAAAAAATAATCAAATATGCGGTTGATTTTAGTTTTTTTTCTTTGTGAATGTTCCGGGGTTTTTTTTAAACGAGGTAGTATTCGAAATCGAGTACGCTTACATCGCGAAGCGCAGGGTCTTTGTATTTTTTTACTATTCTTTTTTTTTTAAATTTCCTTTCGTACGTTTTAACGTTTTGCTTTACTATACAATATGTCCCCGCAGCGTTGCGCGGGTTTTAGTTTTTACTTAACTCAACAATTGAAAGTGTCTTTTACTCAGACGTCTACAATTCATCTTTCTTATTGGCTCTAGTGCGACGTGACAGCTTGTGAGAGGTCCACTTTTTTTACTTTTTTTTCTTATTTTGCAACCCTTACACTATGTAGATTATACACTTTCAACACATTTGATTTTCTAATAATTTTGTTTTTGTGTAATAACTTTCGTTCGTTAAGTTTAGAAAAAACAGATGTTTTAACTTTTTTTTTGTGAACGTTCCTTTCTTTTTTTTTAAACGGAGTAGTACTCAAAATCGATACTTTTTTGGATCGTATAGCGAGCGATGTTACCATTGCGGTATCGTGACAGACCCAACAACTTATGAACGAGCAACATCGTTGTCACTATTTTGGTTTATCGTAACCGGTATCGGTATTCGCTTTTATGGTTCTCCACGAGAAGAACCGATAACGATGAAACTCCTGCAGCGGTATGGGGGAAGAAACGACTACGCTCCCATCGCGAAGCACGTGGTCTTTGTATTTTTTAATCCGCTTTTTTAGTTTTGTTTTTTTTAATTTTTTTTTTGTTTTCTTTAGTATGTTTTAACGTTTTGATTTACTATACAATACGTCACCGTCGCGTAGCGCGGATTTTATTTTCTAGTTAACCACATATTTAAACTATATTATTTAATATAGGTTGATAAATTTGAATTATTCATAAATAACATTCATTTGAACAAAAGAGAAAATATTATAAAACGTATAAAACCGTGTATAACAAATTGACAAGCATTATCATGCTAAGTTATTATAAATTAGGATTAGGTTTGTTTAAAAAGTTTCCCAATAAAAACTTCAAGTATACCACATTCATCAATATTTCAAAATTAAAAAGATAAAAGGCCTACATGCTTTTATACCTTTCTTCCTTTTTGACCGAGATACTACCGGGCCACATCAAGAGACTTTTTACTAGGTTGTTGCAAACCATACCTAAGGAAAACTTAGGTAACTTCTTTTTGACTCCTTTAGTAACATCCAGCATAACTTAGTTTCGTTTCCTACTTATAGTTGAAAGATATGATTAGGGGATGGAGAATTTTTCTTTTTAAAAAGGAAATATCTATGAAAAAGAACACTCAAAAAAAGTAAAAGTTTTTATTCCATTATCTTTTTTACATGATAAAAACAGTGAACCCCTTGAAAAAAATTCATGAATCCACCACTGGTGAGCAGTATTCTCTCACGAAAAGAATACATACAAGTACTGTATGTATTTGTTTCAGTAGCCAAAAAAGAGCTGAATGACCCACACCACATTTCAAATCCGTCAATAAGAAATAAAGTATTTCTTTGTGTTTCCTAAAAAGTATAGTATCTTCTTTTACCAAGTTATTTTTCGTTTATTGGTTTACTCAATATTTAATACACACAAATTACTTTTTTAGTTTTATTTAAATTGGGTCACTCATCATGTCAAGTATATAATAGTTACACTTTAATTTTTTTTTATGACACACTCATAATTCTTTTTTTTTTCTACTATAGGTTCTTAAATTTGATGTTTTATAAAATTTCGAGTGTATTGTTACTACGAGCTAATTTTAATCTACGTTTCGATTTAGATTTCATTCAAAACAGAGTTGTGCGTCACAATATATAAGTAATCGAAGCACGATCGTACAAGCCGTTAGAGTTGTCTCAAGGTCGTCAGAGTTGTCTCAAGGTTTTGGTTTTTTACTGTTTATTTTTGTCTTCCTCTTAAAACTTTTAGAATGTGTTGTTTTATGAAATCCAGATTTGCCATTGCGACCAACTTATTTTTTTCAGAGTTTCGACGTAAATTTTTTTAACGGGTTGTTTCGATGTAAACTTTTTAACGGTTTATTTATTTATTTATTTTTTGCCGTTGCGACGTTCATATTTGTATCGACGCAAATTACGTTCTTTTCCTTAGCGACTTAACGCTCCGCAACGTGAGACGTACTTATTTTTATCATGCGTTTAGCGTTTCAAACTTTTATAGTCTTTCAATGACGTTGATTTTTTACGCGGTTTATCGTGCCGCAACGCGCGTTAACGTGTCACTATTATATATATATATGAAGTTTTAAATACAAAGGATTTTTTGGTGCGAAGCGTAGGAATTATTTTGAATCGTTGATCTAGGAAATCAATGGTTAAGATCAGATGTGATTGTTTTAAGCGTAAAAAGATTCTGAAAAGGGTAAAATTGGAATAGCCTACATTTGTTGACTTTTTACAAGTTCCCTCATTGTTTTTAAAACAAGCATAACTTTCTTATACGACATTATTTTTTTTTTAAAATTACAACATAAAATCGAGCATTTTATTCTCTTTAATTTGAGAATAATCTTGCTATACTTTTATTAAAAAATGACTTTTTTTAAAAGGTCGATGTGTTGTGTGTATACCATGCGTGATTACGTGATTATGATCATGTGTATAACATGCGTGATTACTCGATTACATGATTATGATCACGTGTATAACATGCGTAATTACGTGATTATGGTCATGTGTATAACATGTGTGATTACGTGATTATGATCATGCGTTATTATAAGGCGGACGGATTTACCCCTCGCCCATTGAACACGTTGGTGCCTTCGTACGCTTCGTACGCTAAAACCCTTTGTACAATAACCGGCCTATATATATATATCATTTGAAAAACCCCCTCTTATTGTGCAAACCCATACACTCCATATGGATCACTCATCTATATTCATTTATTTCTGTTTTATTTTAATCCTTAGGGACATTATGGTAAATTGACTTTCAGCCTTTTTTTTAACTAAGAAAACAGGTTCCAAAAAGAAAGCAACTTTTACAAGTTTTTTTTTTCTGTGGTTTAGAGTTAATTTTTTGTTAATTTTTTTGTTACAAGATTTAGGTTCAAGTTCTATGTATATATAAGCAGTTTTTATTTAATTTTTATTTTTTTTGTGTTTTATTGGTTTGTTACAGGATTTGGGTTCAAGTTCTATGTTAAAAAAAATGAGCTTTTAAAAGCAGGTTCCACAAGTAAGGTTTTTTGATATTGTTTTTTTTATTTGTGTACATACGTTTTACACATGTTTATTTGATTAATACAGTTTACACATGTATAAAAAGTTTTGTTAATGTGTATATACAAAATGTAAACTATCTTTTACAAGTGTATTCGTGGCCACTTTGTATCTTCTTCTCTTTACCCTAATTTTGTTAACGTGTATATACAAAATATACATATAAAATCTAAAAAGAACTGTTTTTAGTTTGTCCACTTTGTATCTTCTTCTCTTTGCCCTAATTTTCAGTTCATATTGGTGGCTTTAATTATGTTTTCACTTGTCACAGAGTTGTAAATACTAAGGCCATGTCTGTTTTAACGAAAAAAATGATTAAGTATAATCAAAATTGTAAAGAAAAGTCACGAAATCTATCGATTCTATTTATTTGCAGGTTCAAAATCCTCATGCTATCAAATATAATGGTTTACACATGTGTATTTTTAATTTTACACATGTGTATTTTGATTTTACACGTGTGTTTTTCTATCGATTCTGATTATTTGTAAGTTCAAAATCTATCATTTCTATTTATTTGCATGTTTAAATTCCTCATGCTATCAAATATAATGGTTTACACTATAATGGTTTACACATGTGTATTTGATTTCTAAACATGTGTATCTGACTCTTTACACAGTGTAATTATGTACAATTTTTTTCTAATTTGTAAATATATTTCTGTATTTTGGATGTATAATTTTTTTTCATATTTGTGTATATGTGTTCTTGAATTGTTGAGAGAGAGTGAGTGAGTGATTTTTTATTACTAGATTTAAACAAAAAAGAAGAAAATAAAATTACCCTTTTACCCTCCTATTTAATCTAAGCCACAAGTTTTTATATTAAATATATCAAAAATACATAATTAATTATAGCCACATACTAAAATACTAATAAATAAATGTGTGGTTCATATTGAGTTTAAGGGTTTTCATAACAACTCAGGGTTTACAACCGATACGTCGGGTTTAGGTAATCCCAACACCATACCCGGTTATAAAATCGTGTCCCATACCCGGCCCAAAACCCGTCGGGTTTCTATCGGGTAATTACCCGTCGGGTATCGGGTAAACCTGTTTGTTTCTAAAAAATACCCGTTGGATATACTCGACCTAAACCCGTTGGGTATCTATCGGGTATACATAAAAATTGTAACTAAAATAAAAAAGAAAGAAATAAATTCATGTCGGGTATATACATTTAAAATAAATACGGTATATATACTTAAAATAAATACGATATATATATTTAGAATAAATAAAAAAGAATCAGGTATATAATCGGGTAAACGGGTATACGTTATCGGGTAATCGGGGCCGGTAAACGGGTATATCATCATATCCCATACCCGTCCCAAACCAGTGAAAAATTTCGAAAGTAATCCCAAACCCGGTCCCTTACCCGATTACCCGACCTCATACCCGTCCCAAATGTTTCGGGTTTTGGGTTTTCTTATCGGGTTCAGGTTTCATTGCCATCCCTATGTAGCAGAAGATAGTTGTGTGGTTGACGCAGATCAAACCATGTCATCAGTTATGATTTTTTTTCATGGGATAGTTGCCTATAACGTGCTCAGTTTTGAACCACAAGCCTTACCAAATTATGATGTACCTAGCCTACCTATTGATTAATTAAAGAGTTAATTACATGGATGGTCCCGTGGTCTATGATCAAACAAGTTATCGATCATAGGTAACGGGTATTTATTACCAAATTATGATAGTAACAAGATTGCTACTAACTTTAAAAAGTAACAAGTATGGGATTTGTGGTTTTGATTTTGTAAGTCTAGGGTTTAAGACTAACTTCCGTTAAATATTTTGCTAATTTTTTTTAAAATGACCAACATACCCTTTTAAGTAAGAAAATTAATAAAACAAACCTTAGGGGTTATTCATGTAATTTTTTTCGGCTCCTCATAACCCCACCCCATGCTTACGGTCGTTACCAGGGCCGGCTCTGAGGGTGTGCCGGTGGGGCGACCTCTCAGGGCCCAATATTTTGGTGGCCTAAGAAAAAAAAATATCGCTTGTATGTATCGTATGTGTTTGACCCTTCAAATTGTCTTCCTTATGGTATTTAAAAGTAACAGAAAAGATGGAAGTTAGCATCACAGAGTTTTCTCCGGCGGCAGCGACAAGCTCTGCGTAAAAAGGGAAGGAAGAAGACGTGGCTTATATATTTTTGGCAAATTGGTTTTTAATAGTCCAAACTATGACTCATTGACTAATAATAATCCAAACTAACAGTTTGACTAGTGATAATCACTTTTGTTGCCAATGGCAGTCACAATAGCATAATCATCATATTTTTAAAATTTCAAGTCATATGACTCATATAGAGTCTATATAGACTATATGAGAATTGTATGATCCAGCCGCCAGACAAGTCAGGCCTATTTGACCTATATACAACTTGTATAGGCTCATACGAGTCGTATAGATGCCGGCGGAACAGTGTGCAGACAGTGGGGTGGTGTATGTATAGCAGACCCCTTTATTAATCTTTTTGTAATTTACATAAATAGTTCCTGAATATAGTTAATTTCATAAATGGTCTTTAGGTCATGGGGTATACTCCATGTGAGTGAGTCTCACGTGAAAAAAAAGTGGGCGCCACCTCACTACCTACAATTTTTTTTATCACTTTTATATGGGAAATGGTATACCTATGTGAATGAGTGTGGTGTGAAAATTAATTATATTAATTATTTAAATATAAACATAATTATATTACCATTTAAAAACGGTCAACAGCAACCTAACGGCTAGATTTTCCCCCAATTTCCCCGTGAGAATTCTCACGCCCCTAGGGGGCGGTGTTTCATCCCCCATTACGGGCATTTCACGCTCGGGTATACCAGACCCCCTTAGGGTAAAATAGTTAAAGGGTAGAATAGTCATTTTGAATAAATTTTACAGAGTTTTTAACAAAAGTTAGTGTTAGAACCCAAATGTGTTATAAATCGAAACCACAAGCCCCAAACTTGTTACTTTTCAAAGTTAGTACTCAATCTTGTTATTTTACACAAACCATAGGGACCATTTGTGTAAGTAACTCGAATTATTAATTAAGTAATTATTACAAACTACATCACTATCACTAACTCATTACACATCTAACATCTTTATGATGATGGACTGATTACATGACGTCTGTTTGACAGCACTTTTTCATCATTATCACTAACCCACTACACATGGTCTAAAGAAATAAAGCTCACGGGAGGGTGTTAATTTCTAACGAAACAAATCTAATACGAAATTTACATATTCAAACTAGTTAGGTATTTTATACGAAAAATAAAAAAAACTGTAAACATAACTATTAATGCACACTTGTATTTTTATCGTAAATTTACAACTTTAGAGTTTAATCTGTTAAAGATAATAAAAATAAAACTCAAATTAAACAGATCAATACCTTGTACAGGCTATCATCCTTGGAAAATGACAAACTTGCAACAAAACACAACTGTTTTCATCCTTGGAATCTTATGAAACCAATAAGCAAAGCAAAAACTATCAAAGCATATAAAATTAACTAAGTCATTACACATATTATGTGATCAAGTATTCCAAAATGCACATTATTGATCCAACTTTAACTGTTTTCCTCAGCTCTAAATTTTCCAAAAAATAATGTCAGAGAAATCCGCTACCCGGGAACAAAGAACGTTACAGTTTTCGCTTTTGAGACGAGCTTTTATGAACCAAAAAGGCCACAAATTCAGACATAGTATCCGGTGAATGTGAAACCCCTTCCAATGATTTCACCAGCACAAAACCATGCAAAGCATTCGAGACCAAACAAGGTCGCAACCCCGACTTGCTCAACATGCAAATCTTTTCTGTTTTTCCATAAATCCTTTACGTGATTGAGTTCCTTCCAGAATGATTCGTTGCGGTTAGGAAGACTGCAAAAACCATAGATGAATTAGGGATTGCTTCAAAATTGTTTATCAGTAAGCTGACTAAGTTACTAATTATATCTGAAATTGACGGGATTGAGAAAAAATAAGCGGGAAAAAGAATCTTGGGCTCACAGAATTGTGACATGTGACATACTTGGGTGAATTTGATATAAACAAAACTAGAATACATACTTGGGTGACATCTTTAAAATATCATATTCGTCAAACACTCGAACATCTTAATATTTCAACCTCAAACAACATATATGGCATAACACATCCAAATGTGTAACGCATCAAAACCCCCTCGAGACGTGACAGTTTCGGTATGTTGAATTTAAATGGAGAAGAAAAAGGCAAGTAGAATGGACATGCAGAAAAAAGAGCATTGCTAATGTGAACTCAGAAAACTTACTTCAAGAACATTTACTATTAAAAAGAAGAATAAAAACCACATGATTTTCTCAACTCAAAACGCAATAAGATCATAACGCGGCCCATTTCTTTATAGAAAATTTCCGATCATGATTTTTTATCATAAAAGTGATAAATTTGCAAATCCTCCACAATTGGGTAAACTTAAAAAAAACACTAGAAAGAAATCAGGTCACACAGATTAAAAGTGGCTCAGATTGTATTTAAATATTTACGACCTGTCGACCTCTTACATTGATTTATTTAAAAAATAATTATTTCTATTCATAGTTATCATATTCATATTTGATATATAAACTATCTAAGAAAAATTTAAAGAAAATGACGTAAAAAAGATGTTGGCAGGTCAACCTGACCCGGATTGTTTCAACCCATTAACTCCCATAGTCCTATATAGTATAAAAATTTAATAGTCTCTTAAAGTTATAAAAGACTTTAAAGTAACATGATTGCGCACTCTGGTAGGACTATATTTTGTGACATGAGAATATGAATACATAAAAACATGAACAAAAAAGCAAGGACTGAGGGGGGCAATTCAACTCATTTCTGAGGAAACAGGCCAGTCTAGGTTATATTTTATTGAAAATGGATCAACAGGTAAAATTTTCATTAACTAGAAAAACAGTTTGAATGGTTTAAAAGCAACCCCAGCGGCCCAGCCCCAAACTATACTCAAGCATATAGAACCTGCTAAATTGCTTAAATCAACAAAAGTAGCACATTATTTTAATAAACAGTTTTGGTGATCATATTCAATATATTAATCTATCAATGATACTCTAAGTTGGCAGGTTTACTTGACCTCGCTGGTCCGGTTTTAACCCGTCCTAAAAGGTTACTTATTTTGACCAAAACCCGTTTTAATGTGTTACCTAACCAACCCAGTCCATGCATTTTTACCAACAGATGTCAACATCAGATGCGCTTAAACATGTGGGTTCCTGGTCACTCCTGCTTATCTTTTGAGAGTGCCTCAAAGCTTAAGGAAAAATGATATGCTTTAACCATCCTAAAATGTTGGTTGGTTAAATTAACCCGCACCAACCTCTTTTAAACCACCCATTTTTACCAACTTCATGAAACCCTAGTGACAGGATTATTAAGATACCATGTCTAAAAGTAAAAACCAATGTTTATCAATAAAAGCTATATTAATTTCCAAATTTAGAAATCACAATTATCATAAAACTAGAAACTAACATCCTGAATCATCAAAAAACCAGATAGTTTACCTGGCAAGACGAGTGTAGAACAACTGTTTCGACAACTCATTGCATTTCTCAACAGTGGCTGGCTCTTGAATATATTGTTTGTTTTGCTCCAACAATTGCTTGTAATAAGTAGTTCCATGTTTGGACAAGAACTCTGAAGCTAGGGTTGCCTTTGATTGCAATTGCTTTAATTTTGACGCCATTCTATCTGCAATTGACACTTATTTCAAGATCCAAACACAAATAACAATCACTCTAATATAAACTTTCAACCTAAAATGATTGATTATTGGATGTGGCAATCCATTATTATGAATAGGGCAATTTGGATTATTATTTTTCAATTCCAGCCGGTCGAACAGGTTAAAAATCACCCGATGTGTATTTTAAATGCATATAACCCTCCTAAATTGCTTTGTTAGAAAAAACTAGATATATATCGTAACAATATAATCTTTGTGATCATAATGAACACACTAATGTTAGATGAGAAAATGTCACCAAATATCAACCAAGTTTCATAATGGTTCCAATGTTCCATTTAGGTCACTCTCAACCTTTTTTTGGTGATACTTTAACAACTCAAGTTTCATATTTGTTCTATTCCTTTTTTTGTGTATTTTGCAGGCTGCCAAGTTATGAAAGAGGGAAAATGTCACCAAGCAGTAACCACTAACCAGGGTTAGGGTTCGTAACTGTTCCATTTAGGTCACTCAAACTTTGGTTATCAATGTTAGGTGTGTAGTCTCGTTTAGAGGCGGCCGGCCCTAACTTGGGTTAGCCTAATGGGCCTATCTATACGGTTTGGGCCTAACTTGGAGAACAAGTTAGGAACCCTAGTTTTAATCTGTGTTGTAATTGTAATCTGTGTGCCCTTGAGCTTAATGAAATAACCTAGTTGCAGCCCGTGGATGTAGGTCCCCCACTGGGACCGAACCACGTAAAATTCTTGTGCCGTTTATTTTTCTGTACCGCGTGATTATCGTTTGTGCATGTGTGTTGATTCCGCTGCGCCACGTTGTTCCTAACAAGTGGTATCAGAGCTTTGGCTCGTTGTTTACACACGGTCTGCACGGTTTTCGATCGAGAAAAAAGGGTAGAGGCTGATCGAGGGTTGATTCAGATCTGCTGCTACAGTACCGTCGCCGCCGCTACAGTACCGTCGCCGTCGTGAACAGTGTTTCCGGCTGGAACAGTATTTTCCGCGTGAACAGTGTTTTCCGGCATGAACAGTGTTTTCGAAATTTTTTTTTTTTTCTTTTTTCTGCTGCTGTTTCAGGGCTGATTCGCAGCCTGGTTTCTTGTTTTTTGGGCTGCCGGAATTAGGGTTTTTTCAAATCCTAGGTTGCGCAAAAGGGGAAAGAAAACAGGGCTGTTTTGGAGGAAAACGGGGCTGTTTTGGGAGAAAACAGGGCTGTTCGGGACTGATTTGGAGTGATTTTGCAATTAGAGTTTCTGTTGTGGATCTCTTGGAGTTGCTGGTTTCACTCGGGTTTGCAGGTGAAGCGTCGGGTCGGGTGTTTCGGGTTTGTGTTGCGGGTTAACGGTTTGATTGTTTCGGGTACCGGGTTAAACTCTTTGAAGCCGCCGATTAGGGTTTGGTTATAAAGCTCTTGGATTCGTCGGGTAAAGGTTAGAGTTTTGTTTAGTTCTGTTTGACTGTTTATTATCAACTATTTGGGAACCGGGTTATGTGAAATTCAGTATTCGGGTTTAGATTTGTCTGCGAGGTTTATTGCAGGAGCAGATCGGTTTATTGACAGTGTTTGGTAGAACAACTGTCAAGTTCAGGCCCGTGACATTACTGTGTTTGTTTCACTGTTTCGATATATTTTCTGTGTGCTATTGTTATGGCTGGAGACAGGATGGTTGTTATCGAAAGGTTTGGCGGTTTGGATTTCGGTTGGTTGGTTTGTCAAGTGAACTTGGATGTGGTACTAACGATGGATAAACCGGGAGAAAATGGAACCAGCGGGTGTGCTGGTGATGACATAAGTGAAAAAAGGGAAGTCATGTGATATTTGCTCGGTTGAAAGATTTTTTCGGTTAGGGTTAGATGATCGGGTGTACGATCACAGAATCCTTGGTACCGTTTGCTTTCATGAAAGCTCTGCTGTTGTTATAACCGTTTGCCGGTTAGCTGGTCTAGAACTGTGAAGCGGTTTCTTGTTCGGTGGTGATCAGTGGTATGACATTTGGCATGGGTTGGGATAACAGGGACAGTGGGAGCTGAGCATAGTTGACTTGGTGGAGCTGCATGGAGGTATGTGACATTCTTTTAGAGTCGATGTCAAAGATAGTAAATTCTGCTTCTGAGAATGTGTCTGGGTTGATGCATTGGGACTCAGTGATGGCAGTGGAGACTCTTGGGTTCAAGATTCTGGTATGCTTCATTACTCACTTCTATGAAGCATTGGTGAATCTATTGTTTGAAGACTTTGGGAAGATACAGGATTATGTATCGCTGGAAGAAGGGAACCAACTTCCGAGTATTAAAGTCTTGACTCGCTGCATCGGGTAGAGCTAAGTGGATTAATTTTGCAAGTGTGAATCTTGGAGCCACGGGGATGTCAGCTGAGTGCATTCGGAGGTTTAAACCAGGTCAGGGGTTTTGGGAACAGTGGGAGCATGGGGCGTGTTCTGGGTACAGTTCTAAACACCGTTGGGTTTTGAAGACCGGAATTCCGAATGGGAAAATCTCTCCATGGTACTTGCAGGTTTTGGAGAGTGGTGTTTCCTCTGGAAGTCTCTGGAGTCGGTAGTTCGAGTGAGTAGGTGCCGGTTGAGATTGAGGATGAGTCAATGGCGGGTTTTGCCATGGCTGGGTCAGTGATGACTGCTGGGTTGGAGCTAGGGGGAGCTTCAACGGGCCCTTCTGGTAATTGAGGAGTGGGCTGCTGCAACTAGGAGGATTGGATTGAAGTCTTAGCTTGTTTATGGGAACTGAAGGTTTGGAGGACTTCTGTTATTTGAAATCTTAGCTTGTTCTTGGGAGCTGGAGGCTTGGAAACTTCTAATAGTGAAGTGTTAGCTTGTTCTTAGAACTGGAGGCTTGGAGGATTTCTGTTATTGAAGATTACTGGAGTTACTGATATAGGGTCTGCTTGGATGGTGGATTGAGGATTGCTCGAGCCTCCAAGTGGGAGATTGTTAGGTGTGTAGTCTCGTTTAGAGGCGGCCGGCCCTAACTTGGGTTAGCCTAATGGGCCTATCTATACGGTTTGGGCCTAACTTGGAGAACAAGTTAGGAACCCTAGTTTTAATCTGTGTTGTAATTGTAATCTGTGTGCCCTTGAGCTTAATGAAATAACCTAGTTGCAGCCCGTGGATGTAGGTCCCCCACTGGGACCGAACCACGTAAAATTCTTGTGTCGTTTATTTTTCTGTACCGCGTGATTATCGTTTGTGCATGTGTGTGTTGATTCCGCTGCGCCACGTTGTTCCTAACAATCAAAAATGTTTCGAGCGGCCCAAATGAAACAGTTATGAAATTTGGTTACTCTTCAGTAAAATTTGGCCCAAATGTTTTGACACAACCCGAACCCGATATTGTTCCCAAACCAGATATTGTTTAAAAATAAATATATGTATAAAAATAATTAATGAAAATGATTAAGTAATAGTTAAAAAAACTAGCTCACATTCACATGACCATTACACGCCTTAGTAATGAGTGTGAGGGGAGGAACCACTTCTGCCTACGTGGCAACACTTTATTATAACATTCAGATGACCCTTAGGGCATGGGGTATACTCCATGTGAGTGAGCCCCATGTGAAAATAAAGTGCACGCCACGTGGGCGCCACCTCACCATGTTAGATTTTCATTGAGAAACATTTTGATTTGAATTGAATTATAAAAATAGAAGAGAGAAAGGATAGTTTATAAATGTTGTGTGTAAAAATATAAGTAAAAGTGTGATATTTATAGAGTTTGGTTTTGAAAAAAAAAAGTAACTTTTCTAACCGTTCAACGGTCAAAAACGGTAACTTTTCCTCCCCTTTAAGCGTGAAAATTCCCACGCCCCTTTCATGCCGTTGGGGGGGCGGTGTTTCACGCCCCTCACAACGTTCCACGCCCACACCGGATACCCTTACACATAGCCTAAGTGTGAGATCAGTCATATCAACAATAACCTTAATCTAGAACTATTCTTGGAGCTAAAAAAAAGGTCTAATTGCAGAAACAGATTACAAAATAAACTATAAAACAGTAAAGCTATTTATGCTTTCAATTATGAACCAACAAAACCCTAAAAAATCTCACAGCACATTACATATCAGATGCATAAATAGAATAGGGCTAAATCCTTCTCACACTATGTTCATATCATTCAATCTACTCAAAACCCTAAAAAGAAAACAAGAAGCCGCCAACAAAATCAAAGGATCACGATAGAATATAGCATAAGAATAAGATCTAAGCAAATTGAATTGAAAACGCAAATTGATAATAAAAGTGGTAATGTGTGAGATGAAGAAGAAGATGATGACCTAAAATCTGAAATGATGAGAGGCAAAGCCGATTGGGGGCGTTTGCTTCTCACGCCGAAAGGATACAAGGTTTGGAGATTGGTGAGATGAGAGTCTATCGTGTGGGATTGACCCAAACCACTAATTTGGGTCGGGTGGTAACCGTGGTTTAGGAACGATCCATGGATATATTTGCGTTAAAACCACATTTCTCTCTTTATTTAAAAGTCAAACGAATTGGTGTGGGGTGTGAATAACTTATAAACGGGTTATCAACGGCTCGGCAAGTTTATAACCAGGTTGTAATAAATACAAGGTCGTTCTTATGATTTCGGATGCATGGGCGACTAGTAAAAATAGACTACTGAAATATAAACTTTTATATATATAGTTAATTGCACAAACGACTCATATGTTTTGATCAAATTGCACGTTTGACCTTCAGGATTGAAAGATTGAAAACTTAATCCCAGACATTTGTGAGCTGGTTGCACCTTTAGCCTCTGGCGTTAATACTAGTTAGTTTTTAACGGAAAATTATTACATGTGCCATCCACGTGAGGGCAATTTGAACTATTCAAATGTTAAACCCTAATAAACAAACATATGTAAGACTCACTTTAATTATGTGGCCTTTATTATCATTTACTTAATTATATTAATTATTGACTTATTTACCCCTATGACCTAGTTGGTAATTATTCGATGGACATAATTACCCTTACTAACATAAATAGGGTTTCCCCTTGGATGTATATATATATAGAACTTATTATAAAGAAATAAAAAATAAAGGTTTAATCACCACACCTCTAAATCTGTCCCTCTCTCTCTCTCTTTAAACTCGTGAGACTCTCTCTCACCTAAACCATCCTAACAGTACACCCTAAACGTGAACCCGATCATCAATATCATGTCGACTTCCCTCACCACGGTTACTGGATTATCAGGTACACGTTTATTTATTAATCTTGTTTTCCATCACATGTTAAAAAATTGATTAACATGTGGTATCAGAGCGTAAGCTGATTAATCAATTCTTTTTCGTTCCCTAAACTGGAATTAAAAAAAATAAACGTTGAGGTTACGTTGACGACTTTTAATAACTTATAAAAGAGGGAAAAAGTGTTGAGGAGAGACTCGAACCTGTGACGCCCTGTATAAAAGTATGGTAAACGAAACAAATTTAAATAAAATTTATGCTAAAACGTAAATCCAAATTAGAACGTCGCAACGCTATATTCATAATTTTATAGAACATTAGACATGAAAAGTTATAAAGGAAAAAATATTGTAATAAAAATAAATAAATAAATCACTTATATTTGACACAACTCGTTTTTAATAAAAATTTATATCGAAACGTAGATAAAAATAAGACGTCGTAACGGAGGTCCCGCGGTCAACTAAGTTTAAATATTTAGGATCCTTTTATACAAAGTGATGGGGACATAGACAACGACGTAACACACAGAGTTTAAGCAAGCTAGTGTAGGTGGAGGGCGGCCTCACGGGTACTGTGTGACAAGAACTTCCAGATAAAATAAAAGGGGACATTTTATAGGGTGGCGGTCCATCATGTTATATGGAACAACCTGATGGCTCACCAAGAAGAAAGAAGACAGTGACATAGACATGCAAGATGGAGGTAGCAGAGATGAGGATGTTAAGGCGGATGTGTGGGCACACACGGTTAGACCGGATAAGAACTAAAGTTTTTAGAGATAGGTTCGGAGTGGCTAGTATAGCGGATAAGATACGAGAGGGGAGATTAAGGTGGTTTGGGCATGTAAGGAAGAGGGAGCCGACAGCGCCAATTAGAGCAATGGAAACACTCATTGTAGAAGAGAGGAGGAGTAGAGACATGCCCAAATTGACTTGGGATGAGCGGATTAAGTGGGATTTACTAGAGATGCATCTCTAGCAGGACATGGTCCAAGATAGGAACATGTGGAGACATAGAATTAAGGATGAAATAAAATGATGGGGGCAAAGGGAATCGAACATGCATCCCTCCCAAAGTAAAACATGTACCTAACTGGCTCGGCTAACCTCACTTTTGTTAATAATTCTAGAAAAAAAGGATATATAAAAAGGTTAAACACGTGTCAAAATCTTATCGGTAAAGTTACTATTCATATATATATTATATAAATATTAACTAGTTGGGTTAACCCTCCCGTTGCGCGGATTCCATTTATAAAAAGATTCGCGCTACGCGGCGGAAGTTTAGTTGTTTCTTCCCCGCGATACGCGGCGTGACATTGGTCGTTATTGGCTCAGCTCATCGGAAACCATAAAAGCGAATAACAATAAAGTGAATACCGATACCAGTTCCGATAACATCAATGCATGCAACACTGATGTTCAACTCATAGTCGGATCGATTATGCGCGGTATTGCAATGGTAACCGCACTCGCAACGACTTGAGTTTGGTTATGATCGCTATCGGGAACCATAAAAGCGAATACTGATTCTGGTCCCGATAATATTAATGCCGGTAGCAATGATGTTCGCTCATAGTCGGTTCGGTTCGGCACAATACCGCAATGGTAACCACACTCGCTACGACTTGAGTTTGGTCGTTATCGCATACACTCGTCGAAAATCACAAAAGCGAATACCGATACCAATACCGGCAATGATATTTCTCGCTCATAGTCAGTTCGGTTCGGCACAATACCGCAATGGTAACCACACTCGCTACGACTTGAGTTTGGTCGTTATCGCATACACTCGTCGAAAATCACAAAAGCGAATACCGATACCAATACCGGCAATGATATTTCTCGCTCATAGTCAGTTCGGTTCATCACGGTAGATCGGTACCGCACTGGTAAGTGCACTCGCTATAGCCCATGATACGAAAAAAAATACTCGATTTCGAACAAAACTTAATCCTTTTTAATACAAGATATTATATCGGGACGTTCACAAAAAAATCTAAAAACACACGTGCATTCCATTTTTTATAAAAAGGTAACTGTAACACCCATGATTTTTTAATACTTTAATTTATACAATTAGAACGTTTGTGAACCGGGATGTCTAACATATCATTATTCTAATAACTTGAATTCTTGAAAATATAATTTAAATATCTTAAATGTTCAAGTATGTATATGATTAAAGAGATTTAATTAGATATTAATCTTTCCATTTGTGTGGCATGGGTATTACATATACATTTATAAACTTTTCTTTTAACTAAAGGCTTTTAAGATAAATTGGTATTTAAAAAAAATTGATTTTGGAAGTTTAGGGACTAAAAGTCCATTAAGCAAAGATGTAGGGACTAAAAGGGTAAATAGAAAAGAAAAAAAAATGTCCAGACTCTCTCTTCTCCCCCCTCGTTTTTCCGGTGACGTCCGGCCTCCCCTCGATTTTCCGGTGACATTTTTTAAACCTCAAATCACTAGCCTAATGAGTCGGTTACTCATCTCCATTCGAACCGAGAATCAATGGATCCCAATTACGCGTTTAAAGCTGTCAAATTCCAATCAATGTGTACTTAATCACGGCCCCAAATCTCGGGTTTTCCAAATTTAAGAAACGCGTGTTTAACCCTATAAATGCTTATGAATCCGCTCATTCTGATCACACCTCGCTCACTGCCCCTTTCCCCTCCCGCGAAATCATTCTTCTGTGCCTAACTCGCGATCGTCGCCGCTGACCTACGCCGAGCCGTCTAGAAACTCCACTTCCAGGTAATTAAAAACCACCATTCAACTCGTTTCGATCTTTTAAGCAAAAGCCCCAAGTTTCTGATTGCAAACATTACTTGCGTAAGTCTAATTTTGAGGTTGAAATCCGATTTGGGAATTAGGGTTTATAATCTGAGTTGAGTTTGGGGATGATAACTCAGCCCTTACGGGTTTTAATGTTTATTTCGGATCATTTAAACAACTTGGGGACTTGGTCCGGTGGTAAATCTTTGCACGACGAGGGTGAGGTCGCCGGTTCTTTTTTTTTTTCCTCATTCATTGTTTTAACACATTTCACTTACATTTTTTATAATTAATAAACCAATTTTTCTAAATAAATAAATTATAAACATTTTCTTAAATTTCAAGATGTTATGTATAATGTTTATTTTAATTAAAAAATAAAGTGTATACTATTTTAAAAGTTATTGAAATCATGTATTTTATTTAACCATAGCAAAAACGACTTATGTTTTTAGGTGCGGTTTTAGACCGTTAAATGATTAGAAGTAGATATGTAGTTTTTTAAAAGAAAAGTATAAATATAATCGTTATTCATTTTTTTAAAGTTAAGAGTTTTATTAAACAAAAAGGTTTATAAATATATATTTTTTTCCTGTTAATAAACATAAAGGAATTATGAACCACTTTTAAAAATATTTTATTAACCTAAACGTTTTTATCTAAAACGACGCGATCATATTCCTTGGATCGGTTAGTGTTTTAACTACAAATATTAATTTTAAACATCATTATTATAATATGAATTATAACTTTATTGAACTTAATATCAATGAAGTTCTTATCTTCCTCGTTCATTTCGTGCCTCAATCACTTTGTTCTTGTTTCCCCTAATTGCCCTTACGTTAAACATATATAATTATTATTTAGGGCATCTTTAAACCGGTTCACTTGTTCTCGCGACCAAGTTCAAGTTTAAGTCATACATTATCAAGGTGAGTACATAGCCCCCCTTTCCTTTTTTACTTTTGGGGTGAAACATGTATATATATAACTTGATAACTCGAACTTTTATCAAAACAAATTCTTAAACAAATGATTTCAATTATGTGCTTGATATTTGAACACCAATAACAATATTGCAATCATTAACTTGTTTACAAGCCTAAGGTAGTACTAGTATGACCATATAGAGGAAACCGATATAACAACGACACAATCTTAGGGATTGTGGATGCAATAACATGTCAACGGCACAATCGTGGATTGTGGATGCAAATAACATATAACATTAAGGGTTGATTGCAAGAAGTTTTGTGTTGATATGCTTGCACACTTGTTTGAACTGGTAATGAATTTGTTTATATCTTTTATGCCAATTTATCTTTATAACTTATAAAACCTATGTCTCTCAACAACTTTATGTTGACCCATTTTACTTTACATGTTTCAGGAAATGATAACTAGGAAGTGAAGGATCATATAAGATTGCTCAAGGACTTAGCTAATAAATTTGAACAATGTTTTCATTTTAGTTGTGCTTTGGTGTATTGAAACAAGTGTTCAATATTAAATATGAAATTAATAAATTATGTGATGTCTTAGCAATTATCTTTATACCTTGTGCTATGAATTAAATATGTGACACCTCGCGTTTCCGCCTTGGCGGAGTGTGACAACAACGAACTAAAGCTATTAAAGAAAAAACAGAATTATTAGAAAAACAAACGGGTTAAAAGCGTAAATTCCATTTTTTATAAAAAAGGCAACGAACTAAAGCTATTAAAGAAAAACGGAATTATTAGAAAAACAAACGGGTTAAAAGCGTAAATTCCATATAGTATGAGGGGTGAAAAAAAAACAAAATTAGTGTCACTCACAAAGTTACGCGCGCGGGAATTTGGTCGTTATCGGTTCGGCTAATTTGCAACAATGTCTGTCACTCCTTTGTAAAACCCTAAAACATACCGCGTATATAAAAACATGCCGCAACGGCTGTTACTACGTCATAAAACCTTAAAAGATACCACGTCGTAATCACTCCTCTGTAAAACTTGAAAACGTAGCGCAAAAAAATCCTGAACGCAAATATAGATGTAATAACTAGAAAAAACAAAAAAGAAAAAAGAAAAGCTCAAAAAGTAAAAAAAAAAGTCACTACATGACAAAAGCAAACTATTCATTTCTTTCTTCTTTAAATATAGATATAATATCAGTAAACTTTACACCATTGTTGTGTAAGGATTTAGGGTAACGGGGGTAACAACAATGTAACATACAAAAACGGTAAATGAAAGATTATAGGGGATGTTCAAAGCACCAAGACGTGCATTAGGATTCATCACCGGCCGGGTATACCCACCGGATAACTCCGATCACCTCCAATGGAACTTAAAATGTTAGGGAAAATCACGAGAATGAACATTTTGATAAATTTTTTTGGTCAAAATGTACATTGATTTTTAGCTCATCTCAAATTAAACATATCCAAAAGCAACTAATCAGAAAACTTCACGTAAGATAACCCGACTAAAATCCAACCTTCATGTAAGATAGCCCGACTAAAAACGAAAGTAGATAGAGAGAGAGAGAGGAAGGGTTTCTTGGCTTCCGTCGGACACAGAAGCCGCCGGCCATGGCAGATTCCGGTCATTCCATCTCCGCCCCCTTCCATTTTGGCGGAAAGGTTTTTAATTTATTTATTAATATTCGCATTACACATTTTGCATACCCAATTTTATGTTCTTGAATTTGTATTTAGAAATATTCTCGTACAATTTTATTTATTTATTATTGATTACTAATTACAATTATTGTATGAGAAATGCAAATCTTCTTAATTACTGCCCCTAATTACCTTTCCTAATAATATGATTAGGTGTTATGATTATTACATAATTTTTTTTGTATAAATGTTAAACTTTTTTTTAACATTAAGTGGGGCAAACAAAACTTTTATTACATGCTTACTATTGTGTGAAGTTTTTGAGACATTTTAACAGCTTTGCTAATAGGGAATGAGTTCTTAGGGTCTCCGATACAAACTTCCAGTTTTTACTATAAATCAATGTCTTCAAAGACACCACTACAAACTTCTTACTGTACCATGAATTCATACAACCCATCATGAGTCCTAAAGGCCCATTTTACTAATATTTTGTGTTTTTGAACATTTTATTTGAAATTTGATTTTTATATGTCAGTTGAAATCCAATCTATTTGAATCTTATTTTACCTTTTTCTTTGCTTCATATTTCTAAAATCTTTTGAGTATTTTAAGCATGGAAGATTTGTTTTATTCTTAAACTAGGTTAGAAACCCCGTGTATTACACGAGTTGAATAAATGCAATGTTATATACTTAGTAATAAAGATTTACATATTTATGACATATTACATAGTTTTTTAATATAAATTTTAGAAACGTCATATAGTTATTTTTTAAAAATATTTTATAAAAATAATGAAAGAAATGCTCAATTTCTAAAAATGTTTTATGAATAAACCTATTTTTTTAAATAAAAAACGTTTTATAAATTTTTTTTATAGAAATCATTATTATTTAATAGGAGAGAGAGACGGGAAACAAAAAATTATAAAAAAACAATTAAAGAAAATTTGTATAATTAATAGGAGAGAGAGGCGGGAAAAAAGGATGAGAATGCATAGGAGAGTGACATGTGTCCCACAAAAACCTTTATTTATTATATAGCATAGATTTATGTGTAATACAATGGAGTTTATGTGTTGTGAAATCTTTAATCCAGGAACATATCATTTTTACTGGCTGCGGTTCTGTGTCTGTTACTGTGTATGGAGATCAAGAAAAACCACCATTGATTACTTATCCTGATTTAGCTTTAAACCATAAGCAAATCTACATCTTCTCTTTTGATATAATGTTTTGTTTTTATTAAAAATTTAATGAATGTTGCACTTTTATCTGATTTTAGCAACCAACTTAGGGGTTAAACTATATACCGATTTACAATCTGTTACTAATTTTAGCAACCAAGTTTCATTTTATTACCGACTGTAGCAAATGACATGTTCAGGGCTACCAAATATGCCACTTTCTTATTTTTTTTAAAATTGCTGACGTGACATCTAATTTGTGATTTTAGTACATCTGCTTTGTCATATAATAATTTTTTTAAATATAATTTTTTAAAGAGTAAAGTGCCATTTTCGTCCCTGTGGTTTGGCCATTTTAGCCACTTTCATCCAAAAACTTTTTTTTTAGCATTTTCGTCCTTGACGTTTCTAAATCTAGCCATTTTCATCCAACTGACTAACTCCGTTAAAAATTTAATGTTAAATCAGGGGCATTTTAGTCTTTTTCAAAAATTCTTCTTTTTAACTCTTTTTTTAATCCCTTTTGTTTCCCCTCCTTTTCAAAGCTTAAAAAAAATAAAAAATTCTCGAAGTTTTTTTTGAAGATGACGATGACTAGGGGTGTAAACGAGCCAAGCCGCTCGCGAGCTACTCGAGATCGGCTCGCTAAAAACCCCTAGTCATCATCATCTTAAAAAAAAACTTCAAGAATTTTTTATTTTTTTTAAGCTTTGAAAAGGAGGGGAAACAAAAGGGATTAAAAAAAGAGTTAAAAAGAAGAATTTTTGAAAAAGACTAAAATGCCCCTGATTTAACGTTAAATTTTTAACGGAGTTAGTCAGTTGGATGAAAATGGCTAGATTTAGAAACGTCAGGGACGAAAATGCTAAAAAAAAAGTTTTTGGATGAATGTGGCTAAAATGGCCAAACCACAGGGACGAAAATGGCACTTTACTCTTTTTTAAAAGTATTATTATCAAATATGTAAATAAATTTAATATTTAATTTTTTTCCCACAAGTTTTTTTGCATATCTGATGTGGTGGCTGACATGACGTCAACAAGTGGCACATGAGTTTGGTTGCTGAAATCCATAATAAATTATGACTTGGTTTCTAATTTTTCCATAATTTAGAGTTGGTTGCTAAGATCAGGAAAAAGTATATCTATACCCTTTAATTTATGTTGTGTAGTAGTGTTATCTGATAGTTGACTTTCACTATGTTTGACTTCCGCACGAAAGTCCTGTCTGTTTCTTGTTTTCAGTTTTTCATTTTGTATATAAACAGTTTTGTAATCTTATTTCAAGTTATCAATGAGAATCAAACGAAAAACCACATAATCGAGCAAATTATGCTCTGATGCCATGTAAAACTAGAGAGAATATTGTTTAAAAACAAGAAACAAACAGGACTTTCGTGCGAAAGTCAAACTTACGCACGAAACATAAAGTTTCAGGCGAAAGTCAACTATCAGATAACAAGTAGTTATCTTTTTTATTTCCCTTTCTTTCTTAATATTTATGCAAATGATTGGCAGACATGTCATGTTTCCAAGGACTCTTTGTTTCTCCTGAATCAGCTTCCTTGCTACTCCACAACTTCTGCATTTATCACATTAATCCACCTGGTCACGAGGTCGGTTTCTCAACTGTTTGTTTGAGACTATGAAGCACCAAAACTTATGGAGTGTTTGGATGTGCGCTTAGAAAATGATTATGTGATATTAAATGATTGAAATTTGATAATCAACTGTAATACATATCCAAACATTAAAAACTGATTATTGTGACTTCAAGTCGTCATAATCAGATAATAGATTCCAAAACGCAAATCCAAACACTATTTACATTTTAACATAATATTTTCTTTTCGGGCTTGCACACGAGTTTTTGCAGTTAGGAGCTGCGTCGATTTGCATAAATGATCCTGTGCCTTCTATTGAGGATCGTAGTGATCAAATTCTTGTGGTTCTCAATTATTTTAGGTAATTACAAACTTTAAATCTTGGTTAGTTGTAGCTCTGTGTTTAAACTTAATATTTTGACAATTATAGTATTAAAACAAGCTTTGGATTTTTTTTCATTGTTGTGATTAAAAATTGGATTTTTTTAGTAAATAAATAACTTGATACAACATTATTTAATTTAAAATCAAGTTAACTTGTGATGGTGTGTAATTTGAGTTTTGCAGGCTCGGTTCAGTGATGTGTATGGGAGCAATGGCGGGTGCATATATCCTTACACTATTTTCGGTATTCTTATTTATTAAGTTTCATTAATTTAAAGGTGTCAATTCTGACCTATTTCTCATAAACTTTTGAATGGGTCGATTCAGGTTATGTTATTGTAAAGTAAGAAAATTAGTTTCAAAGGAAACATATCAAACGGGTCGAAAGTAACCCAAAGTATATTTTTAATGCATGATTTTATTAAAAAAATATATATATATATTTGACGCATTAATTCTATATAATAAAACTAACAATCTTGGACAAAAAGTGTTCTGGTAACCCATTCCAACCCGAGCCGGAAAATTTTACCCGTTTTAAATTATAAACTGATTTTCTTCATCAAGTTTGACCAATAACATTTTCTTTTTCCAGATAAAGTATGGGAAAGAGTTACTGGTTTGATACTTATTTCCCCTCTATGCAAAGCACCTTCTTGGAATGAATGGCTTTACAATAAGGTTACTTATTTTTTTTAGAATTTTGAGTGATTTATATGCCCTTATTAACAAGTTACTAACATGTTGTTTGGATGTGCATAGATGTGGCTTTCGACCCATTAACTTATGAATGGGTCAATTTGGGTTATATTTGTCTATAATCGGTCAAATGGTTCTAAGTCACTAGAAGTGTATTTTAAACACATTAAATGTATTAATTATTATTTATAAAAATTTTAAAAGTACATAGAAGTGTGTGGGCTAACCAAATTCCAACCCGACCCATGTTAACCCATACTAAAAAAATGGCAATTTTGACCCAAACTCGTTTTAACCTGCTGCCCACCTCGCCCGATTTGGAACCTCTAGATGTGCGTTTTAAAGTGATTATTATGACTTAAAACAACATAATAAGAATTGAAAATTAGTTTATTAGACTTAGAAATAGTTAATTTTACATTTATCATAATCATTTTTTTTATTCCTAGTTCATATCAAAGTTGCTCTATTACTATGGAATGTGTGACTTAGTGAAAGAGTTATTGATTCACAGATACTTCAGTAAGGTATATTCTGATTTTTCACCTTTATGATATTTTCCCAATAATATTTTTGTTATAAAATATAATTTTAATCAACAAAATTACTGTGGATTAAATCAGGAAGTCTGTGGTAATCTGGAATTACCAGAATCAGATATGGTTCTAGCATGCAGGAAGGTTAGCTGTAAAATACCATAATCACCCTCCAAAATCTTTTAGTACAAAAGAAAAACAACTTAAGATATGTACAATTAGTGTAGATATCATATAAATTCACTAAACCTTAAAACTCAAATTGGTAAGTGCTTAAGCACAGCTTACAACCCTTTCAATGCACGATTGCGTGGAGCGTTGTCAACATTTTATTATTTTTTTAATTGATTATTTTATTATTATAATTAATTTTAAAGTTATTTTGTTTTTTCCCTATAACTTTTAAAATATTATGTTCTATAAAATTTCGCATATACCGTTGCGACGTGCTTATTTTTATCTACGTGTCGGTGTAAATTTCATTCGAAACGGAGTTGGGTGTAATAATATACAAGTTATCAAATCACAAACGTATGAGTCGTCAAAGCTGCTTCAAGGTTTCAATGTTTTTATAGTTTTTTTTTCCCACTTACAACTTTTAAAATATGATGCTTTAAATTTCGAATTTGACGTTGCGACGTGCCTATTTTAATTTACGTTTCGATGTTAATTTTCGTAACGTTATTTTTAAACCCATCAGTTGTTTTAAACGTTTTTTTTAACCGTTCAACGTTCATCTCCAAATATACCGTTGCAGGTCCCTCTTTTTTATTTTATCTACGTTACTCGCCGCAACGTGGTCCATATGAACAGTAACTTGATTTTTATTATTTTTTCTTAAATACAATTTCTTTCATAAAAAGAAACAAATAGTGTCCCTGGCCTAGTGATTCACGTACGTACATGTACTACAACCCCATCCGCATCTATATTTCGATCCCACCGCGGAACGTGCCATTTTAATAAGAAAAGGAAATGATTTATATTACAACTTTTAAACTATGATGTTTTATAAAATTTTGAAATCGGTATTGTGACGTGCCTATTTTTATTTGCGTTTCGACGTGAATTTTCGTAACATTATTTTTAAACCAACCAGTTGTTTTAAACATTTTTTAAACCGTCCGACGCTCATCTCAAAATACACCGTTGCGACGTTTTTTATCTACGTTTAAACCGACCCGTCATAATGCGCGGTTGACGTGCTTTTTTATCTACGTTTCGGTGTAAATTTTTTTCGAATAACTTCTCTTTCGTATACAACGAGGTAAATTTTTCGTGACTATTGAATATACCCCTACGACGTGCTTTTTTTAGCATCACGTAGAATGTACCGTTGTTATTTGTTTATTTTTATCTACGTTTCGAACCCGTCGCGTAGCGCGGGTGAACCCACTAGTTGGCCCTAAAAATCAAAATGTTAAATGACCAAATAAAGTAATACCATAGACTTGTTTATAAAATATGCTTCATTTCTCGTTTTACAGTTATTGAACGACCGAGATAGCATTAATGTGTGGCGGTATCTTCAAGCAATTGATAGGTAAAAGTACATAAAGGGTTAACTGATAATCATAACTAGAGATTATAATTTTGACTTATTTACTTATTAATGGGTCAATCTTAAACGGGTCAAAAATATAAACATTAGCTTAAAAGAGGAATGGGGTCAAATGGTTCAAACATGTTAAAAAGTTGCACATAGTAGGTTTATTCAAACATTTAGATTCTTTTTGTAATAATAATGTTTTTGTAATCATGAAACATATTAATCATTTATAAAAATGGATAGAAAGATGTTTGTTGGTCAACCTGACCGAACCAAGCCATTTTGATCGGTTCTAAAATTGATTAGTTTCAACCTGAACCCGTTACCCACTTGTTATAGGTGGCAGTTTTGACCCATTTATCTGTAACGGGTAAATGAATAAAATGGCTTAAAAAGAAATAGCTTGAAAGAACCAAAAGTCTCCCAAAGTGTACTTTTGATGCGTATAATCATCCAAAAATCTTTATTTAAGAAAAGTAGATTATTATTCAAATAATAATCGAAGTTTATTAAATAAAGTTGCCCGTAGTCATTCTTTTTAGTGCATGCAATCTCCTAAATCGGTTTATTCAAATATTTAGATTATTGTTGTAATAATAATGTTTTTGTAATAACAAATAGCAAATTAATTATTTATAACAATGGATAGGAAGTTGTTTGTTGGTCAACCTGGCATGACCCGACCCGACATGTGATTTTGACCTATCATAAAAACCGACTAGTTTCAACCAGAACCCGTTTCTCATTTTTCAAAGATGACAATTTTAACCCATTTACTTATAACGGGTAAATAAAAAAGTTAGACTAATAAACAATCTCAAACACCCTTTATATGTAAAAAAATAAGATTATGGACAAAAAGTCTCTCGGGTCATGCAACATCTATGACTTTCCGGCTCTATTTTATTTATTTCAATAATAACAATATATTTAAATCCTATATTTATATATTTAGAGTTATTAATTTAACCACATAATAATGTTGGTTTAGTTTTTAGGCAAATATATATATATATATATATATATATATATATATATATATATATATATATATATATATTCAACATTTGCTAATAAATCATTTTAAAGTATATACTATAATTAGTTTTATAAAATTTATAAAGGAGAAACAAATATATATATATATATATATATATATATATATATATATGATTACAAAGGAATTAATCTAAACTAGCTTGAACCCTTTTATTTCATCTAAAACCCCTTATAACACTTGAACCCTCAAATTGAACCCCCACCATTGAGATTGGATCCTAGTCTCAATTTTGACCCATCCATCACCAATTGGCCTATTTTGACCATGTTTGACTTCCAAAAGTCAAACAGACCAAAAGTATGCAATCCGTGAAGAATCTCGACCCCATCCGACTGTTTTGGACCTTCATTGGGTCCTAGATCGAGCATCAACCTCACCTAAGCCCAATTAACACCACAATTCAATCCTGACGCGGTCAAGATCAAATTTCAAATCGATTCAAACACCATTGACTTTTCAGAGTCAAACTAGGACCAAATTATGCGAATTCATCAACCAAATCGATCAACCCGATGAATCCTGGACTTTCCATGTTTGCAGATACGACCCGTGATCAATCCTAAACGCGTTTGGCATACCCATTTGACATTCACGCGGCTAATTTCGAATTTCAAGCATATTTGACTCCTCAGAGTCAAACCGAGTCCAATTCGTTTCCAAATCAGGGAATTAGGATCTGTTATTGGCCGCAAATCACGCACGAACGAATCTCTTATGAATTCAAACCTTAAACACGACCAAATTCACTCCAAATCGATCGAATTAACGTGTAATCGTGACTGACAGCTGTACATTCAAATCACAAATCGAATTGTGTATTTGAGGTAAAATTGGTCGGATTAAAACACCCTCACACCTACGCACAATCCACTACAAACTCTGTGAACCTTCATTCGACCCCTTTTTCACTTCTGCACATCGATCAAGCTCCAAGAACAGCGGGATCTTCACCTCTGTCGTTCTCGGTTGATTCTTCACCAAAACAGGTAACTTTTGCGCCTTTAGATTCGCCTTTATCTGTAGTTTAATAACGAGATGGAGCGAAATGGGGCTAGGGTTCGGGTTCCACAGGAAAGACGAAATGGATGATTTGGGTTTGCTTATTTATAGACTTCGAATGGGTAGTCAGTCATGGCATACGCCCTGGTCTACCGGTAACACCCACACACCACAAAGACAAGGTCGCGGGTTCGAACCAGCCCCGCACCCTGTCTTTTTGTACTTTAACCCAGATCACATACTACTGTTGTTTATCAAAAATACAAATCAGATCCATTGACATGTGGTGCCTCTGGTCTAGTGGTTATCGCACCCAACATTCATCGGAGAGACCCGGGTTCGACCCGGGCAAACCCTTTAATTTTTTTTAACCCTTTTAACATCCCAAAAATTCTATAAAAACTAATTTCATAAACCTAATGTCGATTAGAACCAACTTGTGCAAAATAAACCAAGTTTTAATTAAGAACCATTATTTTTGCAACACTAAATGATTTTAAAAACCTCTCATACTTTATGAAAATTTATTAAAGAAATCCATTTGATTAATTTCTAATTAAAACATTTATACCACCTAATTGTGACAAGCCTTCTTTTTTTTTTTCATAAAAACAAATTTTATAGATCACTTTCTAAATAATTAAACAAAACAAAACTTTTCTAAATAAAAAATTATAAACAAATAAATTAATTGAATTAGTTACTCTTACACACATTTTAAATGATAATATATATATACATACCTATATTTACACCATATTTTGACACATCTTCATAAATAAATAAAAGAGAATAAATTTATTTATTTAAATCATATTTGATTAAATATAATCCACACTACCCTTTTTAAATAAATAAATAAAAAGAAATTTATTTATTTAAATTAATTATTTAAAGTAAACCCTAAAGCCACTCACTAATAACTTTGAAACTTAAATTTTTTTTAATTAAAACTCTTATTCAAATACAAACACAAAACACATTCCTTACATGATGTAACACAAACCATTTGTACCAGTCCCTACACTCAATCTCGTTGGAACCCGAGACACTTCCTTAGACATTGTGCATATTATTAACACAAATTTATACTATTTCACTCTAGGTCAAACGTAGTGATTAGCAAATCACTTGTGCTACCCAAAGCTCGTGTTAACTACTACATTTGATACAAGTGAGTTTACATAGCCCCTTTTACACTATCTACATTTTTGGGGTGGAACATGAGTTCAAATATACAATGTTTACAAATTACACAATACAATTCCACCCTACATTCATGTGTACAAATTTGAGCCTTATGTTTGAGTACTAGGTGTGTAAACTACTTTGTGTGTAATTTACATATGCAATCATTAACTATATAAGCCGACGGTTAGCAATGATAGATCTATTGAGTCTAACAAACCCACCCAGGTAGGGTGATTGTTACCGACAACACATTTTGGTTTTTTTTTACATGCTAGTTACAAATGTTTGATTGTACAATTTGGTTTCACAATAGTAACTCTCCATATTTGCCTTATTAACCATGATTTGTATGGATTGTATGCACACAACACAATGATATTATTTAGAGTCAAAACCTATGTATGCTCACCAACTTTTTAGTTAACTTTGTTTCAACCATGTTTCAGGTACGAATGTTTGAGATTGATCAAGTTTGCTATACTTAAGTTGTGGACCTAGTTATAAAAGAACTCGTTACGTATTTCCATTTCTTGTAATTGTTGGATTTTGTTTGGTTTGAACTTGAAATGAAATTTGATGCCTTAATATATTACAACATAGTCAACCATGTGCTCATGAACAGTCTCCATGTCCCGCCCCGACGTTTCCGCCGTCGGTTGGGGTGTGACAGGTCAACCTGAACCAACCCACCACCTCTATTTGTAATTCTTTACAATAGTCTTATGTTTGTTGTTAATGAGTAGGAGGCCCGACATTAATGAAGATTTAGAGAGTTTAGAATGCAAAACAATTATATTCGTCGGTGACAGTTCTCCCTTTCATGATGACGCCCTACACATGACCGCAAAATTGGGTAGAAATTGTTCTGCTTTAGTTGAGGTATGCTTATTCATCACAACTCTAAGGGTGCGTTTGGTTCACAGAATTCAATAGAACGGAATATAAATTCCATTTGTTAATGTGTTTGGTTCGCATAATTTGTTGGAATTCAGATTCCAATTAAATTGAACTCTGCGAACCAAACGCACCCTAAATTTCTGTATTTGTAACTAATGAATATAATCATATCTTTAATGATATGGTGATGTAGGTACATGCATGTGGATCAATGGTGACACAAGAACACCCTCATGCAATGTTTACCCCCCTTGAAAATTTTCTAAAGGGGTTTGGATTGTATAGACCATGCCGGTATGATAATAGCCCGAGGAGCCCACTTGGCCCCTGTTGCATCGATCCAGTGCTTCTTTACCATGAAAAAATGGGCTTGAAACTTAGACCGATAAAAATACGGGCTTCTCCTCCCGAACCTCGTGCCCACGAGAACTAACAACTTCTTTCTTTCTGTCATCCAACGTAAATAAACGAAAAGTGGAAAAAATACAAGTATGGATACATGTTGATATACAAAGGAACATGAAATATATTCATTGAATGGTTAGCATGTTGATTATATCTTTAACATGGGTAAAACATTAGCCCTAATAATGCTTATTCAATCATTAATATATTTAGAGATCTAGTAATAGAACATACCCGTAAGGATCTCCAGTTGAGACATAGGGGATGAAGACGTCATGACCTTGATGATGATCGAGTTCCCGTTTAGGGTGTATCATTAGGATGGCTAAGGTGAGGCAGGGGGCTCACGATTATGATAGAGAGAGTGGCCACGGCTTCATGGTGTTGTAATGGCCAAATTATCTCTCTAATAGCCTCTATCTATTTATATACACCCAAGGGGAAACCCTAATATGATAGTAAGGGTAATTATGTCCATCGAGTAATTACCATGTAATTCATAAAGGTATTAAGGTCAATGATCATTTAATTAGATAAATGATACTAAAGGCCATATAACTAAAAATGAGTCTTACATTCTCGGTGTATAAGACTTATGAAACTAATGTCTTGATGGGTCTATCTCGGTGTATTTTGATACTTATTATGTAGAAGCATGTTTTGTAACTATAGATTAAATTCTATGTATCGGTGTACGTGGCTAGTACGCGGGAGGGTGTTCCTGAGTACTTAGTCCGCACACCAGTTTGTTCCTGCGTACTTAGTAAGTACGCAAGGCTTTTGCCTTGCGTACTTGTCAAGTACGCATGACCAAACCATGCGTACTTAGTAAGTACGCAAGGTTTTTGCCTTGCGTACTTGTCAAGTACGCAGGAAGTGTTCCTGCCCCTATAAATAGAAGACTTGTCTTCATTTGTAGGTGGAACTCTGGAACTAGGTTTATCCGGGTCGGGAAGAGCTCTCCCGACCCCTGGACCGTGAGCTTAGATGAGAGATGTGTGTTCCTTCGGTATGTAGTCTGTAATACGGGATGACTTCTTTGTTATGGATTACGTTTCGTTTCATCGTCTTTTATCTTTGTTCGTGTTTCTCTGTCTAGTCTCTTTGTTCCCACACAAATCGCAGAACAGATCGTGTTATTATCCGCTGCGCGACGAGGCTCCCAGGACCTACAAGTGGTATCAGAGCCTCGGTGTTCGCTGATTTGTGTTCCAGTTTCGATTTTTTAGGGTTTTGAGCAAAACGAGTTCGTAACCTAAAATCCTTAAAATTGAGTTTGTTATCACTTCATTTGGTGTTTGGAAGGCTAAGGGTTTGTTAGATGATGTTTTCGAAGCTTTTGGAAGCATTAATTTCTCATATCCGTCACGTTTCGAGCATTCTCCTCAAGATCCGTCAAGAACACTGCTGTACTGAACAAGTACGCAGAATCACCTTTTCTGCGTATTTGCTAAGTACGCATGGGTTAGCCCTGCGTACTTAGTAAGTACGCATGAGAAGTGACCTGCGTACTTAGCTACGCAAGAGCATTTCTCTGCGCACTTAGCAAGTACGCATGAGTACTTGGCTCTGCGAACTTACTAAATACGCAGCAACACCCTACATATGCGTATTTACTAAGTACGCATGGACTAGCATCTGGGATTAAAAAAAAAAAAAAAAACAGAGTTTTTTGGCGGGAAAACCTTCCTTGTCCAAAATTTTGTGTGATCATTTGTACGCGTGTTTCGGCCCATTCTTGAGAAGATAGTAATTTTGGTTTTTCCGGACCAGAATTTGTATACGATGTGGCTTGACGAAACACGAACGAGATTTTTGTTGGATGATACCACTTGTCATACATTGTTTAAGGGTCCATACCTGAAAATGTAGGCTACGAGTATCCGGGATACTTATTTAATAGGGTATGAATGCTGAACTAATGGGAGCAATTGGGTCGTCATCGGCTAAAGGTCTCGTTCTATTTGTGAAGATGTGGCTGCTTTGGGTCTTTCGGAAAAAGAATCATCTTGTTTAGGTATTCAAACCTGAATATGTAGGCTACGAGTGTCCTCGGATACTTCTTTAATAGGGGATGAATACTGGAACAACTTGAACCCAAAGATTTGCTGTTTTGGATCTTTGCAAAGGAATAAAGAACAAAATCCTGGAGTTGGCTAGTTGTGCTTTTTGAGGATTTGAGTGAAGTGGTGATGAAGCTGGTCATAGTTTACAGAGAAATGAGGGGGATGTATTCATGAGACATTAAAGAGGTGGTGGAAAAGCCGTTGGTACTTCCTATATATATACCTCTTTGACGTAACATGGATCTCAACCGTGATTTCTCGTGTAAACTATATTTATCGTGTTTGATTCTATCATGTGTCTTCAAGATGAAGCTGGATATTCGTTGGATTATTAGTTGAAGATGGAACCTTTTACCATTGGCCGATGGGATAGGAAACATACCCTTGTTTCTGGTCTAGTCAGATGGAGCTTAACCTGAAAGGGGATATTGGAAATGAACGTCTTCGGGAATTTGGTTGACTCGTGAGGATACAGGATAGAGTTGGACACATCTGGTTGAAGACTTAAGTTTATCTTACTGGAATTCCTATGGGAGCTGATTAGTTTGATGCAGGTTATTGGAAACTCAAACTCTCTATCATATGCCAGCTGATTTGGAGTTGTCTTAGTCTACTATTGTTACCTGGTTAGGAAGACATTGTAAGACTCAGAAGTCTAAGTCAGGGTGGAGGTTGCTACTGCTGAGAGGATGAACTACAATGAGTTGTGTTGGGTTAGTTGGTTCTTATTGAAGCACTTGGTTTGGTCTACAATGAAAGCTACAGTTAGAGGGAGTCGGGTTTGTCATCACTCGGCAACTGAAGACTGAAGTTTGAAGATTTGAAGATCTCAAGTGGAATGCCAGAAGATCAAGTCTCGCCAGAAGACACGTGATGTCATTAGTTTAGAGGGAGTCTGTTAGGACATTCTTTGTAAACTGATGATTATCAGTGTTAGTGATAGATAGAATTTGATGCTATAGTTAAGAGGGAGTTTGTAGAAGCATGCTTTGTAACTATAGATTAAATTCTATGTATCGGTGTACGTGGCTAGTACGCGGGAGGGTGTTCCTGAGTACTTAGTCCGCACACCAGTTTGGTCCTGCGTACTTAGTAAGTACGCAAGGCTTTTGCCTTGCGTACTTGTCAAGTACGCATGACCAAACCATGCGTACTTAGTAAGTACGCAAGGTTTTTGCCTTGCGTACTTGTCAAGTACGCAGGAAGTGTTCCTGCCCCTATAAATAGAAGACTTGTCTTCATTTGTAGGTGGAACTCTGGAACTAGGTTTATCCGGGTCGGGAAGAGCTCTCCCGACCCCTGGACCGTGAGCTTAGATGAGAGATGTGTGTTCCTTCGGTATGTAGTCTGTAATACGGGATGACTTCTTTGTTATGGATTACGTTTCGTTTCATCGTCTTTTATCTTTGTTCGTGTTTCTCTGTCTAGTCTCTTTGTTCCCACACAAATCGCAGAACAGATCGTGTTATTATCCGCTGCGCGACGAGGCTCCCGGGACCTACATATTACGTAAGAGGTATCTCCGATATTCATCATGTCAACATATGTGTGAACACTTTTTGACTCATGTAACATATATATGTCAAAAGAATGCATCTATATAAGGACAAGTTTGCATTAGTTGCTCCCACTCATCTTGAGGTAAGTACATTAATCCACTGTGTTCTTATGAAGAGAGTTGCATTATGATTTCATCACATTTTGATCATCGGATCAACCCATATATGGATTTCATTGACTTAAAGACTAAGTGTTCTTGACCTTCAGTTTAGAACTTTCAGGTTGTTTTATGAACATATAAGTCACTGTTAGGGAAGATTGTTCTAATGTCCATCTAATGTAGCTCTAAATTAATATAAGCTACTAGAACGGTAATGATCCTCAAAGAAACCTTTTTGTAAGACATGGAAGTATGTTCTTTGTTAATTTATTCCCTCTGGAGTATACCCTTTAGCAATCAATCATGCTTTATATTCTATTAACGTTTTCATTCGGATTTAGTTTAGTTATGAATACCTTTTAGGTAATTCAACCAAATCCCAAACGTTATTCTATTTAGAAGATTGATTGATACTAATGGTTTCATTAGAAGAGGTAGGATCAGTAAACCTTCCAGAATCCTCTTAATCTTCAGTCAGGTAGGGTACATAATCATCAAAGTTAGTCCTTTTTGAACCTAGATGATCTCCTGAGTTGATTACTGGGTTTATAAGGAGTTTTATTTTTATGGGTTAGCTTTTATGAGTTAGCTCTTGGTTAGGTGCTTTCATTCTCAGGTGTATTAGGAGCAACATTAGTTTCTAAGTGTGTAAGAGTTGGTGCAGTATGATGTATAAGAGGAGTAATCGGAGTTAAACTAAGTGAGGAATCTCTCTCCCCCCGCGTCTTGTACTTCAGAAAAGTCATGATAAGAAATTTTACTGCTCCCACTGACCTTAGAAATCTTTAGGAATTCAGCATGCTTAGGGTTAACATTATATCTAACATTGAAAGACCAATAGATTCTAATAGAGAAACAACTTAATGATGTTTATCTTAGTTTCTCTTGTTGAGGATTACGTTAGCTTTGGTAAGAAATCTAAGTTGACCCACATTTAGGCTTTGATGCTAAGGAGACAAGTTGTGATGGAGCAGTGTCCTGTACAAGAGGTGTAATTTGAGGTAAGATCAAGTTGTCACTCCCCACCTCTTACAACTTTTGCAAGTTATAATAAGGACACTAAGTGCTCCCACTGATCTTTTAGGTCTCTAAGAATTCCATATGACAAGTTTCATTGATGCGAGTGACGTGGGAACCTTTCATATTTTAGACTTGATTTCTTTATCATCCAGATTTCATAAGAAATTTTAGGGACATACTTAGAAGAAATCCTATTAAGTATATATGAATTGATTTCTTTAAGGCTTTTGGTCCGTATGAGACAGATTTAGATACAAGTAGATATTTGTCTAAGAGTCACTAATGTCAGTGAGTTATAATCTCTGGTGGAGCGTCATTTATTTCCTTAGCCACATGCTTTAAAATCACTAAGAATGAGATTTGATAACAATTCATCCTGCATCAACCGGGTCATGATTTCTCATGAAATTTGGTCTTAATGGATGAAGTGCATGGATCTCATTTATCTTTTATTAAATTTTCATTTTCATGATAACAAAAGTTGTGAAAGTTTATTGTATCATCTAGTTTTTTCTCATAATGTTTCTATCCAGATGGTGATAACCATTAATATGAGAGTTTAAGCTAATAATGGCTTTGTTTTGGTCATGAAAACCTTATAACTGTCAAAATGTAGCTTTAGTATTGATACTAAATTCTGAGTAATCTCCAGAATATTTAAGGTATCATAAAGCTTTATACAAAAAGAGTTTTATTATGGTTCTTATAGCCTTAACATTAAATGTGCCACTAACTCTCATATTAATTACTTATTGATTTCTGGTAAGGAAACGTATAGAACTAGACTCAACCTGTTATGTGTTAATTGGAACATTAACATTAGTGGACTCAAATATCATTAATTCGTGACTACCTTTCTTAGCCAGCTACTCCCTTAGGGTATTGATAGTCTCGTTCCTCATGCCTAATCTAATGGCATAGGTTTGCAGTGAGACTTCTCCTTGGAGAACTTAGAGCTGGAAGCAGTACTTGTATTTTGTTTCAGGACCTTAGAACTATCCTCTCTATAGTAACTTTTCTTCCGCTTTTTAGGTTTTAATGGTAGTGAGGTGAACAACATCTGGTTTTTTCTAGTTGCAGGTGTTCCTTTTCCTGTACGAATGTTGCTATCAACACACTCATTTTCTTTTGATACTTTTGAGTGATATACTTGATTCTTAAGGCTTTTAATCGTACTGATGGAAAAGTTATTATGTAACGCATAGAAAAACTTTACTGAATTTCCATGTATAATCCCTTAGTTTATGGGACATGTTAGTTTATTTTATGATGTGTTCCCGGATGCCACTTAGCCTTTTGTTTAGAATTAGAGTATTTGCATGCATCTTAGGAATTCTTTTGATTCTTCCAAAGAAATACAGATTAGTCTTAGGAAATTCAGAATCTGAAATAGCTCTCCTGATATGAATCATTAAAGGAGTTATTGACTACCACAAGAGATATTATAGTTTGATTTATCCCACTAGTACGTTTAGGAAAACAGTAGGAGTGTCATGTCTTGAGGGATAATCAAGACTTAATAAGAGAAAAAATTTAAAGAAAACCCTTTATGAAGCAAAACTCATATAAGGTTTTGGAATAAGAGTGGATGATTTAGTTGAGATAAATAAGATACTTATACCTAAAGAAAACTTAAGAGAGAACTATGGGGCAACTAAACTAAGACAGACATAAATAAGACCATTATTCTTAATGAAGATGTGATAAAGTCTATTATAACACCAAAATAAAATAGACTATGTAAGGTTCTACTTGAACAACATCTTTCACTTTGGTTATGGCCAATCATTCAAGCATTAGGAACAACATAAACGTTGTACAATTTAAATGTAACATATCACTTTTGGGCAGAAGTGAGACATTTAAGTTGCATTTACTAAGTTTTGCAAAACACAAATGTAGTACATCATCTTTGGACAGAAGTAAAACATTTGTGTATTTAAGGCAAAGCGCTTAATTAGACTGAATAAATTTCACAAGCGTAACACATCACCTTTGGGCAGAAGTGAAAACATCAGGTTTTATTCAAGTTAAGCGAAATCAAACTAAATTAACTAAGATTAATTAAGCTAGTTAAATAATTTGTATAAACTAATAGCAAATCAAACTTAGCGCGAAGAAAATGAGTTCGCGGTAAACTTATGGTTCACGGTAAAACTTAGTTCATGGCAAGGTTAGTTTACAGTAAATAACAATTCTCGGTAAAATTGGTTTTCGAAAAAAAATTGTGTTATCGGTAAGATTGTGTTCTCGGTAAAAGTTATGTTCTCGGTAAAAGATTGTGTTCTCGGTAAAAAAGTTAAGCCGAGAACCATTACCCGGGAACTATTACCCGAGAACCCTTATCCCGAGGATTCTTAAAAAAACCCGGAAACTCTTAGCCCGGGAACCCTTAAGCCCGAGAATCCTAAGTCCGAGAACCCTGAGCCGAGAACCCTAACCCGAGAACCCTCACCCGTGAACCTTTAACCCGTGAATACATAACCCGTGAACCTTATAACTAATTTCGATTTTTAAGGGATTTTATCTATATCTGTTTTCGATTTCCAAGATTTGATAATATTTCAAAATTAAATTTATCAATTTATTAATTAGATTTCGAAAAAAAAATCTTGGAGATATGGTTACCCAAAATTAGGAAAACAAATCTTAATTCTATTCAAAACCAAAATATGTAGTTTTTCATCAAACTTTAGGATGAACGGTATGAACACCGTAGGATTAATTCGCAACCTAGATAATGGTACGAGCCGTAAGATAAGTGAGTACGGGTCGTACCCGGTTACCGTAATGATAATAAACGATTTTAAAAACCCTAAAAATTGATGGGCTAAACTTACTAAATTAATTTGCAGAACATTAAGGCAACATGAAACCAAACTTTTCGATCCAATATCATACTAAATTATAATGTTTTCTTCCGTTACAGAAAACAATCGAATCCGTAAGTAAAAAAGAATGGAAACCAATTTCAATTTTATGTTTAAATAACGCCATATTAAAACATGAAATACTAATGTTAATAGAATTTCAAATTTGTGGGACGGAAAGTTTAAAAGGTTGCAGACAATAATTGCAAACATCAAAAGTCTCACAAAAATTATAAATTCGAAACAGATTCATGAACGGCAAAATAAAAACATGAGAATTGATCGATTTTAGTGATTGAATAATAAATATAATCAACTATTAGCTCTGATACAACATGTTAATTATATTTTTAACATGGGTAAAACATTAGCCCTAATAATGTTTATTCAATCATTAATATATTTAGAGATCTAGTAATAGAACATACCCGTAAGGATCTCCAGTTGAGACGTAGGGGATGAAGACGTCATGACATTGATGATGATCGAGTTTTCGTTTAGAGTGTATCATTAGGATGGCTAAGGTGAGACAGGGGGCTCACGATTACGATAGAGAGAGAGTGGCCACGGCTTCATGGTGTTGTAATGGCCAAATTATCTCTCTAATAACCTCTATCTATTTATATACACCCAAAGGGAAACCCTAATATGATAGTAAGGGTAATTACGTCCATCGAATAATTACCATGTAATTCATAAAGATATTAAGGTCAATGATCATTTAATTAGATAAATGATACTAAAGGCCATATAACTAAAAGTGAGTCTTACATATCATTCATTCATTTGTAGTTTTGTGTATCCTAAACTCTGTATTTTGTAAAAATGAAATAAAATCATGCCTTCCTAAATGCAATTGTTACAAAATGTTGATTGGTATTGATTGTTGGTTCACAATGATGAAGGGTTTTTTAGACATTTCATTAGATTTGAATACAACTTATGTGTAACACATGGAAATAGATAATATCTTGTACACACATTTTTCTATTAAATAAGAGAACATAACAAAGATCAAACATACAATCAAGAAGCAAAATTAACTAAAATCAATCTTTGAATATAAAATAACATGAACACACAACTATCCTTTGATGGATTTAAAACTTGGACCGTATGTTGCTGATAACATCATCACTAGTCTGGAAGGCCTTGACAAGAATATTAGTTGATATATCTGGTTTCGAACCAAAAACCACATTCGCAATCGTGTTCACCCCAGGGTTTTGGCTACTCAACGCCACTATAGCGACTGCATTTGTATGTCCAACATTTCTTTGATAATGTACGAGGTTTACGGGGAAAACAAAAACGTCACCTTTATTCAATACCTTTGAAATATGACGGTTTTCAGGGTTTGATGTGACAAACCCGACCTCAAGACTGCCTTCCAGGACAGTCAAGATTTCAGATGCACGGGGGTGCGTGTGAGGTGGGTTGATCCCCCATGGCGCATAGTCAATACGAGCCATTGAGATTCCTAAAGTGTTGAGTCCCGGTAACTGTGTCACGGAAACTGGTTTAACCCCGAACCCAAGTGCGTTCGAGGTGTTTGCCATCATGTGTAGCCCACTAAAATAGAAGTCGTTTGCTTGAACCGAACTTGGGTTTTTGCAAGTGAATCCATTCACCAAAACTGTTTTAAAAAATATGATTATAACATTAATATTTTAAACAAACATATTAAGAAAAAAGTGAAACGAGTAACGTACCTTGACTATTGGTGTCTGTGACGCAGAAATCTTGAAGAGGACTATGGTCGGTTGCCATGGCTACCGAGAAAGCGAGTGCTAGTAGCGCAAACAAGCGAAAAACACGAGCCATTGATGGATCAAAATGGTATGAGATTGATTGAAGTTGTTGTGGATAGGATGGATTAATGTATGAGAAATGAGGTCTAGTTATATAGTGTAATTATATGCCGTCCTATGAATAATTGAAAGAGTCATGTTAGGCAGGCACACAAAGAAAACGAAGTTTTTTTCAGGTGAAGTTTTATGCTTGTCAGGTTATGGGCTCGCCAAATGGTCATCTTTATGCATTTTTAATAATATTAGTGGAAAATGATATTTTAATTTTAATGACTAATGTTTTTTGTAGATTGATGATTTATAAATCATTTTCAATAAGGTCTCAACGTATTATATATGGGACCTATAAAGTGATTTTTTTATGTAAAAAGTAGAAAGTATCTAGGATATTACACCTGAATTTTAGGGCGAATGTATATGCATCCATGAAATTACAAGTGTTTTTAGATAAACCATTATAATGGTTTAAACACACCGTTATAATAACATAGTTCGTTCATGTGTTATACATGCACAACTTGGACGCAACGTTGTAATGTTAAACGCACCGTTAGACAATTGGTTTAGACACACTTTTGTAACTAGTTTAGATGCACCGTTATAATCTAAGTGCATCTAACACTTTTTTTAAGAAAACATCATTTTTAAAATATATATATATACTATACATAAATTAATGAAAATAAAAATCTTGATTTTATGCTATAATTTAAAAGAATAGAAACGAGGTATTCAAAAGTTATTTAAGTTTAAAAAATTGACGAAAATAAATTTAAAAGAAAAGGTCAACATTAAAGGCCAACTCTTTTTCTCCTTTTAAGCTATTTTTAACTTATTATTAATTACGAACTTACTCAATCTTATTCAAATAATTCTCACACAAAATTCATCTTGTCTTAATGTTTTCAGAACTGGACCGGACAACGAACCGGCCGTCGTAGAGGTGGTTGAACCGGATCGGACAACGAACCGGCCGTCCTAGAGGTGGTTGAACCGATCTAAAAACCGAATGACATCATAAATAATATAATATTAAAAGTATGCGTATATATACAAAATAAAAAAATATTTTGTGGTTTGATGTAAAGTAATTTTAAGAATATATGAAGATTTAAATAAATAAAATATATAACTTGAAATACTATATTAATTAAAAAATAGATTTTGAAAGGAACAAAATGGAAATCCGGTCCGACCACCCGGTTCAACAGAAAATGGTTCAAATAGGCATAATTGGACCGCTTCTATGACTGGTTCCGGTCGGTACGAACCGGTTCTGAAAGTCTGCGGAAAAACCGGGTGTGGATAAAGACTTCACAAACGCATCACCGATGGATATTGATGGATGCTTCATTGGTATCCGGTAGATGATTCACCGACGACCAGTGAAGAAAATATCACCGAGGAATCACCAATGGATCACTCATATCTACCACGACTCATATCTACCACGTCGTCGAAACAGACCTACAGATCACCGACGGCGGTTCCGAAATCTTCACTGACGGATTGCCTACAACGACTGAAAGCTTGTGATGGAATCTTTTCCGAAATCCTTATCCTTTTAACTCCGCTAATATGCCGACTGATATATGTCGGTGATTACTTATCACCGATAACATATATAAAATTTATTTTTGTTTTTTTTTGGGAATTTATCCTATCCGTAGGAAAAATCCTTCGGTGATTTCGTATGAATGGCTAATTTTTTTTTTTTATGTTTTTGGAATTTGTTCAAGTATTTCTATAAGTTGGTAATTAGTGACGGAACTAGGCGTAAGTTTTTTTACACGTGGAAATACAACATAGATAAAAAAGTGCATAACAAAGATCAAACATATTTCATGCAAACACATTTTCTGTTAAAAAAGTGCATAACAAAGATCAAAAATACAATCAAGAAGCAAAATGAACTAAATTCAATCTTTGAATACAAAAAAAACATAAACACACAATTATCATACGATGGATTTAAAACTTGAACCGGATATTACTGATAACATCATCACTAGTTTGGAAGGCCTTGGCAAGAATATCGGTCGATATATCTGGGTTGGAACCAAAAACCACATTCGCAATCGAGTTCACCCCAGGGTTTTGGCTATTCAACGCCACTATGGCAACTGCATTTGTTTGGCCAACGTTTCTTTGATAATGTATGAGGTTTACCGAAAAAACAAAAACGTCACCTTTATTCAATATCTTTGAAATATGACGGTTTTCAAGGTTTGATGTGACAAACCCGACCTCGAGACTGCCTTCCAAGACAGTCAAGATTTCAGAAGCACGGGGTGCGTGTGAGGTGGGTTGATCCCCCATGGTGCATAGTCAATACGAGCCATTGAGATTCCTAAAGTGTTGAGTCCTGGCAACTGTGTCACGGTAACCGGTTTCGCCCCAAACCCGAGTGCGTTTGAGGTGTTTGCCATCATGTGTAGCCCACTGAAATAGAAGTCGTTTGCGCTAACCGAACTTGGGTTTTAGCAAGTGAATCCATTCACCAAAACTGTTGTAAGAAATATGATTATAACATTGATATTTCAAACAAACATATTAAGGAAAAATAGTGAAACTGAAAGAATTCAAAAGAAATGAAAAACTGTATTGATGAATAATATTCTCTACGTATTGATAACTGAAAATCAGATCTTTTTAGAGATTGCGATAAAAAAGATAATGATAAAATGTCAATAACTACCCTAATATCCAAACTAGAGATAGATTAATGACTAACAAACAAACTTAAAGATAATTGATAGATCAAATAATAAAACTGGAATAGATAATTATAAACTCGGCTAACAGAAACAAATAGTGTACCTTGACTGTTCGTGTCTGCGACACAGAAATCTTGAAGAGGACTATGGTCGGTTGCCATGGCTACCGAGAAAGCGAGAGCTAATAGCGCAAACGAGTGAAAAACACAGCCATTGATGGATCAAAAGGATATGGGATTGATTGAAGTTGTTGTGGATGGATTAATGTCTGAGAAATTAGGTCTAGTTATATAATGAAATCAAATGCCGTCCTATGAGTAACTGAAAGAGTCATGTTACGTAGGCACACAAAGAAAACGAAGGTTTTTCCAGGTGAAGTTTTGTGCTTGTCAGGTTATGGGCTCTCCAAATGGCGGGGTAAGAAAGTAAGAAACCATATATAAAACTACAACCTTATGCATTTTTTTTATAATATTAGTGGCAAGTGATATTTAATTTTAACTAGAAATTAAGACCCGCCTGTTGCGGCGGGGACGTACGATGATATTAACATGGTTAAGTACATAATTAAGCTCACGCGTCTGCGACTACGAGCCTTGTTACACGTGTTACGGCGGTGACATTAACGTCGTTAAGTACATAAAAGATAAAAGAAGTGTATGGAGCTGGTTAAGTACATAATTAAGCTCGCGCGTCTACGAGCCTTGTTTACGGCGGTGACATTAACGTCGTTAAGTACATAAAAGAAGTGTATGGAGCTGCGGTAGTTCAGTATAGATAGATTGCCGCAACGGAGGAGAGAGGAAAGGGGGAGAAGCTCGTGTGGATGGGCGAGCCCTTGGGAGAGGAAACAAGGAAAGGCGTATGTGAGAGGGGAGGAGAGAGAGGGAGGAATGAGGGGATAGATCCGTTGGGAGAGGAGAGAGGGGCGGAGGAGACGATGGACATGCCTAACGTGGATGGCGGTGAGGACGTCGGTCCCCCTCTTTGTTGGAGATGGTCTAATACATGCACATAAAGGGAAACATTAGATGATTTAACTACCCAATAATCATTTGCATCTCTAATAAATGGATGATTCTACACTTGAATGTTGTATCCTTTGTTGTCAAACACTTTTGGGTTCAATGTAACAAATTGCTTTCTAAAAGTAAATGTTAAAAGGGAGAGAAGGGAAACATCTTGATTTGCAAACAATTTCTGTTAACCAAAAGTTAAAAAAATACAATCAAATGCAAATTTAAATGAAATATTGTTTACATTTTTTGTTGTATATCGTTACGTCTAAAACTTTTTTTGAATGTCACAGATAAACTCGTCGCTAGTTTGAAACGTCCTCGCTAAGATATCTGTTGGTATCTCTGGTTTCGAACCAAAAAGCACATTTGCAACCGGCATCACTCCCGGGTTCTGGCTACTCAAAGCCGAGATCGCAATCGCATTCGTGTTCCCATTGTTTCTTTGGTAATGTACAAGGTTTACCGGGAAAACAAAAACATCACCTTTACACAATGTTTTAGTAATATGACGGTTTTCAGGGTTTGATGTGATAAATCCGACCTCAAGATTGCCTTCCAAAATGGTCATGATTTCAGAAGCACGGGGATGCGTGTGAGGCGGGTTGATCCCCCATGGCGCGAAATCAACACGAGCCAATGAGATCCCTAAAGTGTTGAGCCCGGGCAATTGTGTCACGTAAACCGGGGTCACCTTTGACCCGAATGCATTTGATGTGTTTCCCATCATGTGTAGCCCACCAAAATAGAAGTCATTGGCTTGAACCGAACTCGGGTTTTTGCAAGCGAACCCGTTTACCAAAACTGTTATAGTAAGAAAACTGATTATTAAACCGAAACAAATTACAAATCACAAAGAATTAAAAAAAGAAATAATAACCGTACGCACCTTGACCTTGTAGATCCGCGACACAGAAATCTTGAAGCGGGCTTTGGCCCGTAGCCATCCACACGGAGAAAACGAGAGCTAGAATCACAAACGGGCCGAAAACACGAGCCATTAATGGATGGAAATAGATGAGGCGAGTCACGGGTTGATAATTTATGTAGTAAAAGAAAGCAAAGAAGCCATAGCCGACCCGTTAATAATTGAAACACTCGTATTACACAGGCTCTCAAACAAACCTTTTAGACAACAATTGTATATGAAATTGTGTTCGATTTGGCTAATGACAACAATTTTTTGAAGTTTTTGTTAATGAAGGGGTGGGGTTGGGTGGGTGGGGGTAAGGGTGTAAAGTATAAACTGGGACATCGAACTGAGTCAAAGTATTTGATCGGCTTGATTTTAGGTTAATGCACTTAATTACCGAATTTAGGGGAACCACATATTTATTTCCTAAATAATAATGAGACATTTGGTATCTTTAGTAAAAAGAATAGTTCAAGTTAATAATTATGAGGTAACCAAGTAGTTGACAGTTTTAGTTTCATTGTGAATAAATGTGCAGATTTATGAGTAAGATCAGTGGATTTGTGAGTTAACTGTTTACCCGTATTGAAAATAGGGTTGAATTTGGTGAGGGGTTGAATAGGTGAATTTGGACATCAATCTTAACCCGCACAGAACTAAAATCGTGTCGTTTTTCTAGTGCTTATTGACAATGAAACTATAAAATCATGTCGCATGTGTTTGTTAAAAAAAACAAACACATGCAACACTTTTGAGGGTGTTTGGGATTGCAAAAGTTGCATGTATTTGTTTTTTTTTTGAAAGGCAAATTTTTTTATTCACGCAGGAGTGAGACTTTAACCCATGACCTCCTTAAATCTTGGTGTTGCTAGAGAATTTTCCTGTACCAATACGCACACATGAGCAACTAAAAAAATTACATTTAAACGGTGAGGTACAACTCTTTTGATGCAATGTTTGAGAATTGAGATGACCCATCTGCGTGTATTCTTCGATTGAAAACAGTAAAAAATTAAATAATTAAATATATCCATTTTAAAACAAAAGCTTCATTGAAATTTTGAATCTAAAAAGTAAAAACCGTTTTTTCTTTTACGCTTCATCTTTCTTCTTCTCCTCTTAAAAACTAACCAGAAGCTGTCATCCTTCACCACTGTCCTCTGTCGTCGACCAGAAAATATTTTTGATTGTTACATTTCGTCCTCTCTAGCTACACTATTGGAAATATTTTGGGCTCTTAGCGGTCGCTATCTGACAGACCCTCGGTTTAAATAACCAATGACTATAACTCAATTGATGAATATTTTTTTTAGTTGGTGTCTTTTTAGTTGTTTTTGTTACATATCTCTCGTCTCCGATTAGTAAAATTAGGTTTATATATTTAACTCGAGATTAGATGATGAACTGAATATAAACGATTAGAGAATAGGAATACGATATCATAATATCATTTCTGCAAAAGAGAAAGTTAATTGTTTTAATTTTTAAAAAGGAAATTTAATTTCACTTTTTTTTCAAATGAATAGTTAAAAAGAAAATTAGAAACTAAAATATCAAATTTTAATTGTAACACCTCTTAATAATCTCATCTAAAATCTAATTATGAACTTTTCAAAACTCTTTTTAACTTAAACGAGTTAACAAGTCAACCCATCCGAGTTAACCCATTTATTAAATGGGTTGGGTTCACATGAATCTGTCTAATAAACGGATTATTGTCCATATGGTTATCATCTTCTTAATTCCGATTGTTCATGTGGTCATCATCTTCTTGAATTACGATCGTCCTGTGGCTATCATCTTATTTTAATATTCATAATTAATTTTATACATAGTTTGTTTTTCTCTTATAATTTTCAATATCTTGTGTTTCGTATACTCCAAATATAGCGTTGCGACATGTTTATTTTTATCTACTTTTCGGTATAAATTTTATCCAGACCAGAACCGGTATACGTTTCGACATAAATTTTAGTTAACACTGATACTTTTTTTTAATGCACTTTCGTGTTTAAGCTCATGTTTACAACGATGTAATTTTTTATTGATTTTAAGATATACCGTTACGCCGTGAGAATCGAACCGCCGCAACACGCGGGCAAAATTACTAGTTGTGCTTTAATTTTAATATAATTATTTAACTCAAATTAAAATAACAATAATAATAATAAGGATAATATTTTTATACGAATCGAAGATAGATATGATAACGGTTTCATAACCGTCTTGGAAAAAGACGCTCCGTTGATATCGTAACTGAATTCGACCTAACCGTCTTATAAATCAACATTACTTCACCACCGGGCTTCTTCAAGCTCTGTTAATGGCGCCGGCGACTCAACTGCGTGGAGAAATGATAATCGTATGGGACTTTGATCGGACGATCATCAACGACGTCTGTGATCGGTGGGTGGTGTTAGATACCGGCTTGACCAAATTGTTCACTGAGCTTCTCATAACAATGCCATGGAATTCTCTCATGGTTCGTAACATCCTGATTCGATTTGCCGCATAATTTCAATTCTATAGTCTGTTTTAGCGGAATTTAGGTTCCGATTTTGAAATTAGGGTTTCTAGAGATCATTGTTATGATTCAAAGTGGTTATTGTGTTTAAGAATGTGGAATTTAGGTTCCAATTTTGAAATTAGGGTTTCTAGGGATCATTGTTATGATTCAAAGTGGTTATTGTGATGCTTAAATGCTGATATAATTAATTTCTATATTGTGTTACTGAATTTAGGATAGAATTTTAAAATTACGGTTTTGAGATCACTGTTATGATTCAAATTGATTATTGTGTTTAAGAATATGATCAGGTGATCAAAGTTAGAGATACTTGCATAGTTCAATTTGATGCTTAAATACTGATATAATTACTTTCTATATCATGTTACTGAATTTAGGATAGGATGTTTGAGGAGCTGCATTCTCAGGGGAAAACGATTGATGCCTTCAAAAACCGTTTGAATAGCTTTACATTGGATCCACAGATCATTTCAGCCATCAGATCAGTTCATGATCTTGGGTAATTCCTATTTATTATGTCATTTGTTCATAATCTGTGATATCTTGCATTTGTTATGAATTTATGATGATGAAACTGTTTGTGTTTGTGTTTCAGATGTAATTTGAAGGTGCTTAGTGATGCTAATCAGTTCTTCATTGAAACAATCTTGAAAAACCATGGAGTTTATGATTGTTTTTCGGAGATCATCACAAATCCTACTGTTGTTAATGAAGAAGGTAGGCTTAGACTCTTTCCTTATCATGGGTTGAATCTTCCACCTCATGACTGCAAGTTTTTCCCTCCAAATATGTGCAAGGTACCCAAATTACTATATCTACTTAATATGTTCTTTTTGTGGATATTAATGAATCAAACGAGGTCACAAAACTTTATATGAAGGGAAATCATGTATTGAGCTAAAGCTTACCGAGTGCTCACTTGGTTGGTATGTGATACTGATTATGATCCACAAAACTTGAATCTATCTGCCCATAGTAAAGTGTATTTACCCTTTTGAGTCAATTTACTTGGGGCATTAGGTTGGGAGCATGGTTTGTAGGAGTTTTGACCACATTAGATAAAAATGGCCCCTTTATGTTTTATCTAAAGTCACAGACCATTTTACAAAATTTGGGTGACTTTTGACCCGTTTAAGAATTTTTTATTTTAGGTAAGTTTTTTGTTTTTACCTATCTTATCCCTCCCAAGTCGACCCATTTACCTATAAATGGGTCGAAATTGCCACTTCTAGCAAAAACAAATTTTTAGACTTCAAAATGTAAAAATCAGTTGGTAGTTAACCATAAAGATGATCATATTGTTTGGTAAAATGTGAACCTGATTTAGGTTGTAGACATCTACTTAGGTGTGAATCTTGATGATCTGAAGTTGTATTTTGGCATTGTGAACAGGGGATTGTGATTGATGAAATTCAAGATCGCGATATGAAGAAACGGGGCATAATCTACATCGGAGATGGGAGAGATGATTTATGTCCAGTCCTTAAACTTAGAGAAGGAGACCATGTTATGCCCAAAAAGAACTTGCCTTTATATCATTTACTGTCAAAAGCAACAATACCTATCAAACCCAAAGTTCATGAGTGGAAAGATGGAGAAGAACTCAAAAACAATTTGGTTCAGCTCATTTCACCACAAGTTGAAGTCTAGTTTGTCAATTTCAGTTGAAACCATGATATTGGTATGATTTTCGCACTTGTATTTTTGTAGGTAAAACACTTTCTGATACTTGTTCTTGTGAATAAGCGTAGTTGTGACTTGTGAGTACGAGAATTTGAGATGGTTTTGTTCGATTATGACTATTGTTAATGCATAAACTTGAAAAGAATTTAACTAAAAGAAGTATACTCAATCATTAACATTCAACACTTAGCTACTTAATGGGAACGGCTCGTGAGCTAAGTATTAATCACTGTCATTAACATTCAACACTTAGCTAGGGGTGTAAACGAGCCAAGCCGGCTCGTGTGCTATTCGAAATTGGCTCGCTAAAAGCTCGAATCGAGCTGAGCGAGCTCGAGCCTAAAAATAAGCATGTTTAATGAACGAGCCTGAGACTGAGCTTTACTTAGCGAGCTCGTACCGGCTCGCGAGCCTAAACGAGCCTACTATTTATATAATTTTTATTTAGTATATTAAATATATATTTAAATAATAACTAGTATATATGAAATTATGACAAAAATAACTAAAACATATATATTATGTTATATATAATAGTTATAAGAAAAATAATTATAACTAAATAATATATATATATTTTTTTGAACGGCAATCTGTCGAATAGAGTGACGCACCCCCCGTCACATGGGGAAACCTCAACCAACCCTGGCCAGTAGTTTGAACCGGGCCCACCTGGCATCGAGGTTGGCGAGCGTTCAAGGAGAAAACCCCACAGAGAACGGCCCTAGTCGGCTTGAGGGATAAAACCCGTCTACAGGGATCGAACCCTGGTCTCTTGTGGGTAAAACCCTGATGCATCAGTTTTAACTTGGGGGGTCTATGACCAACTGAGCTATACATCATTTGCTGATACCCGAGACCATCAAATTGTTGACACTTGTGTGATGTATATATCAGGTGAAGGGGCTTCTTAAGATTAAAATTAAGAGAGAGGATTATGCTAATGGATTTTAGGTTCCGAAATTAAGGCCCTCTCTTCATATGATTTTTTATATAAAGTTTGTAGTCAAATAATATTCTTTAGTATTTCATACTAATGGTAGAATATGGTGCATTCTAATACGATTATGCTCGTGCTACATTCATTATTAACGATAAGTGCTAATGTGCACCGGGAAAACCAAGATCCCCTTTTACAACTTCATTCTTCTACTTGAGGAAATTATACAATCAATTTTCTTGAAATAAAATGATAAAAAGTAGCAATTTAATTTGAAAGAAGGAGATCCGTACATATTCCAAGTACAAATTCCTATAAACCAAAACTGGTTTGGTTACCCAAAAGTCAAAAAACTGGTTTGGTTTCAAACTGGTTAGTTCGGTTTGAAACCGACTTGAGATGAGGAGTTTGACCGGTTTGAAACTAGTTTTTGAGGAGGTTTTGACTGGCTGGTTTGGTTCAGGTTAAACCGGTTTCAGTTTATTGATTTCAAACCGGCGGTTTGAACCAGTTTCAAACCGGTTTAAGATCCCGAACCATTTTTTTTTTCACCTCTAATTCCAACTAGACTTAGCAAATGGCCCACGGTCATTTTAGTTTAATGGTTGTCAAACTAAAAGCAAGCCCATTTGAACATTGAAACATTAGGCCCAGTGAAGTACTGAAGTGAATACGAGTTCTAAACGAATTCGGGTCAATTTGACCAACCAAGTTCCTCATTTTGTCTCTTCAACTTTCTTTTGTCACAAAATGTCCACTTTAATATGGGCGGCGGCGCCTATATAATAGAAGCAGAAGACCGCATAATAAATGTCGGAGACCATATAATATGGGCGGTAGACTGTATAATATGGGCGGACGACCGTATAATAGAGATGGACGGCCGTATAATATAGGCAAACGAATAGAGGCTGACGACTGTATAATAGAGGCGAAAGACTGTATAACAGAGGCAGACGACCATGACAAGGATGTAAAACAAGTATTTCTACCCAAGTTAGGACACACGGCATTATATCATTGGTTTCATATATAGATGGTCCGTATTATATGGGCGTCGTGCCCATATTAAAGGAGACATTTTATGAAAGAAATTCAAAACTTTGTTGGTCAAAGATATATTTTGGGAATTTTCCCTAAACTAAAAGGGTGTTTGGGACTGCTTATTTAACTCCAAAAGTGTTTTTTTGTCAAAAGTGACTACTGACTTATGACTTTTCAAAAGGAGTTTTTAAAAAAGTGTTTGGATTAGCTTTTATGATGGAAAAAATCAATAAGTCAATAATTTATTTTATAAACAGTGTTTGGCTTAGCTATATAAAATGACCAAAAATGACATTCTTTTATGTTTAAAACCATTTTACTAGTTTGAGGGTGTTTGGGATTGCTTATTTACATATAGTATTATATACTTAACAATTTTTTTTAGACAAAAATTATAATTTAAAAAAAATAACAAAATATATAATATAAATTTCTTTTACAAATTTTATAATTTCTTGATTAAACCATAATAATATTACGTTCATAGAAATTATAAATAATTCATAAAAAAAACCAAAATGATGTCATAGTACATTCATCCCCGCAATTCTATTATATTTTGCGCAATAATATCTCGTATCGCATATTCAAAGATTTTGCTTGTTTTTATCATTCATGGTTTTTTCTAAGTTCACCCACCCAACCTTATTGAACTGAGTACCAGGTCTATTCCCTTTTCTAAGTTCAGTTAAGCAAACATCAATAAACTCCATGAATGTAGCATTATCCCACATGAATTTTGGTTTATTCTTTTTAGTTGATGTTTCACAATCAACAACATTTAGGTGGTGTTCATCCATTATCTGATAATCTCGTTTCATTGGAGATAAATAAACAAATGATCTACAATTAACGATATTCATCTAACAATAATTGCTAAGAGTGAAGCACGTTTTCATTAACAAGGAGCTTACCAGAAAGAAGACTGATGAAGGATATCGGAAGACGGCGGCGGCGGCGTTGGACGGCGACGGTGGTCGGTCGGGTGTGGTGGTTGATTGACGGTGGTCGCCGGCGGTGAGAACAGGCGTGGTGGTGGATCGGCGAGTGTTGGAGTCGACGATTGAGGAGTGGTTATTATTAGGTTATGATTATTTTATATTTAGGGTAAAAGGGTGGAGTAGATTGGTAATTTGATTCTCAAAAAATCAAAAGGAGTTTAAAAATTCAGGTTTTTGTGGCTTTTAGAAAACAACTTTTACCTTTTTCAAAGAGTCAAATGAAAAGTGCTTTTGTGTTTGCCAAACACTTTTTTAACTTATTAACTTTTTAAAAAAGTCAATAAGTCATAAACTTTTAAAAAAGTCAATAAGTCATAAACCACCTCAATCCCAACACCCTCTAAACCGCTGGCTAATTTTTTTTTTGAACGGCAGTTGGGTAATTTATTAAAAGAGACAAATGGGGCTCCAAATCCATGTATTCTGTAATCCTCAGTCCTCACGCCGCTGCCATTTTCGCTTCTAGGTAAACCCTAATTCATGTTAAAATTCAATCTCTCTGCTTGCATTGTATGTGTGTGACCAGGAATTATGGTTGCCAAACCTCGTATTTGTTTTGTCGGATTTGATTTCGATACCTGAAGGATTATGCCTCCAGATGATCTTGCAATTTAAGGTTATTTTTACTTATGTTCATCTTAACAAGTTACTTTTACTTGTAGAATTTATGTATCTTTAAGATCCAACCATCAGATCCAGTGTGGCCTTGCAGTTAGGAATTGCCTGTTGGGTACCATCAATCTCATTGCAAAACATTAAAAATGTACCTTTTTTTAAAAAGGTCAAATGTGTCGTGTACGTGTCAACCCGCGAATACACCGGTAGTGCCTGGGCACGTGTTGACAATTGGTTTTTGCCACCACTACAGATTGGTTTTCTATTCTCAAACTGCTTATTGAAAACAAATTTATTCATCTTGAAACCAATTTTAAGTGGTGGGAACCGCATAAAAACTTGTACATTTTACGGTTCTCTACTTAAAATTGGTTCTGTATTGAACGCGTCCCTAAGAAAATAATCATAGACAGTGTTTTCAGAACCGGACTTGTTTTGATATTTGAACCGTGAACCGGTTGGACCAGGATTTTGGGGGGGGGGAAGAGAGTCAGAAAAAAGTTAACTGTTAAATCTAACGACGTTAGCCATCTGGACTCAAATGGAGTCAAAAATGAAAAGTCAGGGTTCAGACCGAGGTTTTGAAACATAAGGGGCTCAACTAGTTAAAATGGACAAACGTCAGGGACTCAAATAGTAATTTACTCTGAACATTTTTTTTTCATTCCATCACTTAAAAGTGCTTATATGTTTATAAACAAGTTATCATGTATGATGTTTATAAAGTATATGTCTATCATATAGTGCAATGAATCATTTCTTTTTTTTTTCTTGACAGACCCAAATCAAGAAAGATGCAAAGCAACACAACCTATAGTGAAGAAGAAAGATACCAAGTTAGAAAACTAGAAATAACAGACAAAAACAAGGGTTTCATCGAACTACTACAACAGCTTACAGTTTGTGATTCAGTATCCGACGACCAATTCCAACAAAGATTCGAAGAACTCCAGTTATCAGGTGATGATCATGTTATATGTGTGATTGAAGACGTGATGTCATCAAAGATTGTTGCCACTGGAAGCGTGTTCATAGAAAAGAAGTTTATAAGGAACTGTGGGAAAGTTGGACATATTGAAGATGTTGTGGTTGATTCGAGTGCTAGAGGGCTGCGGTTAGGGAAGAAGGTTGTCGGTTATCTTGCTGATCATGCTCGTTTAACGGGTTGTTATAAGGTAATTCTTGATTGCAGTGATGATAACAAGGCTTTTTATGAGAAATGTGGGTTTAAAGAGAAGGAAATTCAGATGGTTAAGTATTTCATTTGAGATGGAATTGGTGATTGTATGATATTTCCCTTAGAATTTTGTTGGTTTAAAAATAACAGATGTGCAGCTAGTATTTTTCTTCTTTTTGAAAAATTATTTGATTATATAAATTAACTAGAATTAATCCCCGCGCGTTGCGGCAGTTTTTTTTCTCCCTAAATACTATGTCACAGTCGATCGGTTTTGACTAATCGATTCTTACAAATTTCAAGACTCGTGCGTTGCGCTGGTGTCGAACCGTGAAAAAAATTAGCGTCGAAACGTTAATAAAAATAAGTACGCCGATTCCCCACGCATTATGACAGGGGCGTGGATAATATTCGAAACTTTAGACTAAAAAAAAGAAATCGTTAAAAAAGTTAATTTCTAAACTACCCTTTAAACGTAGATAAAAAAACACGTCCTAAAAATACGCTAAAAGTAACTTTAAACCCTGAAAAAGAATTTAATTTTTTTTTACAAAGAATTAAAAAAAATTATAAGGAAAAGGTCAAAAAAAACGCAAAAAATAAAACTCATTATTGTTCTCCGGATTTGAACCCAAGGTGTGGGTTTCACCCCACACTCTTTACCACCAAACAAAGAGTCACACTTGGTTAAATTTTCAAACCCATTAATATATAACGAAAAAAAAAAATTAAAAAATCCAAATAAAAAAGAGAAAATAATGCATCATCAACTTGTAATCAAAGCTCAAAAGATGATACATAATCTACGGTGATTTTTGTGAGTGCCCCATTTGCCTTTTAATATATATATATATATATAATATTGTAACAAGATTATTTTTATTATCATAATGAATGTGTTATTTAATAAAAACTAGAAGGTGGCCTCGCGCGTTGCAGCGGCTTCCGGGTGAGAATGCTAGCTTATACTCACGTACGTTGTGGCATGTTAAACCGTGGAAGAAGTTAACGTCCTTGAAAACTTATAAAATAAAGTCTAAACCTTTAGATAAACTCACCATACGCTTGAAGAGCGTATAAGTTTTATAGTTATAAATTAAAACGGAAGGAAAAAAAAATAGCATGAAAGAAAAAAACCTCCGGGGGGGGGGGGGGTAGCGGGATTAAAACCCGCGTCAATTGCTCCATGGTAAACCAAAAATCCACTGCGCCAAACCCACCTTTGGGTTTTAATTTGTAGCATCAACCTTTTAAAGAGAACATGTAACTGAGAAAGAAAAAAAATAAGAAAAGCATGCAACAAAGGATTGTACCTCATGCAAGCCAAGCTGTACATTTTCTACAGTAATTCTATCTCACAACTCAAACTTCCTTTTTAATATTATATATAATATAATGGTTGTCGTTAAGGGCAACTGAACACGGAAAAAAAAAATTGGAGTCAGGGGTCTTGTTGGAAGCAGTCTGTCTCTAAGCTTCTTAGAAGTTTGGATATAAAAAATGTATGAATGGAAAAGAGAGTAAAGAAGAACGTTAGAAGTTTGGATAAGTGCTTAAGTTAATCTCCTCCATGATGGAACCACTACAAGTATTTGTGTCCACGCTTTAATATGTTCCTTGCACCATTCAACCTCCTTTCTTGAAGAGTTGAGACATGTGTAAGACCCCTAAATTCATGGCTACAATTTTGGGTCATTGGATTCCTTTTCAATCATTTTCTAAAATTTTAAGTCACCCTTTTTAATAATTGTGGTACCTATTTTATATTGTGTTGTTTATGAATTTCATATAAAGAGTCTTATCTTCAAAAATATTGGAAATTCCTAACACAATATGAAAAGAACCTAACCTAAGATTTACGGGTTTGAATTTAATTTAAACGTGTTCAGACCAAACATCTCGGTTAGGGATTTGCTCGAGCATCATTTGCAAAGTGGGATCGGGGATCATGCTAAGGAAGCTTTTCATGAAATTATCATGGTGGTGTATTGGTGTTTATGGAAGGCTAGGAACGAGAAACATTTTTCGAGCAAGCCGGTCAAGATCGAAGATATTATTATGAATGTGAAGCCATTAGGTTTTATTTGGTATGTAAATAGGTCCAAGGTCAAGTCCATTAGTTGGACTAATTGGTGTAGATTTGAGTTGATATAATTGGTCAAGTCCATTAGTTGGAAGCATGCTTGGATGAGAACTAGAAATTAGAGAACTTAAATAACTAAGGTGAGCAGTAAAGTATATATCTAATTGTTCATTCAAAGAATAAATGTAATATGTGGCAGTTAAAAGTTATGAAGTAATTGTGCGATTGAAAGCTATGACTTTCACAATTGAGGTCAAGAACCTCACTTATGTGACTGAAGGCAACGACCTCAAATTGAGATCAATGAACTCCAATTAGATGTTTGAAGGCAAAGACCTTTAGATTTGAGGTCAATGAATCTCACAAACGTAATTGAGGATATTAACACGTATAAATGAGAATCAATGAATCTCTTGAAGTGTCTCAAATTATGTATGTTCGTTTTTTGACCGTGAGTACTCATTAACGGGAAACTCAAGGGAGTTCACCAATACCCTACTAACCAATTGGATAAGGTTAAACGCAACTTACGATGGGCGAATTGTCTTAAGATGGATTCAAATCCGAGACGTCTAATAGAGGGACTCAAGTGCTTACCATTGTGCCACCCCTTGAAGGTTAAATTTTATATGTTGAAATTAGTTGTAAAAATGTTCGGTCATTGACATATCCAATTTATCTTGTGCGTACTTAGGAATCCCGAGTCTTAATTGAGAACCAAGATGAAGGTAAAATGGCACACATATGTATAAATAAGTATAACATATATCGACCGTAATAATGCATTGTGTGCAAATTAGAAAAAAAAAAAACTAATGAGAAACAATTGGCACTTAACATGTATTCAATATGGTTGCTATAATTATTTATTGTAGGTTTACGGTGGACCACGGATGTTTTATTGAGATGACGGCTAATGTTGATATAAGTGTTGTCTCGACAGACATTGATACGTGCAACGAATGTTTCATTGAGACGACGACTGAAGATCCAAAGATCAAAGTGTTTGATGATTGGGTTCGAGGGGTCACCAGAGATTGCCTTGTTAGTCTTCAAACACGAAGCTAAATGCTTCAACAGGTGGCAACTGTTGGCGTGTATGGTGGTCGATGGTGGCTAGTATGAAAGGGTAATTGTGTTAGGATACAACTAGTTTTAGAGTTTTCAGTTCATTAGGGTTGTATTTGATGTGATCCATGAATTTGTGATTCAAGATTAATGTTTTAATGATTGCTCTTTATTTGCAGCCAATAATATCACTTTATTCATTAAAACTATAATGTTCAATTTGGTTATACAAGTGGATTGGCCCGTGCAAAGCGTCGGGTATCAGCGAGACTGTTTTGGAGAACGCAATCTAACCCGAACTGTCTTAAACACCGATTATATTATTATTATTATTATAACAATGTAAATATTTAGTAATTATATAGTTAAAAATTTAAATAATTATAAATAATTAACATCCAATATTTTTGCTTCATTTCATTTTCACAATAATTGAAGATCCATAGTTTCAACTTCAGTTCGTGGCTTGATTTAAGCCGTAAAACCTTACCAGTTATTTCCCGTTTGGTCGGCCGGTCGTTCCGACCAACCTGGCGGGTTTGGTGTGAAGACTTTTAAAACGTAGTTAACAGTTTATATCTAAAATTTTACATTTTTAATTATTAAACACTCTATTAAAATTGGATGACAATGAATAGTAAACTCAATCAATGGGGTGTTGCCACGTGAAAACTTTTATCTATGTATGTATGTGTGTGTGTGTAGGTGGCGCTCATTCGAGCCCAAACCCCAACCCCACCCCCATTGCGCAACCAGTTCTTCCCTTTTCCAAGCTGTTTCATTTATTTATTTGTTATATACATATACAAGCGAAAGCAGATGTAGCAGAAATGGCGCCGACCTAGGTGGTTCGCACGCCACACCCACTTGCGCGCGCACACGGCGCAGGTTGGAGGACCCCCTGTTAGTTCTTCCCTTTTGCAATTATTATAATTTTTCTATTATTTTTTTTCATTTCTTTATTATTTAACTAAAAATACAATTATAGTTTTTGAAATGCTAAATTAACTTAATTAATCACCTATTTTTTTTATAAAGAAATTACAATTTTAGTCTTTAAATTATCTAAATCTTTATATAGTTAATTTTGGGAATATTTTATTTTCTTTTATAACTTGTAAAATAAGAAAATTTATAAAACTTAATACTTAATTTAAATAGTATTTAGTTATAAAAATATAAATAGTAAATGTAAATTTAAATCTTAATTTTAAGTATTATAAATAAAATAATACTTAATATAGTGAATTAAATAACTTCATGTGCATTAAATAATGGTAATTATTAAGTGGGGTTAAATAGTAATTGAACACATTTTATGCATTGGTAAGGTGTATCTTATGCACAACAATTTGTGTTAGGTGTCTTAAAATTTTTGGTAAATTACAAGTATGTCCTTCCAATGTTTTATATAATAGTATAGATACAAGAAAGTATGATCATTTTTCAAATAATTAAAAGAGTTAATTATTGTTTGAGTCCCTGACGTTTGACCATTTTAACTATTTGAATCCTTCATGTTTAAATCCGTCTCTTTTAACCCTGACGTTTCATTTTTGCTTCTATTTGAGTCCAGATGACTAACGCTGTTAGATTTTCTGTTAATTTTTTTTAAAAGACCAAAATACCCTTCAGGGACTCAAATGGTCACCACCACCACCTAGAGGTGACCTTTTTCAAAAACCCGACCCGAATTGGGTAAAACCCGTGCCGGCCCGAACACAGAAATGTTGGAAAAGGTGACCCAAGGCCCGACCCAATGATATATACACGGGTTTCGGTCTTAATCGGTCTCGGGTATCTCGGGTTAGGGTTTTATACACAACCCGATTTAGGAACTTTGCAGAGCTACGACCTCCAATCAATGATCCCCTTTTGCCCCTTTCTGTTCATGGATATCTACTGGATCCACGCTAATCGGCCCACCTGCGGCCTCCATTGTCCCCTTTTGCCTCTTTGTAGCAGTGAAGGCCGTCCTCCATCAATCACTTCAAGCATAAAAAGGAATTCTTGTTTATGCAGGCTGCTGAATTGAATTTAGTCAATGAGATGGTATACATCAGTTTTCCAGCAATGTATTATTAGCTACCCATAGTTAGCTCCACAATTATAGCATTTCCATTCTTTGTATTTTGTCTATTTAGGCTAATTCCTACTATAATTGTATGCATTAAAGTTTGTGAATAAAACTTTCTGATCAAGATATTTTAGTTAAGAGAACTTATTTGATATGCTTTCTGTTCATAATTGATTAGGAAGAATATTTAAAAATCTTATCCCCTATTTAAAAAGTATACATATGGAATTTGAATTTGAAATAAGTAGATTTTTTCGGGTCTGTAAGTTATATTCGGGTTTCACGGGTTTAACCTGAGACAGGGCCCGAACCCGAAACAGGCCAACTCCAAGACCCGCATACAACCCGGAATCCTATAAAACGGTTCGGGTTTGGGTTTTTTCCGGTCCGGGTTATTTCGGATTTACCCGAACAGTGCTCACCCCTACCACCACCACCACCACCACCACAAGCGGCGGATTTTTTTGGACAAACTAGATGTTTAATATCAAGTTCCAAATTAAGCTGCAATATCTCCGGCATATGAGTATGTACAATTCCTACACAAATTAAGTTCCAAAACTGGACGCTCACCCCCACGAATGCGTATGAGCAGAAACTTGAACGATCACTCACTACCCATGGATTTAAGGGCTCCTTTCGACCTTCAATTTCATCAAACACTTTGTTCATCTTTGCGTAACACTTTGAATCTACATTCTCCGTGCCCTAATTTAACACTTGTTCGTCTTCAAGGTTCGTCTCTGAGGTTCGACTTTGAATCTTCAAGGTTCGTCTTCAATTTCAAGGTTCGTCTTCAACCTTCAATTTCATCAAACACTTGTTCATCTTTGCGTAACACTTTGAATCTTCAAGGTTCGTGCCATAGTTTAACACTTGTTCATCTTCAAGGTTCGTCTCTGTGCCCTAATTTACGCTTTAATTCAACTTCGGCCACGGCTCCGCCGTGTGCGACATCGTCGTTGGTTTTATCGGGGAGATTGATTAAGAGGAAAATTGGGTGTATCGATGTAGCCACTCAAATGGTTTCATCTGGGTTTGCCCTATTTATGAGGATTCAGAATCGTTTCATCTGGGTTTGCCCTGTTCATGTTCGCTTAAATAACCCAAAAATGAAAAGGGAAACACAGATTTGGGTTTTCTCTGTTTAGGCGTCGGGAAGATGGGTCTCAGTGGTAGCGGTGTTTGTTCCCGGAGAAGGAAACTAGTCAGAATCGTCGGTGGTGGTGGTGCACACCGGAAAAGCGAAGAGATGGGGGAGTGGCGGCGGCAGCGGTGGTGGAGAGAAGGAGTGGTGGTGCACACCGGAAAAGCGAAGAGATGGGGGTGGCGGCGGCGGTGGAGAGAAGAAGAGTGGCTGTAATATATAATGTTTTTTAACCATTTGAGTCCTGAGGGTATTTTTGTCGTTTCATAAAAAAGTTAACTGTTAAATGTAATGACGTTAGTCATTTGCACTCAAATGGATGTAAAAATGAAATGTCAGGGTTCAGAACGACTATTTTAAACATAAGGGACTCAACTAGTTAAAATGTGTAAACGTCATAGACTCAAATAGTAATTTACTCTGATTAAAATACTAATTAGAATGAAATGTTTTAAAAAAATTGTGATGTAAAATTAATAAACCGATTTTTTTAATTACCACTAAAGAGTAAACATATAAAACTAAATTAATATATTATCTAGAAGGAAATAATGAACTTAAGTATCTTCTTTGATTTATTACGAGAATGATTTTGTTAATTTACTCTAAGTTATTGTTAACGAGAACTTATATGATATGTGAAAAGGGTGGTTGAGTTGGTTATCAATGTGGGTATCTTTATCAAATAGTAGGAGGTTCAAGGAACGGACACTCTTTACGATGTCATGTAAGTTTTCTTATAGAGTTTATATGACGATAGACTCACATCTCATACCAATAACAATAACCATACCCAATAAAATATCAGAAATAACAAAGTTATTGGTAACAATGGTAAGGTATGAGGATAATGGGATGTAGACAAATCAAATCTATATCTTAAAAGATTAAGATGCTACTTTCACGTTTAAAAGTTTTAATTATTTTGGTAAGAACCATTCCATTCAAATAAAAATTGAAATTCAAACATGAATCTCATCACGAAAGTGCATTAGGCACCTAGTAAGGAAATCACTAATGTGAGAGAAAAAAATATCATTAGAGGTCATTTTTGTTTGGTTAATAATGACCACAAATTTATATGACAAGAATATCATCAACCTTGTATCCTTAACCATAAAATTTCCATCTTTAGAAAGTTTATTACAAATAAGATTCGCTAATCCTTAAAAGGAACCCCTTAAGTTCTCTTTATCTTTATTAGAATCACAAACTAAACGAAGATTAAAGACAATGGTCCTTGCCAAGCACATATTGAGCCTCCTCTCCATTTTCATGGTTCTCTTATTTACACGATGTCCTAAGGCAACTTCAGCTCGTACCCACGCCCCTACCCCTGCCCCTATGCCTGCCCCTGTCCGCTCATCGGGACCTGCCTCTGATAGCCCAATCTCCATTTCTGAACTTTTTGAGCTTTCGTTGCCCGAGATTGGTGTACAGAAGGCATCGATACCACAAAGTGAGGGGGCTAAAGTTGCAAACAAACAACTAGAAGGAATCGAACATAAAATTGATGAATTCAAAGCGGTCCTCACGAAACGACAGGGGGAACCCGTGTCAGAAGCATCAAAAAGATGCCTCGCACAATGCCAAGAAAATCTTGAAGACGCGATTGATGGTGTCAAAATGAGCATCGAAAGCATCAACAGTCAAGACCTCGAGAAGGCTAACGTTGATATTAGTGGCGTTGCCACTGACATTGAAACGTGCAACGATTGCTTCATAGAAGTAGGTGATGAACACGAAGATATTAGTGCTTTCAGTGGCTGGGTTAAGGGGGTCACTAGCGAATGCCTTAACAATCTCAAGAAAGCATAAAGCTAAATACTTTAGAAATTATTATTGATACAAAAAAAATTATTGGTCTATACATCTTTTAGTATATATTATTGTAAAAAATTCTTGTACATTACAAAGATAACTAAATATATTATATCTTGAACATGTAGAAACATATATAAGAAACAACCGTAAATTTACAGTTCTTTAATGAGCGGGATTGAATCGAAGCAACATTAACTCGGACTCGAGCCAATTATAATACAAGTCGAACAAATATGAAGAAATAAAACAACTAAAATTAGCAGATAAAGAAATTCTGTCGAACAAATATGGGGAAAATGTTCATTTTAGAAAAATGGGTTTTATTTAAGAAACATAATAACACACAAAATTGTAGTTCCTCTTTTTAGTATATAACATGTTGATAAAGAGATATAGTAAAGTCTCTTAAATCGTTTAAAATACATGTTTCATAAAACCAACAATAAACGCCTCCTATTAGCATATCCATTAGCAAGTGGAGGCTATAAGATGGATGTGATGTAAACTTTTTGTGACACGAAATACTATTTCATTAATTTCAATCATTTTATATACAAATTTATACTTTATTCTATCATTAATTTCAATAATTTTTTTTGCCTTTAAAAAAAAAGTATTTTTTTTTTATATTTAGAATGCCACATCCTTAAACTTCGATCTTTATAACAAATAACGAATTATTATTTTAATTTTTTTCTAATCTTTAATCTGCAAAATTAGATTGAACATTTTTTCAAAATAAAATGTTTTTCGTAATCTTTAACATACAAAATTAAATTGAACATTTTTTTCAAATTAAAATGTTTTATTATCAAACCATCAATAAAACAACCTCTTCCGGGCAATGTTTTTAGAGCCGTACCGGACAATGAACTGACCGTCATAGAGGTCCATTGGTCGAACCAATCGGACCGGTTGAACCGAATAACGTCATAAATAATATAAATATTAAAATCATGTATATATATACAGAATATAAAAATATTTTGTGTTTTGATGTTAATTTGTAATTTTAATAACACATGAAAACATCAAATAAATAAGCTATCTATCTTAGAATACTAAATTAATTAAAAAAATAAGATTTAAAAAGAAAAAGAATTTAGAAATCCGATCTAACCACCCAGTGCAGCGTCTGATCGGTAAACGGCCGGTTCAAACGAAAACGGTTATCAAACCGGTTCCTGGTTCAAGCCCGTCTGGTTATGAAAATACTGCTTCCGGTCAAAACCCTCGTGAAGCTTTTGTGACCAGAGTCTTGATGTTCATAAGCAATGTGTAAAATTGATCACTTCAAATAAACCCTAATAACTAACAACTTTCATTACTTCACATCACACACATAATCGGAAGATTCGTCGTAGTTAGCAATGGCGTCGTACATGAGCATGGGAGAAGCTCACAGAAGGATAACCGACTATTTGAATCGATTCGTCGACGTCATTTCGTACCAAGACGGCACTTCTCTCAAACACCTTCTCTCTCTATCATCTGAATCCCCCTCCTTCCTCGCACTCGCCGATGCCCTAAATCTCTTCCAGGTTTGACTTAATCGTATTTTTTCAATTGATTCTTACGTAGATTTGGATGTTCGTTAGAATTCAATTTCATGTATGCTTTTTTAATTTCATTTCAGATGATTGTACTAATGCATATTGATTACGTTTTAATTTCATTTCAAAGCTACTTGTTATTGCAATTTTTAGATTAACCTGTTAGGGTTGCTAGCACAGGTAGTTTTTAGGTTTGAAGAACATTTTGGGATGAATTGGAGCTCATGTTGTTCAAATGTTGGAACTGATGCAACTATCCATTATTGAAATTGTAAATTGTAATATTCAAAATCAGCTTTGTTTTGAATTACTTGTATACTTTCCATTGGTTCTTACGTAGATTTGGATATTCGTTAGAACTCATGTATGCTTTTAATTTCATTTCAGATGACAGTAATGCACTAATGCATGTTGATTAGGTTTTAATTTCATTTCAAAGCTACTTGTTATTGCATTCTCTAGATTGACCTTTTAGGGTTGCTAGTTAGGGGCATGCAGTTTGTGATTCAGGTTTGAAGAACATTTCGGGATGAAGGAAACTAATAGGAGCTCGTGTTGTTCAAATGTTGAAACTGATTCAACTACATTATTGAAATTGTAAATTGTAATCTTCAAAATAAACCTTGTTTTGAATTAATTGTATAATTTCCATTGATTCTTTCTTATGTAGATTTGGATATTCGTTAGAATTCATGTATGTTTTAATTTCATTTCAGATGATTGTAATGCACTAATGCATATTGATTAGGCTTTAATTTCATTTCAAAGCTACCTGTTATTGCAAGCTCGAGATTAACCTTTTAGGGTTGCTAACACAGGTAGTTTTTAGGGGCATGCAATTTGTTCAAATGTCAAAACTGATTTATTGAAATTGTAAATTGTAATCTTCAAAATTAGCCTTGTTTTGAATTCTAATGATGTGATTGGCTATTATACCCCTTGTAACAAATGAAAAGTTCTTGTTAAAGAAGCACAGAAAGACACTGTACTTTTGAGAATGACTGCCAAAATTTTGCATTTATGCTTCCACAATTGTCGAAAACCACTCACTTTTGCAAACCATACGGTTTTCTTTTTGTCATTTCAAAATAGGGGATGATAATTTGAAAGGAATCAACTAAAAATCATGATTTAAAAAATCCAAATAATCTGGTATAAGTTGCCCATTGGTTAGTCCTAAGTCTCTAATTTTTGGTGTGAAACATTTGTAGCTGTGTGTTTATATGTGAAAAAGTTATTTCTTGCAGCTTTAGTTTCTTTTAAAACAAAGTGTATTGAAAAATACATTGTTACTGAAATTTTTGTATGCAGGATGCTAATAGATTGATCAAACAAGCAGATAAATATTCCCAATATGCTGAAATAGTAGCTCCATTATTTCGGGCTATGCAAAGTTATAGGGTCGGCCATTTGGTTGAATCATATCAAGCATTTGAGAAATCTGCAAAGTAATTTTTATGCATAATTTGTGCTCTCATTTGTTTGCTTTAGTTATCTGTAGAGGTGGCAAAATGACGGGTTGGGTAAAGGGTCCAAACGGGTAAATCTTGGCACAGGTCAAGACGAGTAAATTTTAGGTCAAGTTGGGTTAGGCTCGAGACAGTTTTTGTACAAGTTTTACATTTCTATAAATTGCTAGTGGGTAACATTATTACTGAAATCGTATTATTTCAATAGAATTCAGTTTTTTCTGTATGAAATGACTCAGTAGGTGTAGTATTATCTAAGAAACATCAAGTTTTTTTTTAAATAAAATGATTCAAGAGGTTTTGCTATCCAAAGGGGGGTTGCGGCGCAACTTGTTGCCCGTTTACCTGCCACTTTATTGTAATTGTCCTTATCTTTTCTATTCCTAAAATATTAATTACAAGAGGTTTTGATGTGTGAAAAGTACACTTTGGGCGACTTTTGACTTGCTTCCTTCAAAGGTAACTTTTTAGCTTACCTTTGTTACCCGTTAGGTATAGAATATAACCCGAATAGACCATCATGATTAAATGGGTCGAAATTGCCACCTCAGGTTTTCTGACTTATGCTGTACTGTTGGATTGCTAATATGGGAAATTATTCAGTGCTTTCATTCAGGAATTTCGGAATTGGGAATCTGCATGGGCGTTAGAAGCATTGTATGTAGTTGTATATGAAATTAGGATTCTCGCTGAGAAGGTAAGGAACTGCAATTACAGTTAAATCTTGAAAAAAGGAAAAATGGAAATGAGAGACTCAACAACAACAAAAACAAAAACAAAAACAAAAACAAAAACAATAACCTCTTTGGGGCAGCAGAAAATGATTTAAAAAACATAGAAGAAAGAAAGAATGATTTTTTATTCAGCTTCATCTAAGCACAATGTTATCAGTAGGGCTTTTTGATAAATATTAACACACTTTTATCATTTGTCCGGTTTTAGTCATTATAATTTTTTTTTGTACATCTCAGTCATTAAAAGATGGTTTGTATACTGCTTGGTGATCATTTTGTATTTGGTAAGTATAACATTTTTATATAAAAATTAACATTATATATAAATCTTACATCTTTATACATAAATTTAACATTTTTTTATAAATATTATTATTTTTGATTGTTGGTTTTGCATACAAAATGACCTTAACAAGACGCAAGTCGCAAAGCCATTTTTTAACGACTCAGTCATATCAGAAACTTCACAATGACTAAACGGACAAATAAAAAAGTACGTTGACTGTTTATGCAAAAAAAATTGTTATAATGATTTTGTTGCAGTTTTAGAAATTTTTTAGCTCGTGTTGTGTTGCAGGCTGACAGAGAGTTGGCTTCCAATGGAAAAACACCTGAGAAACTAAAGGCAGCTGGGTCTTTCCTCATGAAAGTGTTTGGAGTTCTTGCGGTATGTGTTGCCTTAACTTCATTTTCACACACTAGAAGTGGCAAAATGGGCGGGCCAGGCAGGCTGGGTGAGGGGTTTTTGTATAGGTTGGAACGGGTTGGGTCGGTTAACCTGAAACACTTTCTGACCAGCATTTTAATTTTTATTGTATGATTGCAAAAAGAAATTATTATTTCAGGAATAATATAAATTTTTTAATAAAATGATTTAGGACGTTTTTGTTGGACAGTTTTATGCTTTAAAAAGATAGTTTAGTGACTTTCAACCCGTTTGGCTTTCTCTACACACTTGACCCATTAGAGTTGTTAGAATTAAAACCTAACCCGAATCGACCCGTTTGACTTGTCTGACCTATTCTTGCACTAGCTACTTACATTACTTTTCACTTAATTATTTACCCGCAAATGCTTATGTGATTACACCAAGTACAATTTATGCTTTCTGTAATGGATTGCTTAAATGTGGGTTTTATCACAGGGAAAAGGACCAAAACGTGTTGGAGCGCTATACGTCACTTGCCAATTGTTCAAAGTTTATTTCAAGGTGACACTTTTTCTTTCACCCCTTTGTTATATATATTTTTCTTACATTTGTGAAGAATTCGACCCCCCTTTTTACTATTTATTTCTTTTTCTGTTCTCTTCTGCAAATTTACCTTTTCTTCTTGTTGATTCATTTGTTGGATTTCTAATTTATTTGACCATTTCTGCAAACTAACCTTCTTTCTGTTTTCTTCTGCAAGAATTCAATTCCCTCTTTTTCACATTATTTTGTTGATATATTTTTGGGGTTTCTACTTTATTTTGTAATGCATATGGCGATAGTATTGAAAGATAGATTACAAATTATACTGTTTATATTTAATTTTGGAACTGTAGTTGCAATGTTGCTGTTCTATATGCAAGTTAGGATCTTCTTGGTCCATCTTGATGATGTCAGCCGGGCTTCTAGTTTTTATAACTTGAAAAGTAATCTCCAAAAGCATATGCTTTGGCCTGTTAATGTATATGAAAATGGACAGCAGAACTTCTAAAGATATATAAGGGTGGTGTTGCAGTCATGGTTGGAAAAATCGCTAGGCGCTAGTCGGGCGGTGGGCTGGGGCCTAGGCGGGATTAATCGGATTGGAATTTTTATATGTAATTTTTAGTTTTTTATATATACACACACATTTTTATAAGTAATTTTTATAAAAATGTTCATTTTTAAATATTTATACACATATTTGGCTGGAATTCGAAGGGGTTGGCTGGAAAATCCAAGGCTTTCGCCGGAATTTGGCCGAAAATTTCAGGTTTTCGCCGGAATCTGGCCGCCTAGGCCCGCCTAGGACCGCCTAGGCCCGATTCCGATTAATGGTCCTCCTAGCTCAAAATTACAAGTTAAATGGCCGCCTAGCCCGATTTTTACAACACTGGTTGCAGTTAACATGGGAACATTTCTGTTTTTTATCCTTTTCTTTTTTACTTTTGATTCATTCAATAAGTATGGTATATCAAATAACCATCCTTCTTTCTGGTAGCACAGCCTAACCCTGATACTTTTACAGCCATACTCTTAGCTACAGTGGAAAAATGGGTGTGTTGGCTAACTGGCAATACGGGTTTGAATAAAAATGGGTAAACGTTGGTATGGGTCAAGAGGGTCAGGTTTTACTCGAAACACTTTCTGTCCAAAGTATTTAGTTTTTTCTTTTACAAATTACCGGTGTAAAATATGGTTATAAAAGTTATCATTTCAACAATAGTCTTATCTTAAAATGAAACGATTTAGGAGGTTTTATGTATTAAAAGTACATTTTGGGCAACTTTCAGAGTTCAGACCGTTTGGCCTGGTTGAGATGCTTTTGTTTTAACCTGTTTGACATGTTATAAATAGTATATTATTTCAAAATAATATTTTTTTACCTAATTTTGCAGCTTGGCACCGTCCATCTTTGCCGAAGTGTAATAAGAAGCATTGAAACTGCCCGTATATTTGATTTTGAGGAATTTCCTGTCAGAGATAAGGTAAAATATTGCATTTTTAGAAAGTATAAGTTATTTGATTCTGTTCAAACTAGTTTTAGAATCATTATTAACCATTCTATTATATTTCATTATTCATTGCAGGTAACTTACATGTACTACACTGGTCGCTTGGAAGTACTTAACGAAAATTTTCCAGCTGTAAGTAATTCTGAGGAGTTTAATTTTTTAATATGTACTAGTAGCCATGATTTTGTATGAGTTCTTTTAGCATATTTTTCTTCAGTCTTAATAAATTTCTCTTTCTTTACTCTGTAGGCTGATCATAAATTATCATATGCATTAAAACATTGTGACCCTCAAAGTGAAGCAAACATAAGGTTCGTTTTCAATCATGCCACATGTTCCTAATATTATCTTGTAATTTTAAGGGAATTTTTTTTGAGTAGTTGACATGCAAGGTTGCAATAAAGCAACGAGTCAAATAGTTTCTTAGCTAAAAGGGGAAGGGATCAAATGGGGTCGACCGGGTTGGAAGTAGGCCAAGGTTTATTATTCATCCATACAACCTCCTAATCTTTTTATTAAAATATTTATATTATTATTATTATTGATATAATAATATTGTTTTTGTAATTATATATAATGCATTATTTTTTTTAGAAGGACAAAGGTTTTTAAAGACCAACTCAACCTGACCCAATCTTTTTCAACTCTTATTAAAAATGCTCCGTTTCAGCCGGACCTGTTTTTATCCATTACCCAACTCACCTGACCCACCCAATTTTGACCCATCACCAGTTTCGCCTCCTACTTGTTAAATTTTTTCTTTGAGCTATGCCAAGTTCATTGACTTGCTGTTTGATGTAAAAAGTTACCTTTATCTGTCTATGGTTTTAGATTAAAATATCCCTTTGTGCATGATCTGTATATTACATGAAATCTTGCGGGCATAAAAAATCTTTGGAGCATTGACATATATAAGCTATGCTAAAATGGCTAGTTTTGTTAGGGACAGTGACATTTGTGTATATGCTTTTAAAATAACATTTGTCTTGCTATTAAATATACAAAGTGCATTTTGTCCATGAATTTAATTATTGCAATCAATGTCCAAACATTGCATTTGGATTATTGTATGCAAATTAACTTGTCATTAACACAAAAAAGAAAGTTGTAATTTGCAAAAAGGAGCAATTGCGGAACTTTGCTGTCAAAATTTTCTTGCGGAACTCTGTGAATTGAAGGGCAAAGTAGGAATATTGCACTAAGTTTGTTTTTTTCTTTAAGATATGAAATTCTTTTTAAATTGGAATAAAAAGCCTCTAATATATTTAACTTCATCTTCTTCATCCCCACCAATACCATTGCAGAGAAAACCATAAAACTTTTTAATGCAATGAAAAGCTTTAAACTCACCATTGAAGATTCTAATAATAAATCAAATTGAATCAAGATGATGGAGCTGAATCTTGATTTATGAAACACTAATCTTAGTAGATTAAAATTCATACATGTTAAAAAGTTCACGGGCAAGGTTTTTTTTCCAACTTCAATAGATCTCTTAATCTTGATAGCAAAATTATGACTAGTAGCAAAGTTAGAGTCCGTGTATTGTTCTTGGCATTGGAAGTGGACCATAAATGAAAATTTTGTTTTAAAGGGGCTAAATTTGCAGGTTGTTTATCACTTTGTATTTATCTTGGGATGATAATTTATCTCAAGTCTGCTGTAACAGGATGATCTTGAAATATTTGGTACCCGTGAAGCTTTCGATAGGGATCTTACCTAAAAAAGCACTCCTGGAGAAGTATACTCTGGTTGAGGTATTTTAATAATCCTCTGGGCTATTTTCTGGGGCAAAGCCCTTTTATCCAAAAAAAAAAAAAAAAAAATCCTCTGGGGGATGTTTGCATGTGGGATATGAACTGATTGTCGTATTGAATAATCATGATAATCAACTGTAATAAAATGGGCAGGTTTGTGTTACTACTATTTGAAGTTGTATACTCAAATAATCGACTGTTAGGAAACTTCTAGTTATTTTAAGAGACCGAAAGAAAATGATTAAAAAGAACGTTCTTTTGAAAAAAAGTGAAACATCTTGTGCAATGAGGGTGCAAGTCTCTCAAATTAGGTTAAAAGAAGGGGCTGAATTTGTAATTTTGATTTAACCTTTGCTAATCAGTTTTGTTGCCGTTGGGCTTTGTAGGTACTTTGTTGACTTTTTGATTTTGTTACAGTATAGTGACATCGTGCTAGCTATGAAAAGAGGTGATCTCAGACTTCTTAGACATGCACTTGAGGAGCATGAAGACCGGTATGTCTCCATCTTGTTAGTAATTTTATGTGGCAATTTCAGCCCACTTGCCTTAATATGGGTCAATGTGGGTTGTATGTTATCTGCATTGGGTCAAAGATCTCACGAAATGTGTTTTCAAATGCTTCAAAACTCTGAAATCTCTTTATTAAGAAAAATAGATTATTTTCTTCAAGAATATTGTCTATTAACCTTAGTTAGGGCAATTTGTAAATGGACCCTTATAGACTTTCGCGAAATTCTCTGTAAGCCCTGGATTTTATTTTACGTGATTAACGAAAAACTCCTTTCAATATAGTTTAGGGACTGAATAATGCAAAATAGGACTTTTATGTTAATAATAAAGTGCATGGACTATATCGTTAATTATTGGAAGTTAAGGATTTAATCATGCAAAAATAAAGTCCAAGGACTTATGTCATCAGACGTCCATTGTTTTTTTCAACAATTACCCTCTTATTTAATACATTTAATCATTTATGAAATTTTGAAAAGGTTAAAAAGTTCGTGGTAGGTTGGTCCAAACCAACCCTTCTGGACCCTTAACGATCTGCCTATTTTACTGCCTCTACTTGTTATACTTGTACCCAGATTCTTTTTTTAGGGAGCTAAATATGTTTCCATTTAGATTCTTGAGATCAGGTGTTTATCTTGTCCTTGAAAAGCTAGAGCTTCAGGTGTACCAACGACTCGTAAAGAAAATGTAAGCTTTCATTGTTAAATAATATTTTATTTTATCCTGTTATCGCTTCTCTTATGTATTGTCATGGCAGCTATATTATTCAAAAGCAGAAGGACCCGAGCAAGGCACACCAGATCAAATTAGAAATGATAGTTAAAGCATTGAAATGGCTCGAGATGGAGATGGATTTGGATGAGGTGAAGTTTCTTAACCGAACTCTAGCTACTTTGTTTTACTGTCTTTGGTGGGCCCCCTGTAAAGGTGGCAAAATCGTCAGGTTGGGTAACGGGTGGGTCTACCTGATGCACCGTCTTTTTTTCAACTTTTTTTCATTAAGATCACTCATATACTGAAACCACTTATGGCTTACTAAGTTTTGCTAGAAACACACTAAATGACAAAAATGCCCTTAAATTTCTTTGAAAGACCACAGTTTTAACCTCTTTTAACATGTTACCGCCTCGTCAAAGGAATTTTATCTTTTCAAGAAGTTAAAGGGTATTTTAGTCACTAAGCATGTTTATAAAGGAGACAAAATACATACTTGGAACCTTGTGGAGTGGTGCAAGTGGTAAGCCTCATGCCTCACAAGCATGAGGTCTTGGGTTCTAGTCTCTCCACAAGACCACCTAACCGGCTTAGGCCGCGATTTACCTTGTTCTGACCGGTTAGTAGGGTATTGGTCGGGGCCCAGGGGTTTACCCGTAAGCGGGTTCCCCCGGTTATCAAAAAAAAAATACATACTTGGTGACCTATAAAGTAGTTTTGATATATGGGTTGCCTTTTGAAAAAGGTTGGATGCTTGGGGGGCCTCCACATATTTATATGTAACATGATTATAGAATCTATATTAGTTATAATATTAATCTAATTTTGCATAAAGCGAATTAGGAGGTTGTATCAAACAAAAAGATTTTGGCCTGCTTTTGACCAGTTTATTTCTTAGCAGTTTTTTTTTTTTTTTTTTAATATTTTTATATATTTTTTAGCATGCCAAGGTAGAAGGTATAAATGGTGATTGACTTTGACAACCTTTTTGTTGACAGGTTGAATGCATAATGTCGATTTTGATATACAAGAATCTGGTGAAAGGGTATTTTGCTCACAAGAGCAAAGTGGCGGTTCTAAGCAAACAAGACCCGTTTCCTAAACTGAATGGCAAGCCAATCAACTCATAACGTGGATCCATTCGCATATTATGTTTTAAAACCAAAATGAGAACTCGTGTTAGAAATGCGCGATATGGGCAAGCGGGTCAACGAATATGTTGTATGTACGGATGATGAATTATGAAGATAATGAATTCCGGATCGAGAGTTATAGTTGTTTCTTCACACCCTTCTCGCAATACCATTTATATGTAACATAACTTAAAATGTCCTTTTGATCTTCTAAAGTGCTTTGTTCAAGGAAAGAGAAGCATTATTTTACCTTGCAAACATATATAAACTGCTTATAGATTATAAAACATCCACAGGTGACTGGTCACCCGATCTGCTTTGACCCGCTCTAGAGATATTGTTCTCACACCAAACCTTCTTGACTCGTTACATAACCCACTCAACCATGCCGAGTAGTCTTTGCCATCCGGTTCCAGTCACAGGTTTACCCGTAATTACTTTTATCCGGGTTAATGTATCATCTGAAATATCTAGTTGTACAAACTTGGCCAGTTTTTTAAAATATAGATACGTGAAAACAAACAGTAATTTTTAACATCTATAGAATTCCAACACATTGTTTTGCGAAGCATACAATTTGTCAAGCCCATTTCTAACGTTAAAACTAACCGTTCCAAATGACATGGGCTAAATTTGTAATATGTGTATAAAACTTTGAGTTATGTTTGCAGTTTTTAAAACTTATGGGCCAAACTTGCAAAATGAACAAACCACATGGGTCATTAATGCAATTAACTCAGATAATAATAATAAAAGTCGGTACAGGAGACGGAATCACGCTCATCCCCACATGGCCACATAGCCACCCCTCGCTACGAGACCCAAAAAATTCCAAGCTCCACTCGATCGACCCCAATATGTGGAATTGGAACACATTCCCGAACAAACATACCCGTACCCATCTAAATTAATTCAAGCTATGTCATTTAACTTAATATATTCAAACGGCCTTAGCATATTCTGAATTTCTATCCATTTTGAATCTTTGAATGATCTCCTAAAACAAAGTCTAACCATCTTCATAACAATCATCCTTGCCTTTAATAGTCTCTTTGTTTTAGAATTTCAAACTTGTTAGAGTTTCTAAACTAACCGATGAGTTCGACGACTTAGTTGTTGGACCTTCCACAATCGGGAGGACATTGTCAATCAAGTTCCGGCTATGGAACACAAGTACACAACCGGAATACCACCTCTAAGTGCCTTCAGAATTTCATAAAAAATACCACCATAGTCGAACCTTTCACCCCGCTTGAAATCGACATTAACCCTCCCTAAAGGCCAATTCTTCCCAAGTGATGTAGCCAAGCCATATTTGTCTCTTTCTAAAATATCTTTAATGGGTTGTCGTCTAATGTATGAAATCCTTTGCATCTTTTGGTCGGTATCGCTGAGTTGTCACACAACCTGGTAGCGAGAATAGGCACCCAATGTGCAAGTGTCTCTCCCCTAGGGATCTTAGAAAACTCCTTGCCTTTGAAAAAACCTCACATCAACCCTTGTGTCACGATTAGTATAGTCGTGGCACAAACCAGAACAACTTCAAGTATATTTTCTTTAAACATCTCGAACTCGTCGCATAAGTCGTTTGATCTTAAAATCCTGTGGGTCGGCACCAACTCTTCCACCGCCTCGATTGGCGAGTATGCGGGTAGAGCTTCGATTTTCTCCACGAGCACGTAAGTCGGGACCATCTCTGTCGTTGCCTAGGTTGGCGATTCTACGGACATGAGAGTAATCGCTATCGCGCCGATCCATTTGACAAACCAAGAGCTCTGATACCACTTGATGCACACGTGAGAGCGAATTCTAATGACTTAATCAAGAATAAGGTTTCATTCAAATGCTTGAATCGAATGATTCATTTGGCAAGCTTAAAGCTTCTAATTCTTTATCAAAACATAATCATCTCCCTCATAATGAACTCTAAATCCTGACTTATAGAAAACAAACGTAGCAGAAAACAGAAAAAAAAATCTGAAAAATAGGAAAGCTATAAGTTTAAATAGTTTAAAAGATAATGGTGATCAAATCTCCTCCACGTTTAGCTCCTCCACCATCGCCGCTCCCAAACCCGTTGATCCCTCTTTACGGCTCCTGGTGCTAATCGGATCAAACCCCTAATCAAACTATGTCTCAACTGAGCAACCCGCATAAGAATCTATGGATACTCCTACATCAAATACGAACATGTCTTGTTCGTGTTCATTATTTTAACTTTAGTCGAATAAATAAACGAACACAAATTTCTTAAACAAACTTCTTGTTCGGTTTGTTCGCTATAAAACATCCTTGTTCGTTTATTAATGTTATAAATGAATAAATGATCCTAAACAAACATAAGCCCTCATCAAAAGTAAATATCAATATCCCCGTTAAAGTCTAAATACAATTAGCCATCAATTGATTCAACAATATACAACATTTTAACAGTGAACAACGTACGAAGACGTGGGTTGTCCGATGGTTACAAAATGGGCCGATGGTTAATATCTTTGAATGGCTATATAAACGACCATAAATGATCAACGGGTATAGACGAACCTTAATGAACTAACCTTAATGGTTTAAAACGAATCTTAAATTGCAATATCCCTATTAAAGTCTAAGTACAAACGACCGTAAATGATTAATATTCTTTGAATTGCTATATACACGACCATATGTTCACACTCATTCGTTTAGTTAGATAAACACAACTCGTTCTTTTATTAAATAAACGAAAATAAACGAACTTTCCGGATATTGAACATTCGATTCGTTATAGACGTAATATAAAACTTAGAAACTAATAAAACATTTATAGGACATATATTTGATAACTAATTTCATATTTTATTAATAATGTTTGAAGAAAAAATAAATATTTTAAACTCAATAAGTAATTGATCCATCAATAATTTTACCATCATATTCTTATGTGGTTATACACACTAATTAACTTGATTATTATTCCATCTTTTGGACTTGGTTCAAGTCACTCAAAGTCCTTATTACACAACAATAGTCTACCTTAATACTATCTTATCTAAACCGAAGAAAATTATATATTAAAATTCGCAATAGCTATAAGCTCACTTGCAAAAACATGTGATTAAGATCAAACCAAAATGAGATTATTAAAAAGGTAAATAAGAAATGAGGCCATTGATTAGCCACAAGAGAGTGCCATTAGTAGGATTGCAGCTTCCTTTTCGTCTTGTGAAAACACACGATGAAATGCCAAGTTTTTGCTTAAACTTATCAAGAATTCTTCGACAGTAGTCTTTCTTGCCGGATCTGGTGACGGTTTCGTGTTTATTTGCTTAGAGCATAGTCTGTTCTTGCACTTTGTAACATGCCCTTTGTTTGGTTTCTTGCAATCTTTATGCAGAATCTTTGTAGCTTTTAATGATGTTGGTCTTTCATTGTAAACACTTTTGCTGGATTCCGCTGCTTCTGCTCCTGCTGCCGCCATTGCGTTTCGTGCTTTCCGCTGCCGGATTCCACATGCATTGCAGAGTGACTACAAAGAAAAGATCATGAAAATTGAAGTCACGAAGATTAAAATAAATTTAAATCACGAGAATAAACATTTTGACCAACTTTTTTACAAATATAAGCGGTGACTTTTAGCTCACTTAAAAATAAAGATATAAAAAACAACCAATAAGAAAACGCCACGTAACCTAAGCCGGTAAGGAGGCAAGACTTTAGCAGGCACATAAAAAGGAAAAACCACAATGGGTCCACCATGAAACCAATCAAAACAAACACTGTGTAACCGCAACCAACTGAAATCTAGCCAGGATAGAAAGATGACGGTTGAAATCTAGTCGCCTGCTCAATTCAATTAGGGATAGAAAGCTGCCGACTGGAATCTAACCCACATGCTACATGGCTTTTTTTTACTGGTTTTGATTGGTGTTTTGGTGAACCCCATTGTACTTTTCAAGGTTTTTTGTGCGGCTGAAATTTAGTCTTCTTAGCCCGCTAAGCTTAAGTGGCGTTTTCTATTTGGTTGCTTTTGAATATGTTTATTTTTAAGTAAACTAAAAGTCAATATATATTTTGGTAAAAAAAGTGGGTCAAAATTTTTATCCTCCTGATTTTCCCTTAAAATTTTTATATATCCTCGTGATGTTGCAAAACTGTGAATATACCTTAGGACCTTGAGGTCCACTTCGCCATAGAGGAGTCTTGGTGGTATTACAATCAGAACAAACCCTAATTGCAGTTTCTTCCATTCGAGATAATGCGTGTTCTTTATGATCATGATGATCTTCATGCCTTAGTCCGGTACCGTTTGATTGTAAAGTGTTTAGCTTTGTTGGATCTGTTTTCTTCATCTTAAGCATTACTCTCATCTTGGAAGACATCCACTTGACTTGATTTTCATTCTTCATTTGATCACAATTCTCCCTCTTCCATAAAGAAAATTGAAGTCCACCATTGCTCCCTCCTCTCTCATCTTGTGATCCGAAATCATCATCCTACATAGAATCAAAAGAAGTGATCAAAATAAAATTTTGAACTAAAAAGATTCTTGATTTGGGTATAGCACAAAAAGCCAAGAAATACCCTCTTTGATTAAAGAAAGAAATGATCAAAAGATTCTTGATTTGGGAATTAACACAAAAAACCAAGAAAACCCCTTTTTTTAATTCAAGAAACCCATTCTGATTACCTCATTTTGTGATTGATCATGTGATTCTCTATTAAAAACCTCATCTTGATCATGGGTAGTAATAGGGTTGAAGAAAAGATGACAAGTGAGCGAATTTGAAGACAACAAAACCTGCGAATTAGGACTCAAAAATTGGTGTTCATTGTACTGATCGTTAGATGACGAATTTAAGTAAATCGGAGTCATCTATATATCGGTTAAAAGACACAGAATAACCAAACTAGCAAGCAAATGAGGCTCAAATGGAGCTTAAGAGGGGTGTGAAAACTCTTTTCTTGTAAGCTGTTTAGAGAATTCACATGAGTTCAAGAAACATGAATATATACCCATATATAACTTTTATATGTATGCATATATTGTTGGATTTTATGGACCGACCCGATGGACAACGCGGCTGACCGAGCTATGACCCGTAAGAGTTACACCTAGGGCAACGAACATTTAAATCCACTTAACCAGCTTAACTGGTAATTACGAACTGTTAGCGAGACGATATATTTTATATATATTCGTTACACGGGATTTATTATTTATACAAGTTTATAAATAATAATTTATATTTATTTATTTTAATCTTTTATTAAAACAAATTAAATGGTTTCGGGCTTGTCATTAACTATTGAGTTTTAGGCCCAGTAATGATTTAAAAGGAAACAATTAGTAGGTTTATAATTATTATATATAATTATAAATCTAATATATGTTTAAGGCTTCTAAAAGATCAAGCGGCCAAGAACCAAAACAAGAAGCAACAAAAGTTTTTTTTTTTGCTTTCTTTTGTTTTTTCTCCCAGCCGCCAAGAAGAAAAAGGCATAATTCCTTTTGGCGTTTCCGGAACCACCAAATCAGCCCAAGCCGGTCCCTGCCCCGCTGCTGTCCCGTTTTCGGCTAGCCCCGTCGCTTCCCATCTCTCGCGTTGTCGGTTCGTGATCTAGCATCGGTTCGTTGAATCTCGGTGTCTCAACCGGTTAATCATTAACCACTAAGGTATAATTAATCTCATTAGTAGATTAATTGTTTTTTTATTTGTGTTTGCGTGTTCATAACCAGATCCTGTTCGGTTTGTCAGTGCTGTTAAATAGGTTATTATTTTATTTTCCGCTGCGTATTTATTAATTAACTGAATTAATTAATTTCTCTGTCAAAACCCGTTTTTACTAAAAAGTCAATCTGATCACCACTGAATCTCAACAGTGGTATCAGAGCCTGGGTTATAACACGCAAATCATGAAAGATACTTCGTTTCATTTATTGACGATTATAGTCGATATGCTTATGTCTATCTTATGAAACACAAGTATGAAACTTTTGAAAAGTTCAAAGAGTTTCAAAACGAAGTAGAGAAACAACTCGATAAATCTATTAAGACACTTCGATCAGATCGAGGTGGCGAGTATCTCAGCATAGAATTTCTTAATCATCTGAAGGAGCACGGAATTATTTCTCTGCCCACTCCTCCTCGCACACCCCAACTTAATGGCGTGAGCGAGAGGAGAAATCGAACCCTACTTAATATGGTTCGATCGATGATGTGTAGAACTAACTTGCCTCACTCCTTCTGGAGTTATGCTCTTATGACCGCCGCCCGCCTTGTAAATCTGGCATCGACTAAGAAGGTGGACAAAACCCCATATGAGATATGGCACGGGTTTAAACCCAATTTGTCTTACCTTAGAGTATGGGGATGTGATGCATATGTTACCAACGATTCTGATGACAAGCTCGATCCCAGAGGCGAAAAAGTTGTATTCGTCGGTTACTACAACAAAAGCGGATATTATTTCTATCATCCTGATGCAAACCTTGTTTCCATCAAAAGGAAATGACGCTTTCTCGAGGAAGATCTTCTAAATTGAGGAACCGAAAATAATATTATGGATCTTGAAGAAATTCAAGAAACACAAACCGCTGAGGAAGTCGGAGTGTCTGATCAACAAGAAGTTGTTGCTGATGAATCAGACATAAATACAAGCGTTCGCAGAAGTAGCAGGTCTCGTAAAGAACCTAATAGATACCTATGGCATCTTGAAGCTTCTAAAGTCCTGTTAGTAGCTGAGTCAAATGACGAACCTACAAACTACAAATCTGCTATCTCAGATCCTGAATCCGAGAAATGGCTTGAAGCCATGAACGCCGAGATGCAATCTATGCGTGATAATCAGGTCTGGGACTTTATGGACCGACCCGATGGACAACGCGGCTGACCGAGCTATGACCCGTAAGAGTTACACCTAGGGCAACGAACATTTAAATCCACTTAACCCGCTTAACTGGTAATTACGAACTGTTAGCGAGACGATATATTTTATATATATTCGTTACACGGGATTTATTATTTATACAAGTTTATAAATGATAATTTATATTTATTTATTTTAATATTTTATTAAAACAAATTAAATGGTTTCGGGCTTGTCATTAACTATTGAGTTTTAGGCCCAGTAGTGATTTAAAAGGAAACAATTAGTAAGGTTTATAATTATTATATATAATTATAAATCTAATATATGTTTAAGGCTTCTAAAAGATCAAGCGGCCAAGAACCAAAACAAGAAGCAGCAAAAGTTTTTTTTGTTTTCTTTTGTTTTTTCTCCCAGCCGCCAAGAAGAAAAAGGCATAATTCCTTTTGGCGTTTCTGGAACCACCAAATCAGCCTAAGCCGGTCCCTGCCTCGCTGCTGTCCTGTTTTCGGCCAGCCCGGCGCTTCCCATCTCTCGCGTCAGGGGCGGCTCGAAGGCACTGCGGGCAACACGACCGTAGGGGGCCCAACATTTCGAGGGGCTCAAAAAAAAAAAATTTATATATATATTTAAAATTTTCGAGGTTTTAAAAAAAATTATTGGGCCTTTTTAAAAAAGTAATTTTCATTATGTGTTTTTTTTTACGGCTCGTGTAGGGCATTCGAATTCTCGGAGACGGCCCTGTCTCGCGTTGTCGGTTCGTGATCTAACATCGGTTCGTTGAATCTCGGTGTCTCAACCGGTTAATCATTAACCACTAAGGTATAATTAATCTCATCAGTAGATTAATTGTTTTTTTTATTTGTGTTTGCGTGTTCATAACCAGATCCTGTTCGGTTTGTCAGTGCTGTTAAATAGGTTATTATTTTATTTTCCGCTACGTATTTATTAATTAACTGAATTAATTAATTTCTCTGTCAAAACCTGTTTTTACTAAAAAGTCAATCTGATCACCACTGAATCCCAAGATACTTGAGTGTTTAGGTGTTTTATGTGTGTTCTATATATATATATATATCAACCAATGAAGAAGTTTAAAGGCAAAAAAGAAGCAACACAACCCTAATATATATATTGACAAACCCTATCTGCAAAGTGCTAATTCTGTGCCAGATGAAAAACATATATGATATATATTAATAGATAAAGTTGGAGCCACACATGTGTATCATTGTGATAAACCTTCACATGAACCACCCTTTGATAAGCTTTCTTGTAGCAAGGGACATTTCTATACTTTGTTTGTGTTTTTTCTGTACCACCTGAGATTTTTTTACAAATAATGAATTTAAAACATATGGATCATAAACTTGAAAATTAATTGTATGTTGAAATAATAAGTTGCATCCAATGATGGTTTATAGTTTTGCAATAAATAAACGTGTTTAAAATTTTAGTACAGAATTAAAAACTAAAAAAATTAATTTTCCAGCAAAAGGAAATTTAATGTTGTTGAATTTTCTTCTTTAACTCCGGTACTACATGCATCAAATAAGCATTATTGCTGGTTTTTAAAGTAATGTAATTTAAAACTTAAATTTGATTAATACTTGCTTATTTTGGCTATCTATTTGTAGTTTTACAGTTATGTGTATGAAGAATGTGATGATTTTGGTTTACTGACAACCAAAACGCTTTGTGTTCTAGGAAAACAAAAGAATAGAAATAAATATGTTTTCTAAGTAAAACCCGATGACACCGTAAATAATAGAAAAATTAAAACTATTTATATATATTTAATTTAAAATAAAATATGAAAATAGTGTATGTTTTGTTTATTTTCATATTTGTTTTGGTATGGATTTATAATTTTAATGAAATATAAAGACTTAAATAACTAAAACATAGATGCTGAAATACTAAATTAATTGGAAAGTGAGATTTTAATGGAAAACAAATTTAGAAAAATAAAAAAAAATTGAAATCTGGCCCGACCACCGGGTACTGTTCACCGGTCCGACCGGTTCAAATGGAAAAAAGTTCTAAATAGGCATAACGGGACTAGTTGTATGACCTAATCCCAGTTCAACCGCTGAAACACTACTTTTAATGACTATATTTAAAACCTTAGTTTGTTATTGTAAATGTTTGCTTGCATTCATAAAATAGATGAAATCTGTTGTAAGTCCTCTCTTAGATATGGATTTCCGACGGAAGAGAATTATTTTTTTACATAGATCATGGTCGGAAATAATTTCCAAATTCCAACTAAAGTTTCTAACGGAATTTTACTTTTCCAACAGGTGTATTCTTTGGTAATTCGTCCCTAAATAATCACTATTAGAAAGTGGAGAATCATCGACAAATAATTACAACCATCAGAAATATACTGACGGATCACCGATGGAACTCATTAAAGCCCAAATTTTTAATTAACTATTTTTTGGATTTTGTGGACCCATCGGTACATTCCGAGGGTTTGGTTGCCCCTGGGTAATCCGCGGGTAAACTACGACTAACAGTTCGGTAATGGTTTCCGATGGGTCATCCGTCAGAAAATGGGAGGTTTCCAAAAAAGCCCATGTCCCGATAACCAGGCTTTTCTGACGAAGACCCCAATGCTCATGTTGCATACTTCATAGAAGTGTGCGATACATTCAAGATTAGTGACGCTTTAGAGAACGCAGTCAAACTTAGACTATTTCCGTTTTCCCTTCGAGGGAAAGCCAGAGCTTAGCTAAGAGCTTTTTTACTCAGATTCCCTCCATCAAGAACCACTCAGTTCAGAAACAAGATTCATGTCTTCTTGAAAGATGACCCAGAAACCCTATGTGAAGCATGGTAGAGGTTTAAGGAGTTTCTAAGAAGATGTCCACATCTTGGACCGGAGCTTTGGCTACAAGTTCAGACATTCTAGAATGGGTTATACCCACAAGCTAGGCAGACAGTAGATACCATATCAGGAGGAATTTTCAGCAGCCTAACACCAGAACATACATACGAGTATCTTGAAAAATTGGCGACCAATGATTATCAATGGCCAACCACTAGAGATCGTTTGCCGGCACCTAAAGCAGGAGTCCATCAAGTGGATAATCAAACAACATTGGAGGCTAAGGTGGAAGCATCGTAATGACGAGATTGGTAAATTGTTAAAGACGAGATTTGCACATAGTAAAGCATGAAACCAAACATCTTCAAGACGGAGAAGTCATCTTTCCTTACAAAATTGCTAAGGTAGAAACATCTTTCCTTGATGGACTCGACATATTTCCTTGATGTAACGCATGGAAAATCAAGGAAAGATGTTTCCACCTTAGCAATATACATACATCAAGGAAAGATGTCGAGGTATATTGCTCACGACGAGATTTGCACATAGTAACGCATGGAACCAAACTAATAAAACCAAAAGCATCGTATAGATTGACCAAATAGCAGCTAAAATCCATTTGTGAATGGTTGAAGATGCTGAAACTTCCTGATGAATATGCTTCGAATATACACTACAAGAAAATGACCCTGTGCCGACGGCGCTTATACCGACGCCATTTGTCGTCGGGATAGGCTAATTTGGAAATTTGAGAAGGGAGACCCTATACCGACGACATGTCGTCGGCACAGGGTTGAGCCAGATGGAGGGAAAACATGGCGCCCAATGAAAAATTGAAAAAAACCTATACCGACGACATGTCTTCGGTATAGGTCAATTTGGATTTTTTTTTCTTTTATCTATTAAATTTTTAGTTTTTTACTTTATTGGCCGGTCAAAACCCTACGAAGACCTATACCGACGACTTGTCGTCGAGATAGGTGACCTATTGCGCCGACATTCGAGCCTATACCGACGACATGTCGTCGGTATAGGTCTCAGCGAGAATAAACCCAGAAACAGCTTCCTGCTTCCCATTTCCACGAAAAAACCCCCCAAAACTCTCTCATCTTCTCTCTTTGACGATTTCCAGTTTTTGGTGTGTTTTTTGGAGCAATCTTCACCAATCTCTCAGGTTTTGAAGTTAGTTAACATCTATGTTTCAATCTTGACAAGAAAATCAACATTTTTGGGTTTTTTTGCTTAATTTATTTTATTTTTGTTAGGTGTTTGAAGCTTTGACCATTTTTGATGGATTTCAAGCTACTTGAAGCTATTTGCAAACTTGGTTAGTAATTTTTCTATAAATTAGGTTTAGATGTATGTTTGTATGTATATTGTTGTGTTTATTTGTATGTATGTATATATGGTTTAGATGTATGATTTTATAAATATTTATGAAATTTTATGATGAAATTAGGTTTAGATGTGAAATTAGGTTTAGATGAAATTTGGGAATTTGTTTATGTATGTTTGTAAAGGCTATGTATGTATATACGTGTATGTATGTATTTTTATGTATGTAATTGTGTTTGTGTATGCAATTTTAGAATTTGAGCATTTATTTATGTGTGTTTGTATATAATATGTATGTATATGTGTATGTATGTTCGTATGTATGATTATGTAATTGTATGATTTGTATGTATATAATTGTGTATGTATTTATGTAATTGTGAATGTATGTATATATCTTTGTATGTATATGTAACTTTATTTAATTTTGTTACAAGTTCGAAACTCATTGCGGTTGGAGAGGTGTGAATAACATCTTATTTGTGTTTCATTGAATTTTTTTAAGGTATGAATCCTGACTTTTATACCTTTATGTACGTCTCATGTTGTGTACACTAGTATGTTTATTTAGGATAACTCTTTAGAATATACTCGTTCGAAATTTATCTGATAGAGATAAATTTTGGATTCTCCCCTTTGAGACTGCTTTTTTAATATTCTATCTTATTTAGGATATGTATACATTTTAACGGGTTGATATTTAAGAAAAAATTGGTAGCTATTTCTCCTTACTCCTTCAAGTTTGCGGTTTATCTGCATACTTGGGGAGTTAAGGGGAAATGCTGCTGATTTTTTCTTAAATAGTCAACTCGTTAAAATGTATACATATGGGATAGAATATTCAAAAAGTGGGTTAGGATCCACCGCCTTAGAGTACCGATCAAATCACATACATTCATTTATATCATTTATTACATGCACGTATATGCATATGCTTATAACAGAATAGATATGACACTAGATATGACAATTGATAAAAGTTGGGTTACACTGGGAAATCAGAATTCTCCGGCTTTCTTAAGTGGTCTTCGCAACTTTATAGAGACGGCCAAGAACCATGTCGACGGTCGAGGTAAAGCGTTTTTCCCGTGTAGACGTTGTTGTAATGCGTGTCGACAAGATTTGAACACGATATATGGCCACATACATGACCGTGGGTTTTTACAATCATATCAGAATTGGATTTATCATGGTGAAGAACATCCTCGTGTGGCGGAGATAGCATCACTTTTTGCCCCAAGAACAACACCAACTCCTCCAATAACTACAATAACAAATAATGAGATGTTTGATGCCATAGATGATGTGATGGCAGAGCAAAATACAAATGAGGATAATATAGATGAAGATGGAACTGGTTTAGACCCAGAGTTTGATGCGTTGTTTGAGGAGCTAAATAAGGAGTTATACCCCGGTTGTAGTCAAATGTCTTCCCTAAACTTCATAGCCAAATTGATGGATATCAAAGTTATCAACAAATGGATGAATAGTTTGTTTGACCAACTGTTAGAGATTCTATAAATTGCAATGCCGAAGGAAAATCACGTTCCAGCGTCACACTATGAAGCTAAGAAGAAACTGAGTAAGATTGGGTTAGCATATCAGTCTATCCATGCTTGCATTAATGATTGTGCACTATTTTGGAAGGAGAATGGATCAATGCAAAACTGTCCGGTTTGTAATGAGAGCAGATGGGTTGATAAAAACACAAAGGGGAAGAAAGTACCACATAAAGTGTTGCGCTACTTTCCTTTAACTTCACGGCTTCGACGAAGGTATAGTTCAAGATTAACGGCAAAAGAAATGATCTGGCATAATACTGGACGCTCAACGGATGGTATGATGCGACATCCGGTTGATGGGAAGGCATGGAAAGAATTTGATGAGATATCCGGATTTTGCTAAAGAACCAAGGAATGTCCGCTTAGGTTTAGCTGCCGATGGTTTTAATACGTTCGGTAACATGAGTCAGACTTACAGTATGTGGCCCGTAGTGTTAACAAAAAATAATACACCACCGTGGTTATGTATGAAAGAGTCTTCTTTCATGTTAACCTTGCTAATTCCCGGGCCTAAATCACCTAGTAAGGACATTGATGTATTCTTAAGGCCTTTGGTTGATGAGTTGAAAATGTTGTGGGCTGAAGGAGTCCAGGTGAGAGATGCATCAACCAAAACTGTATTTAGGATGCATGCTGCACTGTTATGGACTATCAACGATTATCCTGCTCGTAGTAGCTTGTCTGGATGGAGTGGTCAAGGTTATAAAGCATGCCCTACGTGTAACGTTGACACACCTTCGTGCGCTATAACGAATAAGATAGCTTTTGTTGGACACAGAATATTCTTGCCTAGAAAGCATAAATGGAGGAACGATCTGTCGTTTGATGGCAAGAAAGAGACAAAACATCCTCCCCGACGATTGACTAATGCTCAAATATTAGAACAACTAAAAAATCTCCCAGATCGTGTTCCGGGGAAACATCCAATGTATGAAGGGGTAAAAAGAAAGCGCCTTACATCAGAGTTGAATTGGACTAAACAAAGTATCTTCTTTGAGCTGGATTATTGGTCTTCTCTACTTTTAAAACACAATCTTGATGTTATGCACGTGGAGAAAAATGTGTGTGAGAGTTTATTGGGTACTTTGTTAATGAACGATAAATCAAAAGACACACACAAAGCCCGCAAAGACTTGGAAAATATGGGTATTCGACATAACCTATGGCTAACACAAAAAAACAACAAGTTGTACCAACCACAAGCTCCTTACTCTTTCACACCCAGTGATCGAGAACGCTTTTGTCAGTTTATTCGAGGAGTGAGACTGCCTGATCGATTTGGATCGAAATTCAAAAATAAGGTACTTCCCAATGATTCAAATATAATTGGGTTAAAGTCCCATGATTATCACATCCTCAAGCAACGATCGCTGCCAATAGGGGTACGATCGGGTCTGCACAAAAATGTTTCAACAACAATCAATGATGTTTGCACATTCTTTCAAAAAATTTGTGCACGATCAGTAGATGTGAAAGACATGTATGAAGCAAATGAGGAAGTGGTTAAGATATTATGCAATTTGGAAATGATATATCCTCCAACATTTTTTGACATAATGGTTCATCTCATTCTTCATTTACCTGAAGATGCTATTCTTGCTGGCCCTGTGTATATGAGATGGATTTATCCTTTTGAAAGATACATGAAAAAGCTAAAAGCATATGTTAGAAACAAAGCCAACCCTGAAGGCTCAATTGCGAAGGGTTATGTTGCAGATGAAGCCTTGACATTCTGCTCTATGTATCTGGATGGAATACAGACCAAATTTAACCGACCAGATAGAAATGCAGATGCTGGCATTCCCCAAAAGGCAGTTTTAAGTGTTTTCTTCACAATGTCGACCAATATCGAAAAAGAAAATCAATGCGCTCTCTGAACATGCCAACAAATCATTACAATGGTTTGTGTTGAACAACTGCGGTGAAATCAAAGCCTACAAATCGTAAGTTTTTTTGTCCATCTACCCGTGATAAACTATTATTATATTTTCATTTAATTCTACTAATTTAAATTTTGTTTTGTCCATCTACCAGTGAATTTGAATCTAAATTTCCTGAACGCAATATGCAAACCGATTTTTCTTTATGGTTAAAATATGAAGCAAATGTATTTTCATCTTCATCTTCTACACCCGATAACAAAGAATTAAGGGCATTGGCACATGGTCCCTTGTACGCATCTTCTTACACTGCTTGCATAGTCAATGGTGTTAGATTTGTGGTACAAAATCATGATTCCCGACGCACTACTCAGAACAGTGGTGTGGTTACAATAGGAGAAGACGATACTCCATTTTATGGTCAACTAGAGGAGATCATAGAGTTGAACTACATAGATGGTTACTCGGTTGTACTATTCCGTTGTAAATGGTTCGACACGAGAGGTAAAAGATTAATTAAGCAAAACAATACTACTATAATTGACATTGGCCGTGATTGGTATGTTGGCAAAGAATGATATGATGATGTCCAATATATATTAGACACACAGGCTAAACAAGTGTTCTATCTTCGATATCCTTCTCGAACCACTGGCCAATGGAGGGTTATTGAGGACGTTCACCATCGGAAGCTTTGGGATCATCCTAGTGTTGTTAATGAGATAGATATATTGCACGACACTCAATCAAATGATTATACTTTGGTTGTCGACACTGGATGCGAAGCTGGTGAATCAAGTCACGTAGGTGGTGACCAAACTCCAATTCCCCATGTTGATAGTCAATCTATTACATGGGAAACTCAATCATTTTTTGGTAACTTGGTTGTCGACTTAGGCTACTTGCCTATGCGTACAACTTTAAATGAGGGTGGTGACCAAAGTCATGTTTCCTCGATTGATCTCGATGAAAGTTTTATTAATGATGATAAAGAAGATGAAGAAAATGCATATAATTCAGATGATGAAGACGAAATAAATGACGACGATGAAGAAGATGATGATGTTGTTGACACACGTTATTTTAGTGATGATTCTGATTGAATGTATGTTAAAAATGTACTATTTGTCTTTGTTAATTAATAATTATTTATGCTTACTAATAAATTTTGTTGTAGGAAAAATGGCAACAATGACGCAATCACACGGTGGAGATGGTGGAGACGGTGGAGACCAGGGTCCGTATCACTTCGACTCGGGTTGTGCGACTGGATCTGGTGGTAAGTTACTTGTTAGTGTTTAATAGATGTCTTTATGATTGCCTAACTTTTGAATGTCATGTGTCAATGTAGGTAGTGCTCCCAAAAAAGACGATTTAAAGGCAAAAACCTAAAATTGTATAAGAAATTTGAGCAAAATGGGAGGAAGCCTCTTCCCATTGATGTAGAACTTCATGGCGGGGGTACAAGTTTGTGGGTCCCAACGCTTCGGATTTTATCCGTGCTATCTCGTTGGAGGTTGAAAAGGTTGTTCCTCCATATTATCCAAATTGGGCTAAGGTTCCAAATGAGAAGAAACGGGCCGTATATCTCACTCTTATAGTAAGTATAGATGTTTTATTAATACTTACAATTTCATAACTATTAGATTTATAAGTACTTTCCATTTATAGAATTATTTTGATCTGGACTCCTGGAGAAACACTGATAAGTGGCGAGACGTTGAACTCGGAATCACCGCCGAGTGTCAGAGGGAGTATAAAGATCACAAGAGAGAGTTGAAAGTTCAATTCGAGGAGAATGGGGATACGATGATGTGGAGGCGGCGATGAATAATCCACCAGAAGATCTTGATTAAGAAACTTGGGAGACTTTAGTTAATGAGCTGTTTTTAGATGAGAGCTATAAAAGCCGCTCGAAAAAGAACAAACAAACCAATCACAACAACGTTACCCAAGTTACCATGGCAGCAAATCATACGCCCAGCGCCGACACATGGAGGTATGAAATACAATTGTTAGTATTATATAAACATGCCTATTAATTCTTAGTGATATTATTTTTGTTTTTCACAGGGTACCGGAAAAATTGATGTGTTCAAATCGACCTATTATAAAGAAGGGACCGGTTGGGCCAACGCGACTGCATCATCAGATTATGTAAGTCAAATAATTTTGTTGTTAGACTTACTAGACTTAGAACATCCAACTATAACTTTAAACGGGTCAAAATGACCCAAACACACTTTAAGACACTTAAAATATCCAGCTTTAACTTTGGACATCTCAAAATGACCCAAACACACTTTAATAAACTTAGAACATCCAACTGTAACTTTAAACGGGTCAAAATGACTCAAACACACTTTAATAGACTTAGAACATCCAACTCTAGCCCAATTGTTGAATATTTTTGCTAGTATTATTATTATTTGTTGTTATTAGTGTTGGTTGATTGGAATTTTTGAATTTGGGTCGTTTATAATTTATAGTTTAACAGGTTGGTTATCCATTTTACAGTAGTTATGCTATCGAATTTTAGTAAAATAGTCAAGTGATTGTTTATTACATTCTTTAATGCAGGACTGAATCCAAGAGGAGTATACAAGATCCTCTGCTGAGTCTGGTGGTGACTCGTCTGCTGTCGATGAGTTTGCATGCATGGAGCGTGCATTGGGTCATCGACGTGGCCATATCAGGGGTGTCGGTCGTGTGGTGAGTAATCCCACACCGGATTTGTTCAATACCCCCCTCCACAACCACATTGGCAAGAAGTGGATGCGCGTGTAACTCAACTTCAACAACAAGTCCAAGATCAACAACAACGCGAAGTCTAACAAGAGGAAAAACGTCGTGTGCATAATCAACAAATGCTTGAAATGCAACGACAAATGGATGAAATGCGTCGAATATGGGAACGCCGAACTAGCAACGACGATAATTAGCTTGAAGTTGTTGCGCATTTGCCTTTGTTGTCGGTGTTATTGTTGAATGTTTGAACAATTTTTATGTTAGTGTGTCGGACAACTTTATGTTTGAATATTTGGTTTGTGTGTCGAACAGGTTTTTGTATCGAACAATATGTTTTGGATTTCAATTTTTGAATGGTTTGAATTACCTGATTTGCAGGTTTTGGTAATTAGAAATTAAATATTTCTGAAAAATTTTGAAAATTAAAAAAAAACAAAAAAAAAAACAGAAGAACATATCCCGACGACATGTCGTCGGCATAGGTCTTTTTCAAATTTAATTAAAAAAATTGGAAATATCCTATAGCGACGACATGTCGTCGGGATAGGTTGGGTCTGTCCTGACGACTTGTCGTCCGGATAAATCCAGAACCTATACCGACGACATGTCGTCGGTATAGAATTTCTTTTTGAATTTTTTAATTAAACCATATAGCGACGACATGTCGTCAGCATAGGTCGACCTATGCCGACGACACCTATACCGACGACATCTTTGACCTATTGGGACGAGGCAATACCGACGACATGTCAAGTCGTCGCTATAGGGTAAAAAAAAATCATCGGGATAGGGTGATACTGTTGTAGTGATAGGGGCGTGCGTAAACCTTGAAGATTATAGCTTTTACGGCTTTAAGAGTCATGATCGTCATGTGTTTATGTAACGTTTACTCTCGATTGCGTTACGAGGAATGATTTCGTTTTCGATATAAGATGCAATCATAGAATTATTCACTTTCTTTCGTGTGATATGTTCAAAACAATTACACATAGAAGATTTGGAAAAATCGCAAAACAATATTGTTGTAACCATTTGCAAGTTGGAATAAGTATTTCCACCCGGTTTCTTTGACTCAATGGAACACCTAGTGATACATTTGATGCGTGAAGCCAATTTTGGTGGTCCCGTCCAATATCGGTGTTTGTATGTTTATGAAAAGATACTTGAGTCATTGAAAAGAACGACAAGAAACAAGGCAAGGGTCGAAGGGTCTATAGTTGAGTCCTATATGATAAATGAACTATCCAACTATTGCTCATTATATTTTGATCCACAAATAGAAATAAGATATAATTGTGTGCCCGGAAATTTTGCTCCCGACAATCCTACTAGTTCGACTACCGACGATCGACTACGCATATTCAAGGTACCGTCTCGTAGATGATTTGATAAAGGCGGGAGAGAGGATGCGAGAAGATGATGAGATGTCTCAAATCCACACATATGCCGTGTTAAATAGTAGAGAGGTTCACCCTTTTGTTTGCTTGCATGAAGAACATTTATCGAGAAAAATATCCTAATACTACTAATGCTTTTATGGATCAAGCCAAAGAAAAAAATGTTTATGAATTAATAATCGTTTTAAAGAGTATTATAGTCGGTGAGCCACAAATAGTACCATATTCCAAGTGACTTTCTTTCCAATTTATTAGAGTTTTAGTTTAACATTTTTAGTGTATGGAATGTAATTGCATAAGTATAGCGAATAATAGCAGGATCTTGAGTTCATGAACACGATCAGAAGCACTGAATTTAATATATTATTTGTTACAAATTTACAGTTAAAAAAAACTTCAAAATTTCTTGACATTCACCTTTTAAAATGAATAATTACGCGTTTGGTTAGAAGGTTACCTTTTGTTACTTAATCTTAACTCTAGAAAAGGATACACAAGCCATGTTTGATTTTTGACCGGTCTTATATAGAGGTGCTCAAAAGAACCGGAACCGAATCCGATCCGATGGATTATCCGAAACCTGATCCGTCTAGAACCGGTTTTTTTGGGACCAGACCGGATTTTGTGAGAACCGGCGGATCCAGAACCGGTTCTGGTTTTTTTGACGGACCGGATAAAAATCGGACAAAATGGAACCGGTTTTTTTCGGACAATTTGGAACCGGTTCGGAACCGGTTATAGCCGTTGGAAGGAAAAAAAAACAGCTATATAGCCGTTTTTTGGCCGTTTTTTTTGTTTTTTTTTTTGTTTTTAAGGCTTGAAACTTAGTATAAATAGGTATTGGGTGTATGGGTTAGTTCACCACAACATTCTAGCTCTCAAAACTCAAAAACGCAAAAAAACGCTCACTTTAAGCAAAAAAAAACGCTCTCATGGCTTCCGCTTCCGCAAGCACTCAAAATTCGGTTGGTGGTTCTACTAGCGATGTCACGGTGGTGTCAATACTTCCTTGCTCCCGAAACCAAGAGATATGGGCTTATTTCGATTTATGCGAAATGTCGAACGGTTCGCAAAAGGCTCGTTGCAAACGTTGTGGTAGAATTTTTGGTGCGGCAGGAAATAGCACTTTGAGGAAACATATTGCTAGTCACGCAAAACACACTCAAGGTGAAGATCAAACTCAAATTGGTAGGGATGGAGGAGTTTGGCAATACAATGTCGAGAGGGTTCGTGAGAGAATGACACATTTTGTCATTCAAGAAGGATTGTCTTTTGATCACTTTGATAATTCGCGCTTGACGAGGATGATACAAGAGACGCTTCAACCGAGTTACACAAATGTAAGTCGTTCTACTTTGAGAAGAGATTGTTTAAAAATGTGGAAAAGAGCTAAAAAAGAATTAATTTTAGGTTTTGAAAATTTAAATACCGGCATTAACTTAACAACGGACGTTTGGTCCGCTCCACATGGTTTACCCGAATCGTACCTTTGCGTTACCGCACATTGGGTTCAACCGGAGTCGTGGCAAATGATGAAGCGTACGATTGCGTTTGATTATTTTGGATATCCACATACCGGCGAAAACTTATTTTATATTTTAGACTCGGTAATTCAAACTTATAAAATTCAACCAAAAATATTTTCAATATCTTTTGATAACGCTTCAAATAACACAAACGCGGTGGAAAAATTAAAAATAAAATATGAACTGCCTTGTAACGGTGTTTTTTTTCATAGTCGATGTGTTGCACACATCATTAACTTGGTTGTGCAAGACGGTCTAAACGTCCAAGAAATAAGAGACGTAAAAGAAAATTTTAAAGTGATGCTACGTGAAGTTTTTAGCACAAGCAAAAAAAGATATATAAACTATAGAAACTTGTGCCAACAAACGGATTCCATCTTTTTAGGTCCGAATTGGGACGTACCTACTAGATGGAACTCGGCATGGAAAATGTTTGAATCGGCCTTAAAGCAAAGAGTTACTTTAAAACATTTCCATGATGAACTTGTACAAAAGAAACGTTGTTCACAAAAAATTGATAATATAAGTTGGGATATGATCGAGAAACTAACTAATTTGCTTGAGGTTTTTAAAAATGCAACTACATGTTTATCGGGAGTTTATTATCCCACATCTTGGCTAATACTTCAACAATTATACTTAATATGTAATAAATTAAAAGAGTTTGAATATCACGGCCCTATTTTTGAAAAAATGATAAAACCTATGAAAGCTAAATTTAAAAAATATTTTTCGGAAATGCCGGCCGTTGTTACATGTTCGGCCGCCTTAAACCCAACGATTAATGTAACCGGTGTTGAAACATTAATTGGATCAATATCGAATGATTAAAATATGTTCGAGGAAGACTCAAATTTTGAATCAAAGGCAATAAGGGATTTCAATTCGACTTTTAATAATATGTTTGATTATTATTTACGCAAATATGGTGGAAGTGGTGATCCATCAAACATACGTGAATCAATGGGTTCGGGTTCAAGTTCTAGTAGTTCAAGGAACCCGATGCTAAATTTATTTAACACTTTAAGAAACGAAAATACTAAACGAGCTCGTGGAACCACACCAAGTAGCGAGCTTGGGAGATATCAAGCAACCGACTTTATTTCAACTCTAAGATCCAAAGAGTTTGAAAACTTTGATATCTTGAGTTGGTGGCAAGGAAGGGAATCCCAATATCCCGTTCTAGCCGCAATGGCCCGTGACCTACTAACCGTCCAAGCTTCTACGGTAGCTTCGGAATCTGCTTTTTCTCTTAGTGGCAGGGTTTTATCTATTCGAAGAAGAGGCTTACACCGGAATCTATGGAGATGTGTATTTGCTTGAAGGACCATTTGGATGCCGCCGAACGTGTACAACATGTTGCAAAACTAGAAGGCGAGCTTGACATTGAACAACAAATACATGAATTCGAAGAAGAACAAGGGGCGGCGAATCCACTTTCGGACGAAGAACAAGCTTATGATGAAGCCCAACGTATCTCAAGCGAAGAAGAATGAAAACCGATGTTACGAAGACTACGACGAAGAAGATTGAAAACATAATAAATAATATATATTTTGTGATTCAATTATGTTTTTTGTATTTTTTTTACGAACTATTGTTAAATCACTTAAAAAAAGCTACAAAATAAATAAAACATGTATTTTATAGTGTATCTTTGTTAATTTTTTAAAAAAAAAAATTTTAAAAAAAATCCGGTGGAACCGGTTTTTTTGTCTCTACTCTCTTAACCGGATTCGATCCGGAACCGGTTCCATTGGATCCGGTTGTTGACCATCGTTGACAGAACCGGTCCGGATCCGAGCCGGATCCGGTTCCGGAAAAAAACCGGTTTGTGCACCTCTAGTCTTATACACATCAAATAACCGTTATGTATTACCTAGAAGGTTTGCAGGTACGAGATATACTCGTGATCCTATATGGTTAAAAAATACATATTGGGATGCCCATTAGTCGAAATACAATTTAAAACTCATTTCAAAAATCGATTTGAAATTTCAAATACTAAACTACATTATCAGAAATCCATAATTTCAAGTTTCTGACAAATTCAACATACTATTTATATAAAACAAGTAAGATTATATAATAATTTTATTCCAATGCGGGTAAACAGGTTCGGTAACCTACATCACTTAGTAGCGTATCCATCCCAAATCAGAAAAAAATATTTAAAATTAATCTCATACTAGTCCCAACAAAAATACCTATATTCATTACTTATCTTGAATGTTTGAGGTTTTCGTGTCAAATTCGGGTTTTTACTTTTCCTATGACAACAAGCTAAACTTTTTAAATATTTTCTTTCTAGTCAGACAAATTGTTTTCTTACGTATGAAAAAAACATCATATCTTGAAAAGGTTTGGCGTTACAAGAGATGAACTCATGAAGGGATGATGGGTGGTATACACTCAAGTAGTACAAGTGACAAGTGATGTCTTGTTTTCTTTATCGTGGATTCTTGTTTGTAGGTGTCGATATGTGTTTTAAGGACAACCTTAACCTTTACCTTCATCAATAACCATTAATTATACTTAGAGTTAATTACACAGATAGTCCATATGGTTTGTAGAAACTAACATGTTTGGATACTAAAGGTTTAAAGTAACAGGTTTTAGTTTTATGCTTTCAATTTTGTAACGAGTTTGAGTATTAAGGCTAACTTTCGTTGACCTTTCTGATAACTTGGGGTGAAATGACCAAAATACCCTTTTACTTTAAACCCTTAATACCCAAAACTGTTACTTTTGCAATGGGTATTTTAGTCATTTCACCTTAAACTTAACAGAAAAATAACCTAAGTTAGCCTTAATACTCAAACTCATTACAAAATTAAAAGCAAAAAACTCAAACCTATTGTTTTTAAACCCTTAATACCCAAACCAGTTACTTTCCCAAAACTAAAGGTACTTTATGCGTGTAATTAACTCTTATAGTTATTATTATCCCTTATATTGAAAAACCTTATGAATTGAACAATAATTTTTTTTGAGACTATAGCGGACGTCGTTACCATTGAGGTACCGTTAGGAATTCGCCGCCGCCGCAACGCGAGGCTGGTAAAATTCCTAGTGTTGTTGAATACATGTTAGGTATAATAGTTTCATCAAATGATAAAGCATGGTTAATAAATTTCTTTTTTCCTTAAGAAAGTGTTTTACATATCCAATATTTATCACATAGTGATGGGTCGAATAAATATGTTATTTTTATGAAATTCTTGCAAGGAAATAAAAGCACAAGAAAAGAAACATTACACCAAATGTTTAATGATTCAGATAAATGTTAGCGAATCCATATTAATTCCCCTCATCGACATTTAAACAAGATGTTTCCTTCATTATTAACGTTTCTCTAAAGCATGTCACAATATCTTACTAAAAGCAGTGGCGGAGCTTGAAAAAAAAAACGTAGTTGGGGCAGAGATTTTTTTTCCTATTAGGGGGCGGAACTATAAAATTTTTGGCCGAATACATATAAAGTAACATTTCTGAGCAAAAAATCGGCCGAATACGTATATATTAACCCTTTTGAGCGAAAAAATCGGGAGAGGGGGCGGGGCCCACACTAAAAGCGTAATGTTCGTTAATTTATACGTATTCGGCTGAAAAATTTATAGTTCCGGCCCCATGATAGGAAAAAAAATCCCGGCCCCCTGCGTTTTTCTTCAAGCTTCGTCACTGACCAACTCGTCTCAGTAAGATAGTACTAATCACCAATACAAATGAGTTTTAAAAGTGTTTATAATCAAACCCAAAACCTCACTTTTTCTCTTGATATTCTTATAGAATATATGTAAGAAAGTAATATCACTTTAGAGAGTGTATTTTATTTGATTTTTACTATATGATTTTTACTATATAAGATACTAGGTTTGAAACCCATGTATTATACATGTTAAATAAATCCAACTTATTGTAAATTAATAATTTATATGAAGATTTGTATGTTGGATGTCATCGGCCATTGGTGGAACACGCTCATTTTCTTAATGAACGAATAAGAACAAGTAAACCTTGTTCGTGTTCAATTGTTTGTTTGGTTAAAGTTAAACGAATGAAACAAATATGTCCAGTTCGTACTTGTTTAATTTATTTACAGGCTTACGAATACCGACTTAACCTTCTAACGGGTTGTCTCTAGAACCCCTTCTAACGGGTTGCCTCTAGAGCCCCTTTTACGTGACAGTTTTAGGTAAAATCCTAGAAAGGTTAGAGCCGGTTTGAACGGCCCCAATGCTCGACCTTGACAACCGAAAACCAACGTTTCACTCGTTTGGTTCACTCTTTAATTTGGGAATTAATTATATTTTAACCAATACACATAACATATTGATATCGAATCAGTTTACCCTGTTTTATTAGTTCACAAATTTCTCAATTAAAACTTATTAGGTAAAAATTAGGCTATAGAACAAACGAGCATCCATTGAACACTTGCTCGACTGAAAACAAGGCCTTAAGATTGAGTGTATGATTAGAAAATAAACTTTAAACTTCTACTAACTCTTTAATATATAAAAAATGGTATAAATAAATATAATAATTGTAAAATGATAAAACTAAATAGCTTAATAAAAAAAATTATAAAATATAAAAAAAATCTATTTTTATAAAACAAATAAGTTGCTTAATTAATTAATAAAATTTTAAAAAAAATCTTTAAAATAAAAGTGAGTAAAGTATATTACTTATTCAAACAAACAAAAATAAATAAATTAAATAAAAAATATATATTTTTATAAAATAAATAAGTTGGTTAATTAATTAATAAAGTTTTAAACAAAATCTATAAAATAAAAGTGATAAAAAGAATAAAAGAAAAGGAAAGAAAAGAAAAAAAAAAGTAAACTTTATCATTACAAAAATTATCCTTTAGAGCTAAAAAGAAAATAATGTCCTTGATTTAACAGAAATGTTTAATTTTAGTTAGTCAAAAGTACAAGAAATTAATGAACTTTTCAAATAAAGGATAGTAAGTGAAAGTCAAAATTCTAAAAGACCAATTCCATAATTTTGATAATTATAAAGGACAATAACTGTAATTTAGTCTTTTCATTTTTTGCAAACTAATCATAAAACTTTTTGCACTTTGAAGTTTGACTAAATTTTATATAATTACCATATAGCTTATTCAACTTTAATTAACCTTACAATATACATTTATTAGCTTATTATTTTTTAAAGTTTTTTTTTGAAAGGCGAACATTGAATGTGTGACGTCGCACCCCCCGTCACATGGGAGAGCCTCGTCCAACTCCGGCCAATATGTTGTCTTAACCGGGCCCACTTGGCGTCAGAGATGGAGAACTTTCAAGGAAAAACCTCACCCAATACGGCCCTTTTCCGGGCTTGAGGGAGAGTCGAGGCTCCAGCCTAAAAGGCCTCATTTGCAATGCCGCAGAAATTAATGGTCGTGGCAGGGATTGAACCCGGGTCCCTTGGGACTTCAGGCCTCACCTTAACCACTACACCACAACCTCTTTGGCTATTATTTTTTAAAGTTGATTACAAAACTTTTGTTCTTTAAAGTTTTGTCAAAAAGTTCTTTTACCCTTCAACTTTAATTAAACTTACAATATGAGAATGTTTTTAACAACTCTTATCATATGTTTTGACGTTAATTTTAATCGAACCACAAACATACAAGTTATCAAAACTAATTAACGGCTTCGTTTTTCAATAAAGTGAAGCGGTTTTTGCTTCTCATTTTATAAAATTCCGAATATTCCGTTGTGACGTTCTTATTTTTATTTACGTCTCGACATAAATTTTATTTTAAACTGAGCGCTATAGATTTCATGTAACATTAACACATCCGCTTTAACGCGGATGTATGTTTATGTGTACTAGTTATATTTAAACACAATAGGTTTTTAAAAATATTGAGAAAAAAGTATAATCAATCCTAAAGTTTGTTGATGTACTAAAGTGTTGACTTCTAGTCGTTCAAATATTTTTTAAGGATTATTTTGTAAGTACGTGTATTCAATAAATGATTGAAAAGAAACTACAAAAACTCTCGATAAAGAGGATGGCTACGTATGATACCTAGGAATCACTCCCTTCAAGACAAAGACATGGATGGAGACATGGTTGTTAGGTCATCCTGTACACCTCTTACAAGTACGGCGTGGTCCAACATAGACCCATAAATCATAGCTTGATTTATAACCCACACCGCTCCCTTCAAAAAAAAAATTCACGGCGTCCTTTGTTCTCGTGATTTTTCTCACGCCAAAAAACTCTCATTTCAAACAAAATAATACCGTTGAACGGTATTATTTTCGGCCGTTTGAAGTTTTAAATAAATAATAATTAATAATATTATTTTTACTCACTATAAATACCCAATTTTATTTCATAATATTTACACTCATTTCTAATTTTCTACCATTCTACTCTCTAATCTTCTACACTCATTTCTAATTTTCCCAACCCTTCTACTCGCTAGTCCGAGCGCGTCGGATGATAGATCTTTCTACGATCTCAACGTAGATGCACCGGAAGACGTGGAAGAAATAACCCGCCCGATAGCCCAATCAACGGGCTCGGGTTCGGTTTCACGTCACGATGAAATCAGAGAGAGAATGGTGGAACAAATGACAAGATTTAACAATGCCCAAGACGAGATGATGAATTGGAAACGAACAAAACAGGAGATCGAAATTCTTGGCATGGATCTTGATTCACTCTCCACCGCGCAACGTTTTTTGATTGAAAAAACAAAATGAGATCAAAGAACGTCATGGTATCCCGTAGGTTTTTAGTTATGTATTTTTTTCTTATTAATGTTTTTTAGTAATGTATTTTTTTTTATTAATGTTTTTTTAGTTGTTTGAATTAATGGTATATTTTAGTAATGTTATTTTAGTTATTTTAATCAATGTATTTTTTTGATTTAAATATTATATTTTTTTATTTAAATAAAAATTAAAAAATTAATATTTAATTATCACACCACCACAATCACATGGGTATACCCTTTGCCTAGTGATAGGTGGTGTGATAATGAGTATAGTGGCCACGTGGCGTGCACTTTATTATCACACCACACCACAATCACATCGGTATACCCCATGCTCTTACTCGCAGATGCACAAAATATACCGTAGGATATGCTCTGTAGTTGGAGACGGAATCCAGTAAAAAGTAAAAAAAAAGTTCTAAAGTATGGATTTTTTCAGTTTTGGTGGGAACTCATTGCCGACGGAAAACTGTCAAAGTTTTTAAGGATATGATTTTTAATAAGATTCTCACCACGACTTTTCAGTAATTTGTCGGTGTGGTTCCATCTGTGATGAATAGCCTTCGGTAAAATGTCTATAAATATCAACCAAAATCTATCATAAATGGCAATCCAACATCAACCAAACCCGGTCCTTCGTTTTCAGTCGATACCTATACCTTCGACTGGTTTTCTTCGTCCCCATTCCAAGCCTCCCTATTATATATCCTCTTTGTTTATTTGGTGGTGAATAAACTTTTGGAATTGTTGATCTCGGAATTAAAATGCAGCAATGGTGGTCCATGAATCCACGTCTTTGTATGTGGTGTCGCCATTAATGCATGATAAACCATCTATGTTAAATATTTATGGTGGTTTATAAATTAAGTATGTTTAAAATTGATGTGGGTGATGACGAGACTTCTAATTACATAGTGTTAACGCTCATTTTGTTAATTCAAGGTAGCATGAGTTAAGAAAACAAACATAATCCATTGGTACACATGTCTCTTTAACTCTGCACCAACATTTTCCGTCTTAATTTGTAATATCTGAAAATGTAGTATAATATATTAGTAAGGCTCATTAACACATTACAAGTCCCAATAATGCTGAGTAATGTGCTAGTTATCATAAGATGTGTCTCTAACACAAAAATAATTTGTTATATATGGTCTATTGTGCCTTCTTGTAACTTCAACAACACATTAAAACGTTACGAGACCCATTAAGGCCAAATAATGTGTTAGTTATCATAAGCATCTGTCTCTAACACCAAACTAACTTATTATGACCTAATGCGGCTTCCTATAACCGAACACATTACAAGGCCTTTTAGTATACTAATAATCATACACATGTCTTTAACGAGAAAATGACTTGTTATGACCTAATATAACCCCGTGTAACAAAAACCATTTCACTAACACATTACAAGGCTAATAATCCATTGATAATTTCCATCCTTAAAGAATTAATTAAATAATTAATATTCGTTAGTAAATTACATCGGTAAATTAAATATTAATATCCATCGGTAATTCCGTCGCTAAAATGTCTATCGGTAGTCTATTGGAAATGAGATTACCCACAAACACGGATTTTTGACAGAATCATCCTTGGGAGAAGGTCATTCATTCAATCTGCTAAATGTTCAAATGATAAAATTTCAATCTTATATTTCCTCTGGTTCTCTAACAGATCCAAGTCCAATAGTATCTCTTGGGAAAATTGGTGTAAATTTGTTATTATATAGTGGCTTAGTTTTGTTGTTTTGTTTGCTCCCTCCCTGGTTTTGGGGTTGGAGTTGCTTCTGTGTTTAATGAAAGTTTCCGTTCAAAAAAAAAAATAATTCCTAGGACAAACCATCGTATGGAGTAATAAAATCCTTATTAGAATAAATGAATAACTTTATCTATCACGTGTCGACTTCGGGTGAAGTCTAAATTTTTGTTTCCCGTATCTCTCTCATATTAAACAGATCTGGAGGGGGGGTTTGGTGCAATATCGCTAAAGTTATTTCGAAGGTTTTGGTTGGAGGAATGCCTATCCGTAATTGTTTCAAAGGTATAATTGGAAATGGTGAAGATGTGGCTTTTTGGTTAGACCCTTGGGTTACGGATTACCCCCTTAGGTTAAAATTCCCCGGGCTTTTCAGCCTCGAAATGGATAAACACTGTAAGGTGTGTGCTCGGGTTGGAGACTTGGATCCTAGTCAGCAGGCTCGGTGGGCTTGGAAGCGTCCCCCGTCGTCCTCGGAGGAAATCAGCGATCTTCAGCAGCTAACTTCTCTGCTGATCGGGGTCAGGACAGGGGATGCTAAGGATCAGTGGTTTTGGGCTGCCGGGAATATCAAAGAATTTTCGGTGGGTAATGTCAGGAGATTGTTGCAGCCGAGGGAGGAGGATAATGGCAGATTCATTATGGCTTGGTGTAAATGGGTTCCCTTAAAGTGCAATATTTTTGCTTGGCGCGCAGAGTTGGATAAAATTCCAACAAAGACGGCCCTTAGAAGAAGGAACATTCAGATTGCCGATACTTCTTGCCCATTTTGCAACGAAGGGGAGGATTCGGTGGTCCATATTTTCACGACGTGTATGGTGGCTACGATCCTATGGCAACATATTAGCTCTTGGTGCAATGTCCCGTGCATTTATGCCTTCTCCTTCAAGGATCTTCTAGACGTCCACGTTCCATTATCAGTTTCAGTTAGGGCTAAAGAGGTGCTTCATGGGATTATTATGATTGGTTGTTGGAGTTTGTGGAGAGCTAGAAATGAATGTGTTTTCTCGGATAGAAAGATTAAGGTTGAGAACACCATCAGTCAAGTTAAGGCTTTGGGTTTCCTCTGGTTCTCTAACAGATCCAAGTCCAATAGTATATCTTGGGAAAATTGGTGTAAATTTGTTATTATATAGTGGCTTAGTTTTGTTGTTTTGTTTGTTCCCTCCCTGGTTTTGGGGTTGGAGTTGCTTCTGTGTTTAATGAAAGTTTCCGTTCAAAAAAAAAAAATAATTCCTAGGACAAACCATCGTATGGAGTAATAAAATCCTTATTAGAATAAATGAATAACTTTATCTATCACGTGTCGACTTCGGGTGAAGTCTAAATTTTTGTTTCCCGTATCTCTCTCATATTAAATAATGATGATTTTAAATAATTAAATATCTAAAATTTATTCTAATATTTTAGAGTTAATTACATGGATAGTCCCTGTGGTTTGGGCAAAGTAACATGTATGTGTACTAAGGGTTTTAAGTTGCAAGTATGAGTATTATGTTTTGATTTTGTATTAAGTTTGGGGTCTAAAACTAACTTCTGTTAAGTTGGAGTTAAATGACCTTTTTACCCTTTGACTATTTTCAACATTGATTATTTATGTAATTATTATTATTAATAAGGACCATTTATGTAAAGACCCACCCCTTTCCTTGTTCTATCTTCCTCGTTTCCACCCTCTCGTGACTCTCTCTTCTCTGGCGACTCCAAATTAGTTACAGCAACAAACAACGGTTGAAGTGTTTTCTTGGGTGGGTGACTCGGTGGTGAACCAAACCCAACCACCACCGACGATGATGAAGACAGTAACAGATAGACGAAGAGGGAACCGGTTTAGCAAAATTGTTCTCCAACCGGTGTCAATGCTTGTGCAAAAGTTGGGTGGTGAAGCTGACGGAGACGGTGGATGGAGGTTGTGATGGGCGACTCGGTGATGAACCAAACCCAACCACCACCGACAATGATGAAGGGTTTCGATTCAACTCCAATTTTTGCATCACGAGTGTCTGCAGTTCCGATTTGAGGGTGGATCTATTCAAACCGAAATTTTATGGTTAGAACTACATGGAAGGCGAAGAATTAATGATGATGATGATGGCGGAGCTAGGGTTGGGGACGATGAGTTAAAATGAACTGGGGTTGGGGGTTGTTTTTGTTTTTTTAGAAAATAACACAACTAGTCCTTATACTTATAGATTTGTTATATTTTTATTGTTTTTCTAACTAAAAGGGGTATTTTATTTATTTTATTCAAATTAACAAAAAAGTTAACGTTTGTTAGTGCTAATATCCAAACTTGTTACAAAATCGAAACATAATACTTATACTTGCAACTTGAAACCCTTAGTGCTCATATCTGTTACTTTGCCCATACCACAGGGACTATCCATGTAATTAACTCAATATTTTATTAAAAATTACTAAATCATAAGAAGATTTCAATTATATCTTATCTTAAAATATAATTTTATAATTCTTAAATCTTAATTATTTGTTAATTATAATTCTTAAATCTTCATTATTTCTTATTTCACCAATGACTCATAACATCCAACATATAAATCTTTATAGAAACTGCTGGTTTACAACAAGTTGAATTTATTCAACTTCTGTAATACATGAGTTTCTAACCTAGTATATTCATAAGTATCTAAGAAATTAAATAGTCATATCATTGTTTTTGGTATAGCAATCATACATCTTTTTTACGAATGAATCATGTACTGATCTAAATATGGACGGATGCCGTGTAGTATTCGAGTATAGAATTCTGGATTTTCTGAGAATAGAATTTTGGATTTTTTGAGAATCATGTATCACTTTCTAATTGAAACAACTCGATGGTTCCTTCAAATTTTTCCAACCGGATAAAACTCAGAAATGTAGAAGATGAATATGTGTATCTGAATAATTTCGTGAACCGGAGATCATGACAAAAAAGAAAGTTTCGTATTCAAAATTGGAGGAAAATCCAGTAATTGCTCTCAAACAATTATTTCTAACAAAAAACCAGAAATTAAATTTATGATAAATTTCTAATGAAGCAATATTCGTCAAAATAACCAGAAATTCAATTTTAGCTCGACCTCAGCCAGGGGCTCTGCCTTTGGACTCCGCCAGGGGTTGCCGCCCCTTGGACCCCACTTCCAAGAGCGCTGCCCTCGGGCCCCCGCCAACTTGGAACCCCCATTGCTTAGGGACTTCGTCCCTAAGTACCAATTAGGTTCATAAATACTTAAAATCATAATAAACTCAAACAAGTGTGCAATCTACACCTCCTGACTTGTTTGATGCACATTATGATTCACTTGTTCAACAATTCAATCCAATTACACTAAAAATTGCCAACATGTCGATCATTAGTAGGGATGTTACTGGTGTCGGGTTGCCAGATTGGCATGTTTTGGGTTGGCGGGTTGAACCCAAACACAACCTATATATCTATTCATATCAAAGATATTAACATTAAATCGGACACACTTAAAATTGTGTAGCCTGCATACAACCCTTTTTAACCCATTTTCTAAACAAATCAAACAGGTTGGCGGATTGTAAACATATTATAATTAAGTTGTAAATGTGTTTTGTAATAAATGGGTTAAACATGTTGTAAAATGGTTGGTGGGTCAAATTTTTGGTATACTGCTTCGCGAGCTAGGATAAATGATTTGATGTCCCTTTCGTTTACAACAACCTTAACCAGACAAGCCTAGGCTTTCAACGTGAGAGTAGAGGGAGTTGGTAGCATTTCTCTGTAAAAAGAAGGCCTGTTATAGCCGCTACCTAAGAGAAGATAAGTAGTTCTTCTATCGTTCAAGGGAAAGGAGAAAACATTATGTTTATTTAAATAGGTTAACGGGTTGACACATTGAATTAACAGGCTAAACATGTCCAACCAAACACGATCCGTTTAATTAAACGTGTTAAATATGCAACCCAAACTTAACTCGTTTATTAAACAATTTAGATATGATAACCAAAACCTGATTGTTTTTGTTTTATTTTTGTGTTGTGTTTCATGTCATATCAACAATTGACACCCCTAGTTATTAGAGAGGGAAAATAAGAATGTGGGTTTGATGGAGTAGCGGGTTAAAACTTAAAAACAAGTTTGGGTGAAAGCTCGAGCCACCCCCAAGACCGGGTCACCTTCTTCAACCGCATCGCTAGCCGCAAACACTATGTCCAATCTCCGATTTAGCCCATCGACAGCCAAAACCCACCACACCATCGCCAACCGCCGATCACATCCTTGTCATCCTCGTTGGCCGTCGGTCATCTCTACACCACCAACATGGCTGTCAGCCATTGAAGCTGCGCCATTTGGCCTTGGATGATCACCATCACGCGTGCACATACACATAATCGCAACCGGAGAATCGAATCCCAATGATAATCAAACGATTAAATGAAGATTAAGAATAGATGATTACCTTGACGAACCCGCAAAAAACCTTGCTTTGAATCCCCTTGTTTGCTCTCACAGAAACTCTAGAGAATTGATAGTATGTAAATGACTGATGTGGGCTGATTAGGATTTTTAATTCCCTAAAATTATTCTCTAAGTTTAGTAAACTATTTACGGTTTACATCCCTACACTTCGGTTCCCTTATAAGTTATAACCACGCACTGCACAATTACAAAACAAGACCAAAAGTTTGGTTCTACTTCTTGTTGAACTTTCTAAATTATCCATGAAATACTTTAATCTGAAAGTGAGATTTATACGATTCATAAAACTATCCAGTGATTATATCAAAATAGGAAACGTATCGTTTTCTTGATATTTAATTAGTCTATTGGATGATGCCAATTTATTCTGAACATCAATGAGATGTTAGTATTCTAAAGTGGATTAAGTGTCTCATGATACAATCAAGTACAGAAAGAAGATTTAAAAGGTTCAACCAATCATTGTATAAACAAAATGACGTTAAAGGCCAGTGGCATCTTATTGCAATTATTGCGTTTCCCAGCTTTTTGTATGCACTATTCAACTCAATTAACTGTTTGTTGGTCAGCTCTTTTTGAATTTGTTTTCTTTTTATGATTTTTGGAATAATAACTTGTATTAGAACCTTATTTATCTAAATAAACGGTACCTTCTCATAAATAGGTTATGTATACGAACTGTCATAACTTCAGGCTATTAACGTAAAGTATTATGGTATTAAGAGTCGGTGCCAGAACCAAGATTTCTTGGTCGAGGTCAGCATAAAGTTTTCTTCTTTGCCGAAAACAATTCAAAGAAAATTTCTACGAATTCTAGTGACTTAACGATTCCATCGAGTAAGAAACCCTTTTCGTTTAAAGGTATTTATTTGTGCGAGAATTTAAAAAGATATTGGTTAGAATTATTAATAGTGGTAGCGATGATATGTCCTGTGAGGTGCAATTATTTGTAAGTTGTGGGGCAAATGGTGCTAGTAGAAAACAAAAGTGACATCAAATTTTGGAAGCAATAGTTGCATAGAAACAAATTGATTTGCAGTGCAGGACCATTGGTTTCTTGATTTGTTACCGTCTCAGGACACATCTATTACATAATTAATTTGGATGGCAACCATCTAGTGCTTTCTCTCTTTCTCTCACTTACCTCTGCTTTCTAACTCTTATATATATATACTAGGTTAAAATCTCGTTTGTTACACGGGTTAAATAAATAAAATGTTATATATTTAGTGATAAAAATTTTATATTTTTAAAAACCCGTGTAATACACGGGTTGAATAAACCAGTATATTACATCGGTTGAATAAAATATAATGTAATTTGTTAACAAACACATTTGTCAAAATATGTTTTAAAAAAATGTAATCTGTTGTGACAGTTATAAGGTCTGTTAAGTTAGTTTTTAATTTTTTTTTCAACTGAGTATTAATTTTTTAATTTAATTGATAAATGATAGTTCATATTAAGTTCATTTGATTGATGATATAATAACTATTTATAACTAAATAATAAGTATTCGTAATTAGATTTATTAATATAAATATTATTATTTAATAGGAGAGAGAAATAGAAAATTTAATATTTAATAGGAGAGAGAGGCGGGAAAAATAAAGATGAGGAGTAACCAGAGAGTGACACGTGTCCTGAAGAGATTTTCATTTATTGGAGTAGTAAGATATGGGAAGAATCATAACAAAACTCATTATTCATGAGAAAACCAAAAAAACTACTTATTAAAGGTAAAAAAATAATAAAAAAATCATAACTTAAAATATAAACCAAAAACTAAAAAACTGGTTCGGAGACCATGTTTCTCACGTCATCCTCGTTTAAAAAAAACTTGAAAAAATAGCGGGGTTAGCTTTTGGGTTTAGTTTAGCTTTTAGGTTAGGGTTTTGGAGGGGGGTGGTGGGTGGGGGTTTAGGTTTTTGGGGGTAGGTGGGGATTTAGGTTTTTTTGGGGGGGCGGGGGTGGGGTTAGGTTTTTGGGTGGGGGGTTTAGGTTTTTGGGGGTGGATTAGGTTTTGGGGGTGTACTACACATATGCAATACCTTTAATGAGTAGTCTTTTGGTTTTCTTATGAAAATGAGTTTTCTCATGAACTCAACCCTATATATATATATATATATATATATATATATATATATATATATATATATATATATATATATATATATGGGAGGGATCAAGAGAAAACCACAAAGTTAGGCGAAAACCGAGAAAACCACTAAAAGCCAATCAAATAATTTATAGATTTTTTTATTTTTTTTTATTTTATTTCAAAGTGTTTTAATATAATATGAAACAATTTACCAAAAAAATTGTAAGGCCCGCTAAACCGGGCACCCTACAGTTGGATCTCATTACTAGAAAAACTCATTAAAACACTTAACATTCATTTAAGTGTACAACGAAAGTCTTTCTCAAAATAGTATTATCCTTTAAACTCGTTAACGTTCTTAACATTACTTTACGAATGCATGCGCACCAACCCGAGTAGCACCGCTCCCAAGCCAAGATAACTCGTCTAGCAGACTCACCTGCAAAATAATCTAACGTACATACAAAGTCAGCTATGCTGAGTGAGTTCTAATAGTTTAATTTGAACAAAAGCAACACGTCTCATTTAATATTTATATCCACTCAAGACCCACTGGTCTTTATAAAAATGTTTTGTCATTTATTAATGGATATATAACCCATGTTAACTTACAACGTTCCAAAGGATTCACCACCCCAGACTCACCCAACCATTGTACCTAGTAAGTCTCTCCGACATTGATCGAACTTATCACTCTGATAACTCAAAGTTTACCCCACTTATTAACCATACACTGGTTATCTCAACCACTCTCTAGACACCGGCTTAACCAGCCCTAACCAAGACTCTTACCAAACAACTGACACAACAGTTGTAACAAATGTCCTCATCTCGACACAACGGTCCATCTGACTCTACACACCACATTAATATCTACTCACCACATCAATATCATCTCATACACAATTATTATAACTCATCACTTGCATGCAATTTAACACGTATATATGTACACAAACACATACCTTATCACTGCATCCTCGTCAGGGTTATCCCCATCGAGATACTCTTCATAAGCTCAACTCCACCCTTATTACAGGGCCGCCACTAAAAATAGCGACACACTCGTCATCTACGATGACTACCCAGCCACCCATACGGTGACTATATCATCTACCATACGGTGACTGCCAGAGCACACGTATAATGAGGACCCCGAAGGACTCTGTCCTCCAAACCACTGTTGACCCAACACATGGACAACAATGCAAGCCCATAAAGCAACACATATAACACATAGCACTACCTAGACATATACTACGACTCACCAGCCTTTCACGGTTCCCTAACGTGTGTAAACCAACACATACATTAGACGTATCCTTTTTACGTCTAGACACATTACTCAACTCTTTCCGATTAATTAATTATACGACACACAAACACCATACTTAGTTTTAACTCGTATATACTATGGGCACCCCATAGACCCATGCAAGCACGATACCCGCCGTGCCACGAGGACAATGGCACAATACACATAACATCAAACACATGACGCTTAACAACATACTAGCATTTATTTGACTCGTTAATGAACCACGTACGGGTTCCCTTACTAACTCTCCTTATATAACCATCACAGGTTTAACTAAATTCCCAACTCATCCCTACTAACTCATAAGATGACATACACAGATCATTCTCACTTACCTCTGATTTCTAACTCTTATATATATATATATAGGTATTTTCAAATAAAAAGTGAATTTTCGCTAAAAAACCTAAGAAACAATTTCTTTTTTAAGTGAAACTGGATCAAACGAACTCGGGGGGTGGGGGATTTAGGTTTTTGGGGGATGGGGTGGGTGTAGGTTTTAGGTTTTTGGGGGGTGGGGTTGGGGGGATTTAGGTTTTTGGGGGTTGGGGTGTGGGGATTTAGGTTTTTTGGGGGTGGGGTGTGGGGGATTTAGGTTTTTTGGGGGTTGGGGGTTGGAGGATTTAGGTTTTAGGGGGGGTGGGGTGGTTAGGTTTTTTGGTTTAGCTTTTAGGGTTTAGCTTTAGGGTTTAGCTTTAGCGTTTAGCTTATAGGGTTTAGCTTTAGCGTTTAGCTTTTAGGGTTTAGCTTTAAGGGTTTCGCTTTAGGGTTTAGCTTGTAAGGCCTCAAACCCGGGAGGCCTCATTTGTTGGATTTACTCATTCACAAACAGTTCTTAAACTTGAATATCAAATAACGCAGCGGAATCAGTCATTCAACATAATTAAAACTTGTTCAAACATGCGGAAGCGTAACATTGTCAGGCATGCGGAAGCGTAAACATTGTCTAAAACATTCATTACATAACATAAACATAACGTAACGGGATGCCAGTCATCATATCAGCCGGGTAACTCTTCATCGCTTGCCAAGCATCACCGTTCAACTTCCATACATGCCTTAACCTGAATGTGCATACTAAAAGTCAGCTACGCTGGTGAGTTCTAGCTTTACATAAAACCTTAACATAAACATTTTGCCAAAAACATAACATACATTTATTTAACAAAATCGTACGTAAAACATGTAATAACTTAACCTGATCATAACATCGTAACATAGCATCATAACATAAGTCAACATGAACCGAATCTACGCATTCTCGCAACAGTCAATTCCATACATCGCATACCAGCGGATGAACTTAAGGCTCGTTACCTCTAAGTCATCCGTCACCAGGTCTCCTAAGGCTCGTTACCTCTAGTTGGACCAAACATATGTCTCCTAAGGCTCGTTACCTCTAGGAAGACAGAACATAACATAGGCACTATTTCCCCACAAGAAATAGTACCTTCCATCGGGACCCCGGTAATCCCATGGGTGACCGTCGTCACCCCATCATCAACCAGTTGTACAACCGTTAGCCAGCCACAAAGGCCCTCCGTAAGGGTAAGGCCAATACATACATACATACATACATTAGCTCCCGTAGGAACTCGTGGTAGATTCGTTCATTCGTGACTTTCATAAAACCTTTACCTCATATTAGTTAAAGCATTCGTACGTTTTATTAAAAAAAACATCATCTCTTTCGTAAAATTCGTTTGGCAAAACATTTCATAAACAACATCTCGTAAACATCATTTAGTAAACATCATTTCATAAACCATCATTTCATAAGTATGCACACCAGCCCAAAACGGTTATTAAAACGTTAAAAAAGAGGCTCTAGAACTCACCTGAGATAAACAAGGTCAAAAGGTCTCTAAAGGATCTTCTAACCTATACGTACGCAACCTAGTTTTAGATTCTCATACAACTCATTACATTTCATTCCTAACCACAAACTTTACCCAACCGCAAACTTTGCCCAATCGCAAACTGTGCCCAAACCGCAAACTTCACTCAACCGTGAACTTCACTCAAACCGCAAACTTCACCCAAACCGCAAACTTCATCCCAACCCTAAACTTTACCCAAACCAAAAACTTCATCCAAACCGTGAACTTTACCCCAACCGCAAACTTCATCCAAACCGTGAACTTTACCCCAACCGCAAACTTCACCCAAAAACCCCGTTTTTGCATTGATTTAGATCTGGATCGATTGATTCGTCAAGTTTGGAACTTTTTACGTTCAAAACGTGTATTTTCCTCTCGTGATTCCAAATCTATAATCTTTTTCTCAATTTGTTAATAAAAACCCATCCTTTTTCCAAAAATACCCAGGAACCCGTCTTTAAACAAAAAACTCAGATTTGGAACGAGTTGTTACCTGTTTCGAGCTTCTGTTTCGGAGGTTCTTCTCACGAGCTATGGAGCAACACTATGCTGGAAATCTCGGGCCGAACCGTATAATTTCTCTCTCTCTATGTTTTCTCTCTCTAGCTCTTGCAAACGAGAGAAAAGAGATGGGCTAAGGTATTTATAGGGAGAGGCTACCCCCTAAGCCCATTTGCGCGCAAGCCCATGGCCCGCCCATTCCTCGCTCGTTTATTCTTTTCATCTTATTTTGGGATGTTACATAGCTCTAGGCTTTAATTCGATGAGCCGGTTCCAACGCGTTGGAATTAGTTTAATCGGAGTTCGTTTGACCCAGTTTCTTAGGTTTATTAGCGAAAAATCACTTTTTAGCGGAACTTTCCTCTGTATATATATATATATATATATATATATATATATATTTACATAAGTAACTATGATTGTTAAATATGTAATTATTAATGGTTTCTGCATAAAATGATTATTACATATGTAGCTAATAGAATGATTATTGCAGCACAATAATTGAACAAATGATTATTACATATGTTTATTACATTAAATGTCTGAAGGAGTGGAAATACAGAGTAAGAAACATGAACAAATGATTATTATATATGTAGTTAATCGAACGAAACGAAAAAGAGCATAAAGAAACAAATATTACATGTGTAACTACGGTTGTTACATATGTAGCCAACGTTTGTTACATATGTAACTATTAATGGTTTCTATCTTGTTATAACGTTGAAGTACCCACATGAGACAGTTTTTTATAGCAGCGGACATCTGTGAATGAACTTCGTTTATAACCTGGTCAACTATATCAGAAGGTTGAACTTGCAAATCAGATACTATAGAAGGGGCATTACCCTCCATCGATTCATGGTTACCAACAAAACTTTATAAAAACAAGACTTAAATAACTAACCTACATAAAACAATTATTTAATAAACTAACCTACATTAACACTCCAATCGTTTGTATAAAACCCATTAATTTCTTCAAGAATCAAAAGAAAAAATAGAGGTTTTATATCAAAATAAAAAATTACATTAATTTTAACACAACATACTCCCTCGTCATCACAAATGTAAGATAACTTGTATCATATGTAACTGATTAATAGATGATAATAAATTCACGTGATAACGTATGTAAAATGAAAAAAAAATAGTCAATTTTAGCCAATGATTATAATTTCTAGTAAAATTTTTGAAACTAAAATTAATACTAAAAAGTACATAAAATTAATACTAAAAAAATCTTTTGATTGAACCTCCTTCCTGTTGACTCACTCTGGTGATCCAAATTAACCTACTTCCATATAAACCTTCTTTTGATTGAACCTACTAAAAAAATGCATAAAATTAATACTAAAAAAAATCTTTTGAGACCCAATTAAAAACTTTGCCCACGTTGACTCTCACCCGGTGATCCGATTAAATCTCCTTCATGATAGAATTTTGATTAAACTTATCTCCGCATGAACTTGAATTTGAGACTTGGTTATTTTCTCTTTCACACATTCAGTAGATGTGTTCTTGAAGATATGGATCTTGCGTACAAGGAGAGAGAAACTTCCAAATCAGATGAATGAGGATAAGATGAAAATATGCAATAAATTTTTTTTCTCTTTCACACTAGATTTTTTTTCTCTTTCACACAGGGGTAATCAAACGATTTTATTACTCGAATTCAACACAAATTACAAAGAAATAGAGACGAAGAAAAAGAAGGTTTAAAACCCCTAAATAGACAATAGCAAGCAAAATTGTTCTTCGTGTCTTCAACAGAGGTGCATCCCATCTTTAATAGAGGTTGATCCAAGACTAACAAGGAAAGACGAGTAATGATTTGCGAGATCATCGGAATCCATGTAAGGCTTTTTATTTATCAGGGAGGCACACATGGGCTTCCAAGCCCAACAACCATAGAGGCCAATCAGCATGAGAAAAGAAACGGGCCCGATATGAAAAAGGAAACAAAAGAAAAAATAATTATAATAATTATCAAATTGTAATTATTTTTAACACCCTCCCCCCTCAATTTGATAATCCAACCATATCAACCATACACAATTTATCAATTAAAGAATCATGTTGAAAAGCTAACAAACCTTTAGTGAAACCCTCACATTATTTAGGAAGACTTGAACCCATATAAAAGTAACAAATAAACTCTCAACCCAACCTAAAAAAGGCCAAAAATCAAGATCTGAATTAACCATCTCTTTCTTTGCCCCAAACCAGACCTCATGTCACCTTGTAATGGGTTTTCTCACTTGTTATAGCTTAGATCAAAGCTCGAGATAGCTAGAATTGGTCCAATCAGACGATCAAGAACAACTTGGCGGGTCATTGTAGCAATAGTATATGTTCAACAATTGATGGCTCGCGCTTTAGTTCATGATGATCAATTTTGGTTGTTACATTTGCTAATTAAACTCTAAACTTCAGATTTAATTTGTTAATTTGAATGACAATAGGGCTCTTCAAAAAGCTCACGGCTCGCTCGAAAAAAGCTTGAAAAAAAGCTCGGCTCGAAAAAGCTTTGTTGAAAACGAGCCCTCGATTTGTAATCGAGCCGAGCCCAAGCCAAGGTAGGCTCGACTCGTGGCTCACTCGATAACTAGCTCATTGGCTCGCTTGTATAGCTCGTTTAAAATAAGATTATTAATAATAATCATAATAATAAATAACATATAAAAGAGTTGGAAAAAATAAACAAAAATAATACATATAATATTTTGATATGCCTCGGCCTCTCTCAATCTTTAAAAAAATTAAAAAAACAATATTTTTTTACAACCTTAATACTATTTTATTTACTATTTTACTAGTTCTAATAATGCCTTTTCTTATTTTATATATATTTCAAAATTTCCAAAAAATACAAAATTGAGCCCATCCTGGCTCGGCTCGTTTACGGCCCTAGGAATCTATAATCTATATCTATATCTATAATATCTAATAAATACATGTTTTTTCATGTCACGTGTTGCCTTCATATTCATTCTCATCATTATTTTTCCGCTTCTCTCTTTCTTATTAAATACACCTCTATCTTTTAATAATAATATATTTAAAAAAAAATACTAATCTATACTATATAATAAATAAAGGTTTTTGTATGTCACGTGTCGTCACCATATTCAATCTCATCAATATTTTCCCGTCCCTCTCTCTTATTAAATGCACACAAATCTTTTAATAAGTTACTAATTATACTAATAAAACACATTTATTTTAAATTATCTTTTATTATAAAAAAAACTTTGAAATCTAATTATGTAATTTTTATTTTCAATCAAATAGTAAATGAAAATCAAATTACACTAAATAGTAATTGACGTATTTTCGAAACCCAACTATATATTATTTTTTACATATTTTGAATTTTGTTTTATATCCTTAGTATACAGTAATACATTTTTACACATGTAAAATACATAAATAATATTTATGTATTGATGTTTTTCACCCGTGTGTATTACACGGGGTCTAAGCTAGTTATACTAATAGAACACATTTATTTTAAATTATCTTTTATTATAAGAAACTTTGAAATCTAATTATGTAACTTTTATTTTCAATCAAATAGTAATGAAAGTCAAATTATATTAAATAGTAATTAACGTATTTTGGAAACTCAATTATGTATTAATTTTTACATATTTTGAATTTTGTTTTGTATTCTTATTATATGTAATACATTTTTACACATGTAAAATATATATATAAATATTTAACAATTTTATGTATTAGTATTTTTCATCTCGTGTATAGTACACGGGTCTAAGCTAGTAGAGATAATAAACGTGTTATTAGTGAATCTTTTTAGAACAATAAAAGTTTATTGGCTCAATATTTATTATTCTATTCATCGAATAACTAATCGATCTTGATTCAACTCGGTGTATAAATGAGCCCACACATATATTTTGGGTTAACAAGGCCACTCTCATATTGGGCTAACCTCTATTTATATTGGGTTAAACGAGCCCACACCCACTTATTCTGGGGTAGCAATAAGCTTGGTTTATTCTTGTCACGTATCAACTTGATTTGAAGATTGTTAATTCAGTTTAAGACGATACAATAAGGTTTTATATACTCTAAGTGTACATGACATAGACTCTGTATTCCAGTCTCGTATTCCAGTCTCATCTTTGATTATAAAGTTGTGTCTTATATCTGCTCTCATACCCGTCGGACATTACTACCCTTTACTCTTTACACATTGGGTTCGTCGGTATACCCGTGGGGTCTCAAGTAACCTGTTTATAGTCTTATTTGGTTAAAAATCCCATTTAGAAGTCCATTATCGTATACTCACTTAAAAGCGAGTATCAAATATTTAACTACATTTTTAGTAATCCTAAAATTTTAATAATTTCAAATTTCTAATAACTTCAACATACGATTTATTATATTTTTAAAATCACACAATGTATAAATATATTCCGGTAAACGTGCTTGGGTAATCGAATGGGTATCATCTAATACCACACCCGTCTTAAACCGGTGAAAAATTTTAAACTAATCATATACCCTAGAACTCGACTCATTACTCGTCCTGATTGTTTCATGATTTTCCGTCGCATTCGGGTTCTTTTGTCATTCCTACATAGGAGTGCAAACAAAACAAGGCAAAATTCGTATTATCCAACCTTAATTCTGCATTCGCATTTGGATGCATTTCTATGTTGAATGTATGTTTTTATGTATCTATGTATGTGTAATGGTGGAGGTACTATGATGGGGTCGGGGTCGGGGTCAACTGATTTCAGTGAATTTTAAATTTTATATAACGGGTATGTTACGTGTTTGTCGATTGACCCCAATCATTTTAGAACCCGAACCTTACAAAAAATTGTATAAACTAGGAACTCAATAATAAAGGATTGATTAATAATTAATAGTTATTTTGTTTGAAAATAAAAAGTTAAACTAAAGTTATATTTTTATTTGAGTAGTCCCAAAACAAATTAGACCTATTCAATTATTCATTCCAGTGAGCGCAGGAATAAAATCTAAATTAACTCATTTCAGTAAGTCTATGAGTTCATAACATTTCACCCAAATACCTAGTTTCTTTTAATTTAAACATATATCTAATAAAAAAACCAATTAACACTTAAAGAGATGCAACATACGTACCAACATTTGCGAACTTGGGTAAACCGAGAACCCCCAAACATCTACTATGCAACGGAATTAACCACTCCAACAAGGAAATTCAACCTCCAAACCTCGATTTATGCATCAACAAGGTTAATTTTTTTTTTCTTTCTTTAGATTTGAAATTTGAATTTAAACTTGAAATTTTGGGTATTAGTGATTCTTATTCTTGAATGTTTAATGATTTTAGGGATTATTGATTATTAATCTTGATCCTTGAATAAGTTGTGCTTTTAAGGATTATTGATGTTTATGTAATGGGAAACTTGTATGTTTATGTGAAACTTGATTTTAGTGGTAATTCAACATGTTTTCGTCCCGGGTGGTTTAAAAAATATGGAATATGGACCCGACCCGATCAACTAAACCGAACCAGTCCAAAAAATCTTATGCTGGCTTGTTAGAAATTCGAGCATCGAAAATTAGCGACCTTGTAGAAAAAAATTCGTGTCTACGTCACTATGTATGTAGGTATGTATTATGTATATATGTATATGCATACTACGTACATACATACAAACATATGTATGTATATGTGTAGTTACTTTTTTAGATGTTTTTGTTAATAATGAACTTTTCGATCAAACCAATTTTTATAGTACATAAATTAAGTCCATATATGAACGATGTATTATGTTTTTCAATAATATAATAATCATGTTTTGGTACAACCTCAAACCTATCGATTTTTGTTACATTATAATATGCATTTTATTATAACTTATAAGTGTTACTTTTATGTGTACATTTATATGGTTATGGGTGGGTAATAATTGTTGTAACCAACTGAATTATTATATGGCATACTTAAACATTGATAATTAAAAACATTATCCAACTTAATTAATATTTTGAAGTGACATTAGAACTTTAATTATTTTAATTCTAGTTATTTGGTCAAAATTAATTTCAATTTGGACCCACATATTTAAACAAAATACTTAATTAAAAATGTTAATGAGTTTATACTAGAGACGACTATTCCTGAGACAACATAAAAACATAAACCAAACAAGAAATAAGCCGGGTTTGGAATTGAGGGTAGTACGGGTTGGGACGGGTAGGCGGTAACACCGCCGCAACCTCCACGACTTGGGTGACGGTTTTGGGAAGTCGTGTGTGTGGGTTGGCAATGAAGATGTAATCAGTCTGCTATATGTTTTAATGTATTTTATTATTATTGTTTTATTAAAAATGAAAAAAAAATAAAACAATAATAATATGTAATACACATAAAAACATTATGTTTTTTAATTCAAAAATATGTTTTTTTTTATGAAAACAGTTTTATGTATTTTTTTTATGAAAATTATGTTTTTTTCTCTTTTTTAAATTTAATGTTTAATATATAATTTTAACTTTAATTTATTTTATTTTTTTAGTTAATGAAATAATGTATAAATGTATGGTTTTCAGGCTAAAAAAGCACCTAAAATATTTGTTCAAAATTAAAATCTCATATGACTAATCTAATTAGTTAACACACAGATTATATGAAAATTAATTTATGTTATTTATGTATGTTTTTAATTAATGAAAATTATGTTTTGTAATTTTAATGTTTAAATTTATTTAAATATAAAATAAATTTTATTTTTAAAAAAATATTAAAGTATTTTAGGGTTCCACCACTTGTGTTTAAAATAGTTTAGGGTAAAAATAATGTGACATGATATGACGTGTTTTAATTAGCTAATCTTTATGGTAGTTTAGGATTTAGGGGTTCCACCCCCTCCATCTTATAAGACATTTAGATTTTTGGACTTCGATCGATTATGTCAAAATAATTACATAAAAGATTTAAACAACATTTCTATTGACTTTAGAACAACAACCCAAGAGAATAAATCCAAAACCTTTAACACAATGATTTACTCAATAAAGCCTTTAATATCACAAAAAGCCAAAATGGCATCAAATCACTAGTTTTGTTCTTTTGTGTTTAATTTTTTGAACGCATTTATTTGTTGCACCAAGTTGATGAAAATGACTTGGAATTTATCCTTTGTTTTTTACGTTGATAACTTTCTTTAACAGTAATTTCATTACTCCCAATTACCACTAAACCTATACTTATAGGATTTTAACCCGCACCACTTTTGTGATGACAATCACCAATGCCACTAGATCATAAGGTCATGGGCTTACCATTCAAGTTGATCACACCATTATCGTTATATATTTGATCACACCGTTCATAACTACCATTCAAATTTATCACACCGTTAAAATAGGTTAAATGCATCGTTATATACATGTATATAAAAACTCCTTACAAAAACAAACCAAGTCTAAAAAGTGAGCACATCGTTATAATGGGTTAGATGCAACTATTATATATTTGTTCATCATAACTCATTAGATAGCTAACAAACCTAGGAAGTGGATGCACCATAATGATGGGTTAGGCGAGTCTTATGATCAATAGTGCATGAGACCCCATTTACAAATGTCATTTTTTTTTAAATATAGCAAAACTCATATCAAATTAAAGAGTATATATTTAAGGATTTAATAGCATAATTGTTTTAAAGAGTATGCTAAAGATATTTAAGACTAAAAAGATTATGTTGGTAGTGAGTTGCTACTAATGGTATTGAATGTTGATAACGAAAAAGTGTTTAATGTTGATAATGTGTTTCTATAGATGGAAAATTAATAATGGGTTAATGATGATGGGCGGGAGGTGAAGGTCATAAGAGAAGATTGTTGGTTTTTTCTCAGTGGTGATCAATTAGATCAGTTATAAAAACGGTTGATAAGTAACTATTGATTAATAATAATTATTTAGTAATTATTAATACGCAGCGGAACGAAACCGATTCAACACAAAATAAAACCCGACAGGATCTGGGTTACAAAACATACAAATACGGAATAATATTTAAATCTAACTACCAATGAGATAGATATACCTTAGTGGTTAATGATTAACCGGTTGAGACACCGAGGTACAACGAACCGATACTAGATCACGAACCAAAATGCGATAACGGGTGACACCGGGAATCGTCGGACGGTGACAGGGCTGTTGACCGGAAGTCACAAGGCAGAAAGCCTCTACGGCCGGAATTGGTTTCTCACTATTGCGGCTTGTATTAGTCCAGAAAATTAAAGAAGTAAACTTCCAAAATCAAGGAAGTTAACTTGTTCTTTTCTCTTGCGGCAGAAAACAATTAATAGGTTTTTTTTATATATATATATTAGGATTATTTCTTTAAATAATAATAATAAACCCTACTAATTGTTTCCGAACCCAAAGTCCAATACAAGATGTAAAAGTCCGAACCCGTTTTAATGTTTTAATAAAAGATTAAAACAATATATAATTATTATTTATAAACCAGTATAAATAGTAGTTCTTGTCTAACGAATATATATAAATATATATCGTCTCGCTAACAGTTCGTAATTACCAGTTAAGCGGGTTAAGTGGATTTAAATGTTCGTTGCCCTAGGTGTAACTCTTACAGATCACAACTCAGTTAATAGCGTTAAATAATCAGGACCGGACATATATATTTCCAGCAGTCTCCCACTTGGACGGTCTTCGATTAAGTTCGTTAACGCAGACAGCCAGAGGTGCTCTAGCTGCACATGGTTGCCCCTAACAAGGTATGACACTTTAAAGTCATTAACCAAAACATCTTGCTATTGCAAGACAATAGACTTATGGTAATAATCGTCATTTATCCTTTCTGTAAAAGATATCAATTGAAACAATTAGACATGGATTAGATTCATTCTCATATAGAGTTCAATCATTATTGTTCTCGTTCAAGATTCATAGTGGTCCAATCAAACACACAGTCAGTTTGGGTAAGGCCTTACACTTCACCAGTTTGAATCACGAGGGCGCCACGATGTCTAACTATTACATATCATGTAAGAGTACAAAATCCCTTATCGACTACATACAGTTCCCACTGAACGTCAGATCCGTTCCTATCCAATGCCTTTATGACTGGCAGTTACGCGACAACAGTTGGCAGTGATTAAAGAACAGTCCTTGGTAAACGAAAGTTCTAGTATGCATCTCAAGTCAGAGGATACTAAATGAGTATACCAATATCAAAACATCTTATGATTAAAATCTATGAAGATGATTTGAAGTGAGTTACATACAACGTCGTCCAAGATGAGGTCTGTGAAATTGGAAGTCAACTACTTGAGTCCAAGTTCAGAATAGTCTTAATTCCGAGTCGTTCCCAAGATTCTGATTGACTACAGATAATTAAGAATACAAGATTCATGGATTAAACGTATTAAAATCAAACACAGTTATAAGATTCAAAGTTGCATTTAACAAGTAAATCAAATTGAATTCAAAAAGTACAACTGTTTAATGTTTGTACATCCAAATACTTAATCAAAACATATCGCTAGCAAAACAAAGACCGATAGCATATCTATGCTAATCAACTTAGTGAACGGGTCCGCTAGGTTTTGATCTATGTCTACTTTGCTTATCATGATGTCACCACATTCCACAATTTCCCATATATTATGGAAGCCAGCGTTATTGTAACATCTTACAGTGAGCTCTTCTTCCACTCTTCCAAATATTAAGAACATGTCTTTAGTCCTTCTCAAGTACTTCAGGATGTTCTTGACTGCAGTCCAATGGGCAATGCCAGGACTTTGCTGAAAACGACTAGTCATGCTTAAAGCATACGAGACGTCAAGCCTGGTACATAACATAACATACATGATAGAACCAATCACCGAAGCATATGAATTTGCTTTTATACGCTCAGTCTCAACGTCCGTTGAAGGAGATTGCGATTTGTTCAGCACGGTGCCTTTAGTCATAGGAACACCTCATTTCTTGGAGTTTTCCATATGAAAGCTTACCATTAATTTGTCTATGTATGTGCCTTGACTTAGCCCTAGAAGCCGCTTAGATCTATCCCTGTAGATCTTGATCCCTAGAATGTAAGCTGCTTCTCCAAGATCTTTCATTGCAAAACAAGTTCTTAACCGGTGTTTAACTTCGTTAAGCATAGGGATGTTGTTTCCAATGACAAGTATATCGTTCACATACAAGATGAGGAATGACATAGTGCTCCCACTAGCCTTTCTGTAAACACAAGGCTCATCTTCATTTTTGACAAAACCTAACTCTTTGATCCTTTGGTCAAAACGAAGATTCCAGCTTCGAGATGCTTGTTTGAGTCCATAAATGGACTTATTCAGTTTACACACCCTATTAGGATATTTTGGATCAATAAAACTATCATGTTGTACCATATAGACATCTTCATAGAGATGTCCATTAAGAAAAGCGGTTTTGACATCCATTTTCCATATCTCGTAATCATAGTATGCGGCTATAGCAAGCAATATCCTGATCGATTTGATCATAGAAACGGGTGAGAAGGTTTCATCATAGTCAATACTTTGAGTCTGAGTAAACCTTTGGCAACTAGCCGTGCTTTATAGGTGTGTACATTTCCATGCATGTCGGTTTTTCTCTTGAAAATCCATTTGCTCCCTACTGCCCGAGATTCGGGGGGTGGCTCAACCAAGTCCCAGACTTGATTGTCACGCATAGATTGTATCTCTGCGTTCATGGCTTCCAACCATTTTGCAGATTCTGGATCTGAAATAGCAGATTTGTAGTTAGTAGGTTCGTCATTAGACTCGACTACTAATAGGACTTCGGTACCCTCAAGAAGCCATAGGTATCTGTCAGGTTCTTTGCGAGTCCTTACACTTCTGCGAACACTTGTGTTTATGTCTGATTCATCAGCAACAATTTCTTGTTGTTCAGACGCTCCGACTTCATTAGCGGTTGTTTGTGGTTCTCGAATTTCTTCAAGATCCACTATATTATCTCAAGTTCCTCGTTCAAGAACTTCTTTCTCGAGGAAGTGTCCCTTCCTTTTGATGGAAATAACATTTACATAAGATGGTAGAAATAATATCCGCTTCTGTTATAGTATCCGACGAAAACAACCTTTTCGCCTCTAGGATCGAGCTTGTCATCAGAATCGTTGGTGACATCTGCATTACATCTCCATACTTTAAGGTATGACAGATTGGGTTTAGACCCATGCCATATTTCATATGGAGTCGTGTTTACCTTCTTAGTCGGTGCCATAGTGATAATGCGGGCGGCGGTCATAAGAGCATAATCCAGAAGGAGTGAGGTAAGTTTGTTCTACACATCATCGATCGAACCATATTAAGTAGGGTTCGATTTCTCCTCTCGCTCACGCCATTAAGTTGGGGTGTGCCAGGTGGAGTGGGATGTGAAACTATTCCATGCTCCTTGAGATGGATGATGAATTCTGTGCTAAGATATTCACCACCTCGATCTGATCGAAGTGTCTTTATCGTTTTACCGAGTTGGTTTTTCACTTCGTTTTGAAACTCTTTGAAATTTTCAAAAGTTTCATGCTTGTGCTTCATAAGATAGACATAAGCATATCGACTGTAATCGTCGATGAATGAAACGAAGTATCTTTCATGGTTTCTAGACATGGTTCTGAAAGGGCCACATACATCAGTGTGTATGAGTCCTAGCAGATCCTTGGCTCGTTCACCAATGCCGGTGGAGGATCCTTTAGTGAGTTTGCCAGCTAAGCAAGACTTGCAGTCTTCAAATGAGTCATGTCCGATGGATTCAAGGATCCCTTCAGATTGGAGCCTTTTCATGCGGGCCTTGCTTATGTGACCAAGTTTATAGTGCGATAGAAATGTATCATTAATGCTAGATTTGATACGTTTAGAAAGATTGTATATGTTATTATTAGTTTGAACATCAACCTCATAAATACCATTTCGAGGTTTAGCCTCAAAATACAAAATATCATTTAAGTAAGCAAAAATAAAAATTCCATTGAAAACGTACTTAAAACATTGTTCAAACAATAAGGAAACTAAAATAATGTTTATGGTTAAACCAGGTGCAAATAAACAGTTATTTAAGATAACTACAAGGCCAGAAGGACATGAAATGTAAAATGTTTCAGATGTAAGAACCGATACTCTCTTCCCATCACCAACGATGAGTTCCATGTCACCTTGTTTCAGCTTCTTCCACTTTTCAGGCTCATGCAATACATTAATGATGTGATAAGCACATCCGGTATCAAATACCCATGTGTCGCTAGAGACAGTGAAAAGTTCAATAACATAGATAGAAATACCTGAAGAGGTGCCTTCACTATTGGCTCTCTTCGATCTCAGCTTAGCTAGATATTCAGGGCAGTTACATTTCCAGTGCCCCATCTTGTTGCATTCAAAACACTGACGCTCCTCGGGAGGGGGTGTTTTTGCAACTTGCTTGTTATTGTTGGTGGCTTGTTATGCCCACTTTTGGTCTCCATATAGCTGGGGCATGTATTAGAGAGAAAAGTAATAGTCGCCCTAGTACAGGTACATGTGGAAGGGCCGGATGTGTCAACGAAACCCTTGCACCTTGGAGGGATAGGTTACGCACCAAGTGCGGTGCTGTGGCTCCAAACACTAGTGTTTCACATTATGCCCTAAGTGTTCCTTATAATAGAATGACATAGACTAAAGATTTTAAATATGAGATTTAATTTTAGTGTTTTACCGAATAGGGTCAAACACAACGAAAATAAATCATAGGTGTGTTGTAAAAGCCAGTTTTATTATATTATAAATCGTGACAATGTGATGAACCCTTTCATCTCTCAGGACACTTAATTTTAAATAACCTATTAAAACTAAGTTTGTCGCGATATAATTAACCAATTAAAAGTTAATGGTTTAAATGAACTAATAAGTTATTCGTTTTGAAAATTTAAAATTAGTTTAAATTGCAAAACTTTAATGGTTATCATTTATTTTAAAAACAAACTGTTTGTTTTAATATAAAGTATCCACAAGTTGTAAAAAAGTTTATAACTTGTTATTTATTTGATTTTTGAAAATTTTGGTATTTGGTGGTACGTTATAACATTTATAAGATAAAAGCAACCAAAATAGCAAACACAAAAATATGTAAATCATATGGCCAAAGAAAAAATGTTTGATCTTCCTAGAGCCTAATAACAAGACCAAACTTGGTCACGGGGTCACAACACACAAACAAACACAAGGATGGACTTCGTGCATGCGACTAACTGTTTCGTGTGACTCCCATAATCCAAGATCCTGTCGCCGTCTTCAGTTTTGTCTTCGGGTCTTTATCTTTACAATATTTATATAGAATAAAAAAAAATAAAACCTTAAGCTATTACAACTTTGAGCCATCAAATGGGTCAAAACCATAAAACAAAACATAAAACAAACACAAAACAGGTCGGGCCAGATTTACATATTTAATACAGTCAAAAAACTGGGCAATCCTTTTGGTCAAATAAAATAAATAAAAACTTTGACAAAAATAAATAAATAAAAATTGCCCCAAAAAGATCTAGATCATAAACTTTAAACAAGTTAAAGTTTGTGATCTATAACCGGTTAAAATACCGGATCCGATTCGTATGTCATAACCAAGGCTCTGATACCATTGTTGGGTTTTTCTTAGTGGTGATCAATTATATCAGTTATCAAAAACGGTTGATAAGTAATTATTGATTAATAATAATTATTTAGTAATTATTAATACGCATCGGAACGAAACCGATTAAACACAAAATAAAACCCGACAGGATCTGGGTTACAAAACATACAAATACAGAATAATATTTAAATCTATCTACCAATGAGATAGATATACCTTAGTGGTTAATGATTAATTGGTTGAGATACCGAGGTACAACGAACCGATGCTAGATCACGAACCAAAATGCGATAACGGGTGACACCGGGAATCGTCGGATGGTGACAGGGCTGTTGACCGGAAGTCACAAGGCAGAAAGCCTTTACGGCCGGAATTGGTTTCTCACTATTGCGGCTTGAATTGGTTTCTCACTATTGCGGCTTGTATTAGTCCAGAAAATTAAAGAAGTAAACTTCCAAAATCAAGGAAGTTAACTTGTTCTTTTCTCTTGGGGCAAAAAACAATTAATAGGTTTTATATATATATATATATATATATATATATATATATATATATATATATATATATATATATTAGGATTATTTCTTTAAATAATAATAATAAACCCTACTAATTGTTTCCGGACCCAAAGTCCAATACAAGATGTAAAAGCTCGAACCCGTTTTAATGTTTTAATAAAAGATTAAAACAATATATAATTATTATTTATAAACCAATATAAATAATAGTTCTTGTCTAACGAATATATATAAATATATATCGTCTCGCTAACAGTTCGTAATTACCAATTAAGCGGGTTAAATGGATTTAAATGTTCGTTGTCCTAGGTGTAACTCTTACGGGTCACAACTCAGTTAGTAGCGTTAAATAATCATGACCGGACATATATATTTCCAACAGTCTCCCACTCGGACGGTCTTCGATTAAGTTCGTTAACGCAGACAGCCAGAGGTGCTCTAGCTGCACATGGTTGCCCCTAACAAGGTATGACACTTTAAAATTATTAACCAAAACATCTTGCTATTACAAGACAATAGACTTATAGTAATAATCGTCAAAGATTGCCCTCCCGCTAAGGAAGAGAGGAAAAAGGCGTCATCTATCTCGACCGAGAAGATAACGTTGATAACATGTTCATACTAATGGAATATGTTAATTATTGAAGAAAAACTTTATACTGATGAAGTTGTTACTACTGTTGGTTACTATAGATAGTGATGAGATGAAATCACAAGTCATGTACCATGAGGACTCATCTGAAACTGCCATCATTCTACTGCTCCCATTGATTTGGGTAAAGTGCCAACATCTATGAAAGTTAGCATACTTGGTGATAACTATGAAACTCTTCATTTCAAGGTATGTGAAATCAAGAATTCCCTCTTAAAAGGGATGAGAGAGGTGCCTAGCGAACCCTTGCTAAACTTTATCCCAGGGCCGGCCAAGAGGGAGGGCGACGGTCCCGGGCCCGGTCTCCACTAGGGTCCGAAGTTTTTTATTTTTTTATATTATATATATATATATGTGTGTGTGTTTTTTTTAAATCTATATATATAAGCCCAATTGTTTATAAATCTGAACCGAAAACCAATAAATAAATAAAACTTATATATATAATCCCAATTAAAAAAATCTATATATATAAGCCCATATTATGTTTTTTTTATATATGATTCTTGAGTTTATATTATAGGACATGTTTTTCTTTTACATGCCGCGGGCCCAAAACGTTTTGAGAATTATCGAGACCGGCCCTGCTTTATCCTAGAAGTACTAACCCAACCCAACAGCCAAACACTTTCCGAAACCCAAGTTGTAGCAATAAGAACTTCTTTCCTGCTGCCAGCTTCAGTAACACAAACTCCACCTGCTCAATCTTCATAATCCTTACACCAGACATTGCAAGCTCATTCAAAACATATAATATAGTATTGCAATATTTATTTAAATGTTGATGTACAATGTGTAATTATAAATATAATTACAGGTTATTGTTATACGTATAAATGATATTGTGTATTGATATATATATATATATATATATATATATATATATATATACACCGGTGTGTAATAATATATAATAATTATTATATACATATGTTGAAGAGCCGGCCCTAGGGTGGGGCAACCCGCACCTTCGGCATGGGCACGTTTTTTTCGGGGCACTATTTTTTTATATTATATATATAGGGGAAGGTTCCATAGAAAACCACATAGTTAGACGAAAACCGAGAAAACCACAAAAAAATCAATTTTAACTAATCATATAATAATATTTATTTTATTTTTATTTATTTATTTATTTATAAGAGTATCAATGTAATATTACACATTTTTACCAAAAAATCATTTAAGTATTGGCTTACGTATACGTAACACATAGTGTTACGTATACGTAAACTGAAAACAAAAAAATTGCGGTTACGTATACGTAAAACACAATACGTAAAATGATTTTTTAGTAAATTGTGTAATATTATATTAATACACTTAGAAATAAATTAAAAAAATAAAAAATCTTTAAATTATTTGATTGACTTTTAGTGGTTTTCTCGGTTTTCGCGTAACTTTGTGTTTTCTCTTGATCCCTCCCCTATATATATATATATATAGGGGTGAGTTCACTAGAAAACTCATTTTCATGAGAAAACCAAAAAATTACTCATTAAAGGTGCTGCATATGTGTAGTACACCCAAAAACCTAACCCTCACCCAATAACCTAAACCCCCACCCCACCCCCACCCCCACTCAAAACCCACCCCCCAGCCTCCAAAAACCTAAACCCCCCACCCACCCCCTCCCCAAAACCTAACCTAAAAGTTAAACTAAACCCAAAAAACTAAACCTAAAAGCTAACCCTACTACACATATGTAGTAAGGCGCTGATTTTTTTTTAAAGAGGACGACGTGGGGAACAAGGTATCCGAAGCGGTTTTTTAGTTTTTTATTTATATTTTGAGTTATGATTTTTTTATTATTATTTTTACCTTTAATAAATAGTTTTTTGGTTTTCTTATAAACAATGAGTTTTCTTATGATCCTTCCCATATATATATATATATATATATATATATATATATAGGAGAGGGTTATGCTAGAAAGGGACAAAGCCATAGAAAGTGTAGGAAGCATTCTCTATGCGACACGTTTCCAAGGAGAAAAAAAGAGGGAAAGGACAATTGGGTAAAAACAAAATATTCATGAGATTAGCACATGCACATGCAAGTTACATGTCATCCCCCCCTCCAATTTTTTAAACGTCTATAACTTTTTTATACGTCATTATTTTTTTTTAAATTATACCACAAAATCGAGCGTTTTTTTATCTTTCCAACAAGTATGGTATTGCTATATTAAAAAAAACACTAACTGGGTGTTGTTTGAAATTGCGAGTTTTTATGGTGTTTTATAGAGTTTTTACATATGATTTTTATATTTTAACATCCATATACATGTTATTTTATATTGTTTACGTTTATGACATTTTGTTTTCAACTTGGTATTTTCACATGGTGTTTTATTTTGTCATTGTGTTTTACAATTGTGACGTTTAATTTATGTTGAACCGGACGTTTTAAAAAAAAGGTAAAAACACCATAAACATAAACACGACAAAACACTATGTATAGTGTTTCATATATTAGTGTTATATTAAACAAAATTTTTATCTTTATATTCATAAAATATTGATAATGAAATTTATTATTTATGTGATGAGTTATAGAAAAATACTTGTGCTTTATTTATGTGAATAACAAGATGACGTCATGTGGTTTAGAATATTTTATTAAAATAGCTTGTTAATATGGATTTTGGAGTTTGGTAAAAGATAAAAGAGAGAAAGATTAACAAACGTACCTGTAGGATTAGAAGAGTTAACATTTGATGAGGAGTGCTTGTTCAAATTCTAGCCAGTTGACCATTTTACGTTGGCTAGTTAATTTGCAAAATTTATATAAAATGTATGTTTAAAGTATGGTGTTTTACATGAACATCATGGGTTTAAAGTATGGTGTTTTACATGAACATCATGGGTTTAAATTTATGGTGTTTTACCTGAACACCATGTGTTTAAAGTTATGGTGTTTTACCTGAACACCATGGGTTTAAAGTATGGTATTTTACCTGAACACTATGTGTTTAAAGTTATGGTGTTTTACCTGAACACCATGGGTTTCAAGTATGGTGTTTTACATGAACATCATGTGTTTAAAGTTATGATGTTTTACCTGAACACCATTGGTTTCAAGTTATTGTGTAAAACATCATGACCAAAAAATCTAAAATGCTATGTTGAAAGTTGATGCTCAAGTTGAAAACATCATGATCAAAAAAACTAAAACGACATGTTAAAATGGACATCGCATATGTAAAACATCATATCCTGAAAAACTCTATGTTGAAAAACACATTCTTGAAAACACTATTACAAATAAAATTAAAACACCATGTTAAAATTGACCTCCTATGTGAAAAACACTATGACAAGAAAAACACAATACTTTAAACCCATGGTGTTCAGGTAAAACATCACAGTTTAAAAAAAGACGTTTTTTTTTAATATATATATATATATATATATATATATAGCAATATCATATTCATATTAAAGATAAAAGAACGCTCGATTTTACGGTGAAATTTTTTTAAAAGAATAATAACGTATAAAAAAGTTATGGGCATTTAAAAAATGGGGAGGGGGGGGGGGGAGAATTGCATGTAACTTGAATTTGAGGCTTTTTGGTTGAATCTTAACATTCTACCCTCATGGTCCCTTACGTATTGTTTCTAAGTTCCATTTATTTACCAAAATACCGCCGTGTGAATCTAAACCATAAAACACAAATATCTTGTGGCTGAGATTCCTTCTTACACTTTATATACTTTTTCCCCTTTCTAGCTTAATCTCATACTATATATATGTATGTATATATATATATATATAAAAGGGGGTAACTTTACACAATAGTAACCAAGTTTCTCAAGTGTTCCATTTAAATTACTCAAAGTTTTTTTTGTCTCTCTAAAGTCACTCAACTTTCAGTAAGTGTTCAAATCTTATGTAATATTTTTATAAATGTTTAATTTTTTTAAAAATTGAATGAGATAAATGAAACATATATGAATCTTGTTTACTAATAACAAATATTTTTTTTCTAATTCAACTTAAATATAACAATTTTGAAACTTGTTTATTATTTGGTGAATTTTTTTTCTTCACTATGACCTCATATTTTAAGTTAATTGGAATAAAAATTTCACATATTGATAACTAATATTCATATATATTTCATTTGCCTCATTCAATTTTAAAAAATTTAAACATTTATAAAAATATTACATAGGATTGGAACACTTAGTGAAAGTTGAGTGACTTTAAATGGACAAAAAAAACTTGGAGTGACTTAAATAAAACACTTGAGAAACTTGGTTACTATTTAGTTAAATTTTCCCATATTTAAAAATAAAAAACTAAAAAAATTATTGGACTCTCTCTATATAATTTATTGAGTTATTGGGCTCTCTCTAAAACAAATATATATAACTTATTGAGTTATTGAGCCCAAATAAACTAATTTGATCCATCCTAAAAAATCAAAAAATATAACTCAGTGATATGAACTTTTTATTAATAAAATTAATTTCAGTATTTCGATTAACCAACCGTCTTCAAATCTTTGGTTCTCATAAATCAAATAAGCAAATCATATATGTTCATAGAAAAATCAAAACTGATCCAAATAAAAATAATTTGCATAAATGTATTTAATGGATTTTTTTTTTGTTTTAATTCTCTAGTGGCATCTGCAGAAATGAGTTTTTTGAAACTGAAGTTATTGAAATTTTGCTTACGATCCATAATGTTCCAAGAAAGACTTAGTGGATTGGCGAAGATAGATATCGAGAAAGAAATCTTAGGGAGTATAAACTGCGAAGAGGTGATCAAACAGTTTGCTATCAAGAATGCGAGAAGAGCTTCACGAATTATCGGTTAGTTATTATAGTATGTCATTCTAATACAATATTTTTGCTATGTTTATTGTTATAATGTTAATTGTAGTTTAAAAAAATTAGTTTATATAATTCGTTGGGGGCCTAAGGGCCTTTTTTTCAGCTCGGCCGAGGCAATTAAATCCTCATGACCGGCCCTGATATGTTGTGTTATTATAAAATATTGTGTGTAATTTCGTACAGACTTCGGTGGCTTTCTACGGTTAACACGTTAATTTCACTTTCTATAGTAACTCTCAAATATTCAAATATATAATAGTTGTATTTTATTTTACATAGGCACACCCAAAAACATTCATCGGTTGATGTTAATTTACTGTTCATAAAATTCTGGACATCTTATTCGATATATACTTTTTAAAGTGACTCGTAAAGTTAAATGGTTATTTTTGCACTCCTCACCCTCTCCAATACAAATCATTTCACTTATGAATAACTAAACGATTTATTATATTTTTAAAATTACACAATGTATTAATATATTCCGATAAATGTGCTCGGGTAATCGAATGGGTATCATCTAATACCACACCCGTCTTAAACCGGTGAAAAATTTTAAACTAATCATATACCCTAGAACTCGACTCATTACTCGTCCTGATTGTTTCATGATTTTCCGTCGCATTCGGGTTCTTTTGTCATTCCTACATAGGAGTGCAAACAAAACAAGGCAAAATTCGTATTATCCAACGTTAATTCTGCGTACGCATTTGGATGCATATCTATGTTGAATGTATGTTTGTATGTTTGTGTAATGGTGGAGGTACTATGATGGGGTCGGGGTCGGGGTCAACTGATTCCAGTGAATTTTAAATTTTATATAATGGGTATGTTACGTGTTTGTCTATTTACCCCAACTTTTTAGAATCCGAACCTTACAAAAAATTGTATAAACTAGGAACTCAATAATAAAGGATTGATTAATAATTAATAGTTTATTTTGTTTGAAAATAAAAAGTTAAACTAAAGTTATATTTTTATTTGAGTAGTCCCAAAACAAATTAGACCTATTCAATTATTCATTCCAGTGAGCGCAGGAATAAAATCTAAATTAACTCATTTCAGTAAGCCTATGAGTTCATAACCTTTCACCCAAATACCTAGTTTCTTTTAATTTAAACATATAACTAATAAAAAACCAATTAACACTTAAAGAGATGCAACATACGTACCAGCATTTGCGAACCTGGGTAAACCGAGAACCCCCAAACATCTACTATGCAACGGAATTAACCACTCCAACAAGGAAATTCAACCTCCAAACCTTGATTTATGCATCAACAAGGTTAATTTTTTTTTCTTTCTTTAGATTTGAAATTTGAATTTAAACTTGAAATTTTGAGTACTAGTGATTCTTATTCTTGAATGTTTAATGATTTTAGGGATTATTGATTATTAATCTTGATCCTTGAATAATTGGTGCTTTTAAGGATTATTGATGTTTATGTAATGGGAAACTTGTGTGTTTATGTGAAACTTGATTTTAGTGGTAATTCAACATGTTTTCGTCCCGAGTGGTTTAAAAAATATGGAATATGGACCCGACCCGATCAACTAAACCGAACCAGTCCAAAAAATCTTATGCTGGCTTGTTAGAAATTCGAGCATCGAAAATTAGCGACCTCGTAGAAAAAAAATCGTGTCTACGTCACTGTGTATGTAGGTATGTATTATGTATATATGTATATGCATACTACGTACATACATACAAACATATGTATGTATATGTGTAGTTACTTTTTTAGATGTTTTTGTTAATAATGAACTTTTCGATCAAACCAATTTTTATAGTACATAAATTAAGTCCATATATGAACGATGTTTTATGTTTTTCAATAATATAATAATCATGTTTTGGTACAACCTCAAACCTATCGATTTTTGTTACATTATAATATGCATTTTATTATAACTTATAAGTGTTACTTTTATGTGTACATTTATATGGTTATGGGTGGGTAATAATTGTTGTAACCAACTGAATTATTATATGGCATACTTAAACATTGATAATTAAAAACATTATCCAACTTAATTAATATTTTGAAGTGACATTAGAACTTTAATTATTTTAATTCTAGTTATTTGGTCAAAATTAATTTCAATTTGGACCCACATATTTAAACAAAATACTTAATTAAAAATGTTAATGAGTTTATACTAGAGACGACTATTCCTGAGACAACATAAAGACATAAACCAAACAAGAAATAAGTCGGGTTTGGAATTGAGGGTAGCACGGGTTGGGACGGGTAGGCGGTAACACCGCCACAACCTCCACGACTTGGGTGACGGGTTTGGGAAGTCGTGTGTGTGGGTTGGCAATGAAGATGTAATCAATCTGCTATATGTTTTAATGTATTTTATTATTATTGTTTTATTAAAAATGAAAAAAAACAAAACAATAATAATATGTAATACACATAAAAACATTATGTTTTTTAATTCAAAAATATGTTTTTTTATGAAAACAGTTTTATGTATTTTTTTTATGAAAATTATGTTTTTTTTCTGTTTTTTAAATTTAATGTTTAATATATAATTTTAACTTTAATTTATTTTATTTTTTTAGTTAATGAAATAATGTATAAATGTATGGTTTTCAGGCTAAAAAAGCACCTAAAATATTTGTTCAAAATTAAAATCTCATATGACTAATCTAATTAGTTAACACACAGATTATATGAAAATTAATTTATGTTATTTATGTATGTTTTTAATTAATGAAAATTATGTTTTGTAATTTTAATGTTTAAATTTATTTAAATATAAAATAAATTTTATTTTAAAAAAAATATTAGAGTATTTTAGGGTTCCACCCCTTGTGTTTAAAATAGTTTAGGGTAAAAATAATGTGACATGATATGACGTGTTTTGATTAGTTAATCTTTATGGTAGTTTAGGATTTAGGGGTTCCACCCCTCCACCTTATAAGACATTTAGATTTTTGGACTTCGATCGATTATGTCAAAATAATTACATAAAAGATTTAAACAACATTTCTATTGACTTTAGAACAACAACCCAAGAGAATAAATCCAAAACCTTTAACACAATGATTTACTCAATAAAGCCTTTAATATCACAAAAAGCCAAAATGGCATCAAATCACTAGTTTTGTTCTTTTGTGTTTAATTTTTTGAACGCATTTATTTGTTGCACCAAGTTGATGAAAATGAGTTGGAATTTATCTTCTGTTTTTTACGTTGATAACTTTCTTTAACAGTAATTTCATTACTCCCAATTACCACTAAACCTATAATTATAGGATTTTAACCCGCACCACTTTTGTGATGACAATCACCAATGCCACTAGATCATAAGGTCATGGGCTTACCATTCAAGTTGATCACACCATTATCGTTATATATTTGATCACACCGTTCATAACTACCATTCAAATTTATCACACCGTTAAAATAGGTTAAATGCATCGTTATATACATGTATATAAAAACTCCTTACAAAAACAAACCAAGTCTAAAAAGTGAGCACATCGTTATAATGGGTTAGATGCACCTATTATATATTTGTTCATCACAACTCATTAGATAGCTAACAAACCTAGGAAGTGGATGCACCATAATGATGGGTTAGACGAGTCTTATGATCAATAGTGCATGAGACCCCTTTTACAAATGTCATTTTTTTTAAATATAGCAAAACTCATATCAAATTAAAGAGTATATATTTAAGGATTTAATAGCATAATTGTTTTAAAGAGTATGCTAAAGATATTTAAGACTAAAAAGATTATGTTGGTAGTGAGTTGCTACTAATGGTATTGAATGTTGATAACGAAAAAGTGTTTAATGTTGATAAGGTGTTTCTATAGATGGAAAATTAATAATGGGTTAATGATGATGGGCGGGAGATGAAGGTCATAAGAGAAGATTGTTGGTTTTTTCTCAGTGGTGATCAATTAGATCAGTTATAAAAATGGTTGATAAGTAATTATTGATTAATAATAATTATTTAGTAATTATTAATACGCAGCGGAACGAAACCGATTCAACACAAAATAAAACCCGACAGGATCTGGGTTACAAAACATACAAATACGGAATAATATTTAATTCTAACTACCAATGAGATAGATATACCTTAGTGGTTAATGATTAACCGGTTGAGACACCGAGGTACAACGAACCGATGCTAAATCACGAACCAAAATGCGATAACGGATGACACCGGGAATCGTCGGACGGTGACAGGGTTGTTGACCGGAAGTCACAAGGCAGAATACCTTTACGGGCGGAATTGGTTTCTCACTATTGCGGCTTGTATTAGTCCAGAAAATTAAAGAAGTAAACTTCCAAAATCAAGGAAGTTAACTTGTTCTTTTCTCTTGCGGCAGAAAACAATTAATAGGTTTTTTTTATATATATTAGGATTATTTCATTAAATAATAATAATAAACCCTACTAATTGTTTCCGAACCCAAAGTCCAATACAAGATGTAAAAGCCCGAACCCGTTTTAATGTGTCACACCCCACTAAGGCGGAAGTACGGGATGTAACCGGTATATCGCATTGAACACAAATACAAGAGAAACTAAAAGGAAAGTTGTGAATTACATTGAACCATATTACATGCTTCTAACGAGTGTACGAATACATGAAAATCCTAAATCAATACAAAGTGTCTAAAATGCATGACTACAACCAAAGGTGCACAATAATAATTCTTCCCAAAAGCAAGTCGTTTAAAGCTTGTGATCCCCATAACTGTTTACCTAAAAAGCATGTTTCGAAAATGGGTCAACTATAAAAATAGTTGGTGAGTACGCAGGTTTTGCGACTCTATAAAAAGTAAGTAAATAAATTTCAAAATGTAATAGTAACCATCCGCAGATGATCAAGTACACGTGTTAAGATATAATTACCCTGAGCCACAATCAAAACCGTCAGACTAGTTGTTGCCCCTGTATCCAGGTGTCGAATGTGAACACCTACTATGGCTAATTATGCGCCAAAATGACCCTACAAGTCTGGTTGGCGCGACCAACCCTGGGCGAGAGTGTCAACCCAAATAGTACTATTCATAATTCCCACCGGCTATCCAAGCTAATTGATTGCGTTAAAGTGGGGACTTAATACATCCATAAGTAAACCCAGGTAACCCTAATCCCAAGTAACAACGTGTAGAGTGAAACAGCTTTTCCCACGTAAAACAGTAAAAATGATAAGTGGGGCCGCGAAACTCACATGAACAACGTCGGTGATAAGTGTGACATAGTCAACAAAAACTGCAAAGTACGGTTAACATCCAAATTCTATCAAAGGCCAGCAGCCAAATGCAAGCAAAGTGTGGCTAGCAACTCAGTGCTACCAAGGTACAGCTAAATCCGCAAAAACCGCAAAAACAGGTATCCTAACCGAGTCCTACTAACCAAGTAGACATAAAAAAAATAGCATTTAGGACGCCTAAAGTATAAAACTGAGTCTACTACTCAAAAGTGGCTATGTAGTCGGTTGCATACCCAAAACCCGTGCACACACGTACGAACCGCTCAAAAGTTGTAAAATGAGCCTTTATATAAATTCGTGACTTTGAAAGCTTAAGTTTTAGATTTTATTAATGAATATCAGTAGTTATAATGTCATATATGATAAAATCTCAAGTCACAGTTTCATTTGACCAAAAACGCGGTTACGCGCGTAAAGTCCGGTTTACGGTTTAAAAATCCGATTCATCCGAAGTTAGGGTTTTAGTGTGATATTAGCACCCAATTTAAAAGTCAAATTTTATGTTTTAAATGGGGTTATACTTCTGTCCAAAATCCCCTAGAATTTTTATAAAATCAATTTTATATAAAAAATTTTAAAATTAATAACTTTTTTTAAAATTTAAATGGACCATAATTCCAAAGTCATACATAGACATAAAGTTACTGTTTAAAATTTATACCAATTGATCATGTATATAAATGAAAATTTCTGACCAATTTTCATAGTTTTCCAATAATCATATTATTTAATATGAATTTAATATTATTAAAACTTTACAAATTCGGGAAAAATAGTTAAACACATATAAACTTTACCAAAGTTTTATCATATTAGTTTTAAGTCAATATAAGATCCCATACCAAGTTTCAACTCCTGATTTTATCCAGAAGTATACAAACTCTAAATCATCCGTTTAAACTTTATAAATACTAAACACATACTTAAACAACTCCAATTTTCATAAAATTTGTACAGGAGTCTTAGTTCATCATATAACAATCACTGTCCAATATCTAGAATTTTTCAATACTCAGAAGTATTTTTCCCAAATTTCCATGTATTAAACTTGTGGAAATTTTAATAAATAATCTATAAATAGTTTAGTTACCAATATTTTCAGATCTCACTTTTTATATAAATACTACTTTTTAAAAATAAATTTGGAAGCTAAATCAAAAGTTTATAAAAATCCATAAAAAGCAATTGTTGTATAAAAATAAATATATTAGTTGCACGTGAACCGGTATTGGGTTTATAACCTAATAACCACTCAAAATATCAAATATCTCAATACTAAAAGTTTTCGGGTTCAATTCCCAACCAATGACTCATAAAACTATTCTAACATAAAATTAAATCTTAACGGGTAAAGTTTATACCTTTCGTATAAATGGTTCGCGTACGCGGAACCTCCCGTATTTCACATGCAATACGAACCAAAAAACCATTAGGATCGTTTTTAACTCCCGAGCATTTCCATATGCTCAAAATTGACATGCAATGACGTTTTGATGACCATGCAACCCGATCAATTTCCTGTTTCGGTCCTATAAACTGTTACAATCTGTTCGTATTCAAAAATATAGTTTCCAACATCTGATCGGAATTTCCTACGGTGAAAACATTCATATTTGTGCTAAAAAACTACTGTCCAAAAATCGTCACGATCCAACGGTCGGATCTCCGGGGATCCACGATTCTTTGAGACCCAGTTTTTCAAATCTGAAAATCCGATCAGTCACATTCGAGGGTATGAAAAGCATACCTAGAGAGCTCTGATAAAAATTCCTCTGGTAGGGTTTTGCTTCTATGTGTTGACAACATCATATTCAAATTTAATGCATTTCTAACGGTCGGATTTTCGGAGATCGTCCGATCTTTAAAACTGCGCATACATAAAACTTTCTGGACAGATTTTCAAAACTCTTATTCACGAATTTAAGCAAGGATTTAGAGAAAATTGAGCTTACCATTGCGTTCGTAGCGTCAAGAAATGGTTCCAGGTGAAAAACGGGCTTCGGCCGCCACCGACCATCGTTGGCCGCCACGCACCACCGCCGGACCACCACTACTTCGCCGGAATCCTCTCCACTCTCTCTCTCTAAATTTTTCTATGAAATGATCAAATGAGAAAAAGGGAGTGTAATGGGGTATTTATATCCCTCGTGGTCTCCGATCGCGTGCCGGTTTCTCGCTTAAACGAACCCGATAAAAAAATAGAGGCGTTATTTTATCCAAAAATAACTTATTATAATTTATTATTTTCCCTCGAGTCCTTGCGTCTCGTAAATATATATCCTTTCAGATTTAAATTAAAATTTACGAAACCGTTCGACTCGGGTGCTAACGCGTATAAACCCGAACTTGATCAAAATTTTGACATTATAACACCCAAATAAATCTTGCTATTGTTTTCCATTCACTAACGAGTTCCTTTCGTTTGAAAGTATATTTCACATAATAATAATACTATTATTATTATTATACGAACTCGTCGAACACGGGTGTTGACCGTAAAAGTCACGGTTGTCACATTCTCCCCCAGTTAACAGAATTTCATCCCGAAATTCAACTGGTATAATAGTTGACAAGTTCTTTTTCGTAACTTGATTCATGTACGATCATCAAGGGAAATCTAGTTTCTTAGATACAGCAGGGAGATTTGACAAATCGATATCTAAGAATTATAGAGAGTAGGTTACACTTAGAAAGGCTCAAATAGCGTTCAATCATTATTGTTCTCGTTCAAGATTCATAGTGTTCCAATCAAACACACAGTCAGTTTGGGTAAGGCCTTACACTTCACCAGTTTGAATCACAAGGGCGCCACGATGTCTAACTATTACATATCATGTAAGAGTACAAAATCCCTTATCGACTACATACAGTTCCCACTGAACGTCAGATCCGTTCCTAACCAATGCCTTTATGACTGGCAGTTACGCGACAGCGGTTGGCAGTGATTAAAGAACAGTCCTTGGTAAACGAAAGTTCTAGTATGCATCTCAAGTCAGAGGATACTAAATGAGTATACCAATATCAAAACATCTTATGATTAAAATCCATGAAGATGATTTGAAGTGAGTTACATACAACGTCGTCCAAGATGAGGTCTGTGAAATTGGAAGTCAACTACTTGAGTCCAAGTTCAGAATAGTCTTAATTCAGAGTCGTTCCCAAGATTCTGATTGACTACAGATAATTAAGAATACAAGATTCATGGATTAAACGTATTAAAATCAAACACAGTTATAAGATTCAAAGTTGTATTTAACAAGTAAATCAAATTGAATTCAAAAAGTACAACTGTTTAATGTTTGTACATCCAAATACTTAATCAAAACATATCGCTAGCAAAACAAAGACCGATAGCATATCTATGCTAATCGACTTAGTGAACGGGTCCGCTAGGTTTTGATCTGTGTCTACTTTGCTTATCATGATGTCACCACATTCCATAATTTCTCATATATTATGGAAGCCTGCGTCATTGTAACATCTTACAGTGAGCTCTTCTTCCACTCCTCCAAATATTAAGAACATGTCTTTAGTCCTTCTCAAGTACTTCAGGATGTTCTTGACTGCAGTCCAATGGGCAATGCCAGGACTTTGCTGAAAACGACTGGCCATTGTAACATCTTACAGTTGGCCGCCACGCACCACCGCCGGACCACCACTACTTCGCCGGAATCCTCTCCACTCTCTCTCTCTAAATTTTTTCTATGAAATGATCAAATGAGAAAAAGGGAGTGTAGTGGGGTATTTATATCCCTCGTGGTCTCCGATCGCGTGCCGGTTTCTCGCTTAAACGAACCCGATAAAAAAATAGAGGCGTTATTTTATCCAAAAATAACTTATTATAATTTATTATTTTCCCTCGAGTCCTTGCGTCTCGTAAATATATATCCTTTCGTATTTAAATTAAAATTTACGAAACCGTTCGACTCGGGCGTTAACGTGTATAAACCCGAACTTGATCAAATTTTTTACATTATAACACCCAAATAAATCTTGCTATTATTTTTCGTTCACTAACGAGTTCCTTTCGTTTGAAAGTATATTTCACATAATAATACTATTATTATTATTATTATTATTATTATATGAACTCGTCGAACACGGGTGTTTACCGTAAAAGTCACGGTTGTCACATTCTCCCCCAGTTAACAGAATTTCGTCCCGAAATTCAACTGGTATAATAGTTGACAAGTTCTTTTTCGTAACTTGATTCATGTACGGTCATCAAGGGAAATCTAGTTTCTTAGATACAGCAGGGAGATTTGACAAATCGAGATCTAAGAATCATAGAGAGTAGGTTACACTTAGAAAGACTCAAAAGAAAATTGAATAATCATGGGAGAAAAATCTTTCGAATTCCAAAGAGTCTATAGATCATTGTTTCCACGGATCAGTCAAAAAGGTATACTACTGATGTTATTCAGAAGATTAAGAAATCCGTCATAGGATTGATATACACAGGTATACAAAGTTGGTACAAATCCAAAATGATATTATGATACAAAATCCCAGTGATTTAGTATCCTTTTATGAGAAAGGAAAAGTATCATTTGGCTTGGTGCCATTAAGGAATATTATTATAAATAGTAACCATAAAATTGTAGTATGAGAGGTGCTATTAAGATCCAAAGAGTCGGTAGAATCACCACGACTCATTGGAATAAAAATGTATCACAGCGATAACAAATATTATAAGTTATAAAGGATGGACATATCATGTACTTAGAATACAGAGAGATAACACCTCGTTAAAATGAAACTTGTCGTCAATACGAACTTCCTTAGGTTGTATAATTACGGATTCATCGGCTAAACACCTTTTGAGACACGATATACGATAAGCATCGTATATACCATTAAGCTCCTGAGGTAGTTTTAGTTTGTACATAACAAGACCAATCAAATGATTAGTACCAACTTCAGCACAACAAAATGGTGATCAACATTTGTGTCAAAACAAAGCTTCCAATGGTGCTCATTTAATGGTAGTGTGATCACTGTTAGTGTAAGGAAATCGGACCAAAGGTAAAAGAGTATCCAAATTACCACCAAATTGTATCACACAAGCTCTTAGCATATCCTCCAAGGTATGAATAGTTCGTTCACTTAGACCGTCAGTTTGAGGATAGTAAGCGGTGCTCATATCTAAGCGCGTTCTCAAAGCTTTATGTGGTGTCTGCTAGAAATGGGATGTAAAACGATTATCCGTATCGAAGATAAAGGAATCAGGCACTCCATACCTTGCTACAATTTCACTACTATACAGTCGAGCTTGCTTTTCTATCTAGAAGTCCTCTCGGATAAGTAGGAAATGTGCAGAGTCTGTCATTAATTAGTTAACAATGTTCCAAAATGAATCATAGCCGCCTAATGTTCTAGGCAGGCCTAGTAATGAAATCTATTGAAACTTGTTCTCACATCCACAGTGAAATCTCGGGTTGTTGTACCATGTGATTGTCAGTAACAGTAGTTACTATCTAATAGTTGGTACATTGTTGCATCATAGGCCGATACAACTTGGTTAGTGTGTATACGACATAACCGTAAAAGTAGATACAAGGGAATTTTGAAAATCAACATAACAAAAGGACGAGATTCACACTTCTTGTACTAGAATTGAAGAGTGATGATTAGTCATTAGAGAATGAATTAATAACGATAAATCCAAGCTTAAAGCATTACAAAGCAAGTATATAATGAGTACCAGTATGATTGTACCAAACTCGAGTCGTGAAACCGAAGATTAACAAACAAAGGATATTATACTAGGATTCTGTCGAGATAAATTTGCTAAGAGTCAAATTTACTCAATCCTATCAAGTGTTATAGGAAATGAGTCATCATCATAAAATAGATGTCAGCGATTACCCGGTGCTATGTAACCTCACCACAAAGCATTAGGATTTGGTACTAACTCGCATATTAGTCTCGATATAATATAATCATGTTTGGTGATTTTCAATTAAAGGTTCATATACCTATTGTCGAAAGTTAGCAATGGGCTATATGATAATCGAGTCACCACAAGATCTAGATAGAGAAAGTGACTAAAGATCTAGGACGATCTAATCAAGTAGATTAGTTAAAAGACTAGGTGCCAGTTCAATAGTTGGACATTGAATTGACAACCACCAGCAGTCGAATTTGGTTAACGGTCATAAATGGAATTATGATATTTTAACAAGAAGTCCATATTAAAAAGATGGTCTACTCCTCACATTGAGTCGTCCAAATTTGATAGGATAACATTAGACGTCTACATCTTTCTTGATATGTATTGAAATGATTCGGAAGTAATCCGTTATTCATCTAGATGAGGAAATAAACAGTCATGCTGTGGAAATAATCTCATAAAAATAGTGTCCCCCGATAATGATTATGAGCTTGCTAACCCACAAAATGGTTAGACTTTGATATAATATCATTGTCAATTTATCTTGGGGTTTGGTTCTCATAAAGTTGACATCAGAAAATAAGATAGGATCAAGTAAAACTTCATTAATTTGTCAAATGTGAGGACGTCATGCTCATAGGTCCCTTAAGGATAATGCAATCCCAAGCGGATCTTCAAGAGAGTAGAGTTAACTATGATTCGTCCCTTGGTCCTCTTCCTAGTAGTGTACAACTTTAATTGGTTAAGAATCGTAAAACACATAAATAAATTCAAAATTTCCCTCCTATGATTTTAGGACACATCTTTCAAATGAAAGTGTTTTCAAATTTCAACTTAGGTCCTCGCTTTTCCATTAAATTCGGTGGAAATGGACCATAAGGTTTCAGAGTTTGTCCTTAGATCTCGCGTTGAAGGGGGTTAAATAGATTATCCGTCAATAACTGGTAGTACAGTATGCCTGCAACTTTCTTGGCTTTCGAACGGTACCACTATGACTTACCATTTCGTATTTCACCCATACTAGTTATAGCCTAAAATCCTTTGCATAAGGGTTTAAGCCATAAATTTGATGGAATGAGTGTTTGAATGTCATAGATTCGTATTCCTTCAGGGCACGTGTTAAGAAGTTGTTTCTAAACAGTAGTTGCTCTAAGGCTTTCTAATTACAGGTGACGGAGAGTAAGGGATGCGTATACGTCTCTACCTAGTTAGAAATCAGAAAGTCAATCAACAAAATGACATTTGAGGGAGAGCATGTACAAAAAGGATATGAGACTATCCTATTCGGATCTATAAGGACAATATACGTAGAGTAACAAATAGCGATAATCACCATAAATAAACTTTGAATGATTACTAATAAAATTTTTGGTACACAAAGAATCATTCCAACATAAAGTTTTATTTTCTCCATCAAAATGGTTTTCAATAAGACATCGAAGCACCAGGAGAAATCAATATTTGCAAAACATATGTAGCAATGTTCACAAAAAGGGCATTAGTTTCATACTAAGCCATAGCTATCCCAAAATAAAAAGTTTTTGTAAATCCAACTAAAAGAATCCTGGGCACAAGCCGCTCGGTGTCCATAGTAGAACTACAAATGATAGAAATAAACACGACAATGAACGTCGTAAAGATGGCTCCTCCCAAGTAAATAAGTTTCTCAAGTTAGGTTTCCACAATATGAGCGTCGCGGTTAAGAGAATCGAAATTGAGTGTACCAAATTACCATAGTGAGTGCAGAGTACTTGCAATGGAAATTTCAAGTAGGTTTAAAACTGAATTATTAAGAATATTTATCAGGAGTATAGTGAGAATGACAAACACCGAAATGAGGATTTATACGAACGGTCGTATAGAAAGGTTATATTGTCTAAGAAAAAGAAGCTTATATTTATTTAAGGAATTTCTCCATCGATGTTAGAGTATGTTTGGATTATAAGATAAAATACGAGATTATACCAAGACCTCTGATGATAGTCGTACACTTACTGCAAGTGTCGAGCGTTGTAAAGTCCCATACTGAATTTAAGTGGCCAGTAAAATCTCAAGGGATCTGATTTATCAAGTAAAATAGACGAGAGAAAATATCCGTTGCTCAAGATTCAGTAAGGAGTTGATTAGATCAAATTCGAATTTCTCTTGTTCCTTCAGAACTACGAGAACGTTACATGAAGATCAATTAGGGGAGTCAGGAATGTCGAGGTCTGATTCACACTAGACCAAGAGTTGTCACATGCGTTGATAAACATATAACAAAATTGAAATGAGAAAATATTTAGCTGGATCTCAAATGTGAAGCAATACTTAACAAATAATTGCCAAATTCGGTCCAAATACCGAGGTTAAATCAACTGAGAACAGATCTCTTTGGTGTCTCGGTCTAAATTTTTATGCAAAAGAAATCTTGATAAGAGTTTTGGATCCATTACGATTCAAAGATAAAAGAGACAATATAAATTCCCATGTCACTTGAGGTAGCCTATCGCATCATTCGATGTATTCGGCTCAACCCTAAGGTTACGATAGTTTCGATCAATATTCGGATGACTGGGAATCGGGACTGGAAATACAAATTAATCATGAACATTAACTCGGACAGTAAGACTCACTAGAGTTCTCATGCACTGCATATTATGATTACGTGTGCACTCGTAATGATAATTTACTTTACATGGTCCCTACAGTGTTTCCTCTATCCCGAGCTCTCAGCTAAAAAAAGGAACTGCAATGTTCATTGGATCACGTCTTCGTGTTGCACTTTCGCGTAAAAGTGTGGATGTTCTATCTGATCACTTTTAATTATTTGTACCAATACTTATGGATCTGCAGACTAAGGCCGTTGTTGGATGGAGGTAATGATAGAGGGGAACTACCAGCGTCCTCTAATAAAAGAAAAAGTGTGCGGTGGAAGTCAGGAAGTAATAATAGGGTAGAGATCCCTAAATCAGAGTCGAGCAAGTCATGCTACAAATTTGTACATATACGTGGATCCGATGATCCAACATAACAAAAAAGTCAATAGGTCTCCTGACCCGTAGAGTTCTCTCCCGTTTAGTCCTGCTTCTCCACCTCGGGTTCCCTTTAGATCGAGCAATTATGGTTGCCATATCTCATGGCGAAAGTTCTAGCCATCCAATCCAGCAGATCACCAAAGCAAGTATATACCGCACAAAGTGAAAACAATAGATGTTAAATAAGAAAGTCGACTCCAGAACTGGAGTAGATATAGATGCGGTGTAGGAACAGGTACAACTCTAGGTAACACCAAGACAGATAGAGACGGATATAGAATACCGCAAAAGTAACCGGAATCATCAAATAGTACACGTAGTGCCGTGCCAACGACATGATTATGATGAAGCAATGTGTGTAGATAAGCAAGAGGTAGTATGCAATGCACATATAATTCCTACGGTTCAATGCAATAAACTTAGAGTTATAGTCTAGGTCTAGTCTCAGGTAAACCTAATTCTCTATAACCAGTGCTCTGATACCAAGTTTGTCACACCCCACCAAGGCGGAAGTACGGGATGTAAACGGTATATCGCATTGAACACAAATACAAGAGAAACTAAAAGGAAAGTTGTGCATTACATTGAACCATACTACATGCTTCTAACGAGTGTACGAATACATGAAAATCCTTATTCAATACAAAGTGTCTAAATTGCATGACTACAACAAAAGGTGCACAATAATAATTCTTCCCAAAAGCAAGTCGTTTAAAGCTCGTGATCCCCACAACTGTTTACCTGAAAAGCATGTTTCGAAAATGGGTCAACTATAAAAATAGTTGGTGAGTACGCAGGTTTTGCGAGTCTATAAAAAGTAAGTAAATAAATTTCAAAATGTTATAGTAACCAACCGAAGATGATCAAGTACACGTGTTAAGATATAATTACCCTGAGCCACAATCAAAACCGTCAGACTAGTTGTTGCCCCTGTATCCAGGTGTCGAATGTGAACACCTACTATGGCTAATTATGCGCCAAAATGACCCTACAAGTCTGATTGGCGCGACCAACCCTGGGCGAGAGTGTCAACCCAAATAGTACTATTCATAATTCCCACCGGCTATCCAAGCTAATTGATTGCGTTAAAGTGGGGACTTAATACATCCATAAGTAAACCCAGGTAACCCTAATCCCAAGTAACAACGTGTAGAGTGAAACAGCTTTTCCCCCGTAAAACAGTAAAAATGAAAAGTGGGGCTGCGAAACTCACCTGAACAACGTCGGTGATAAGTGTGACATAGTAAAAAAAAAACCGTAAAGTACGGTTAACATCCAAATTCTATCAAAGGCCAGCAGCCAAATGCAAGCAAAGTGTGGCTAGCAACTCAGTGCTACCAAGGTACAACTAAATCCGCAAAAACCGCAAAAACAGGTATCCTAACCGAGTCCTACTAACCAAGTAGACATAAAAAAAATAGCATTTAGGACGCCTAAAGTATAAAACTGAGTCTACTACTCAAAAGTGGCTATGTAGTCGGTTGCATACCCAAAACCCGTGCACACACGTACGAACCGCTCAAAAGTTGTAAAACGAGCCTTTATATAAATTCGTGACTTTGAAAGCTTAAGTTTTAGATTTTATTAATGAATATCAGTAGTTATAATGTCATATATGATAAAATCTCAAGTCACAGATTCGTTTGACCAAAAACGCGGTTACGCGCGTAAAGTTCGGTTTACGGTTTAAAAATCCGATTCATCCGAAGTTAGGGTTTTAGTGTGATATTAGCACCCAATTTAAAAGTCAAATTTTATGTTTTAAATGGGGTTATACTTCTGTCCAAAATCCCCTAGAATTTTTATAAAATCAATTTTATATAAAATTTTTTAAAATTAATAACTTTTTTTAAAATTTAAATGGACCATAATTCCAAAGTCATACATAGACATAAAGTTACTGTTTAAAATTTATACCAATTGATCATGTATATAAATTAAAATTTCTGACCAATTTTCATATTTTTCCAATATTCATATTATTTAATATGAATTTAATATTATTAAAATTTTACAAATTCGGGAAAAATAGTTAAACACATCTAAACTTTACCAAAGTTTTATCATATTAGTTTTAAGTCAATATAAGATCCCATACCAAGTTTCAACTCCTGATTTTATCCAGAAGTATACAAACCCTAAATCATCCGTTTAAACTTTATAAATACTAAACACATACTTAAACAACTCCAATTTTCATAAACTTTGTACAGGAGTCTTAGTTCATCATATAACAATCACTATCCAATTTCTAGAATTTTTCAATACTCAGAAGTATTTTTCCCAAATTTCCATATATTAAACTTGTGGAAATTTTAATAAATAATCTATAAATAGTTTAGTTACCAATATTTCCAGATCTCACTTTTTATATAAATACTACTTTTTAAAAATAAATTTGGAAGCTAAATCAAAAGTTTATAAAAATCCATAAAAAGCAATTGTTGTATAAAAATAAATATATTAGTTGCACGTGAACCGGTATTGGGTTTATAACCTAATAACCACTCAAAATATCAAATATCTCAATACTAAAAGTTTTCGGGTTCAATTCCCAACCAATGACTCATAAAACTATTCTAACATAAAATTAAATCTTAACGGGTAAAGTTTATACCTTTCGTATAAATGGTTCGCGTACGCGGAACCTCCCGTATTTCACATGCAATACGAACCAAAAAACCATTAGGATTGTTTTTATCTCCCGAGCATTTCCATATGCTCAAACCCCCCACCCACTCCTCCCAAAACCTAACCTAAAAGCTAAACTAAACCCAAAAAACTAAAACTAAAAGCTAACCCTACTACACATATGTAGTAAGGCGCTGATTTTTTTTAAAGAGGACGACGTGAGGAACAAAGTATCCGAAGCGGTTTTTTAGTTTTTGAGTTATGATTTTTTTATTATTATTTTAACTTTAATAAATAGTTTTTTGATTTTTTCATGAACAATGAGTTTTCTTATGATCATTCACATATATATATATATAAGAGAGGGTTAGGCTAGAAAGGGACAAAGCCATAGAAAGTGTAGGAAGCATTCTCTATGCGACACGTTTCCAAGGAGGGAAAAAGAGGGAAAAGACAATTGGGTAAAAACAAAAGATTCATGAGATTAGCACATGCACATGCAAGTCACATGTCATCCCCCCCCCCCCCCAATTTTTTAAACGTCCATAACTTTTTTATACGTCATTATTTTTTTTTAAATTATACCATAAAATCGAGCGTTTTTTTATCTTTCCAACAAGTATGGTATTGCTATATTAAAAAAAACACTAACTGGGTGTTGTTTGAAATTACGAGTTTTTATGGTTTTTATAGAGTTTTTACACATGATTTTTATATTTTAACATCCATATACATGTTATTTTATATTGTTTACGTTTATGACATTTTTGTTTTCAACTTGGTATTTTCACATGGCGTTTTATTTTGTCATTGTGTTTTACAATTGTGGCGTTTAATTTATGTTGAACCGGACGTTTTAAAAAAAAAGTAAAAACACCATAAACATAAACACGGCAAAACACCATGTATAGTGTTTCATATATTAGTGTTATATTAAACAAATTTTTTATCTTTATATTCATAAAATATTGATAATGAAATTTATTATTTATGTGATGAGTTATAGAAAAATACTTGCGCTTTATTTATGCAATGTTTTGAAACCCGGACCGGACCGGCAGGTCGGACCGGGAACCGGTGGTCTGACCGGTCCGGTTACATGTGTTGAACCGTTTATGTAGCGAACCGGTGGTCGGACCGGTTGAACCGGCGGTCGGACCGGAAACCGGGTGGTCGGATCGGTTGAACCGCTTGACTATTTTTTTTTTTTTAAATCTTTTTTAAGTCTTTTGGCTTCTTATTTCGTAGGTAATTGTTAGTTTAAAATTATTGGAATTGACTTGTTGGTGGTTTTTGAAAGGATTAAAAGCTATTTAGACTGATATATTTTTATAATATTTATGACGTCGTCCGATTCTTAAATCCGGTCCGACCGGTCCGACCAGTGGACCGGTAAGAAGACCGGTTCGACGTCCGGTCCGATTCTGAAAACATTGTATTTATGTGAATAGCAAGATGACGTCATGTGGTTTAGAATATTTTATTAAAATAGTTTGTTAATATGGTACAAGTATACCCTGATTTTGGAGTTTGGTAAAAGATAAAAGAGAGAGATTAACAAACGTACCTGTAGGATTAGAAGAGTTAACATTTGATGAGGAGTGCTTGTTCAAATTCTAGCCAGTTGACCATTTTACGTTGGCTAGTTAATTTGCAAAATTTATAAAAAACGTATGTTTAAAGTATGGTGTTTTACATGAACATCATGGGTTTAAAGTATGGTGTTTTACCTGAACACCATGTGTTTAAATTTATGGTGTTTTACCTGAATACCATGTGCTTAAAGTTATGGTGTTTTACCTGAACACCATGGGGTTCAAGTATGGTGTTTTACATGAACATCATGTGTTTAAAGTTATGGTGTTTTACCTGAACACCATGGGTTTCAAGTTATTGTGTAAAACATCATGATCAAAAAATCTAAAACGCTATGTTGAAAGTTGATGCTCAAGTTGAAAAAATCATGACCAAAAAACTAAAACGACATGTTAAAATGGACATCGTATATGTAAAACACCATATCCTGAAAAACTCTATGTTGAAAAACACATTCTTGAAAACACTATTACAAATAAAATTAAAACACCATGTTAAAATTGACCTCCTATGTGAAAAACACAATGATAAGAAAAACACAATACTTTAAACCCATGGTGTTCAGGTAAAACACCACAGTTTAAAAAAAGACGTTTTTTTAAAAATATATATATATATATAGCAATATTATACTCATATTAAAGATAAAAGAACGCTCGATTTTACGGTGAAATTTTTTTAAAAGAATAATAACGTATAAAAAAGTTATGGGCATTTAAAAAATGGGGGGGGGGGGGGAATTGCATGTGACTTACATTTGAGGCTTTTTGGTTGAATCTTAACATTCTACCCTCATGGTCCCTTACGTATTGTTTCTAAGTTTCATTTATTTACCAAAATACCGCCGTGTGAATCTAAACCATAAAACACAAATATCTTGTGGCTGAGATTCCTTCCTACACTTTCTATACTTTTTCCTCTTTATAGCTTAATCTCATACTATATATCTATACATACTAATAAATAAAGGTTTTGGATTACCACATGTCACTCCCTCATGTCTCCTCATATTGGTTTTCCCGCCTCTCTCTCCTAATAAATGCACCTATATCTTATTAAATAATAATGATATTATAAATATATTATTAAAGAAGAATAATAATTATATTAAATAAGAATTTAAAATATAACTAATTAAAGAAAAATACTAATCTATACTCCCTAATAAATAAAGGTTTTTGTAAAATGGTTTTCCCACCTAAAGTTTAATTATAATTTAAGATTTTAAACCTCTCACAAATTATAAATGCTTAACAAATATAATTGCTAAAATTATTTAATATCATTTGACTAGAACTTAAAAACCGTTTGATTTGAAAACTTTGAACTTTGTATTATTTAAATTATAACAAAATCAATAAATTAACTATCACAAATTTACTATAATTAGATAATTAAATTGCCAATTTTTTAAAAAAATTAACAACTTATCTTTGTTAAGCAAATAACAATTAATCAAAATCAACTTTCTAGAATCTAAAAAATTTACCTTATGTAATTTGGTTTTATGAATGTAATTGTAATTTTTTTTTTCACCATGTAAAGTAATTCTTATTTAGACACTTATGAATAATATATGTTTCTTTTCATTAACCGTGTAATACACGGGAACTAACCTAGTATATATATATATATATATATATATATTTAAAAGGGGGTAACTTTACACAATAGTAACCAAGTTTCTCAAGTGTTACATTTAAATTACTCAAAGTTTTTTTGTTTCTTTAAAGTCACTCAACTTTCAGTAAGTGTTCAAATCTTATGTAATATTTTTATAAATGTTTAATTTTTTAAAAATTGAATGAGATAAATGAAACATATATGAATCTTGTTTACTAATAACAAATATTTTTTTTTTAATTCGACTTAAATATAACAATTTTAAAACTTGTTTATTATTTGGTGAATTTTTTTTCTTCACTATTATCTCATATTTTAAGTTAATTGGAATAAAAATTTCACATATTGATAACTAATATTCATATATATTTCATTTGCCTCATTCAATTTTAAAAAATTTAAACATTTATAAAAATATGACATAGGATTGGAACACTTAGTGAAAGTTGAGTGACTTTAAATGGACAAAAATAACTTGGAGTGACTTAAATAAAACATTTGAGAAACTTGGTTACTATTTAGTGAAATTTTCCCATATTTAAAAATAAAAAACTAAAAAACTTATTGGACTCTCTCTATATAATTTATTGAGTTATTGGGCTCTCTTTAAAACAAAAAAATACAACTTATTGAGTTATTGAGTCCAAATAAACTAATTTGATCCATCCTAAAAAATAAAAAATATAACTAAGTGATATGAACTTTTTATTAATAAAATTAATTTCAGTATTTCGATTAACCAACCGTCTTCAAATCTTTGGTTCTCATAAATCAAATAAGCAAATCATATATGTTCATAGAAAAATCAAAATTGATCCAAATAAAAATAATTTGCATAAATGTATTTAATGCATTTTATTCTGTTTTAATTCTCTAGTGGCATATGCAGAAAGAAGTTTTTTGAAACTGAAGTTATTGAAATTTTGCTTACAATCCACAATGTCCCAAAAAAGACTTAGTGGATTGGCGATGATAGATATCGAGAACGAAATCTTAGGGAGTATAAACTGCGAAGAGGTGATCAAACAGTTTGCTATCAAGAATGCGAAAAGAGCTTCACGAATCATTGGTTAGTTATTACGGTATGTCATTCTAATACAATATTTTTGCTATGTTTATTGCTATAATGTTAATTGTAGTTTAAAAAATTAGTTTATATAATTCGTTGGGGGCCTAAGGGCCTTTTTTTCAGCTCGGCCGAGGCACTTAAATCCTCACGACCGGCCATGATATGTTGCGTTATTATAAAATATTGTGTGTAATTTCGTACAGACTTCGGTGGCTTTCTACGGTTAACACGTTAATTTCACTTTCTACGGTAACTCTCAAATATTCAAATATATAATAGTTGTATTTTATTTTACATAGGCACACCCAAAAACATTCATCGGTTGATGTTAATTTACTGTTCATAAAATTCTGGACATCTTATTCGATGTATACTTTTAAAGTGACTGGTAAAGTTAAATGGTTATTTTTGCACTCCTCACCCTCTCCAATACACATCATTTCACTTATGAATAACTAAACTATATAACAACATTCATAACCCGTTCCTTATAATTATGTGAGTGAGTTTTGTATATTTTATGGAGTGGTTTAAAGTGGTTATAAGTGGAGGAGAGAGAAAAGATATAAGGTTTTTGTAAATATAAGAATAAAAGTAGTGGTTTTTAATATAATTATAAGGATAAAGATAAGGAGAGAGAAAAGTAAAGATAAAAGGTAGAAAAAGTAGTGTTTTTTAGTGTAATTATAAGGATAAGGATATTAAATATAAAGAACGGGCTGAGAATGCTCTAATCATAAGAAAAACATATTTGAACACTGCGAAGAATTAGGGATGACAATTCCTGACCTGTTTAAGATACGATTAAACCTGTTTAACAAAAAGTACACTATGTAATTTTATACTTTTTTTAAATAATGAAATTTAGGAGGCTAGGCTCCATCATTTCTCCTTCTTGGTACATAAAAGTATTAGGTAGTGTTTGGTATGCATGAATGTATGGTGGAATGGAATGAGTCATTACGTTGAAATGAAACAAAACATGTTTGGTAATCACATAGGAATTGAACGTACCATTACATAAGGAATGTGATTCTTTCATTTATAATGATTTTCATTCCTTGGGGGATGAGTGTTTTTTTTTCATTCCTTCAAGGAATGAAATAATTTTGTTTAATTAATGACCGAACCATGACTCGACCCATGACTAGATCCATGACCCGACCCGTGACCGACCCATGGACTTACCATGAAATGACCCATGACTCGACCCGTGACATGACCCATGACACGACCCTTGCCCGGAACCATGACTTGAACCATGACCCGTCCCATGGCCCGAACCATGCCCCAAACCATGACTCGTGCCATGCCCCGGACCATGAACTGTCCCGTGACCCGACCCATGATCCAAACCATGGACCGACCATGACCCGTCCAAGACTCAACCCGTGACTTGACCCATGCCCGAACCCATGACCTGAACCATGACCCGTCCCATGCCCCGAACGATGACCCATGTCGTGACTCCACACATGACTCGAACCATGACACGTCTCATGAACTGACCCATAGTATAAATTTATTAGTTACAAATATTTTAGTTTTCATAAAATATTTTACTGTCTACCAAACAGCACGAAGTAATGATTTATTTCATTCCTTTAGGGTCAGGGGCGGACTTACGTATGCTGGGAGGGGTTCACAGGAACCCCCCCGATTTTCAAAATTTTAGTGTAACGCTAGGTAAAAAAACTGGAGTGAACCCCTTAAAAAATTATAGGGTGAACCCCCTACAAAGTTTAACAAGTGGTGTAGTTGTTTAGGCTTCGCATTATAATATGGAGGTTGTGGGTTCTAATCCTTTCACTAACATTTTTTAAAACCTTTTTTTAGCTGATTTCGTATGGGCTTGTCTCACTCTCAACTGGTGGGCCCTATAATTTGTTTCTTGTTTTTTGTTGGGCCTTCACTTGGGCTCGGGCTAGTAGCATGGTATAACAATTAACAAAGAAATTAGGGATATCAAGTGGATCTGATTGAGAAATTAGGGAAAAAAAAAGAATTCAGAAGCCTCTGCAGGTCGCAGCTCACCTCCAGCTTCTGCCCTCCTCCAACTCCGCCGGCGCTGCCCACTGCTGCTGCTCCCTGCATGCCGCCGCCGGCCACCTGCCCACTGGCGCCGCCCACTGCTGCTCCCCTGCCCATAGACCACATGTTAGTAATTATTCCATCTTGTTTAGTTGTTTGTTGTTTACTTGTTTGAAAAATAAAATCTAGAGTTAATTTGAATGTTAATTTAGATTTTGGATGTTAATTTGAATTTTAGATGTTATTAAGATTTTAGATGTTAATTTGGATATGATTCCTATGTACTATTAATCTATTATGGATATTAAAATATATTTTTATAGAGCACCGTCACCATCAAACCTTGAATCATCATCTTCAAATAGTAAACCGTCTCGAATAGATTTTAATTTCTAATGACGTTTTTTTATTATGTTATCGTATTTTTGTTATGTGATGAATTTTACCCGACCCGAACAATCGAACCGACCCAAATTTTTTAATGTCCGGCCCTATGATATTGGAGCATATAAAAACAGTGAACCACTTGAAAAAAATTTCTAGATCCGCCACTGCTTAGGGTAACCAAACATGACAAGGGAATAGTAATGGTTCATTTCTTTCCCTTGTCTATTCCATTCACCCGTCCATTTCATTTCTTTGTTCATTCCATTGCCTCATAGCAAACAGACCCAGCTTATGAATACATATTAACATGCGTAAATGTTAAAAGTATTAAAAAGTTTCATTACTTATTTATTATAGAGAAAATAATGAAAATAACCTAAAATGAGTTAATGGTTTTGATTTGTAATTAGAAATGAAGCTTACCACTAAATGTTCACTAGTTCACATCCGGCGTGTTTACATGTATGTGTTCGCATGCATGCGGTGTTCATGTATTCGTACGTATTTACATGTTCTTGATGATTTTATTTTTAGATACTTGTATGATACGTTACATATATATATTTTTCTAATTGAATATAATTTTAAATTCAATTCTTTATAGACACAACTAGGGGATTATTTCATCATAAGACTTATTTTTAAATATTAAAACGATAAACTCATTTTATGTCCATTTTTTATAATTTCCCTTTATTGTAATGCGTGGCTCATAAAAGTGTAATATGCATGGTCCCTCTTTGTATGTGGTGAGGGTAACCAAAGATTTGCATATCATCAAATGGGCCATTTTAGTTGATTTTGTCTTGTAAAGACTCTTAGGAATCATTGTCTCAAAATAATAAATAACAAGTTTTTATTTGCCAATATATTTATATAATATGAGAAAGATAAGAGAATATGGCATAGTTTTATTAAAACAAAAGCAATTTATATGCATAAATAAATAATTAAAATAACATTCTTTTTTAAGGCAAATCAGATTTTAATAATTCAAAAACTACGACCCATACCGATAATAGTCCGTACCGATAATTTGACCAATGGCATTCTTAACTTTCACTCCCGTTGCCACGGGCAATTACACTAGCATAATTATCAAAGATTTACACTTTATTAACACTTGATTTTCAATCAATTTCGCTTCTATGTTTTCCAATTTCGTTCATAATCATCTTTGTGAACGAAATCGAGTGAAACTCTATGATATTATGCGAGTGGGATTGCCCTTGATAACGAAAATAAAAGCTAGGAGTGTGTTAGTGGTTAAATTGTTAGTATGGATTTTTATCAGTCAATAAATTATAGTTTAGATTATTAAATTCTAATTTTTCTTTTTTAAATAAACAAAACAAATATGTAATTCAGATCGTGAATTCGAGGCCAGTAACCATGAATAGAGACAAATTAGATTTCAAATTTTGATTTCCAACATTACAAGTTATAGCTTTTGTAATTGTTATGAAATAATTTGATATAAATTTATTTTAGTTATTTAATTTTTATTTCACTTTTAAAATCGAATATTTATAAGTAGTTGACTTTCACATGTGCCATCAAATTTTTTTGGTTTACGAATACAAATTCAACAATTGAAAACGCATGGACAATCTGACTAGAAAAGCAGAAATATGATTTGTATTGATAATTGTTTTGGAATAGGGTTACATGTGATGTCCTTATGTTGACGACAATATATTACACTCTAATACCCTAAAGGCTAAACCAAATCAGACCAGAAATATGATTTGTATTGATAACTATTGTGGAATAGGGTTACATGTGTGTCGTTATGTAGAGGACAATATTATACTTTAATACCCTAAACTATCACTAATAAAATTATGGTATTTTTTTTTAATGGCAACACCAAGATATTTTAGGATAATTAGGTTTCTTCGAGGCAACACCAAGAACATCCAGGGCAGCCCACCCCAGGAGGAACCCTCAACTGGGTAAACCCCCTGACCTGGCCACAAACCCTTTTTTTGTTGTGGCCCTGATTCGAACCAACGACCTTCTATTTGGAAGTCACCGGGGGTACCGCCAGGACAAAGCCCCTTTGGTTAGGGCCAAGAATGAAAGAATGTGTAGGGCTTAGATTAATTGTCAAGGGAGCGTATACGGTTTCTTTACTTCGAAACTGAACACTTTTCACTTAGTACCGATCATCATAGTTATATTTAGATTGATAGTTTTTGCATGTTTAGGAGAAATTTAGGATGAATTTGCAATAGGTTTTCAATGTTTTAGTTGGATCAACGTTCATTTTTTAAGTATTTTGTTAGTTTCCATAGCATCTTTTTTGTTGTTTCACGTACTAACATGTAATATTAATTAAAGAAGAAAAAGTGTGCATGCACCCACATCTATTTAATCATGATATGTTATTTACTTTAACATTAGTTACATTATTATTATATGTCACTTTCAAGTTTCAAAACAATTAAGTATATAGAGTTAAAAAATAATCTCAAAGTTAATTCACTTCTAACATTAAAAAATAAGAGATAAACAATTAAAAACTTACTTGAATAGAAATTGATCACCATGTAATAACGACTTCATTGAATGGAACCAAGCCTAATACTAAGAGATTACAAGTGCAAATTAATTTAAAATTTTTGAAAAGGTAATTTTATAAAATAGTAACCAAGTTTTTCAAGTATACTACTAAAGTCATTTAACGTTTTTTTTTATTTCTCTAAAGTCACTCAACTTTCACTAGTTAATCACTGATAACAAATTTTCTTGTTACAGTGAAATAATTATCATTTATAATTAACGAGGTATAGATGAATATATTAATCTTGATGAACTCGATCTGTTTCAATTTTATGAATTAAATAATATGTCTTTTGCTTATTCCTAAGTTAAAAATTCTATATATAGGGTAAAACAAAATTTACATTCTATCTATCGAAGATACAAATGAAATCAAGTGTGGAATCAAATTGAAAAATACCGAATTAGTTATTTTAGTGTCATAAATATCATTTTAATATAGTTGGATTTACTTAAGAGTAAAGAGAAATAAGTATAAACATTATTACAAGTTAAGAGTTGTGGAGAACACATTTATACAAGGATCATTTCAATTACCTCGAACCCCATGGTTCAAGGGGGCAAAGCCCTCTAGTGACTAAGGGAGTTCCAAGGGGGCACCACCCCCTTAGCGAGGTTCAAGGCAATGCCCTGGCAGGGGTCGACGGCCGGCCCCTGATAGTGTCTAAGGGACAACGCCCTTAGCAGGATCGTGCTAGTAATGCATCATATCTGGATGGATGGTGAAAAGTTGCATGAGATTATCATCAATAGTAAAGCATATGTAGAAATTGTGCTTTAGTAGTAATTAATCAGCGGTAGCAACTATGTAGATCGATAGTAACTTGGTGATCATTAGTAACAAATATTGGTAGCAACTAAAGCATCAATAACAACTTTGTACTTCAGTAGGAACTAAGGATCAATAGAAACTTGGTAATCTGGGTCGGTTAACGGCTCTACAGAGGTGAGTTATAGTTAGGATCGACGGAAACTGTTCTGCTATCGACAGATCATGCGGGATTTGAAGTTGTAGGATGACAGTTAGGCCACTTTGCATTTGTGGTTTAGTGCAACGGGTTTTCGGATCGGTTCATGGGAGTTTCTTATCGTCTCGCTCCCTTTTGATCCTCTTTTTTTGTTTGCGTGATTAGTTTTTGTGTGTTTCTCTTTTCTAGTCTTGTAATTTCATTTGGGGGTTGCTCTTCTGGGTCGGTTTGTAATTCTGTCTCATCCTGTCTAGTTTCTTATTAACCAAGTTCTTATTAATAAAATTTGTACCATTAAAAAAAAAACTTGATAATCTCCTTGCCCTCTCTCTTCCACATCTGCCGTCCGTAAAGATAGAAAAACTCCGACTAAAGATGGTCTTAAGGTGTTATAAGTGGTTTTTACTTTACATAATTTCATGCATGGTGTAATTATTGATGAACTTGAAGGAAAACGTTCAATTGTCAAGTTTTTAAATATCTTTTTACGCATATGATTTTATATAGATTAACTAGCACTTTAAGAAAAATATTTTGTTTTGGTAACAATGAGAATTCGTTACTGAAAAATTACGGTGCTCGTCAACACCCTGGTAACCAACGAAAGATGTTATTGAAGGAAACCAGTTGAAAAATGATTCGAACTTGAGACGAATGCTAGAGGGAAATCAGATATTTAGCACTACATCACTTGTTGAAGGTAATTTGTTTTTACTTTTGTCTATGGCTTTCGTTAAAATTTGAGTTAATTATCAAACATAATTGATTATATTATATTTTTTTTTAAAATGCTCATATAATACACAAGACAATAATCAAGTCACCCTAATAATTTATTTAATATAAATATCCTAATAGTTTTTATTTCAAATATTATTATATATTCGAAGCATTTAAGATCTAAATTACGGAGTAATCGAGCATCAAAATCAAACCAGATCTTTAGGATTCTAAAACATATATTTTTACATGATTGTATGAAGTTGAAATATTTGTTTTTAGTAAATTTTCAAGTCTAGTCAATTTTGTATCCCTTAATCATTAAATAGAACTTACTATTTATCAGTTTACTATATTCCCTCCATTTAAGTCCTAGGCAATATATTTTTTTTACGGTAAATTTTTTTACTTAGTGGAACTTGAACATTACCTTAAGGTCTTTAAGTGTTTAAGAGGCTTTGCCTGTACCATTAGACCACCACCTCAATGGCTCCTAGGCAATTATTTGACTATGTTTTGCAAAACAAATGTCTTCTTTTATAGATAGTTTGAAAACTACATTAATTTTAATAAAATTTTATTGTATGTAATAAAGTTTAAAATTTATTTTTTAAACTTTTAATGTGTCATCATATGATATAGTTAGTCTCTGGTAAATAATCATTTTTTTTATTCATTAAACAACCAGATAACACGTCACATAACTTAATTTACGTAACATATACCCTTCCAACTCTACCACCCTCCACAACCACTGCCACTATCCACCCTCTAAAACCACCACCACCAATTATCTTCCCTCGATAACCCTTAACAACCACCACCTCTCTTCCCTTCCACAACCTCAACAAACACGACGACTCGTCAGCCATGTCATTCATCCACCTGTGTCACCAAGTATTTCTACCGTGGATACAACTCGGTGATACACCCTAGATTATCTATTACTCGCTTCTACCACCTCAAACACACATATGTGCATGCAAAACCCTAATTCGGCTCAATAAATACTTTTCCAACAACCATGTTACACTAGACATCTCCAGGCTCAACATAATTTCTTGTTTTTACTTATGACATCATGTTTTTCTTTCATATGATCCCTACATCGCTCAAATTAAGGTTTTCTTTGGAGCTAATAAGGGTTTTGCCGAGGAATAAGGGACATGTGGTGAGCGTCCTTGTCAGAAAAGAACACAGTGGAAGAGGGATTGCAAGGATGGTCGACAAATAAAGTTGTCAATAAACTTGGTTAATGTTATTTATTTAAATCATGAAAAAAAAAACTAATAACATTACAAGTTGTGGTGTACTGTGTGTAAGGGTATATATATATTTTTTTTTGGGGGGGGGGGGGGGTTGGGGGGTGTAGTGGTAAGAGCAGAGTCCCATAACCAAAAGGTTGTGGGTTCTAACCTCATCCAACACACAAAAAAGAAAAAAATAGAATAAAAATTTGTCGTTCAAAAAAAAAAGTCATGGATTACTGTGGGGCTTCCCACATAGGAATTACGTTTATACATAATTTAGAACTACTAGTGTAATTTTTCAAATTTACGTACCAAATCCAAATTTAGACATATCAAATGAATCCATGTCTTAACTCTATAATGTAAGATGCCATTCCTATGTGGGAAGCCCCACGGTAAAAACTATTTTTTTGTTTTTTAATCTAGGGGTATTTTAGTCATTTTTAAATTATTTAACAAAAAGTTAACTGTCATCCACTCCAAGGACCAAACATGTTACATTTATGTATAATTTAAGACTGACAGTGTCATTTTTTAATTTAAGAACCAAATCCAAAATTTAAAATACCACAGGGAGTAGGGACTATCCGTGTACTTAGCACTACATTATAATATATATTCATATTAATCCCACATTGTTTATCGGTCATCTAACTTGGAATAATATGAACTATAAAGTTTTATCAGTTATCACCATTTCTTATAAAGAGACATAAATCCAACTATACAAGTTAAGTGTGAGAATTTTGCTTTTGGAAAAAAAAAGGGGGGCTTTATTAAAGATAATTAGAAACATAATAACAAATCCAAAGAGATCAAACAAGAACAATAGAAAACTAAAAAAGAAGCTTCTTTATAACCCACCCATTTTGCAAATGTCTTTATCTCTCCCTTTCATTCCCCAACATTGAGAAAGATGTTCACTAGAGAGAGAGAGGGTCATTTAAAAAAAATTAGAAATAGGGAAATTACAAAAATAACCCTCCTCCATAGTATTATAGTCCTAATCCACACATTGATAGTGTTCAAGTAGCCTATTGGCTTCTCTAATCCCACTAAAATAAGCACCATGAGTTGTAGAGTAATGAGTTCTATGTGTTGCTTCCCCTGCAAAAAGGATTTGAAGTGGGTGTGAACCACTTTTGGTCAGTGGCTCAGCCAATGTGTCCATGTCACAACCACTTGAACCAACTGCAACATAACTATATGAACCCAAAAACAAAGGATCATTCCCCCATTTAGTCTTTAAAACCTTAACAAGATTCGATTTTGATGAGTTCTTGATCACATTCCCATTACATTGTTCATGGGAATCGGATGAATTCGACAAAAAAGTAGATAAAGTTGTGGAGATTTCATCAAGAATCACTTCATCTGAAAGTGTTTCCAGCTTAAGTGCTTCTTCACCTGCAAACCAAGATAACAACACTCTTGATTTCTTATAAATTGGCGACACCGAAGCCGTCCTCCTAATCCACCATGGGATTTTAGGATTCTTAACTTGGGAATCACTTTTATGGAATACCAATTGTAGAAATGGGAATTGGTCGAAATCGGAAGAATCAGGGTTTAGTTGCATGAAAAGCTTGTTGACAACACCATACCCAAGTCTTGAAATGGCTTCAATCTTGTAATCCGGAAGTGGAGGGCTGAATTTAAGCATACCCAAATCGTCGGAATCATGGATTCCGGCTTTGAGTACACCTAATGAAACTGTGACAATAACATGGTCTGCTGATAGAGCTGTACCATCAAGAAAGTGTAACTTGACTGGTCTTGTATCATCATGACCATTTTCTATTGCTCCAACTTCACTTTCAGGATGCCACTCAATTTTACACACTTTTTTGCCTAATTGAATGACCCCACATGGCAAAACAGATGCTAATGATTCTATAATGCTTGACTGTCCTTTAGCAATGGTGATTTCTTCACCAGGGACACATAACATACTCACTTTCTGCATTATAATCAAGATTAAACAAATCATTAGCAGAAGTATAAGTCCTTTGAGTGTTTTCTTGCATTGCAAAGATTGCTTCTTCTAACACCTTCCTATTCCCACTCCCATTCCCATTCCCATTCCCATTCCCATTCACCTCTTCTCTTTCCTTTCTTGATTCCATTTCCAAGTAATCTTCAAGACCTTTTCTAAGGAAAGACCCAACACTCCCATTCCCATTCTCATACCCATTCCCATCTTTCCCACCATTCCCAATTCCAACCCCAATTGAATTCCTTTTTCCTTGAGCAAAATCCATAAGATTCTTGAAAATATTTGAAACAGGATTAACTAAAGATGGATTTAACACATACCCATTTTCAGCAATGGTGATTGGATCATCAAGAAACCCATCCATACACTCCCATGGCTTATCTGATTCCATGGAATTGGTTTCTTGAGCTATTTTATAAACTGGGCTACCTCCAGTTCCATGGATCCATGTAGCCCCCATTTCAATTCTATCACCTCCAAACTCTGAGGTGTTAATCCTCCCTCCAATTCTATCCCCACCTTCAACAACACAAAGCTCAAATCCCCCTTTTGAAACAACAGATTTGTAAAGCTTGTTTGCAGCTGTCAAACCTGCCATTCCTGCCCCAATTATCACTATTCTTGGCTTCTTCACCACCATTTTGCAATAAAGATTGAAACTTTTTAAAGAAAATAAAATAAAATTTGTGGGTTTTTAAGAAAAGTAGGTTTCTTTGTGGATCTTGAAGAAAAGACTGAAATTGAGGTTATTCCACCAAGAAGAAACAGAGTGTGCCTAGGATTTAGTTGTGGAGAGAATATATAACAAACGGCGGTGAGAGCTTTTAGGGTGGTACTGAATAACAATTTATAATTTCTGTAAGCACTGTGGAGAGTGTGCCCACACTTGTGTTTATTTATTCAAAATGTTTTTGATGATAGTCTTGATGTCTAATATATTACTTAGACAAAAATCATAGAAATAATTATTTTTAAATATATACATACTCACATATAATTATTTATGCAGTATAATTTTTTTGTTATAAAACTCGTGTAATTATTTAACGTATCTGTTAAATGTACGGCTATAAATGAATTAAACGTTCAGTGAATCGTTCATTAATCGTTCGGCGGGAAGTTCGTTATGTTCGTTCATTTAATATATGAACAAACATGAACACGAACACGAACATTTGATCATTTAATTAAACGAATGAACATGAACACGAACACATGTCTCATTCGTTCATGAACGTTTGTTCATTTACGTTTGTTTATATCATTTCACTTATGTTCATTTGTTTACGTTTGTTAAAATATGCATTCAAATTTATTTATTACTAATATTAATTTAAAATCGATTTGATTTTCATATTTTAAAACCCTTAGGCTATGCGGTATACCCTCACGCGAGGGTAGGCGTGAGGGTGGTCACGGTGTGAGCTTGGTTGGCACACCACCCCCCTTTGGCGTGAAGGGGGCGTGAGTGTTGTGGCGTGAAGGATTTCACGGGAGAAAGGGAGAAGGCTATGAGTGTTGGGTGGGTCTCTTATTGTGTGTGTGGGTGTTGGGTAGGTCCTCCATGGTTAAATATGTGGTATTTCACTTACTTGTGTATTTCCCTTGCCAAGTGAGACCCATGTGAGCAACCAATCAAGCTTACGTGGCGCCCACGTGGCAGAAAAGTTACTCTCACTTGGGAGTGCCAAGTAAGAGTATACCAATACTCTTATAAGCCCAATTTAAGATCAATTGATATGTTTGTTTACTTTTAAAATGTTAGATGTAAGGATAAAGATATTCTAGACTTTAATCTGGACAAAAAAAATTTCTCTATTTTTTATGTTTACAGAGATGAAACCTCATATGTCATGAAAACAATCATAATGATTATTTTTATAACTTTTTAGAATTAATAATAGAACTTGCCAATTTCAAAAACATAAGCAATGGGAGATTATGGCTTTATAATCAAAAAGTGAATGATAAAAAACAAAATGCTTTTGATTTTATGATTATATCCTTACTTAGAAAAAGAAGAAAAAAAGTGGGTACAACTATATGTTTAAAAGGTTTTAGTTGTGCCAATTAATTTATTGAATTTCAAACATTTTTTTATAAATAAAGGTTGCTATAAATTATATCAAACATAGAAAATATTATGTTAATTATGTGTTTTAAAGCAAGGGAGAAGCTCTAATTTTTTTAATCATCCACCAAGAGTAGACAAACTAATACCTAAGGTGGGTATGTTTCTACATCAACTTAGATATTTTATATCCTTAATTAAAGTATACTGGCTATAATGGTTAAGTAATATAATTAAATGTAATGAAAATGTGTTCATAAATGATTGATGTAACATGTTGTAAATGATAATTTTTGTTATTATGCATATAGTGATGCAAAATTTCATATTTGTTGAAAGGTGATATTGATGCATCAAGAGATAAGGAAGTATTGATGATTAAGTTGGTGTCGGATACATGTGGGGTGAACTTTCTAGATACTTGTTCAGAGTTTATTTCTATGTGTGTTTATATGATTGACATTATTAAATTCATTTTTCTACTAATAGTGATGGTTATGATGATAATGATTATTATGAGACTAAGCGTAATGCCAAGGTGAGAGGCCGGGCGTGGTGCCACCTCACCCATCACGAGCGTGGAACACTGCGCCGGGTGGGGGTGAGGGCGGGCGTGGTGAGGGGCGGGTGGTGGTGTTCACCGGCGTGAGAGTGGGGGAGTTGGTCAAAATAGCCATTGGGCTAGGTCAAAATAGCCGTTGGGCTATAATTAAATTAATTTTTTTTAAATAATCTATATATACAACTCAATTACCACTTTTTTAAAAACCTACACTCTATATATTTATATATACTCTCTACTAGTTTCAAGTTTCAATGGATTTATCTTCATCAACCGACTCATCGGATGGTGAATAACTTTTCGTGAGTGCGGTTCAAGCGTCGGTGATTTTTATAAATCATCTTCTAGAGTTTCAAGACGAGTCCGAGTCAACCGGTATCGTGCGGCTGCAAATGATCTTCTAGTGAGGGATTATTTTTCGGAAAATCAAAATTATAACGAGAAATCTTTTAAATGTCGGTTTAGAATGAGTCGTTCGTTATTCCTTCGAATTGTTGGGGATTTAGATCGTGAGTTTGAATATTTCCAACAAAAATATGACGCCCGAGGGAGGCTTGGGTTCACTGCTTTACAAAAGTGTACGTCGGCAATTCGACAACTCGCGTACAGGAAGGCAGCCGACTCAATGGATGACTATTTGAAGATGGCGGATAAAACATCACGTGATGGTCTATTTCATTTTTGTGAAGGCATTTCTAAAATTATATAAACTAATTTAGTATGGTAAAATATAAATTAGTTTTTGTAACGTGTAGGTATAATTAGCTTGTATGGGAAAAAATATTTAAGGAAACCGACGAAAGGTGATATACATAAATTGTACGACGCACATGAGTCTGTCCATGGCCTTCCGGGGATGCTTGGTAGCATCGATTGCATGCATTGGGAGTGGGAAATCTATCCTACTGCGTGGCGATGTCAACACCAACGTGGAGACCATCCTCGGCCCACATTAATGCTCAAGGCCGTTGCATCGAACGATCTTTGGATTTGGCATGTATTCTTTGGTGTTACGGGATCAAACAATGATATAAATGTTTTAGATCAGTCACCTGTTTTTGACGATATCGAGAACGGCGTTGGGTCTTCTTTTATTGCTAATGACAATGAATACAGTTTTGGTTATTATTTGGGTGACGGTATTTACCCAGAATATGCTACTATTGTCAAAGCATTTACCTGTCCGCAAGAAAGGGATGAAAAAAGATGACACTTTAAAAGAACTCAAGAGTCGGCGAGAAAAGATATCGAACGGGCATTCGGTGTCTTAAAAAATAAATGGCATACAATTAGTCATACCGCACGTATGTGGATGAAAGAGAAAATTCGAAATGCAATGTATGCTTGTCTGATATTACATAACATGATTATAGAAGATAAAGGGCGAGCGATCTACACAGATTATGATGAAGACGAGCCGACTAATATAGAAATAACAAACGAACAGAAACAAGCAAACCGTCGGATAATCAGTTGTTCGAAAACTCATACAAACCTTAGAACTGATCTGATAGAGCATCTATGGAGTAATCGTAATTATCATTACTTTTTTATTTATTTGTTGTTTGTAATCCAATTTATTAAATTAAATTATGTTTTTTATTTATTTGTGATTTAAATAGCATTATTTTTTCAATTATGTAATTATTATAAAACTGGTCACATTCACCCCATCATTATACACCTAGGTGAAGATGAGGGTGAGTTCTGTCACTGTTTACATAGCACAGGATGTACTCTCACCTTCACCCTAACATTACTCCTAGTCTGATATGATGATGATGAATAATAAAGTTATGTTAATGTGATTAGATGATTCATTGCTCTTTTTTCGATATTCATCTTTTTCTCTCTTATAAACATTCATATGATTTTTATGTTTTTTTGGACGATACTCCGATGTATTTTATGTTGTGATTTAATTATCTTTTTCTATTTAATTAACGTAGTGAAGTTTAAATAAAAACTTACGTCGTTTAGGTTTCGAATATCGAAACGTAGATAAAAAAATGTCGTGACAGAGTATTCGGAAATCATGGAAAAGTGACTTCATTTAAAAATTAATGTCAAGAAAAACGAAAGCAAACTTTAAATATTATTTAATAAAAAATAAAAATGTAGTTTGTTACTATAATTAATTAAATATTAAAACGTTTAAAAATTAAATAGGTGAATAGCAAAAAATTTACTTAAATAATAACAAAAAACTCAAAAAACATTAAAAATTTAATTATAATTATTTATTTAGGTAAATTGCAAAAAAAATTCTTAAACAATAACAGAAAACTAAAAAGGTTAAAATTTTAATTAATTAATAAAAGAGAAAAAGCTTAAAAAACATAAAAAAATTAATTAATTTATAAAAAAATAAAAACTTTGAAAAAGCCAAAGGACTGGCTTGGTCTTCTGTTTATGGCCTGCATCAAGTTGTATATATACATAGAGGTGCACAAAAGAACCGGAACCGGAACCGATCCGATGGATTATCCGAAACCGGATCCGGTGAGAACCAGTTTTTTTAGAACCGGTCCGGATATTATGAGAACCGCCGGTTCCGGGACCGGTTCTGGGTTTTTTGACGGACCGGTTAAAAATCGGATAAAAATCGGATTTTTTGGAACCGGTTTTTTTCGGACATTTTGGAACCGGTTCGGAACCGGTTCTAGCCGTTGGGGTTAAAAAAAAACGGCTATATAGCCGTTTTATGGCCGTTTTTTTGTTTTTTTTTTTGTTTTTAAGGATTGAAATTTAGTATAAATAGGTATTGGGTGTTTGTGTTAGTTCACCACAACATTCTAGCTCTCAAAACTCAAAAACGCTCTCAAAACGCAAAAAAACGCTCACGTTAAGCAAAAAAAAAACGCTCTCATGGCTTCCGCTTCCGCAAGCACTCAAAATTCGGTTGGTGGTTCTACTAGCGATGTTACGGTTGTGTCAATACTTCCTTGCTCCCGAAACCAAGAAATATGGGCTTATTTCGATTTATGCGAAATGTCGAACGGCTCGCAAAAGGCTCGTTGCAAACGTTGTGGTAAACTTTTGGCTGCGGCGGGAAATAGCAGTTTAAGGAAACATATTGCTAGTCACGCAAGACACACTCAAGAAGGTGAAAATCAAACTCAAATTGGTAGGGATGGAGGAGTTTGGCAATACAATGTCGAAAGTGTTCGTGAGAGAATGGCACATTTCGTCATTCAAGAAGGCTTGCCTTTTGATCATTTTGATAATCCGCGCTTGACGAGGATGATACAAGAGACGCTTCAACCGAATTACACAAATGTAAGTCGTTCTACTTTGAGAAAAGATTGTTTAAAAATGTGGAAAAGAGCCAAAAAAGAATTAATTTTAGGTTTTGAAAAATTAAATACCGGCATTAACTTAACAACGGACGTTTGGTCCGCTCCACATGGTTTACCCGAATCGTACCTTTGCGTTACCGCACATTGGGTTCAACCGGAGTCGTGGCAAATGATGAAGCGTACGATTGCGTTTGATTATTTTGGATATCCACATACCGGTGAAAACTTATTTTATATTTTAGACTCGGTAATTCAAACTTATAAAATTCAACCGAAAATATTTTCAATATCTTTTGATAACGCTTCAAATAACACAAACGCGGTCGAAAAATTAAAAATAAAATATGAACCGCCTTGTAACGGTGTTTTTTTCATAGTCGATGTGTTGCACACATCATTAACTTGGTTGTGCAAGACGGTCTAAACGTCCAAGAAATAAGAGACGTAAAAGAAAATTTTAAAGTGATGTTACGTGAAGTTTTTAGCACAAGCAAAAAAAGATATATAAACTATAGAAACTTGTGCCAACAAACGGATTCCATCTTTTTAGGTCCGAATTGGGACGTACCTACTAGATGGAACTCGACTTGGAAAATGTTTGAATCGGCCTTAAGGCAAAGAATTACTTTAAAACATTTCCATGATGAACTTGTGCAAAAGAAACGTTGTTTACAAAAATTTGATAATATAAGTTGGGATATGATCGAGAAACTAACTAATTTGCTTGAGGTTTTTAAAAATGCAACTACATGTTTATCGGGAGTTTATTATCCCACGTCTTCGTTAATACTTCAACAATTATACTTAATATGTAATAAATTAAAAGAGTTTGAATATCACGGCACTATTTTTGAAAAAATGGTAAAACCTATGAAAGCTAAATTTAAAAAATATTTTTCAGAAATGCCGGCCGTTGTTACATGTTCGGCCGCCTTAAACCCAACGATTAATGTAACCGGTGTTGAAACATTAATTGGATCAATATCGGATGATTTAAATATGTTCGAGGAAGACCCAAATTTTGAATTAAATGAAATAAGGGATTTCAATTCGGCTTTTAATAATATGTTTGATTATTATTTACGCAAATATGGTGGAAGTGGTGATCCATCAAACATACGTGAATCAATGGGTTCGGGTTCAACTTCTAGTAGTTCAAGGAACCCGATGCTAAATTTATTTAACACTTTAAGAAACGAAAATACTAAACGAGCTCGTGGAACCACACCAAGTAGCGAGCTTAGGAGATATCAAGCAACCGACTTTATTTCTACTCTAAGATCCGAAGAGTTTGAAAACTTTGATCTTGAGTTGGTGGCAAGGAAGGGAATCCCAATATCCCGTTCTAGCCGCAATGGCCCGTGACCTACTAACCGTCCAAGCTTCCACGGTAGCTTCGGAATCCGCTTTTTCTCTTAGTGGCAGGGTTTTATCTATTCGAAGAACGAGGCTTACACCGGAATCTATGGAGATGTGTATTTGCTTGAAGGACCATTTGGATGCCGCCGAACGTGTACAACATGTTGCAAAACTAGAAGGCGAGCTTGACGTTGAACAAGAAATACATGAATTCGAAGTAGAACATGGGGCGGCGACTCCACTTTCGGACGAAGAACAAGCTTACGATGAAGCCCAACGTATCTCAAGCGAAGAAGAATGAAAACCGATGTTACAAAGACTACGACGAAGAATATTGAAAACATAATAAATAATTAATGCTTTGTGATTCAATTATGTTTTTTGTATTTTTTTGTACGAACTATTGTTAAATAACTTAAAAAAATCTACAAAATAAATAAAACATGTATTTTATAGTGTATCTTTGTTAATTTTTAATTTTTTTTTTTCGGAACCGGTGGAACCGGTTTTTTTTAACCGGTCCGGTTCTAAATATCCGAACCGGTCCCAATAGGTTCCAAGTCTCCACACCCGGAACCGGATCTGAACCGGAACCGGTTCTAATGGATCCGGTTATTGACCAACTTTGACGGATCCGGTTAAAAAAAAAAACCGATTTGTGCACCTCTATATATACATATGAAAACAATAAATAATAAAAATTCTTAAAACAAAAGTAAACAATAAATAATAATATTCTTAAAACAAAAGAAAACAATAAAAAAAATTATTGATAATAAAAATAATAACAATAAACATAAGAGTTAATAAAAACGATAACAATAAAAATAAGAGTAAATAAAGATAAAAATAATAATAGTAACAAGAATGAGAGTTGATGAAAATAACAAGAATAAGAATAAGAGATAAAAAATAATAAAAATTAAAGTTAAAATGAAAAGAAAACACAGAATTGTAAAGGAATCATCTCATGATTAGAGGTCACATGCATTAACAATTAGGCCATCAACGTTTAGTTGGTAATGCAACTTAATTTCTTGTATTTATATTTCTTTTGAATATATAAAAAAGATAGCAAAAAATCCAATGAACCGCGATGAGGGGGAGGAGCTTTTTCGTACCCGGGTAGCGGTTGTGATCTTGTGACGTGCATACCATCAAGCCAAATATAAAAAAGATAGCTAAAAAACGAATGAACCGTCCTGCAGTGGGAGGAGCTATTTCATACCTCGGTATCGGTTGTGATCTTGCGACGTGCATACCACCAAGCCATGAGCCCACTTCTGTTTAAAACTTGTTTCAATATATATATATATATAGGGTGAGGTTCAAATGCTAACAAATTTTTATATGATAACCACTCTCAAACATAGTGATACGTATATATAACAATTATCATTTTGTTACTATTACACATACGTAAACACTATGTGTCACGTATATGCAACATTATTTGGTATGCGTATGTAAGACTCATCATTTCCGTATTTATGTTCAAGATATATGTTCACGATACTTAAATACTCTTTTAAGAATTAAAAGAAAAAATAATTTATAAATTATGTGATTGTTTGATAGTGGCTAACACGTTTATCACATAAAAATTTGGTTAGTATTTGAACCATTCCTTATATATATATAGACACACACACACACATATATATACTTGAGAACTCATAAATACTTGAAAACCGTTAGAACTCGCGTAAAAAGCATGTAATTTATCTCTCCAATTAATTCATCTCTTCTCTCTAAATTATTTTTGAAAAAATTTATACACATGTGTATATAGTAAAAAACTTACACATGTGTAAATGGTAAAAACTTACAAATGTGTAAATGGTAAAAACTTACACATGTATACATTTTTTTAATATACGAATACATGTATATTTACATGTATAAATTCATTTTTATGTTGTTTATAATAATAAAAATAGTAAAAAAATGGTTTTGATTGTTTTTTGACGAATTCTCGCAATATTTATGAGTTCTCAAATGATCCACACCCCCCCCACACACACACACACATATATATATATATATATATATATATATATATAGAGAGAGAGAGAGAGAGAGAGAAAGTTTTGAATACAAATTATTTTTTGGAGCGAAGCGTAAGAAGGATTTTGAAGCATTGATCTAGAAAATCAATGGTTAAGATCAAAGATGAATGTTTTAAGCATGAAAAGATTCTGAAAATGGTAAAATTGGAATAGTCTACCTTTGTTGACTTTTTATAAGTTCCCCCATTTTTTTAAAACAAGCATAACTTTTTTATACGACATTATTTTTTTTTAAAAGTTACACCATAAAATCAAGCATTTATTCTCTTTAATTTGAGTATAGTCTTGCTATAATGTTATTAAAAAGTGACTTTTTTTAAATGTCGATGTGCTGTGCGTATACCATGCATGGTTATGTGATTATGGTCATGTGTATAACATGCGTGATTACGTGATTATGGTCATGTATATAACATGCTTGATTACGTGATTATGGTCATACGTTATTATGAAGCATGTGTGATTATAACGCGGACGCATTTACCCCTCTCCCACTGAACACGTGTCGCATGCTGGTGCCTTCGTACGCTAAAACCTCTTTGTACAATAACCGGACCCTATATATATATATATATATATATATATATATATATATATATATATATATATATATATATTATGAGGTTTGACTAAGAAGGATGAAAACCTTAAAAAACCTAAAAAGGATTTTAAAACACTCATTAACGAGCTCAAACGAACTCTGATTTAACTCATTCCAGCGGCGTTGGAACTAGCTCATCGCATTCTACGATCTCAGCTTTTAGGGTTTAATTTTTATATTTTAAATTTTAGGGTTTAGCTTTAATTTTTAGCTTTAGGGTTTAGCTTTAGGGTTTAGCTTTTAGGATTTAGCTTTAGGGTTTAGCTTTTAGGGTTTAGCTTTTAGGTTTTAGATTTTAGGGTTTTGCTTTTAGGGTTTCTGCATTAGAGTTTAGCTTTAGGATTTAGCTTTAGGGTTTAGCTTTAGTGTTTAGTTTTAGAGTTTACCTTTATGGCTTAGGATTTCGGGTTTAGGGTTTAAGGTTTGACGAGCCGATTCCAACGCCGCTGGAATGAGTTCAATCGGAGTTCGTTTAAACCGGTTCATGAGTGTTTTAAAATCCTTTTTAGGCTTTTTAAGGTTTTGAGCCTTTTTAGAATATTCTCCCCCTATATAGTATGTGTGTGTGTGTGTATATATATATATATATATATGGTAGGGTTCAAATGCTAACCAAATTTTATGTACAAACCATGAAAACCATATCTCCACCATTGATTGATATTAATCAAAGGTTGAATTAATGTAATGACAATTTTGTAATTAATATTCTCTATAAAAGATTTTTATTTATATCAAAAGGGTAATTCGGGTAACATGCAACAAACTAATTTCGGTAACTACAATCAATTATAATTAAATCCCTTGAAACTCTCAATTTTTTTTGAACAGCAATTTGGATATATGGATAAAGATATAATCACTTAACACTCGGTGAATATATGGATAAAAATGAATAAAAACATCACTCCAACCAATCCCCCATCCCTATATTTTTAGAGGAAAGCAAACTCATTCTTCGTATTTGAGGGGTCACTATTCACCCCCATATCCATATTTTTATATTTTTTATGAGTAAATATGAGTGGAAGAAAGAGAAAAAAATAATTAAAAAAAGAATAAAGAAATATTATTTTAATAAATAGAGATATATATAAAGAATGTGATATAGAAGGTTTTTAGAAAATAAGAGATAAAATTAAAAAATCATGTTTTTAGTTAAATTATATGGATGGTGATAAAGCATCACTGTGAATACTCTAATATTCGTTTACCTTTTCCTCAAATATATAGATCAAAACAACTTCAATCTCAAATTTCTTTTCACATAACTATAACAAGACTAATACCTACCCATTTGGTCCAATTCAACAACTAGTAAATGCACTGTGATCTTATTTAAAAAAAATTCTCATGAGAAGAATATCTTGAAAACAAAACAAAATTTTCATCAGAAGAATATCTTGAAAACAAAGCAAAAACCACTTGAGAACAAGATGAAAAAATGGATTGCAAAAACGAAAACCTGAATGGCTTACTTACGAACCCCAAGTTTTGGAATATACAATGATTCATGACAAAAAGTGCTTATTCATTACTGCATATCATATAGAGGACTAGAGGAGTCTTTCGGATTCAAATTGTTTGACATAAATGATAATCCAAAATCGCTGATCTTTCAATTTCCAATTCACATCTAAAAGGAGGTTTTCCGACTTCGATCATGTTGGTAGACATCGCGTGAGGCTTCTTAGCGAAAATTCACTTCTTATTTGAACCTTTCGCTAAAAAATCCTAAGAAGTGGGTCAAACGAACTCCGATTGATCTCATTCCAGCGGCGTTGGAACCGTCTCATCGAACCCTAACCCGGACCCAAAAACCTAAACCCCCCTCCACCCGCACCCCAAAAACCTAAACCCTCCCTCCAAACCCACCCCGAAAAGCCTAAAACCACCATCGCCACCCCCAAAAACCTAAACCTTCCACCCCCACAAAAAAAACCTAAACCATAAAATCTAAACCCTAAGGCTAAACCATAAAGCTAAAACCTTAAAATTCAAACGTAAAAGCTAAACCCTAAAAGCTAAGATGGTAAAGTTTGACGAGACGGTTCCAACGCCGCTGAAATTTGCTCAATCGGAGTTCGTTTGATATCATTTTTTAAGATTTTTATCATTTTTTAGAATTTTTTAAAAAAACTACTTTTTATTTGAATCTTCGTACGTATATATATTATTTTGCCCAATAGTTCGGAGTGTGTCAGATGGTGTATGATATTGTTTTGGACCAATAATAGGGTAATGATGGCTCTCAAGTCACACGTGTATCCAATTAGAGATGGCCACACATCATGTATGGTCATCTATCATGTCATATGTGTCTCCAACACAGCATGACCCATACATTATGAACGGTCTTCATCAAGGCTCTAGTACAAACTCATTCATAAAATTAAACAAATGAAAATACATACATGATTAGATTAAACTATATAAAGAATCATATAAAACATAATACGCTATTCTTATTCGTTCATTACTTATTGTTGAGACCATGATATTGACGTACTAGGCTTGCATATTTGATTCAAAATGTACAATCATTCAAAAGAAAAGAAAGCCCTTTATAAAGTATACACGAAGCTTGAAGAAAAACGTGGGGGGCGAGATTTTTTTTCTTATCAGGGGGGCCGGAACTATAAATTTTTCGGCCGAATACGTATAAATTAACACTATCGAGCGAAAAAACAGCTGAATACGTATAAATTAATATTACTGCGCGAAAAATCGGGAGGGGAGGGGGGCCTCACAAATATTCGCCCCTGCACAAGTGTAAAAAAGTTATGAAAAAGGACAATAATTATACTTCAATGTCGTATCATGCTTTTATCAAAGTTCAATGAATGTTAATGATATGTTAATTGTGGCCCGCAACTTGTATGTATATTAGCTCATTAAAAACTCAATCAAATACATCTCGAGATGATTTGGCTTTGAAGTAGCTTCCCCTACAAATATCCAAGCCGAGTGTGAGCTGAAATTAGCTCGCTCATTAGATGGTTAACTTGACTAATACAATATAAGGTCGTTTAACAACCTGACTTACATAAATTTTCAAGCTTATTCTTGATTTCTTACTTTTTTTTTCTTTGTATATTGGTAGTTTGGTATTGTATTATTTCATACATGTGTAACTTGACATTTTGTTAACTTGTAATTTGAGTGTTGTGTAAATAGAAACAAACAAAATCCTCAAAATTCAAAAAACAATTTAATTCGTCGTGTCACAAGCTAGCTGAAGTTAAGTACGAACTCTGCTTCCAGTTCATATTGGACATGTTAACTCAAGTCAGCTCGAATCGTATTCTTATTCAGTGGCGGAGCTTGAAAAAATAAGTAGCGGGGGCCGAAAGTCACGAGACCCAAATTTTTTTTCCTATCGCTATGTTTCGGGTTATATGTTCGGGTTGGCGATTCAATTTGGGTCAAGTCAAACAAATCAACAATAAATAACTCTAAATATCTAATTATTTATGATGATGCGAGAGAAAAATGGTAAGTACCTGGAAGTTTTTACCGAATTCAATGGAATTTCTGTGTTGTTGTCACACCCCGCCAAAGGCAGAAACATGGAGGCGAGACGAGAGCGGTGCATCGAACACTTAGGCGCAAGAGAATGCTAATGGGTACACTGCAAATTTCAAAGAACCACTACAAACATAACCAAGAAAGTACAGTGTCATACAAACCACGAAAACCAAAATACAAATTCAGGTTGTCTACATAAACCAAACATCCCAAATGCAGAATACAAAACCAACAACCAAGTCATAATCCAAAAGAAAGTCCCCAAAAGAAATTCACCAAACTAGTCATTTGCTTCAATTCTGTTTACCTGAAAAACATGTTTCAAAAATAGTCAACTATAAAAATAGTTGGTGAGTATGCAGGTTTTACGACTCAATAAAATAAGTAAATGAATTTCAAAATGTAAAAGTAACCATCCGCAAATGATAAAGTACACGTATTAAGATTTTAGTTACCCTGAGCCACAATCAAAACCGTCAGACTAGTTGTTGCCCATGTATCCAGGTGTTAAATGCGAACACCTACTATGGCTAATTATGCGCCCAAATGACCCTACAAGTCTGGTTGGCGCGACCAAACCTGGGCGGGGGTGTCATTCATAATTCTCATCGGCTATTCAAGTTAATTGATTGGGTTAAAGTGGGGACTTAATGCATCTAAAAGTAAACCCAAGTAACCCGAATCCCAAGTAACATGTAGTGAAACAACTTTCCCTCCGTAAAACAGTAAACATTTAAAAGTGGGGCCGCAAAACTCACCTGAGAGTGAAACGCGAAAAAGTGCGGTAAAATAGTGAAACAGCTAACGGTGGTATCCTAACCGAGTCCTACTAACAAGTAGACACAAAATGTATTTAGGAAACCTAATATGTGTGGCTAATTCAACAAAAGTCAAAAGTGGCTATGCAGTCAACTGCATAGCCAAAACCCGTGCACGTGCGTACGAACCGTTAAGAATTGTAAAACCGGCTTTTATATGAATTAATAACCTTAAAACTTTAAGTTTTAGATTTTAATAAATAACATAAGTAGTTAAAAAGTCACATTTGATAAAATCCCATGTCACGGTTTCGTTTGATCAAAAACGCGATTACGGGCGTAAAGTCCGGTTTACGGTTCGAAAATCAGATTCGTCCGAAATTAGGGTTTTAGTGTGATATTAGCACCCAATTTAAAAGTAAAATTTTATGTTTTAAATGGGGTTATACTTCTGTCCAAAATCCCCTAGAATTTTAATAAAATCAATTTTATATAAAAATTTCCAAAATTAATAACTTTTTAAAAAATTTAAATGGACCATAATTTCAAAACCATACTTAGACACAAAGTTACTGCTTTAAGTTTATACCAATTGATCATATATATAAATAAAAATTTCTGACCAATTTTTTTATTTTTCCAATATCCAGATTATTTAATATGAATTTAATATTGTTAAAATTTTACAAATTCGGGAAAATAGTTAAACACATCAAAACTTCACAAAATTTTTATCATATTAGTTTTAAGTCAATTTAAGATCCAATACCAAGTTTCAAGTCCTGATTTTATCCAGAAGTATACAAACCCTAAATGTCCGTTTAAAATTTATAAATACTAAACGCATACTTAAACAACTCCAATTTTCATGAAATTTGGACAGGAAACTTAGCTCATCATATAACAATCACTATAAAATTTCCAGAATTTTTCAATACTCAGAAGTATTTTTTCCTAATTTCCATGTATTAAAATTGTGTGAATTTTAATAAATAATCTATAAAGATTTAGATAACCAAATTTTCCAGATCCTCGTTTTAAAACATATTCTACTGTATAAAAACAAATTTTGGTGCTAAATCAACCATTTTTAAAAATCTACCAAGAACATGTTTGTTCTTGATCATTTAAACTAAACTACAAGTTTGATGAAGGATTATACCTTCCAAATTCAACAAATGATGATGAAATTTGATGCTAAGCTACTGAGTTTTCCTTGATTTATAACCTACAATCACAATGTGGTTCAATTCCAAGATCAAAGACTCAAAAATCAACAAAATGCTCTCTTAATTCAAGAAAATGCAAATATGAACACCCAAGTGTTCATACACTTTGGTCATCAAATCTTGCAAGCTTTTCACTAGATAACTCATTGTGGATGATTACAACTAGTTTTCATCCACAAATCCTTGTTAAAATCACAAGAATCAAGCTTAAAACTCATAAAAACAACAAAACTTGAAAATCAAAGTGAGTGTGTGTAGTGTGTGTGTTCTTGGTGTTCTTGAGAACACATGCAACTATTAAAACAGAAAATTCAAAGACCAAAAACGTGCTAAAATACCTTTAAATCACTAGAAATATGGTCACAAATAACAACAAATCAAGATTGCATGGAGTGTTCTTGAGCTTGATATGAGATTTGGGGGTGTTTTGATGGGGGGGGGGGGGTTTACGGCTGGAATGAGGAGAAGGTAAGGGGAAAATGGGGTGGGGGGGGTTGGGTATTTATAGTGGAAAAGCAAGTCTAGATTTAAAAGACCAATTTTATAAAAAAAATACCCACTTTTTATAAAAATACACTCCTAAACACTTTAATAAAATTTTTTATCTAAACATAAAATTCTAGTATCCAAAATAATGAATTTTAGAAAATTTTAAAACACAAAAACTCAAAAAAATTTAAAAAAAGTTATACCGGGTAAATACTGGGTTTTTAACGGAAGAACCACCTGTGATCGTTAGTTTAATCAAGAATCACAAAAGTTAGCACATATAATATTATAAAACATTATTCTTAACTAAAATATAAATATAAAAATTATTTTCGAGAATTAAATTTTTACCGTTTATTTAACGCGTTCGCAGTATACTCAGTGTATGCACTTAACCGGGTTTTCTAGTTCGGACCTTAGTGTTTGTCTAAGGTAGTATTCCTAGAATTCCTAGAAACACTTAAAAATATATAAAATCATAATATTTAAAAATATAACGTATAAAAAGTCGAGAAACGGTAAGGACTTGAAAAACCGTGGTTGTCACATTATCCCCCAGTTGAAAGGAATTTCGTTCTGAAATTCAACTGGTGTTGGTAATAACCGCTTCATTCACAAAAAGTTGAGGATACTTCTGCTTCATTTGCTCCTCTCGTTCCCATGTGAATTCGGGTCCATGCTTCGAGTTCCATCGGACCTTCACGATAGGAAAACGGCTACGTTTAAGCGTCTTGATCTCGCGATCCAAAATCTCGATCGGTTCTTCGATAAAGTGAAGCTTTTTTTCGACACGAACTTCCTCATGTGATATTACCAAGGATTCATCAGCTAAACACTTTTTGAGGTTTGATACGTGAAAAGTATCGTGCATACCACCGAGTTCTTTAGGCAATTTCAATTTATACGCCACGGGACCAATTCTATCAATAATTTCATACGGTCCAATATACCTCGGATTGAGTTTACTCCTCTTTCCGAACCGAATAACGCCCTTCCAAGGTGAAACTTTTAAAAGCACCCTGTCGCAATTTGAAATTCCAAGGGTTTCCTTCGATTGTCGGCGTAGTTTTTCTGTCTGTCTCGTGCGGCCTTTAGTCTATCCCGAATCTTAAAAATTTTGTCCGTAGTCTCCTGAATAATCTCGGGGCCAGTTAAACGATTGTCACCAACTTCGGCCCAACAAAGTGGTGATCGACACTTACGCCCATACAAAGCTTCAAACGGCGCGCATTTGAGGCTAGTGTGATAACTGTTATTATAAGAGAATTCGATTAACGGCAAATGGGTATCCCAATTGCCGCCAAAGTCTATCACACATGCCCTTAGCATATCCTCCATGGTTTGAATCGTTCGTTCACTTTGACCGTCAGTCTGAGGATGGTAAGCCGTGCTCATATCCAAGCGCGTTCCCAAAGCTCGTTGTAGTGTCTGCCAAAATCGGGATGTAAAACGACTATCCCTATCCGAGATGATGGAAACGGGCACTCCGTGCCTTGAAACAATCTCACCAATGTACAAACGGGCTAACTTTTCCATCTTAAAATCCTCTCGGATGAGAATAAAATGAGCAGATTTCGTCAACCGGTCAACAATGACCCAAATTGAATCATAACCGCTGGAAGTTCGTGGTAACTTAGTGATGAAATCCATAGCAATTTGTTCCCATTTCCACTGAGAGATGTCGGGTTGCTGCAAAAGTCCCGACGGTTTCTGGTATTCTGCCTTGACTTTAGAACAAGTCAAGCACTTCCCAACATAACTTGAAATTTCTTTCTTCATCCCGGGCCACCAATAAAATTCTTTCAAGTCTTTGTACATCTTGTCAGCTCCGGGATGTACGAAATATCTCGACTTGTGAGCTTCATTAAAAATCAATTGTCTCAAGTTATGGGAATCTGGAATCCACAATCGATCCAAATAATAAATTAACTCATCGTTTTTCTGTTCGAATTTCCTCTCAACACCACATAAAAGTTCGTCTTTCAAATTATTTCTCTCTAGTGCTTCTTTCTGTGCCTCAAGAATTTGAGCTTTCAAGCTCGTTTGAATTATCATCCCCAAAGCACGCACTTGATGAGGTTTTATTCTTTCCTTCCTACTCAAAGCATCTGCCACCACATTTGCTTTCCCAGGGTGATATCGGATCTCACAGTCATAGTCGTTGAGTAGTTCGATCCATCTCCTTTGTCTCATGTTCAACATATTTTGATCAAATATGTGCTGGAGGCTTTTGTGGTCGATAAAAATAGTGCACTTAGTGCCATAAAGATAATGCCTCCAAATCTTAAGTGCAAAAACAATGGCACCCAATTCCAAGTCGTGAGTTGTGTAATTCTTTTCATGCACTTTCAATTGTCGGGATGCATACGCGATAACCTTGTCCTTTTGCATCAACACGTAACCAAGACCTTGGTGTGAAGCGTCACAGTTAATGACAAAACCATCCGTTCCTTCGGGAAGAGTTAGAATCGGAGCGTTACATAACTTATGTTTCAATAATTGAAATGCCTCTTTCTGTTTGTCACCCCATTCAAATTTTCTATCTTTCTGAGTCAAGAGAGTTAAGGACTGAGCTATCTTCGAGAAAGTTGACCCTGCAGTTCTTGGCAAGATGACCGGTCCTGTTACACCTTTCACAAGTAACAACTGCGCATTGGACGGTATGGTGAAGGTTGCATCTATTACACTTAGGTAAGTTCCCAATGTACACCTTCTTTCCTTGTGTCACCGCTCCATAATTCTTCACAAACTTGCGCTTCTTACTTGGACCACCAGTAGTTTTCTTCACAGCCTTCTCCTCCGATTTATTTCCAACTGTTCCTTTCTTAACCAAGATTCCATTTCTCACCATTTCATCAGTTAATTCACCCGCCAGCTGAATCACACTTCAATTTCCAGATTCCAAAATTCAACTTCAATTTTCTTTAATTCATTCCGAGGACAGTACTCCTCTATCAGCATTTTCTTAAACTCATCCCAAGTCAGGTTATCAGTAACCTGTTCTCCTAACACATCAACCTGAGAATTCCACCACGTTAGGGCTTCGCCCTGCAGAGAGCAAGCAACATACTTAACCTTCTGATTATCCAAGCAGTTACTGATTTTTATGACAGACTCCATCTTTTCTATCCAACGAACAATCCCAACTGCCCCCTCAATACCATGAAAATCCAGGGGTTTTCCCGCAGAGAAGTCTTTAAAAGTGCATCCGTAGTTGGTGTTACCAGTATTTGTGCCACCTCCAACACCACCACCGGCTCCACCACTGCCAGAAGCACCACCACTAGTGCCGCCAGCACTCCTGATTAACCCTGCGGTGATCTGTGCCACTATTCTTGGTATAGCCGCATCTATCCTTTGATTTATCAGCTAGGTCAGATTTGGTTGAGCATTCTCTGTCTCATTATGCTGAGGATCTCTCCTCGGCGGCATTGTCTAAAAATAGAAACGGATAGGAATTTGATAAGAGTTTGAGTAAATGATGGTACTTGATTAGAAATCACTCAAAATATAGCAAACAATCTATACATAAAAGACATGTTTTTTTTTTGAAAAGGATGATAAACATTTGGTTGAACCATGTACACAAGGTAACAATTAAGAATGATAACAATACACAAATAATAACAAAACGAAATTTATGACATACAGGGATTCATCCAAAATATAATTCATTTCCATCATCCAAAATTAACAAAAGTGCTTCATCGAGCATAGAAAGTAGCTAGGGTTTACAAGAGTTAGTAATAATTTTTACAAAATTAGGCATTAGTTAGAACTATGCCAGGATACCCCAAAAGAAAAAAAGTTTTTGTAACCCTTCAAAAGGACCTGAGCACAACCCGCTCAGTGTCTGAAATAGAAACCTAACACAACAGCAACCAGTATAACAAAGAAAGCCACAAAAATAGCTAATCTGGAGTAGACCCTCTTCATAAATCGATCCATGCGCTGGTTCCTGTTCAGCTCTGACGCCTGAAGAGTAGTAACATACTGATATAGCTCCGGTATCCTCTCTAGAACATCCTCCAACACAGTATGATGATGATTCAGTCTCGTCTCGTGCCCAGCGTAAGCCTCCATTAACTCGTCCATCTGTACCTCCTTATTAGTCCTAGTGTCCTCGGGCTCCTCCTCTTCATCTGATGATAACTCTATAATAACAGGTGCAGTCCTAGCAGATGATCCTCCGACCTCGAAGGTCGATCCAGGAAACAGTGACTGTCCAACAGCGGACGTAGCAGGGTGCAAAACAACAGTCACCGGTGCTACCCTGGGAGGGGGTAGGACCGAAGTGGGAGGGGGTAGGACCGAAGTAGGTGAGGGTAGACGGCTCCCTAAATCCTCTGAGCTGGTCACATAGCTAGACTCACCGGGCACATAGTGCTCCGACGGATCCTCCTCTGGCGTATGACTTGGCTCGGGCACACTCCAATCATCTGATGCTGTAGGGATAGGCACTAGAGGGATGCTGTTGAGGCTGTCCGCCTCATCGTCCGAGAAGTACTGCTGAAATGAAGATGCTGAAGACGAACACACATAGTTCCTAAGGTTCTCTGCAATGTTTCTTAAGGTCATAGTCTAGGTTCGAGTCTGGGGTAAACCTAATTCTCTATAACCAGTGCTCTAATACCAAGTCTGGCACACCCAGCCGAAGGCGGAAACACGGAGGTGAGACGAGAGCGGTGCATCGAACACTTAGGCGCAAGAGAATGCTAATGGGTACACTGCAAATTTCAAAGAACCACTACAAACATACACTGCAAACTATATAAACAAAACTATATAAAGAATCATATAAAACATAATACGCTATTCTTATTCGTTCATTACTTATATTGTTGAGACCATGATATTGACGTACTAGGCTTGCATATTTGATTCAAAATGTACAATCATTCAAAATAAAAGAAAGGACGCCCTTTATAAAGTACACACATGCAGTGGCGAAGCTTGAAGAAAAACGTAGGGGGCGGGATTTTTTTCTTATCAGGGGGGCCGGAACTATAAAAGTTTCGGCCGAATACGTATAAATTAACACTATTGAGCGAAAAACCAACTGGATACGTATAAATTAACACTACTGTGTAATTTGCTGATTTTGTCAAATATTTTTCATCATTGTGTTATATGTATTCATCATTGTGTTTTACGTTTTCCAGCTCATTGTGAAATTTGCTCATTTTGTCAAATATTTTTCATCAATGTGTTATATGTATTCATCATTGTGTTTTAAGTTTTCCAGCTCATTGCGTAATTTGCTCATTTTGTCAAATATTTTTCATCTATGTGTTATATGTATTCATCATTGTGTTTTAAGTTTTCCAGCTTATTGTATAATTTGCTCATTTTGTCAAATATTTTTCATCATTATGTTGTATGTATTTATCATTGTGTTTTACGTTTTCGAACTCATTGTGTAATTTGCTCATTTTGTCAAATATTTTTCATTATTGTGTTATATGTATTCATCATTGTGTTTTACGTTTTTCAGCTCATTGTGTAATTTGCTCATTTTGTCAAATATTTTTCATCATTGTGTTATATGTATTACACAATGACCAGACCTGACATTACACAATAACCAGACCTGATATTACATAATGATGAGCAAATTACACAATGAGCTGGAAAACGTAAAAAAAATCGTTTTTGTATATAACGAGACTATACTCGTTTTAAAGATAAAAAACGCTCATTTTTATGGTGTAATTTTTTTAAAAAAATAATGTCGTATGTAAAAGTTATGAACGTTTAAAAAAGGCGGGGAGACTTGATAAAAAGTCAACAAAAACGGTTATGACTAAAATAACCTTTCAACAACTTTTTCTCCTACAATTTGATCTCAACCATTAAATCATTTCTATAATTTGATCTAATGGCCCTAAATCATTCTCACCCTTCTTATTTTAAAAACCCTTTTTTATTTGAACCTAACCCTATATAGGGTAATTATAGGGAGAAAACTCATATGAGTTGTGAAAACTAAAGAAAACTTTATGTAATAACTTTATTTTATTTTTTTTAAAATAAGGTAGTTTTGTTACATATTTTCGTCATTTTTTACAAAAAAAAATCAAAAAAGTGTCGAAGAACTTTTTTTTTTAAAAGATGTAACAATTGTAAAAAAAAATCCCGTTTTTAAATATAACAGCACGTGTTACATACGTAACAACACTATAACGGTAATATTTTTACAATTGTTACATCTTTTTTTTTAAATTCCTTCGACGCTTTTTGTATTTTTTTTAAAATGACGAAAATATGTAACAAAACTACCCTATTTTTTAAAAAAATAAATAAAGTTGTTAAATAGAGTTTTCATTAGTTTTCACAACTCATATGGTTTTTCATTCTAGCCTAACCCTATATATATATAGTTTTTAAGGTTTATATTTTAGCGTTGAATTTTATGGTTTTAGCCTTAGGGTTTAACTTTTAGGGTTTAGATTTTAGGGTTTAGGTTTTTTTGGGGGTGGGGGTGGGGGTGGGGGTTTAGGTTTGAGGGGTGGGTTAGGGCTTTTCGGGGTAGGGTTGGAGGGGGGTTTAGGTTTTTGGGGGTGCGGGTGGAGGGGGTTTAGGTTTTTGGGGGCGGGTTAGGGTTCGATGAGACGGTTCCAACGCCGCTGGAATGAGCTCAATCAGAGTGCATTTGACCTACTTTTTAGCATTTCTTAGCGAAAAACCACTTTTTAGTGGAAACTTCCCATATATATATATATATATATATATATATATATATATATATATATATATATATATATATATATATATATATAGGGGATTCATTTTAGAACAAGGAACATCTACGAGAACAGAGGGAACAAACCTAAATCATTTATTTTTTTAATCCATAGTAAAAAAATTTAAAATTTTATATTTCTTACATACAAATATGTATGTTTATGTACATAAAAAATCATTAAACTAGTTTTTTCATATGTTTTTATATATTTAAAGGTATAGTTAGCATGAACGGTAACGACCACGTGTCACGCTCTTACCGGTCCATGAATCAAGGTATAAGGGAGGAAGTGGATGGTAGATTCTGGAGCACCGTAAGCTTTTCTTTTTCTTTTTTTTAGATTTACAGTCTTTTTATGTTTAAATACAAATGGTGGGGGACGAATTAACAAACAATGAGCTTAAGCAAGTGATTAGAGCGCTGCCCCTTCACCCGCGCAACGCGTGTTCGAATCCTAGACATCCTCCCCTCGGTTTTCCGGTTCGATGATGTCAACATGTCCCTCTGTTGACGTCATAAATTTTTGGTTTTAAAAATTGGAGAATTACATATATTCCTTTATTTTAAAAACTAATTGCGTATATACACAACTCAAAACTTAAATTACATATATCCCCTTATTTTAAGACCTAATTACATATATATACCTAACCAAAAACTTAAATTACATATATCCCCTTATTTTATAAAATTATACATATGACAAAAACAACCTTTTAAGATTACAAAAAAAAAACAGGACTCCTCCTGATTCTCGAACCTGTGAAACGACCTTTTAATTCAATCCTAAGTGGCGATTCAATCGGAGATTGTTTCCTAACCGGAAAACGGCGATTTCAATTACATCGATCCCAAGTACAACGGCTGATTCTAACGATACGACCTTATGATCTAAGTCGGCCGATTCCAACAGGTGCGTTTTTTTTTGCGATTACAACATCCAAACAAATTGGCTAATTCAAGTTATCGAGTTTATATTATTTCGAATGTTTTGCAATTACAACATCCAACATCAAAACTTTGACACTTATTTTGTACATTTTGGTGATTGTTAAAAGAAAAAGAAAGTAAAAACCGATAAAAAAAGGTAAAAAAAAGGAACAAAAATTGAAAAAATAGGTAAAAACCGAAAAAAGGTAAAAAAAAGGGGGGGGGGGTAGTTAAAATGGTAAATTTGAAGTTTTTAAGTTTTAGTAAAAAAATATGGTAAAATAATCATTTTATAATTTATTTTTAATAAAAAAGTAAAGTGTCATTTTCGTCCATGTGGTTTGACCATTTTAGACAGTTTCATACAAAAATTTTTTTAGCTTTTTCGTCTCTAAATTTTCAAAATGTAGTCATTTTCATCCAACTGACTAACTCCGTCTATATTTTAACGTTAAATCATGGACCAAACCACATGGACCAAAATGGCACTTTACTCTTAATAAAATAAATCGAAATATGTATATTTGATATTTTTAGCCTTAAGGAAGGGGATCAATGTAATTTATATTTTGGGTTAAGTATATATGTAATTTATGAAATTTATAAGGGAATATATGTAACTGCCCCTTAAAAAATTAATTTTTTGCTATAACATTTTAATTGTTATGTTTTTTAAGTTTCAAATGTATCGTTGCAACATGTTATTTTCATCTACGTTGTGCGGAACAGAGACGTCTTTACGCGCGCCCCGCCACAACGTAGGAGTACGATTTTACTAGTTCAGACAAAAAGTAAACATGGATGGTGAACCAATTTTAACATTTTAATCATTCGTAATTTCGTATAACTCATACATACGTACATACAAAAAGAACTTTTAAGACATGAAAATGTATGATAGGCTGGACCTTTTATATTGTATTACTCAAGTTAACCAATGAGCGAGCTACGTTCAACTCGCACTCGACTTGGAAATTTGTATGAGCCAGCAACTCTGAGCTAGGGCTTTCCAAAAAGCTCGTGGCTCGCTTAAAATTGATTCGTTTGTAGAATCTAGACTCAAACAATCTGCCACAAGAGTCCCAAACCAAGAAGTAATAATAATAATGTCACACCCCGCCGAAGGTGTGACAACCGCGGTTTTTCAGGTCCTTACCGTTTCTCGATTTTCTTTTTATATGTTATATTTTTAAATAATATGATTTTATATATTTTTAGTGTTTCTAGGAATTCTAGGAATACTACCTTAGACAAACACTAAGGTCCGAACTAGAAAACTCGGTTAAGTGCATACACTGCGTATACTGCGAACGCGTTAAATAAACGGTAAAAATTAAATTCTCGAAAATAATTTTTATATTTATATTTTAGTTCAGAATGATATTTTATAACATTATATGTGCTAACTTTTGTGATTCTTGATTTAACTAACGATCACAGGTGGTTCTTTCGTTAAAAACCCGGTATTTACCTGGTATAACTTTTTGAAAATTTTTGAGTTTTTATGTTTTAAAATTTTCTAAAATTCATTATTTTGGATACTAGAATTTTATGTTTAGATAAAAATGCTTATTTTTAGTATTTAGGGGTGTAATTTTTATAAAAAGTGAGTATATTTTATAAAAATTTCTTTAAAATTTCAAGACTCCACTCCCCCCTATAAATACCCTTCTCCTCCACCCCATTTTCCTCTTCTTCTTCCGGCCTAAATTGTGAAACCCCCTTCTTCATCCAAACACTCCCATTTTTCATCATCTAACTCAAGAACAAGCTCAAATCATCCATTGCAACCTTGAATCCTTGGATCATAGTTGTTGATGAGCTTTGTTCTAGTGATTTGAAGGTATAAACATGTGTTTTAACACTTTAAATTTTCTGTTTTTGATCTTGCATGTGTTCTCAAGAACACCAAGAACACACACACTACACACACTCACTTTGATTTTCAAGTTTTGTTGTTTTTAAGAGTTTTTAGCTTGAATCTTGTGGTTTTAACAAGGATTTGTGGACAAAAACTAGTTGTAATCATCCACAATGAGTTATCTAGTGAAAAGCTTGCAAGATTTGATGATCAAAGTGTATGAACACTTGAGTGTTCATATTTGTATTTTCTTGAATTAAAAGAGCATTTTGTTAATTTTTGAGTCTTTGATCTTGGAATTGAACCACATTTTGATTGTAGGTTATAAATCAAGTAAAACTCAGTAGCTTAGCATCAAATTTCATATTCATTTGTTGATTTTGGAAGGTATAATCCTTGATTAAACTTGTTAATAGTTGACTGTTCAAGAACAAGCATGTTCTTGATGAATTTTTAAAAATTATTGATCTAGCACCCAAAAGTGATTTTAATCAGTAGAATATGTTTTAAAATAAATATCTGGAAAATTTGGTTATCTAATTCTTTATAGATTATTTAATAAAATTCACGCAAATTTAATAGATGAAAATTTGGGGAAAATACTTCTGAGTATTGAAAAATTCTGAAAATTGGACAGTGATTATTATATAATGAACTAAGACTCTTGTCCAAAGTTTATGAAAATTGGAGTTGTTTAAGTATACGTTTAGTATTTATAAAGTTTAAACGGATGATTTAGGTTTTGTATACTTCTGTATAAAATCAGGACTTGAAACTTGATATGGGATCTTATATTGACTTAAAATTCATATGATAAAAATTTGGGGAAGTTTTGATGTGTTTAACTATTTTTCCCGAATTTGTAAAAATTTTAACAATATTAAATTAATATTAAATAATCTGAATATCGGAAAACTATGAAAATTGGTCATAAATTTTCATTTATATACATGATCAATTGGCATAAATTTCAAACAGTAATTTTATGTCTAAGTATGACTTTGGAATTATGGTCCATTTAAATTTTATAAAAAGTTATTAATTTTGGAAATTTTTATATAAAATTGATTTATAAAAATCATAGGGAATTTTGAACAGAAGTATAAACTCATTTAAAAAATAAAATTTGACTTTTAAATTGGATGCTAATATCACACTAAAACCCTAATTTCGGACGAATCTGATTTTTAAACCGTAAACCGGACTTTACGCGCGTAATCGTGTTTTTGATCAAACGAAACGTGACATGAGATTTTATCAAATGTGACTTTTTAACTACTGATGTTATTTATTAATATCTAAAACTTAAAGTTTTAAGGTTATTAATTCATGTAAAAGCCGGTTTTACAATTCTTAACAGTTCGTACGCACGCGCACGGGTTTTGGCTATACAATTGACTGCATAGCCACTTTTGACTTTTGTTGACTTAGCCAAACATATTAGGTTTCCTAAATACATTTTGTGTCTACTTATTAGTAGGACTCGGTTAGGATACCACCGTTGGCTGTTTCACTGTTTTACTACACTTTTTCGCGTTTCACTCTCAGGTGAGTTTCGCGGCCCCACTTTTAAATGTTTACTGTTTTACGGGGGAAAAGTTGTTTCACTACATGTTGTTACTTGGGATTAGGGTTACCTAGGTTTACTTTTAGATGCATTCAGTCCCCACTTTAACGCAATCAATTAGCTTGAATAGCCGATGGGAATTATGAATAGTACTATTTGGGTCGACACCCCCGCCCAGGGTTGGTCGCGCCAACCAGAATTGTAGGGTTATTTGGGCGCATAATTAGCCATAGTAGGTGTTCGCATTTAACACCTGGATACAGGGGCAACAACTAGTCTGACGGTTTTGATTGTGGCTCAGGGTAACTAAAATCTTAACACATGTACTTTGTCATCTGCGGACGGTTACTTTACATTTTGAAATTCATTTACTTATTTTATTGAGTCGTAAAACCTGCGTACTCACCAACTATTTTTATAGTTGACCGTTTTCGAAACATGCTTTTCAGGTAAACAGAATTGAAGCAAATGACTAGTTTGGTGAATTGCTTTTGGGGACTTTCTTTTGGATTATGACTTGGTTGTTAGTTTTGTATTCTGCATTTTGGATGTTTGGTTTATGTAGACAACCTGAATTTGTATTTTGGTTTTCGTGGTTTGTATGACACTTTACTTTCTTGGGTATGTTTGTAGTGGTTCTTTGAAATTTGCAGTGTACCCATTAGCATTCTCTTGCGCCTAAGTGTTCGATGCACCGCTCTCGTCTCACCTCAGTGTTTCCGCCTTCGGCGGGGTATGACAGACTTGGTATCAGAGCACTGGTTATAGAGAATTAGGTTTACCCCAGACTCGAACCTAGACTATGACCTTAAGAAACATTGCAAAGAACCTTAGGAACTATGTGTGCATTGCATATCATTTCGCATTTCTTATTCTTACCAGCTTTACATTCTCCGTCATAGCATGTCTTCGTCTTCAGCATCTTCATTTCAACAGTACTTCTCGGATGATGAGGTGGACAGCCTCAACAGTTTCCCTCTTGTACTGTCCCTATAGAATCAGGTGATTGGAGTGCGCCCGAGCCTAGTAATACATCAGAGGAGGATCCGTCGGTGCACTATGTGCCCGGTGATTCTAGCTACACGACCAGCTCAGAGGATTTAGGGAGCCGACTACCCTCACCTACTTCGGTCCTACCCCCTTCCAGGGTAGCACCAGTGACAGTTGTTCTACACCCTGCTACTCCCGCTGTTGGACGGTCACTGTTTCCTGGATCGACCTTCGAAGTCAGAGGATCATCTACTAGGACTGCACCTGTTATTATAGAGTTATCATCAGATGAAGAGGAGGAGCCAGAGGATACCAGGACTATTAGGGAGGTACAGATGGACGAGTTAGTGGAGGATTACGCTGGACACGAGACGAGACTGAATCATCATCATACTATGTTGGAGGATGTTCTAGAGAGGATATCGGAGCTATATCAGTATGTTACTACTCTTCAGGCGTCAGAGCTGAACAGGAACCAGCACATGAATCGATTTGAGAAGAGGGTCTACTCCAGATTGGCTATTTTTATGGCTTTCTTTGTTTTACTGGTTGCTGTTGTGTTAGGTTTCTATTTCGGACACTGAGCGGGTTATGCTCAGGTCCTTTTGAAGGGTTACAAAAACTCTGTTTCTTTTGGGGTATCTTGGCATAGTTCTAATTAATGCCTAATTTTGTAAAAAAAAAATTATTACTAACTCTTGTAAACCCTAGCTACTTTCTATGCTCGGTGAAGCACTTTTGTAAATTTTGGATGATGGAAATGAATTATATTTTGGATGAATTCTTGTATGTCATAAATTTCATTTTGTTATTATTTGTGTATTGTCATCATTCTTAATTGTTATCTTGTGTACATGGTTCAACCAAATGTTTATCATCCTTTTCAAAAACATGTCTTTTATGTATAGATTGTTTGTTTGCTATTGAGTGATTTCTAATCAAGTACCATCATTTACTCAAACTCTTATCAAATTCCTATCCGTTTCTGTTTTTAGACAATGCCGCCGAGGAGAGAACCTCATCATAATGAGACAGAGAATGCTCAACCAGATCTGACCCAGCTGATAAATCGAGGGATAGATGTGGCTATACCAAGAATAGTGGCACAGATCACCGCATGGTTAATCAGGAGTGCTGGCGGCACTAGTGGTGGAGCTTCTGGCAGTGGTGGAGCAGGTGGTGGAGCCGGTGGTGGTGCCGGTAGTGGTGGCATAAATACTAGTAACATCAACCGCAGATGCACTTTTAAAGACTTCTCTGAGGGAAAACCCCTGAATTTTCAAGGAATTGAAGGGCAGTTGTGATTGTTCATTGGATAGAAAAGATGGAGTCTGTCATAAAAATCAGTAACTGCTTGGATAATCAGAAGGTTAAGTATGCTGCTTGCTCTCTGCAGGGCGAAGCCCTAACATGGTGGAATTCTCAAGTTGATGCGTTAGGAGAACAGGTTACTGATAACCTGACTTGGGACGAGTTTAAGAAAATGTTGATTGAGGAATACTGTCTTCGAAATGAATTGAAGAAAATTGAAGTTGAATTTTGGAATCTAGAAATGGATAGAGCAGAGATCTTGGATTACACGACTCGATTTCAAGAGTTGTCCCGTGTGGTGCCACATCTAGTGACACCAGAACCTAAGAGGATCGAAAGGTATATATGGGGATTAGTGCCCCAAATTCGGGGAATGGTTACTTCGGCCAAACCCACTACTATGCAAAGTGTGATATAGTTGGCGGGTGAATTAACTGATGAAATGGTGAGAAATGGAATCTTGGTTAAGAAAGGAACATTTGGAAAGAAATCGGAGGAGAAGGCAGTGAAGAAAACAACTGGTGGTCCAAGTAAGAAGCGCAAGTTTGTGAAGAATTATGGAGCGGTGACACAAGGAAAGAAGGTGTACATTGGGAACTTACCTAAGTGTAATAGATGCAACCTTCACCATACCGGCCAATGCGCAGTTATTACTTGTGAAAGGTGTAACAGGACCGGTCATCTTGCCAAGAACTGTAGGGTCAACTTGGAACCTCAGAGATCATGTTATGAATGTAAGGAGACTGGTCACTTCAGAGACAGGTGTCCTAAACTAGGACGTAATGGTGGTAATACGAATCAAGCTAAGGGTAGAGCATTCGCACTTGGGGCTGGAGACGCTCGTCAGGACCCGAATGTGGTGACGGGTACGTTTCTCATCAATAATATCCATGCATCTATACTATTTGACACGGGGGCTGATAGAAGTTTTATTTCTACTGAGTTTAGATTATTGATTAGTCTTGAGTCAAAAAAATTACATGATGCCTACACTATAGAACTAGCAAACGGTAAATTGATTAAGGCTAGTGATATTTTCCGAGGTTGCACAATGAATTTAAATGATCATCCATTTAGTGTAGATCTTATTCCTATTGATCTTGGTAGCTTCGATGTTGTAATTGGCATGGATTGGTTGTCCAAACACCGAGCCGAGATTATTTGTTCAGAAAAGATAGTTCGAATTCCGCTCTCAAACGGTGAAGTACTAGATGTACATGGTGATAAACCTGGAAGGAGCTTGAACATTATTTCATGTATGAAGGCTTGGAAATTTTTGAAGAAAGGGAGTTACGCATTTCTTGCTAACGTTGTCGAGAAGAGGTCGGAGGAGTTAAAAATTCAAGATATCCCAATCGTGCGCGATTATCTGGAAGTTTTTCCTGAGGATTTACCCGGATTACCCCCTTCACGGCAAGTTGAGTTTAGGATCGACTTAGTACCCGGCGCCGCACCTATTGCTAGATCCCCCTACCGTTTGGCACCGTCTGAATTGCAAGAGTTTTCGAATCAGTTGCAGGAACTTTTAGAGAAAGGATTTATTAGACCGAGTTTCTCACCTTGGGGAGCTCCGGTCTTGTTCGTGAAAAAGAAGGATGGATCATTTCGGATGTGTATCGACTACCGAGAGTTGAATAAATTGACGATCAAGAACCGATATCCACTCCCGAGGATCGACGACTTGTTTGACCAATTGCAGGGATCGACTCATTTCTCTAAGATCGATCTCAGATCCGGTTATCATCAGTTAAGGGTCCAGGAGGATGACATACCGAAGACGGCATTCAGGACTCGGTATGGTCACTATGAGTTTTTGGTTATGCCTTTCGGGCTACCCAATGCTCCGACAGTGTTTATGGATCTGATGAATAGGGTATGTAAGCTCTACTTAGACAAGTTTGTGATAGTATTTATCGACGACGTCTTGATATATTCTCGGAGTAAGGAAGAGCACGAGCAACACCTGCGGTTAATTTTGGAGTTGCTTCGGAATGAGAAACTTTATGCCAAGTTCTCAAAGTGTGAATTTTGGCTAAAAGAAGTTCACTTTCTTGGTCACGTGACATGTGGATCCGGCCAAGATTGAGGCGATAAAGAAGTGGGAGACGCCTAAGACCCCAACCGAGATCCGTCAATTTCTTGGTTTGGCAGGCTACTATAGGCGATTCATTGAGAATTTCTTGAAGATAGCTCAGTCCTTAACTCTCTTGACTCAGAAAGATAGAAAATTTGAATGGGGTGACAAACAGAAAGAGGCATTTCAATTATTGAAACATAAGTTATGTAACGCTCCAATTCTAACTCTTCCCGAAGGAAAGGATGGTTTTGTCATATACTGTGACGCTTCACACCAAGGTCTTGGTTACGTGTTGATGCAAAAGGACAAGGTTATCGCGTATGCATCCCGAAAATTGAAAGTGCATGAAAAGAATTACACAACTCACGACTTGGAATTGGGTGCCGTTGTTTTTGTACTTAAGATTTGGAGGCATTATCTTTATGGCACTAAGTGCACTATTTTTACTGACCACAAAAGCCTCTAGCACATATTTGATCAAAATATGTTGAACATGAGACAAAGGAGATGGATCGAACTACTCAACGACTATGACTGTGAGATCCGATATCACCCTGGGAAAGCAAATGTGGTGGCAGATGCTTTGAGTAGGAAGGAAAGAATAAAACCTCATCGAGTGCGTGCTTTGGGGATGATAATTCAAACAAGCTTGAAAGCTCAAATTCTTGAGGCACAGAAAGAAGCACTATAGAGAAATAATTTGAAAGACGAACTTTTATGTGGTGCTGAGAGGAAATTCGAACAAAAAAACGATGAGTTAATTTATTATTTAGATCGATTGTGGATTCCGGATTCCCATAACTTGAGACAATTGATTTTTAATGAAGCTCACAAGTCGATATATTCCGTACATCCCGGAGCTGACAAGATGTACAAAGACTTGAAAGAATTTTATTGGTGGCCCGAGATGAAGAAAGAAATTGCAAGTTATGTTGGGAAGTGCTTGACTTGTTCTAAAGTCAAGGCAGAATACCAGAAATCGTCGGGACTTTTGCAGCAACCCGACATCCCTCAGTGGAAATGGGAACAAATTGCTATGGATTTCATTACTAAGTTACCACGAACTTCCAGCGGTTATGATTCAATTTGGGTCATTGTTGACCGGTTGACGAAATCTGCTCATTTTATTCCCATCCGAGAGGATTTTAAGATGGAAAAGTTATCCCGTTTGTACATTGGTGAGATTGTTTCTAGGCACGGAGTGCCCATTTCCATCATCTCGGATAGGGATAGTCGTTTTACATCCCGATTTTGGCAGACACTACAACGAGCTTTGGGAACGCGCTTGGATATGAGCACGGCTTACCATCCTCAGACTGACGGTCAAAGTGAACGAACGATTTAGACCATGGAGGATATGCTAAGGGCATGTGTGATAGACTTTGGCGGCAATTGGGATACCCATTTTCCGTTAAACGAATTCTCTTATAATAACAGTTATCAAACTAGCCTCAAATGCGTGCCGTTTGAAGCTTTGTATGGGCGTAAGTGTCGATCACCACTTTGTTGGGCCGAAGTTGGTGACAATCGTTTAACTGGCCCCGAGATTATTCAGGAGACTACGGACAAAATTTTTAAGATTCGGGATAGACTAAAGGCCGCACGAGACAGACAGAAAAACTACGCCGACAATTGAAGGAAACCCTTGGAATTTCAAATTGGCGACAGGGTGCTTTTAAAAGTTTCACCTTGGAAGGGCGTTATTCGGTTCGGAAAGAGGAGTAAACTCAATCCGAGGTATATTGGACCGTATGAAATTATTGATATAATTGGTCCCGTGGCGTATAAATTGAAATTGCCTAAAGAACTCGGTGGTATGCACGATACTTTTCACGTATCAAACCTCAAAAAGTGTTTAGCTGATGAATCTTTGGTAATATCACATGAGGAAGTTCGTGTCGACAAAAAGCTTCACTTTATCGAAGAACCGGTCGAGATTTTGGATCGCGAGATCAAGACGCTTAAACGTAGCCGTATTCCGATCGTGAAGGTCCGATGGAACTTGAAGCATGGACCCGAATTTACATGGGAACGAGAGGACCAAATGAAGCAGAAATATCCTCAACTTTTTTGGGAATGAAGCGGTCATTACCAACACTAGTCTGGGGGATAATGTGACAACCGCGGTTTTTCAGGTCCTTACCGTTTCTCGATTTTCTTTTTATACGTTATATTTTTAAATATTATGATTTTATATATTTTTAGTGTTTCTAGGAATTCTAGGAATACTACCTTAGACAAACACTAAGGTCCGAACTAAAAAACCGGTTAAGTGCATACACTGCGTATACTGTGAACGCGTTAAATAAACGGTAAAAATTAAATTCTTGAAAATAATTTTTATATTTATATTTTAGTTAAGAATGATATTTTATAACATTATATGTGCTAACTTTTGTTATTCTTGATTTAACTAACGATCACAGGTGGTTCTTCCGTTAAAAACCCGGTATTTACCCGGTATAACTTTTTGAAAATTTTTGAGTTTTTATGTTTTAAAAATTTCTAAAATTCATTATTTTGGATACTAGAATTTTATGTTTAGATAAAAATGCTTATTTTTAGTGTTTAAGGGTGTAATTTTTATAAAAAAGTGGGTATATTTTATAAAAATTTCTTTAAAAATTCAAGACTCCACTCCCCCTATAAATACCCTTCTCCCCCACCCCATTTTCCTCTTCTTCTTCCTGCCCAAATTGTGAAACCCCCTTCTTCATCCAAACACTCTCATTTTTCATCATCTAACTCAAGAACAAGCTCAAATCATTCATTGCAACCTTGAATCCTTGGATCATAGTTGTTGATGAGCTTTGTTCTAGTGATTTGAAGGTATAAACATGTGTTTTAACACTTTAAATTTTCTGTTTTTGATCTTGCATGTGTTCTCAAGAACACCAAGAACACACACACTACACACGCTCACTTTGATTTTCAAGTTTTGTTGTTTTTAAGAGTTTTTAGCTTGAATCTTGTGGTTTAACAAGGATTTGTGGACAAAAAATAGTTGTAATCATCCACAATGAGTTATCTAGTGAAAAGCTTGCAAGATTTTATGATCAAAGTGTATGAACACTTGGGTGTTCATATTTGTATTTTCTTGAATTAAAAGAGTATTTTGTTAATTTTTGAGTCTTTGATCTTGTAATTGAACCACATTGTGATTGTAGGTTATAAATCAAGGAAAACTCAGTAGCTTAGCATCAAATTTCATCTTCATTTGTTGATTTTGTAAGGTATAATCCTTGATTAAACTTGTTAATAGTTGACTGTTCAAGAACAAGCATGTTCTTGATGAATTTTTAAAAATTATTGATCTAGCACCCAAAAGTGATTTTAGTCAGTAGAATATGTTTTAAAATAAATATCTGGAAAATTTGGTTATCTAATTCTTTATAGATTATTTAATAAAATTCACGCAAATTTAATAGATGAAAATTTGGGGAAAATACTTCTGAGTATTGAAAAATTCTGAAAATTGGACAGTGATTATTATATAATGAACTAAGACTCTTGTCCAAAGTTTATGAAAATTGGAGTTGTTTAAGTATACGTTTAGTATTTATAAAGTTTAAACGGATGATTTAGGTTTTGTATACTTCTGTATAAAATTAGGACTTGAAACTTGATATGGGATCTTATATTGACTTAAAATTCATATGGTAAAAATTTGGGGAAGTTTTGATGTGTTTAACTATTTTTCCCGAATTTGTAAAATTTTTAACAATATTAAATTAATATTAAATAATCTGAATATCGGAAAACTATGAAAACTGGTCATAAATTTTCATTTATATACATGATCAATTGGCATAAATTTCAAACAGTAATTTTATGTCTAAGTATGACTTTGGAATTATGGTCCATTTAAATTTTATAAAAAGTTATTAATTTTGGAAATTTTTATATAAAATTGATTTATAAAAATCATAGGGAATTTTGAACAGAAGTATAAACTCATTTAAAAAATAAAATTTGACTTTTAAATTGGATGCTAATATCACACTAAAACCCTAATTTCGGACGAATCTGATTTTTAAACCGTAAACCGGACTTTACGCGCGTAATCGTGTTTTTGATCAAACGAAACGTGACATGAGATTTTATCAAATGTGACTTTTTAACTACTGATGTTATTTATTAATATCTAAAACTTAAAGTTTTAAGGTTATTAATTCATGTAAAAGCCGGTTTTACAATTCTTAACGGTTCGTACGCACGCGCACGGGTTTTGGCTATACAATTGACTGCATAGCCGCTTTTGACTTTTGTTGACTTAGCCAAACATATTAGGTTTCCTAAATACATTTTGTGTCTACTTATTAGTAGGACTCGGTTAGGATACCACCGTTGGCTGTTTCACTGTTTTACTACACTTTTTCGCGTTTCACTCTCAGGTGAGTTTCGCGGCCCCACTTTTAAATGTTTACTGTTTTACGGGGGAAAAGCTGTTTCACTACATGTTGTTACTTGGGATTAGGGTTACTTAGGTTTACTTTTAGATGCATTCAGTCCCCACTTTAACGCAATCAATTAGCTTGAATAGCCGATGGGAATTATGAATAGTACTATTTGGGTCGACACCCCCGCCCAGGGTTGGTCGCGCCAACCAGAATTGTAGGGTTATTTGGGCGCATAATTAGCCATAGTAGGTGTTCGTATTTAACACTTGTACTTTATCATCTGCGGATGGTTACTTTACATTTTGAAATTCATTAACTTATTTTATTGAGTCGTAAAACCTGCGTACTCACCAACTATTTTTATAGTTGACCGTTTTCGAAACATGCTTTTCAGGTAAACAGAATTGAAGCAAATGACTAGTTTGGTGAATTGCTTTTGGGGACTTTCTTTTGGATTATGACTTGGTTGTTAGTTTTGTATTCTGCATTTGGGATGTTTGGTTTATGTAGACAACCTGAATTTGTATTTTGGTTTTCGTGGTTTGTATGTCACTTTATGAAAGGCCCCTTTCCCGGGTAACCTCACTTATTGGATTTACTCATAAACATAGTCATAAATGCTGAACTTAAATTAAAACATTCATCATTCAATTACATAATCATAACAGCGGAAGTCTTTACAAATAAAACATAACATATTCTTAACAAACAAAAGTGGGATGTCAGTCTTGTGCCGGGTAACCTTCACGCCATCGCACGACCCTTTCTTCCATTACCTGAAATGTATACTAAAAGTCAGCTAACGCTGGTGAGTTCTAGTTTAAAGACAATCATACATAAAATTTATCTTATCATGAATATAATGTATATATGTATAATCGTACTCTTAGATATTCTTTACTTTGCTGTTCTCACATAACATTCATTGAGGGTATATACATATGTACATACATACTTTCTTTGAGAGAACACATATTGGCCATAATCTTAACGGAGATCAACCCATCATACTTGTCGCGAATGTCACGAAGACATCGTATTCAGAACTACCGTCGTAGTCCGTTTCATTACCGTCCGGCTCTAGAAAACCGTCCATCATATCATTAAATCCGTCCGGCAACCTTTGTCCGTCCGCTCTTTACCGTCCTACCGTCGTAGTCCGTCATTTTTGTCCGTCTGCCCTAGGGCATCCGTTTCCCACGTGACCATTATGTATGCAACCGTTCTACATTAGTTAAGGCTTGCTTCGACCGTCCATTAATACCTTTTCATACGTTCTAGCTTGCGAAGGAACGTTTTTGTCCCGGTTGCAAAATAGTCACGTGGTCGTCCGTCTACCGAAGTAGCCGTTGTCACAGAAGGGTTTATAACGTTTACATTCATTCATAACATGCAATATATATGTAATATAAAGCAAGATTTCATTCTTTTACGTTATGTTCTTCTTTCATTCATTCTTTATAGTCATACGCTTCATTCTTTATTCATAATTTATTTTCATATATAAATATTTATATATATATATATATATATATACGTATGATCACATTGACATTTATAACATTTATTCATTTAGTGTATACACTTCAGCCCCAAAACATTTATAAATCATTTGCACATAACATAGAAGGGGGCACATAGAACTCACCTGATGAGCTACTCTAGGTTGTCCTAAATGAAGGTCCAACAGCGTCACTTTCGATCTGGATTAGGTAGTTAAATACACATTAGACCCAACCCCGACTCTAATGGTTTAATCATTCTTAACTTACTGACTTTACTTAACCAACCTGCTGTCTGCTGCCTGCGCACTTAGTAAGTGCGCAGGGACTTGCTCATGCGCACTTGGCAAGTGCGCAGGAGTCTTCCTCCTGCGTACTTGGTAAGTACGCAGGGACTTCCTCCTGCGTTGTCACACCCTCGCCAAGGCGGAAACGCGAGGCGTGACGTGACATGGTTTCCAAAGCATATGATTACCGCAAACACATACATGATAAATGGATACATAAACAAGTTTAAAGTTTTACATTCCAAAATGTAAATTGAGTTTACAAAAAGCGAAGATTTCGCAAATATGACTCTATTACAATGAGTTATACAAGAGAAATCTCCCAAAAATGGTATCCATCGTGCATGCATGTATCCTACATTGCTAACCTTGCGGTCACGTTCAATTTCCTGAAAAACATACTTAAAATTGTCAACACTAGGTTGGTGAGTTCACAGGTTTATTCAAATAGTTCTTTGTAAAATTCAATCGTTCGTAAATAGTTTCAGGTATATGTGATAAACAGAATAAGAATTGTTGACCCATTTGTAAACTAGCTAGGAATACAAATAATATGTTCATACATGAGGCGTAACCAAACCATGACAATTGTACACGCCCCTAATTTCGTTATCCGGTTCTATGCGGCCATAAATCCTCCAGATTGTGGTTAGCACGACTAACCATGACCGGGAGACGTCACTCTCCATAGTACTATTCATAGGACCCTAGGCTACAGTTAATGGTTACTACATTGTTCCAGGGGACTTTAGCGGCCTCTCTTGTTGTTCTCATCTCATGTAAACATAAAAGTCGTGCCTTATTTTCTTGTTATCCCATAAAATAGTTATAAGTATGTTCTTCCCCCAAATATTGAAAACAGTAAAAAGGGGCCGTGAAACTCACCTTGAGTTTGTGTATACTTGTAATGATACTTGTTGTAGTCAACCTTGACTATTCGTACCCTAGATACCAAGGGTAAATTGTGTTAAGACCGAACGTCTTATATTGCAAATTGTTCACCGACTTTGTAAATCTGGTCGTTTTTGTTTGAATATCTCCTTAGTTGTTCAACACTTGTTTTGTTATAAAAACAGTTTTGAGTTACTGCCCAAATGGGACTGTTGACCAGGTGTCGAAACTTCTTAGTTTCGATTGGGCATATGTGTATCGAAACTATTTAGTTTCGATGGAGTAGTCAGGTGTCGGAACTTCTTAGTTTCGATGGAGTATTTGAGTGTCGAAACTACCTAGTTTCGATTGAGTAAGTGTTATCGAAACAATCTAGTTTCGATTGACAAGAAGGGTATCCAAACTACCTAGTTTCGATTGAGCAATATGTATCGAAACTACCTAGTTTCGATTGAACCGCCAGTATCGAAACTCCTCGTTTCGATTGAGTAACAGGTATCGAAACTAATTGTTTCGATTGAGTATAGGTATCGAAACTCCATAGTTTCGATTACTGGACTTCTGTTTGACAGAATCAGTCCTGCATATTAATGTTTTAAAACTTGAATTTGACACACTTTTCTTGTTATCTTACTTGCGATTGAACATTTTGTGTGCTTAGATACGGTTTTCAAAGAGAATAAAGTAGATGGTTTTGAGTTTTTACCTTAAAACAGTGACGATGATGATGAGAGAAAACAGAGAATGGTCTTGACTCTTTTGTTAAACTCTTTTCCAGGAACACTTTAAAACACTGAATTTTGATGGATTTTGCTTTAAAACTTGACTTCAATCTTGAAGAGAATTGGAGAATTTGCCGTAAGAAAATGAGTGATAAAATGGGAATTGTGAGGAAAATGAGTGAGGTGGTATGGTTTTACTTGAGTTTTTCTCAGGAGAGGTATGGGTCGAGGTGTGGGTTTTCTCTGCACTTCGGCCGAGAAAGTCAAGGGTAAGTTGGGTTTAATTAGTATAATAATTAGATTTAGGTATTAATAACAATTATAGTTTTAAAGGGGTAAATAAATCCGGTTTAGATCCTCCACGGTATTATAAATTTATTCTGAAAATAATTTATTGTTCTACGTAAAGTTTGTGGAAATAAAATATATATGTATATATATTTATCTGGTTATTTAAATTAACCACTAGTGTTCGAATTTGTCGGTTTATATAACACGTGAACCGGTAACTCCTAGAATTACCAAAATGTGAAATGAGACAATGTTCGGTTTTTGTTAGACCTTAATGTCCTTGTTTGTGAAATTAATTAAATCACAAAAATAATTGAAATGTAAACTTGTTTAATACATGTACGGATATTGACCTGAAATGTCGGGTGTCACATTCTCCCCTTGTTAAAAGAATTTCGTCCCGAAATTCAATTCGTGTTATCTTGAATTGGTGTATCCTTAAACAAGGAAGGGTATTTTGTTTTCATTTGGTCCTCTCGTTCCCATGTATACTCAGGACCACGCTTTGAGTTCCAACGTACTTTAACCAGTTTGATTCGACTACATCTCAGCTTTTGAACTTTCCAATCTGAAATCTCAATCGGTTCCTCGATGAAATGCAACCTGTCGTCTATGTGAATCTCATCAGGTGGTATAATTAACGTCTCGTCTGATAAACACTTCTTGAGATTTGATACATGAAACGTATCATGTACATTGCTTAGTTCTTGTGGTAACTTGAGCTTGTAAGCTACAGGGCTAACTCTAGCCAGTATTTCAAAAGGTCCAACGTATCTAGGGTTAAGCTTACCACGGTTACCAAACCTTGCAACGCCTTTCCATGGTGAGACTTTTAACATTACTAGGTCACCAATTTGAAATTCTAATGGTTTCCGTCTGTTCTTGTCACACCCCAACCACGGCGGTTTCCCGCGGGGCGCGACGGTTATGGATCATCGTCACTGATTACATAGAACGACCTCTATATGGTTTTGAAAATCATACATTCCAAATCGTTCCAAAATATAACATTGTTTTACAGAGTTAATGCGGAAAGTAATGCGGAAGGAAAATAAATTGTTTTGAAAATACAATGCCAAGCAAAAGACAAGCAAATGTTCATTGTCATGGGAACATCAAAAGACTTCATTCATGAAGTGCACCCTAATCCCGTGCAAGCTTAACGACCTGAGAAAACATGCTTAAACGAGTCAACAATAATGTTGGTGAGTTCACAGGTTTAAATGTAAAAGTAAATCGTTGTAATGGACCACAAAACTTTCAATGATTTGATTGCTGTACAGACAATACTACAATATTACCATAAGCACACCGAAACCGAAGCTAGACTGTAACAGTAATGTAATGTAATGCCTCTACCATGCCTATCATATGCATGGGGTGATTAGGTCAATGATGCACCCGTTTTGACCTCCGGTCAAAGTTAGCGCGACTAACGCGGGTGGGGGTTGTCAAACCCAAATAGATCTATCCATGATTACCTCGCTTAGAAACGAAACTAACGGTCCAGTTTGAGAGGACTTAATACGATATGAAACCGCTTATGTAATATGTGAAATCATGTAAGTGAAATTGTGTCCAATGAAAACAGTAAGTATGCATGTAATCTCCCCCAAAAGGAAAATAAGTAAAATGGGGCCGTGAGACTCACCTGATGCGTGAGTACCGTAAACGTGTAGGTAGCAAAAGTCCGAGAGTAAACCGACCTACGCGTGCCCTAGAATATATAAGACACCTTAAGGTCTAAGTAATGTATCCGTGTGTAAGTGAGTTATGTAACCGTTTCACCCAACTTAGTTTCGTTATGAAATTCCATATGACTCGACGACCCGTTGGTGATATGTATTTGTTATCCAAAAATATATATTTACATAAAATAAATATAAATTATATTTTTCACTCAAGGGTGTCCATGTCTACAAATAACTCGGTGTCAACTTAGAGTTCGGGTTTCAAAATAAAGTTTGACTCGACCCGAGTCGTAACTCGATACGAACGGTAAATAAATATGTTACATATTTATTTAAAGTAATGACTTTGAAATACGACGCATTTTTAAGTAAAAATAATACTTATATTATTCTCTACGATAAATATCTTTAGGAATATGACTTTAAAATAAAGAAAAATTGGTTTTCAATATATAAAAAAAATACATATTATAAAGACGTATCTTTATATATAAATAGAAAAAAAAAATTAGTCTTGGACTTCCTAAACAATAAGTTTTATCAAGACATATTGACTAACTTTTCTTTTAACTTTTTTTTATATACAAACATAATTCTTAATATATAAATATTTCAAATAAATATCATAATACTAACCACATGAACTATTAGAAACGCCATCACGACAACTAGTGAAAATTCAACTTTTCGTAAATACAACATAAGTTCACCAAATAATTACAAACAATTTGTAAAGATTATATATATATATATATATATATATATTAACACACACTAGAATCTTTGCAATAATCCATGGACATAATTTAAGTTACTTATCATAAATATGATACACTTGGTTTTCTATTGCAAATGTTTCAATTTAATGAAAATAATCGATACATAAAACTAAAATTACTATCTCCTACATTTTATTTTAGTTTATGACCCACCTTAAGTATCTTTTATATAAAACTATTTTTTTAAAGTAGAGATTAGATTATAACAACTCTAAATTTAACAAAAATGGGTTTTTGTGGGTGAAGGTTGTTACACAACAATATGTTAACAAAATATAAAACAAGAGTAAAAATATAAATGAGAAGAAGGTTTTCTCACTAGAAGCAAGCAAGGCAAGATGAATGGGTTGTAGGTGGCTAGCAATCACCAAAGTTTACTTGTTCTTTACCAAAGGAAGCTTGCAATCCACTTCTAGGCTAATTGAAGTAATATTTGAAAAATGAAAATTGGGAGTTGGAGCCGTAACAATGAGGGAGAGAAAGAGTGTGAATGTTTGGGATTTTTGTGTGAATGAAATGAGAAAGTGGTTGGTTCATTTTATAATCCCAAATAATTTGGAAGATGTGTTTGCCTTCAATTTTACGACCACCAGGGAGGAAAAGGCCTTAGGGTCCAAAATGGCAAAGGGTTAAGTGATAGTTTTGATGTCCAAGTGATCATTCACAAAAAGGTGGCAAGCTAGGGAGTTGTCACAAATCAAATAGGGTGGCTTATGGAGCTTGAGTGTGGTTAGAAAAGAAAAATCTGACAGAAAGATGTAAAGGTGGGGAGGGGTTCTCGAAACTTTCATGAAAATTAGTTTGTGTATGTAAGTTTGCAAACATATGATAGATGACTTATGAAAAGAAGGTAAAACACAAAAAGGTGTATGTGTAGGAAATTTTTTTAGTCAACAATGTGTTGTTGTGGGTGGTCTGGAACTCGATGGAAGCAAAAAAGAAAAAGAAAAAAAAATGGATTTATAAAGTATCTCAACTAGTAAAACATGGTCTTTAATTTTTAATAAATCAAATGGGTGTTAAGGTGGTAGTGGGTATAAGTTAGACGCAATAAAATCACACTTTTTTTTATAAAAGCGAGTTAAATAAACTTATACTTTATGTATTTAGTGGTTAATAATGTTTAAATATGTCTTTAGTAGATTAATATTGCGAGGTAGCGCGTTAAAGTAAGATACATCGTCGAAATGGTAAAGATGCACGTTAAAGTAATCGGTTGATAGAAATAAATATACGCATATATTTAAGTTCTAAAAATAGTGTTGTAACACCTCGAAATATTTATTAAAACATAAATATTAATTATCACCAACATTCGTGTGTGCCAGGTATACAGCGTGTGACTGTTAATTTACCGAATTAGCGATGCGTGAAATGTTATGAATGGACTTTACTAATTATGAAATGAACTTAATTAAACATAATTAAGTTTAACACGAATGTAATGTATTCAAATTATGACAGAGGCGGGGACGGGTATTGACCTGAATTTGCCGGTTGTCACAGTTATCAGCATAGCACTTCTGTCTGTCTCGGGCAGCTTTCAGACGGTCCTTAATTTTGAAGATCTTATCAGTGGTTTCCTGGACAATCTCAGGGCCTGTCAAATGTTTTTCACCAACTTCCGCCCAACATAGCGGTGAGCGGCATTTACGACCATATAAAGCTTCAAACGGTGTTGCTTTAATGCTCGTATGATAGCTGTTATTGTAGGAAAACTCTGCTAACGGTAAATGAGTATCCCAATTTCCTCCGAAATCAATTACACACGCACGGAGCATATCTTCTAGTGTCTGGATAGTCCGTTCACTTTGACCATCTGTTTGTGGGTGATATGCCGTGCTCATGTCAAGACGTGTGCCCATGGCTTCTTGTAATGATTTCCAGATTCTAGACACGAATCTGTTGTCTCTATCAGAGATAATAGAAATTGGCACTCCATGCCTAGCCACAATTTCCTTGATATAAAGCTTTGCAAGTTTCTCGGTTTTATCCGTCTCTTTGATAGGTAGAAAATGAGCCGATTTTGTCAGTCGATCGACAATTACCCATATTGTGTCATAACCGCTGGACGTCCTGGGTAACTTCGTGATGAAATCCATAGAAATTTGTTCCCATTTCCATTGAGGTATCTCGGGTTGGTGTAACAATCCCGACGGTTTCTGATGTTCTGCCTTTACCTTTGAACATGTCAGGCATTTCCCGACATAAATAGCAATTTCTCCTTTCATGTTCGGCCACCAATAGTGTTCTTTCAGATCCTTATACATCTTATCTGAACCTGGGTGAAAGGAGTACCTGGACTTGTGGGCTTCGTCCATAACCAACTCCCGTAAATTACCAAAACATGGCACCCAGATTCTATTCATGAAGTATAAAGTGTCATCTGACTTTGGTTCCAACTGTCTTATCATTCCTCGTAAAGCTTCATTATGAATGTTTTCTTCTTTGTTTGCCTCTTGTTGTGCCATCCGGATTTGAGTCGTGAGACTCGTATGGATTGTCAATCCTAGGGCACGAACACGAAGAGTTTTAACTCGTTCCTTGCGACTTAAGGCATCTGCTACGACGTTTGCCTTACCCGGGTGATACTTGATATCACAGTCGTAATCATTCAGTAACTCTACCCAACGACGTTGTCTCATGTTGAGTTCCTTTTGATCGAAGATATGTTGGAGACTCTTGTGATCAGTAAAGATAGTGCATCTTGTACCGTAAAGATAATGTCTCCAAATCTTGAGTGCAAACACAACTGCACCTAACTCCAAGTCGTGGGTCGTATAATTCTTTTCGTGCACTTTTAGTTGTCGTGAGGCATAAGCGATGACTTTGTCTCTTTGCATTAACACACAACCAAGTCCTTGGTGTGATGCATCGCAGTATACGACAAAGTTGTCAGTTCCCTCAGGAAGGGATAAGATCGGTGCACTACAAAGCTTCTGCTTCAGCAATTGAAAAGCTGACTCTTGCTTGTCACTCCAATCAAACTTCTTTTCTTTCTGGGTTAATGTGGTTAAGGGTAGGGCTATTTTTGAAAAATTTTCGATGAATCGCCTGTAATAGCCTGCCAAACCCAGAAATTGACGCACTTCAGTCGGAGTTCTTGGTGCTTCCCAGTTTTTGATAGCTTCAATCTTGGATGGGTCTACGTGAATACCATTCTTATTGATGACGTGTCCAAGAAAATGCACTTCTCGGATCCAAAACTCACACTTTGAGAATTTAGCATAAAGCTTCTCATTCCTGAGTAGTTCTAAGATTAATTTCAAATGATGTTCATGTTCCTCCTTGGTTCGTGAATATATTAATATGTCATCAATAAATACTATCACGAATTTATCCAAGTATGGCTTGCACACGCGGTTCATGAGATCCATGAAAACAGCTGGTGCGTTCGTCAAACCAAATGGCATAACTAGGAATTCGTAGTGGCCATATCGAGTCCTAAATGCTGTCTTTGGTACATCTTCTTCTTGTATTTTCAGTTGATGATACCCTGATCGTAGATCAATTTTAGAATAGAAGCTGGAACCTTGAAGTTGATCGAACAAATCGTCTATTCGAGGAAGTGGATATCGATTTTTGATTGTAAGCTTGTTTAACTCTCGGTAATCAATACACATCCTAAAGGTTCCATCCTTTTTCTTTACGAACAAGACCGGAGCTCCCCAGGGTGAGAAACTCGGTCTTATGAAACCTTTATCAAGCAATTCTTGCAGTTGATTAGATAATTCCTGCATCTCGGAAGGTGCTAGTCGATACGGTGACCGTGCAACCGGTGCGGCTCCTGGTAACAAGTCGATTCGGAATTCGACTTGCCTCGGTGGTGGTAATCCAGGTAAGTCTTCAGGAAAAACTTCGGGGTAATCTTTAACGATTGGTATGTCTTCAAGTTGACGTTTCTCGGGTTTCTTCTCGACGACATGTGCCAGGAATACGCAATAGCCTTTACGTAGATACTTACGAGTTTTCATGCAGTTTATCATTCTTAACGTTACTCCACTCTTCTCACCTTGAATCGAAAGAATTTCTCCGTTTGGGAGTGGGATTTGGACAATCTTCTCAAAACAAATAATTTCTGCATGATTCTTTGACAACCAATCCATGCCAATAACAACGTCAAAGCTTCCTAAGTCAACAGGTAACAGATCTATACTAAATGTGTGGTTTTTAAGACATAAGGTACAACTTTGTATGACCTCTCCGGTATTAATTAATGTTCCGTTTGCTAATTCAATTGTATACTTTTGTTCTAGTTTGCTGGGCTTAATACCGAGTAGGGACTTAAAGTCATTTGACACAAAACTCATATCAGCACCCGTATCGAAAAGTATAGAGGCATAGTGATTATTTATCGGGAACGTACCAGTGACAATGTTTGGATCTTGTCGTGCGTCACCAGCTCCCATCACAAATGTTCTTCCACGGGCCTGATTGTCGTTTCGGTTCTTCAACTTTGGACAGTCTTTTCTAAAGTGCTTTGGATCTCCACACTCAAAGCATCCCTGATTCATCCTTTCTGTCCCTGGGTTGACCTTTCCTGCTACTTGATTGATCTTATTAGAGTTCGCATTGTTCCAACAGTTATGGGCTAGATGCCCATGCTTTTTACACTTTTCACATTGGGTACACCTTCCACTATGATGATACCCACATTTGTCACACTTCGGTAATGTTCCAAGATATCCTTTCTGTTCCACGGTGTTGACAGCATAGGCTTTCATAATTTCAGGTCTCTTGTTAGTTTGATTCTTGTTTTGATTACTTAGCTTCCCAAACCATTTCCTCTTTTCCCCAGACCTTCCTTCCTCGGTCTCCTTCTTCTCAAACAAACCATCACGCACAGCATTATCCCTTAGCTTGAATGCTAGAGTTATAGCGCTCTTGGCATCCATGGGGTTCGATGAAGTCACCAGGCTTCGGATTTGAGGAGCAAGACCCCACAAGTATCTTTCAACCTTCTTGTATTCTGGGGTAACCATGTGTGGAACCAAACTTGCTAACTCATTGAATCGGTCAGTGTAACCAGCCACATCATCTCCTATCATTTGTAAATTCCACATTTCAGATTCGATCTTTTGCAACTCATTTCGAGGACAGTACTCCTCGATCATCATGGCTTTTAGATCATCCCAAGATAGCTGGTAGGCAGTCTGCCTTCCCAAGGTTTTCATCTGAGAATTCCACCAAGTTAATGCTTTGTCAGCAAGTGTGCAAGTGGCATATTTCATTATACAGTCGGCTGTGCATTCACTAATATCAATTACAGATTCCATCTTCTCAATCCACCTCATCAGGCCTACTGCACCCTCAGTGCCATTGAAGTTGCGAGGGTTGCAGGATAGAAAAACCTTATAAGTGCACTTCTTGTTCGAAGCATCTGTAGGGTCACAAGTCAATATTTTAATAATGTTGTTAACTTAGATCGCGACTGTGTTACGGAGGTGTTTACACATCCTATTACCTCCAGAACCTCCAGTAGTGCCACTGCCTCCTGCACCTCCTCCGCTACCACTACCATTTCCTCCGACGTTATTCCGATTGGCTTCGTACTGCTCCAAGGCGGCGGCTACACGTTGTGATATGAGTTGCTCAACTTCTGCGGTAATCGTCGTGTTATTTTCACCAGTAGTGTCACGCGGTGTCCTTCTTTTAGGTGCCATGGGTCTGAAGTCGAAATGGGGTTAGTGTGTGACGATGTTCAGTGTCTACGATATCCGTACAATATGATGATAAGTTTTGACATGCATATGCAATGAAAAACGTCTTAGTGAGTCATTTAAATTATAGACTAGGTTCAATTTTTGACCCCTAGTTCGCTATAATCAATGGCTCTGATACCAATCTGTCACACCCTCGCCAAGTCGGAAACGCGAGGCGTGACGTGACATGGTTTCCAAAGCATATGATTACCGCAAACACATACATGATAAATGGATACATAAACAAGTTTAAAGTTTTACATTCCAAAATGTAAATTGAGTTTACAAAAAGCGAAGATTTCGCAAATATGACTCTATTACAATGAGTTATACAAGAGAAATCTCCCAAAAGTGGTATCCATCGTGCATGTATGTATCCTACATTGCTAACCTTGCGGTCACGTTCAATTTCCTGAAAAACATACTTAAAATTGTCAACACTAGGTTGGTGAGTTCACAGGTTTAATCAAATAGTTCTTTGTAAAATTCAATCGTTCGTAAATAGTTTCAGGTATATGTGATAAACAGAATAAGAATTGTTGACCCATTTGTAAACTAGGTAGGAATACAAATAATATGTTCATACATGAGGCGTAACCAAACCATGACAATTGTAAACGCCCCTAATTTCGTTATCCGATTCTATGCGGCCATAAATCCTCCAGATTGTGGTTAGCGCGACTAACCATGACCGGGAGACGTCACTCTCCATAGTACTATTCATAGGACCCTAGGCTACAGTTAATGGTTACTACATTGTTCCAGGGGACTTTAGCGGCCTCTCTTGTTGTTCTCATCTCATGTAAACATAAAAGTCGTGCCTTATTCTCTTGTTATCCCATAAAATAGTTATAAGTATGTTCTTCCCCCAAATATTGAAAACAGTAAAAAGGGGCCGTGAAACTCACCTTGAGTTTGTGTATACTTGTAATGATACTTGTTGTAGTCAACCTTGACTATTCGTACCCTAGATACCAAGGGTAAATTGTGTTAAGACCGAACGTCTTATATTGCAAATTGTTCACCGACTTTGTAAATCTGGTCGTTTTTGTTTGAATATCTCCTTAGTTGTTCAACACTTGTTTTGTTATAAAAACAGTTTTGAGTTACTGCCCAAATGGGACTGTTGACCAGGTGTCGAAACTTCTTAGTTTCGATTGGGCATATGTGTATCGAAACTACTTAGTTTCGATGGAGTAGTCAGGTGTCGGAACTTCTTAGTTTCGATGGAGTATTTGAGTGTCGAAACTACCTAGTTTTGATTGAGTAAGTGTTATCGAAACAATCTAGTTTCGATTGACAAGAAGGGTATCCAAACTACCTAGTTTCGATTGAGCAATATGTATCGAAACTACCTAGTTTCGATTGAACAGCTAGTATCGAAACTCCTCGTTTCGATTGAGTAACAGGTATCGAAACTAATTGTTTCGATTGAGTATAGGTATCGAAACTCCATAGTTTCGATTACTGGACTTCTGTTTGACAGAATCAGTCCTGCATATTAATGTTTTAAAACTTGAATTTGACACACTTTTCTTGTTATCTTACTTGCGATTGAACATTTTGTGTGCTTAGATACGGTTTTCAAAGAGAATACAGTAGATGGTTTTGAGTTTTTACCTTAAAACAGTGACGATGATGATGAGAGAAAACAGAGAATGGTCTTGACTCTTTTGTTAAACTCTTTTCCAGGAACACTTTAAAACACTGAATTTTGATGGATTTTGCTTTAAAACTTGACTTCAATCTTGAAGAGAATTGGAGAATTTGCCGTAAGAAAATGAGTGATAAAATGGGAATTGTGAGGAAAATGAGTGAGGTGGTATGGTTTTACTTGAGTTTTTCTCAGGAGAGGTATGGGTCGAGGTGTGGGTTTTCTCTGCACTTCGGCCGAGAAAGTCAAGGGTAAGTTGGGTTTAATTAGTATAATAATTAGATTTAGGTATTAATAACAATTATAGTTTTAAAGGGGTAAATAAATCCGGTTTAGATCCTCCACGGTATTATAAATTTATTCTGAAAATAATTTATTGTTCTACGTAAAGTTTGTGGAAATAAAATATATATGTATATATATTTATCTGGTTATTTAAATTAACCACTAGTGTTCGAATTTGTCGGTTTATATAACACGTGAACCGGTAACTCCTAGAATTACCAAAATGTGAAATGAGACAATGTTCGGTTTTTGTTAGACCTTAATGTCCTTGTTTGTGAAATTAATTAAATCACAAAAATAATTGAAATGTAAACTTGTTTAATACATGTACGGATATTGACCTGAAATGTCGGGTGTCACATGCGTACTTGGTAAGTACGCAGGAATTCCTTCCTGTGCACTTGGTAAGTACGCAGTACCTAGTTCATGGACCAAAATTTCGGAATTCATGCATGTTAATCCGATCATGCTAATCTTACAATTTTCTTTGATCAAAATGTGCGGTTTCCATTCTAGATGCTATTTCTAAGCTTATTATCAAGTTTCATCCGTAAAAACATCATCTATTTAGCTAAAACTCGAGAAACCCAAAAGTGAACAAAAAACTCAGATTATGGTCGAATCATTACCTGGATTGAAGTTCTGAGTCGGAGGTTTTGCTCACGAGCTCAGCTGTAACGTGCTCCTCTAATCTCGTGACGATCCGTCGACTTTCTCTCTCTAGACCCGAGCTCCCTTTCTCTCTCTAAGATGGTGAAAATGAAGGTGAAATGAGCTAGTGGGCTGCCTTGCCCCTTTTATACCTGGGCTTCCCTCGGCCCGTTGGAGCCGAGCCCAAGCCCATCCGTTCTTATTTCGTTTTATGACGTTTAAATTTCTATCGTATTATTATTTACTTATTTACTATTTTCGGGATGTTACAAGTCTACCCTCCTTAAAGAGGTTTCGTCCTCGAAACTGATTATACGTTAAACAATTGAGGGTATAGTCCCCTCATCTCGTCTTCTTTTTCCCATGTAGCTTCTGACCCTTTTCTGTGCTTCCATTGTATTTTGACTAAAAGTATCGACTTATTGCGTAGTCGTTTTTCAGCTCGGTCAAGAATGGCAATCGGTTCCTCTACATAATTTAAACTGTTATCTACCTCGATCTCGTCGTAAGGTATGTGAGCTGTGTCGTCAGCTAGGCACTTGCGTAAGTTCGACACGTGGAACGTAGGGTGTATTCCACTAAGCTCGACGGGAAGGTCGAGTCTGTAAGCCACTTGACCCACTCTTGCTAGAATCTTGAAAGGTCCAACAAACCTTGGACTTAGTTTGCCACGCTTTCTGAATCGAATGATTCCTTTCCATGGTGATACCTTTAACAGTACCATGTCCCCTACCCGAAACTCTAAATCCCTTCTTCGCTTGTCCGCGTATGATTTCTGTCTGTCCTTTGCGGCTTTCATCCGAGCCTTGATTTGATCAAATTTTTCAGAAGTTGCTTTGACCACTTCGAGACTTGCAAAATCCTTCTGCCCAATTTCCCCCCAACAAACCGGGGTTCTGCATTTTCTCCCATATAACATTTCAAATGGCGGCATGCCAATAGTCGTGTGATAGCTATTGTTATATGAAAATTCTGCCAATGGTAGATGGCTGTCCCAGCTCCCACCAAAGTCAATGATACAGGCCCGGAGCATGTCCTCCAAGGTCTGAATGGTTCTTTCAGATTGACCATCGGTCTGAGGGTGGTAAGCGGTGCTGATGTTCAATCTAGTGCCCATCGCTTCATTGAATTTCTTCCAAAACCTTGACGTGAATCTAGTATCCATGTCAGACACAATCGACAGCGGCATACCATGTCTGCTCACAATTTCCTTAATAAAAATTTCTGCTAGTCTTTTTGATGAAGAAGTCTCACGTATTGGCAAGAAGTAAGCACTTTTCGTCAAACGGTCGACGATCACCCAAATGGTATCATTGCCTTTAGCTGTTCGCGGTAGCTTGGTAATGAAGTCCATCGTGATCTCCTCCCACTTCCATTCTGGTATTGGTAAGGGTTGCATTTTACCGCATGGTTTCTGGTGCTCGGCCTTAACTAGTGAACACGTTAAGCACTTGTTCACGTATTCAGTCACATCATTCTTCATGCCAGGCCACCAGTACTCTTTCTTCAAGTCTTGATACATTTTGTTTGTCCCGGGGTGGATAGAATAACGAGACTTATGGGCCTCATCGAGTATTTTGGCTCTAAGCTCGCCAATCTTAGGTATCCACATCCGGCCAAACCTGGTTCGTACACCGTATGTATTTGCACTTAAGTTCCCTTGTTGTCCTACTATTCTTTCCCGTTTCACATTTCTTTCTAACAGTGCTTCATCATGTGCCTTTGATATTTCACCCATCAAACCTGGCGTTATAATTAGCTGACACGCTTTGATTCGGATAGGTGTCGATTCTTCCTTTCTACTTAAAGCGTCAGCCACTACGTTTGCCTTACCCGGATGGTACAATATCTCACAGTCGTAGTCTTTCAGTAACTCTAGCCACCTCCTTTGCCTCATATTTAATTCCTTTTGTTCGAAAAAGTACTTCAGGCTTTTGTGATCGGAGTAGATGGTGCATTTAACTCCATACAGATAGTGCCTCCATATCTTCAACGCGAAAACTACTGCTGCTAATTCTAGATCGTGAGTTGGGTAGTTAACCTCGTGAATCTTTAGTTGTCGTGAAGCATAAGCAATTACCTTTCCTCGTTGCATAAGTACGCAACCTAAACCCTGCCCCGAAGCGTCAGAGTAGACTACCAAGTCTTCATTTCCCTCAGGTAGAGTCAAGACTGGAGCTTGGGTTAATCGTGTCTTGAGTTCTTCAAACGCGTTGTTTTGAGTCTGACCCCATTCATACTTTTCTTCCTTCCGTGTCAGTTTAGTCAGTGGTGAGGCTATTCTTGAGAAGTCTTGAATAAACCTTCGATAGTAGCCTGCCAATCCTAGAAAACTTCGTATCTCTGTTGGTGTCTTTGGGATGTTCCCTTCCTTTACTGTCTCGATCTTTACAGGATCCACCATGATGCCGTTTGGGTCTATCACATGACCTAGGAATTGGACTTCCCTAAGCCAAAACGCGCATTTGGAGAATTTTGCGTACAACTTTTCCTGCTTTAACACCTCCAAAACTTCTCTTAGGTGACAGTGGTGATCACCCTCGCTTTTCGAATATACCAGTATGTCGTCTATAAAAACTATCACTGATCGATCCAACATGGGTCGACACACTCTATTCATCAAATCCATGAACGCTGCTGGTGCGTTAGTTAATCCGAAGGACATCACGAGAAACTCATAATGCCCATAACGCGTACGAAACGCGGTCTTTGGTACGTCTTCTTCCCTTACTTTCAACTGATGGTAACCCGACCTAAGATCGATCTTTGAGAACCAACTCGCACCTTGCAGTTGATCAAAAAGGTCGTCTATTCTCGGCAGTGGGTATTTTTTCTTTACTGTCCTCTTGTTCAGTTCGCGGTAGTCAATGCACATGCGCATGCTTCCGTCTTTCTTCTTTACGAATAGTACCGGAGCGCCCCATGGTGAGATGCTCGGTCTAATAAATCCCTTTTCTGTTAATTCTTGTAGTTGAGACATCAATTCTTTCATTTCTGACGGAGCCAATCGGTAGGGGGCTTTGGCAACGGGCTCAGCTCCTGGCAGTAAATCAATCTGAAATTCTATTTCCCGATCGGGTGGCAACCCAGGTAGATCCTCAGGTAATACTTCCGGAAAATTGCACACCACGGGTACATTCTTGAGTTCTTTCGTTTCCATTCTATCGTCAATAACATATGCCAGATAAGCTTCGCAACCGCGCCTCATGTAACTTTCGGCCTTGATCATCGAGATGACGCTCGGCATCGTGCAATTCCAATCCCCATAAACCGTAATTGGACTGCCGCTTGGAGTCTTGAGGTGTATCCTCTTACGTTTACATATGATTTGAGCTTCGTTGGCAGCTAGCCAATCCATCCCCAATACTGTATCGAATCCTCCTAAGGTGAGAAGGAATAATCTAGAAGGAAACTTATGCCCCTCTATTTCTATTATGCAGTCCTCTGTTACTTGGAATACTGCCGAATTTTTACCAACGGCAGTTTGTACGCTAAAGGCCTTTACTATGGTGTTGATAGTGCAATCTAGTTTACGACTAAATGCATTGGATATAAAACTTTTACTAGCACCAGAGTCAAATAAAATAGCAGCATGTTCATCATTAACTAGGAACGTACCTGACACGACATCAGGGTTTCCCCTTGCTTCTTCCTCAGTTAAGGCATAGGCCCGAGTCCTTGCCTTTTGTTGTTCCTGTTCCTTCTCCTTTCCCGAACCAGATTGGCCGGCCTTCCTGCAATTCTTTGTCAGATGTCTAAACAATCCACATACTTGACATTTGGCGTCCTTCCAAAAATCTCGGGAGTAGTGCCCCGGCCTCCCGCACTTATAACACACGGTGGTGCCGATTCGACACTCGCCAATATGTTGCTTTCCACATTTCTTGCACGTTTCATATCCGTCCAACCTCGGTTTCTTAATTTCAGTTGTTTCATTCCCTCTTCCGGTGCCCTTAGACGGATTCTCCCATTTTCTCTTTTGTGTCACAGGTGCCGGGTCCTCGTTGGCATAATCATCGTAAACGATTCCAGACAGGTTGACTACCGACTCGAAGGTCGAGGGTAGGTTGGCTTTTACGTGGACACGGACCCTTTGCGGCAGACCCTTGACATAGTATTTGATCATACGTTCTTCGGTTTCCACCAAGTGTGGTACCAGTTGGGCCAGCTCGTTGAACCTTGAAGTATATTGATGATAAGTCTTGTCACCAGCTTTGAAGTTTAGGAACTCGTTCTCCACACGATCAATCTCATTCTGTGGGCAGAACTTTTGGATTACGAGCTTTTTCAAGTCTTCCCATGTCATTCTGGCAAGAGCATGTGGTGACTTTGTTCTTTGAATATTTCTCCACCAACTTAGTGCTTCATTGGTGAAAGAATGAGCAACATATTTAACCGCCTGGTCTGGTCGGCACTCGCTGATGTTGATTACAGCGTTCATCCTCTCAATCCATTCCAAAGTAGCCACCGAATCCTTGCTACCATCAAACTTGGGTGGGTCTCCATCTTTGAAACCTTTATAAGTGCACCCTTTAGTGCTTGACCCCACTTTTATCTCATCCCCGTCGCTGTCATATACTTTTTCTTCGTGGTTTCCTTCATCCTCCTCTTTACTTTTCTTTATTGCCTCGGATAGTAGATCAGGCAATACCTTCTTCAAAGTGAGCACAACTTCACGGGCAATAGCATCCCTGACTTCAGGTTCCAACTGTATAGGCCCTGGACTGTCGTCCCTAATTGGGGTCACTTCTGTTTCGTGCACACTTTCGGTGTGCTCTGCGTGCACACTCTCTTCTTCTTCTTCAAATCTTGGGTTCAACGGAGGTCTACCTCGTCGGCCAGTGCGACCGCCTCGAGGTCTTGTTCTTCCTCCACCAGCCATAGTTCTAAATTTCCTGATAGTTAAAAAAGAGAATACATCAATGTCATTTCTTCAGATCATAGTTTGGAACAGTACGAGCAAGGTAAATTCTTAATTACAGTGACCGGTTTGTGATTACTAATTTACATTGCTTTTCGGGTTTGAAACTCTTCAAATCAGTCGTGGCATTAACATCTATTTGTTCTAAGTTGAGGTATCTATTCCTATGCTAGAGCATTAACTTTATGACTTACTTACCGTGCTAGCGTTGGCGTTGGTTACCCATACTGACATCCGTGCGTTGGTCCCATAATCAATTTGAGTCTAGACATTTAGGGATGTCTAAATCTCTCAAACTATTGCTCTGATACCAACTTGAAAGGCCCCTTTCCCGGGTAACCTCACTTGTTGGATTTACTCATAAACATAGTCATAAATACTGAACTTAAATTAAAACATTCATCATTCAATTACATAATCATAACAACGGAAGTCTTTACAAATAAAACATAACATATTCTTAACAAACAAAAGTGGGATATCAGTCTTGTGCCGGGTAACCTTCACGCCATCGCACGACCCTTTCTTCCCTTACCTGAAATGTATACTAAAATTCAGCTAACGCTGGTGAGTTCTAGTTTAAAGACAATCATACATAAAATTTATCTTATCATGAATATAATGTATATATGTATAATCGTACTCTTAGATATTCTTTACTTTGCTGTTCTCATATAACATTCATTGAGGGTATATACATATGTACATACATACTTTCTTTGAGAGAACACATATTGGCCATAATCTTAAGGGAGATCAACCCATCATACTTGTCGCGAATGTCACGAAGACATCGCAGTCAGAACTACCGTCGTAGTCCGTTTCATTACCGTCCGGCTCTAGAAAACCGTCCGTCATATCATTAAATCCGTCCGGCAACCTTTGTCCGTCCGCTCTTTACCGTCCTACCGTCGTAGTCCGTCATTTTTGTCCGTCTGCCCTAGGGCATCCGTTTCCCACGTGACCATTATGTATGCAACCGTTCTACATTAGTTAAGGCTTGCTTCGACCGTCCATTAATACCTTTTCATACGTCCTAGCTTGCAAAGGAACGTTTTTGTCCCGGTTGCAAAATAGTCACGTGGTCGTCCGTCTACCGAAGTAGCCGTTGCCACAGAAGGGTTTATAACGTTTACATTCATTCATAACATGCAATATATATGTAATATAAAGCAAGATTTCATTCTTTTACGTTATGTCCTTCTTTCATTCATTCTTTATAGTCATACGCTTCATTCTTTATTCATAATTCATTTTCATATATAAATATTTATATATATATATATATACGTATGATCACATTGACATTTATAACATTTATTCATTTAGTGTATACACTTCAGCCCCAAAACATTTATAAATCATTTGCACATAACATAAAAGGGGGCACATAGAACTCACCTGATGAGCTACTCTAGGTTGTCCTAAACGAAGGTCCAACAGCGTCACTTTCGATCTGGATTAGGTAGTTAAATACACATTAGACCCAACCCCGACTCTAATGGTTTAATCATTCTTAACTTACTGACTTTACTTAACCAACCTGCTGTCTGCTGCCTGCGCACTTAGTAAGTGCACAGGGACTTGCTCATGCGCACTTGGCAAGTGCGCAGGAGTCTTCCTCCTGCGTACTTGGTAAGTACGCAGGGACTTCCTCCTGCGTACTTGGTAAGTACGCAGGAATTCCTTCCTGTGCACTTGGTAAGTACGCAGTACCTGGTTCATGGACCAAAATTTCGGAATTCATGCATGTTAATCCGATCATGCTAATCTTACAATTTTCTTTGATCAAAATGTGCGGTTTCCATTCTAGATGCTATTTCTAAGCTTATTATCAAGTTTTATCCGTAAAAACATCATCTATTTAGCTAAAACTCGAGAAACCCAAAAGTGAACAAAAAACTCAGATTATGGTCGAATCATTACCTGGATTGAAGTTCTGATTCGGAGGTTTTGCTCACGAGCTCAGCTGTAACGTGCTCCTCTAATCTCGTGACGATCCGTCGACTTTCTCTCTCTAGACCCGAGCTCCCTTTCTCTCTCTAAGATGGTGAAAATGAAGGTGAAATGAGCTAGTGGGCTGCCTTGCCCCTTTTATACCTGGGCTTCCCTCGACCCGTTGGAGCCGAGCCCAAGCCCATCCGTTCTTATTTCATTTTATGACGTTTAAATTTCTATCGTATTATTATTTACTTATTTACTATTTTCGGGATGTTACACTTTACTTTCTTGGGTATGTTTGTAGTGGTTCTTTGAAATTTGCAGTGTACCCATTAGCATTCTCTTGCGCCTAAGTGTTCGATGCACCGCTCTCGTCTCACCTCCGTGTTTCCGCCTTCGGCGGGGTGTGACAGAAGGCGGAAACACGGAGGTGAGACGAGAGCGGTGCATCGAACATTTAGGCGCAAGAGAATGCTAACGGGTACATCGTAAATTACAAAAGAACCATTACTAAACCCAAAATTAAAAGAAGTCATACAACATCCGAAATTCAAACAATAAAAGGAGCGTCTTATAAACAACCAAAGTCATAGGTACTAAGTTTGTTCCAACGTGAAACCACAAAATCTAAACAAAAGCGTGCCCCCATGAACCTTATCTTCATTTCTGTTTACCTGAAAGCATGTTTCAAAAACGAGTCAACTATATAAATAGTTGGTGAGTATCGCAGGTTTTATGACTCTATAAAAGTTTATAAAAATCCAAAGTCAGTACACATGTATTAGACAACATATTACCATGAGCCGTAATCAAAGCCTAGACAAAATAAAAATAAAGTACACCATACGAAAGTATTATGCCAACAACCGCCTAAAAATAATTGGCTAACTTTGCACCCACGTGACCCTACAAGTCTAGTTGGCACGACCAAACCATGAGCGGGGGTGTCAACCCAAGTAGTACTACTCAAAATTCCCAACGGCTACGCTCAGCTAATTGATTACAAAAAAAATTGGGGACTTTAATGCATAAATATAAAAATAACTCATGTAATCAATGTATCATGTAACATGTGACTAAATAAAAAAAAATAAAACAGCTTTTCCCCAAAAACAGTAAGTAAAAAGGGGGCCGCGAAAACTCACCTGAGAGTGAAACGCGAAAAAGTGCGGTAAAACAGTGAAACAGCCAACGATGGTATCCTAACCGAGTCCTACTAATAAGTAGACACAAAATGTATTTAGGAAACCTAATATGTGTGGCTAAGTCAACAAAATTCAGAAGTGGCTATGCAGTCAATCGAATAGCCAAAACCCGTGCACGTGCGTACGAAACGTTAAGAATTGTAAAACCGGCTTTTATATGAATTAATAACCTTAAAGATTTAAGTTTTATATTTTTAATAAATAACATCAGTAGTTAAAAAAATCACATTTTATAAAATCTCATGTCACGGTTTCGTATGATCAAAAACGCGATTACGCGCGTAAAGTCCGGTTTACGGTTTGAAAATCAGATTCGTCCGAACTTAGGGTTTTAGTGTGATATTAGCACCCAATTTAAAGGTAAAATTTTATGTTTTAAATGGGGTTATACTTCTGTCCAAAATCCCTTAGAGTTTTTATAAAATCAATTTTATATAAAAATTTTCCAAAATTAATAACTTTTTATAAAATTTAAACCATACATAGACATAAAGTTATTGATTCAAATTTATAAAAATTGATCATATATATAAATAAACATTTCTGACCAGTTTTCATATTTTTCCAATATCCAGATTATTTAATATGAATTTAATATTATTAACATTTACAAATTCGGGAAAAATAGTTAAACAAATCAAAACTTTACCAAATTTTTACCATATTAGTTTTAAGTCAATATAAGATCCCATACCAAGTTTCAAGACATGATTTTATCCAGAAGTATACAAACCCTAAATCGTCCGTTTAAACTTTATAAATACTAAACGTATACTTAAACAACTCCAATTTTCATAAGATTTGGACAGGAGTCTTAGTTAATCATATAACTATCACTGTACAATTTCTAGAATTTTTCAATACTTAGAAGTATTTTTCCCATGTTTACATGTATTAAACTTGTGTGAATTTTAATAAATAATCTATAAAGAGTTAGATAACCAAATTTTTCAGATACTCATTTTAAAACATATTCTACTGATTAAAACCACTTTTGAGTGCTGGATCAATAATTTTTAAAAATCCATCAAAAGCATGTTTGTTCTTGATCATTTACGCTAAACTACAAGTTTGATTAAGGATTATACCTTCTAAATTCAACAAATGATGATGAAATTTGATGCTAAGCTACTGAGTTTTCCTTGATTTATAACCTACAATCACAATGTGGTTCAATTCCAAGATCAAAAACTCAAATATCAACAAAATGCTTTTTTAATTCAAGAAGATGCAAGTATGAACACCCAAGTGTTCATACACTTTGATCATCAAATCTTGCAAGCTTTTCACTAGATAACTCATTGTGGATGATTACAACTAGTTTTTATCCACAAATCCTTGTTAAAACCACAAGATTCAAGCTAAAAACTCTTGAAAACAACAAAACTTGAAAATCAAAGTGAGTGTGTGTAGTGTGTGTGTTCTTGGTGTTCTTGAGAACACATGCAAGAATCAAAACAAAAATTTTAAAGATGAAATCATGTTAAAATACCTTTAAAACACTAAAAACAAGCTCATGAATCCATTGGAACCAAGAATCAAGCTTGGAATTGGATTATTCTTGAGCTTGGAAAGAGATTTGGGGGTGTTTGGATGAAGGGGGGAGGGTTACGGCTGGAAGAAGGAGAAGGGAAGGGGAAAATGGGGTGGGGGTTGGGTATTTATAGGGGAGAGTGAAATCTAGTGGTTTAAAAGACCAAATGTATAAAAAAAATACTCACTTTTTATAAAAATTACACCCTTAAACACTCTAATAAATATTTTTATCCAAATATAAAATTCTAGTATCCAAAATAATGAATTTTAGAAAATTTTAAAACATAAAAACTCAAAAAAATTTAAAAAGTTATACCGGGTAAATACCGGGTTTTTAACGAAAGAACCACCTGTGATCGTTAGTTAAATCAAGAATCACAAAAGTTAGCACATATAATGTTATAAAATATCATTCTTAACTAAAATATAAATATAAAAATTATTTTCAAGAATTTAATTTTTACCGTTTATTTAACGCGTTCGCAGTATACGCAGTGTATGCACTTAACCGGGTTTTCTAGTTCGGACCTTAGTGTTTGTCTAAGGTAGAATTCCTAGAAACACTAAAAATATATAAAATCATAATATAAAAAAAATATAACGTATAAAAAGTCGAGAAACGGTAAGGATCTGAAAAACCGTAGTTGTCACAAATAATAATCCAAATAAAAAACAAATTATATTTAAAGCCTAAACATAGTAAATTGCAACCAAAATCACAGTCCACTGGAATTGCTAATAGCATATACATAACCTTTGAATCATCAGAACACCAACAAACCAGCTTCAATATTGTTAATCATCTGAAGCCACCTTTTTCCTTTTCCATTCGTATGCTCTCTCCAAGATATTCAAATTGGATGCTCGTGGGAACAGATAACTCATACCTGCAATTATAATTTTTTAGCAAGCCTCTTCTAAATGTCATACAAACTACATGTGGCAATTATTTATGTCTAACCTCCTAAATTAATATATTTATTACATAATTAATGCATTACTTATTAATAAAAAACAAAAAAAAGAAAAGGATAACATAATAATATGAGTTTATTGACATACCCAGCAGGACCATGTTTAACCACTCTTCTAGTAACATGGCCCTCTCTTCTTTAAGCTCAGGGGCCGATGTTCTATAGTAGTTTATTGCATTTTCAAAGACTCCTAAACTAATAATAATAATAATAATAATAATAATAATAATAATAATAATATATTAATAACTTTGAATACTTAATTAGGTTAATAATAAAGAAAATGGTAAGTGTGAGTAGATGGTTACTTCTAGCACGTTGAATGCAAAGCTGCAGCTCAATCTCAATGTACTTGTTGAAAATCTGTTTGTTCAAACAAAGTCAAACCATGAACACACAGACACAAAGGTCAACTAACTCAAAAGTCTCGTACCATACCTTATCTTTAGGAGCAATTCCAATAGCATTACCAAGAATCGAGCGTGCAGCCGAGAGATTTAACTGTCTGATTTCAAATTGAGCAGCCAATAACCAAATCTTGGCAAATGAGAATTTCTTGTGTGGAATCATTTTTAAACACTCACTATAAACATCCCGAGTTCTAGAAACATCCTGTGCATCTAGCTTTTCATACAGAGCATAACTAATCCATAAATAAATGTATCTTTGCCAATATCTTTTCTCATCAGCAGGAGGAACGTTAGCAATTGCTCTCTCATAAACCTCTCGAATCCTCGATTTATTCCCCACACTCTCCTCAAGTCTAATATAGTCAAACCATGAGTCATAATCCAGAGGATTTTTTCTAACTTCTTCCTCATATTGTAACCTTCTTTTCTCAATTATTGCATCTTCAATGCCCTCTCTATCACCAAACTGTTTCTCAAAAGCAACAAACTTTCTGTATAGATACTCAGCCCGCTCCTTTGGTATATGATTAAAACCATTTTGCTCTCTCAGTTTCTTTACATTTTTCTTCAATTTTAGCAAAGGCAACGAATAAAGTCATACTATCAAGGATAACTCATACTCCACTAGTTAAATTTTAGGATGAAATCCTCTTAACTAGGGGAGACTACGGCTACTATGATTTTTTTTTGTTCTATTATTTTCCGTTTATTACTTTGGGTTATCTTAAATTCTATGTTTACTTGTCTTGTAATTTGAATTAGAAATTTCATTTGCTTGAAACTTAATTGTACCAATGTCTACTTGAATCTCAAACTAACATGTTCAATCAATTTCGATTGCATTTCAATGTATATGATCTATCAATTTCTATTGTATATCCATGACTACCCTATGACATCCAAAACTTTCACTTACATAACTATTATCATCTCACAGATGCATAATGGAAGGACATAGCACACCCGTGTAAGGTAAATTGACGATTGCGGTCCGGAACGTAATCGTGAATTTACAGGTGCATTGGTGTGTGTTGAAATTCTATTGTGTAGCTAGTACCTATACCCTTGTAAATTTCTAAACCTAATTTATGCCACCAAGACTAGCCAAGTTAGTGAGTAGTTTTGGTAGGTGACTAGTACGCTTTCGAGGTGCTAGAGGTGTGGTAGGTTAGCTGCGGTACACCCTATATATAAACATTAACGGTATGTTGGAAGTGGACTAGAAGCTGGGCCAAGAACTAGCCTCAGTTAACGACCTTACTATCAATACCACTCAACATTAGCCCAATTAGTGATTAGTTTTGGTCGGTGACCGGTACGCTTTCGAAGTGTCGGAGGTGTGGTGGCTTAGCTGCGGTACACCCTATATATAAACACTAATGGTGCATTGGAAGTGGAACCAGAAGCTGGACCAAATACTAGACTTGATAACATATTAGGAACCCACATCTGTTTTAGAATAACACAACCTCTACTAGTTGAATTTCGGTACGAAATTCAACTAACTAGGGGAGACTTTGACATCCCTGATTTCTACGCCTAATCCTATGATTCTACCTTGTAACATATTGGGATTCTAATACTATGAACCTTTTGATGCCTCATATCACTTGTGATATCATTTCATTTCAAGCTTCTGAGTCTGGCCTAAAACGAGTGTTCTATTGCGCTTTAAAACGATTTGCTTATTCGATCGATTTTGATATTATACATTCTTGAACTTACTACTTACGGTAACTTTGAATTCCTTAGACTCTAAACCTATATCATTAAAGTTTGTAACTTTATTAAACTAATTTTAGACTTTAAGGTCAAAACTTACACATACGTAAATTTCAGGGTTTCTTCGGTAACGTCTTCGAAATCCGGTTAATTATTGTAAATTATCTAATTACTTTTTATATTACATATTATTATTAATTAAAATTTTCAGATTCTTTTATATATATATAATATTATTATTATTAATTAAATTATTTAAAAACCTTAAGCTTATCTTAAACAAATAAAAAAATTATTTCTTTTACTAATCCTAATCCAAAACACAAACTTATCCTAATTTTTTTTTAATTTCCGTGAAAACCCAATCATCCCATCATATTATTTTTTGAAATTTATTTTTATTTTTATTTTATCTAATATAACAAACTAATTCAATTTATCTGCAATTTTAGTCCTTTTTACTAATTCATTTTTGCTAATAAGTCCCTAATACCACCCTATAAATAGAACCTTTATTCTTATTCATTTTTCACACCTCAACGATACTCTAGGGCTCTCTAGCTACTAAAGGGCGTTCCTCTCATCTTCTGGAAGATTCTAGCTTAAATCCTTCTATTTTGGAAGATTCTAGCTTAAATCCTTCCATTCTAAGTAAGTTCTTCTTATGTTCTTACTTGTTCATACTTTTTCATACTTTTCCTTTCAAAAATTCCTCATATCTAGCTAGATCTACGATTCCCTAACAAGTTTATGTTATAATTATAGACCTATCCAAGATCAAAGGCCCTATTTTAATTAAACTTGTTCAAACTTTTATTTAAAAAATTGGTTTTAATCTTTCTTGTTCCTTTCAATTTCAACAATCATGTTTTTACTAAAACTCATATTTTCACTTTAGCCCTTATACTTTACAAACACACCCTAAATTTGGTTAAGTATGAAAATAGAGTTACTTTCAAATCAGTATGTAGTTATCTGACAAACATTAAAGTTCTGGCTAGGAAAAGACGGGGTTCTGATCCGACCAACTCTTTCCGGGGAACTTTTCTGTTGGAAGTACTACTCTGGAATGATAACCACTCTTGTGTACAATAACCACTTTCAACTAATTACACTATCAACCCCTCGACTATCCTTAACTTGTTTCTAACGTAACAAACTTAACTTAGGGAATCCTTAAGGCATTCAATCCAAGCTAGTACAAGTTCAAGTTCAACCCTCTAAACTTGCAAGGTGAGATCCATAGCCCCTTTTACTTTTTTATCTTTGGGGTGGAAAACATGCTCGTATATCAAAGGTTGTTCAAACTATATCAAACTCAAATACTACTTTTGCAATTTCAATAACAACTTTTTATTCTTGTAAACCTAAACGGTTTTATACACACTCTACAACCATTAACTTGGAATAAGCCAACGAGAGTAAGTCATAGATCTATGGGCCTGACAAGCCGATCTAGTTCTTGAGTTGACGAGATACGATATCAACTTGAAACTAGATATACAGAAACTGCAAAACTTGTTATTCATGCTATATCAATACTATGGGAACCCAATCTTGTCATTAGATTTGGTTGAATCGATGTATAAAAGTTGGTTTACTTGTTATTGAAATTTGTTTATGATTTGCAAATCCTTGTTATCAATTACTATGTATCTACTTAAACCTATGTTCTCACCAACTTTTTATTTAACCTATTTTAACATGTTTTTCAGGTAATGGAAAATAAGTTGATGCTTTGATCACGCTAGGATTTCAAGGACTCATGCTTTAGTGGACTTAGCTAGATATTAACAAAAAGAAGAATTATTTATTCTACTTGTATTGTTTGATTTCTTTGTAATCAATGTAATAAACTATTCAATTAATAGAAATCTCTTTTGATCATGTGTAATGATTCAATTTTGTCGCCCCCTCGTGTTTCCGCCTTGGCGGGGGTGTGATAGATTGGTATCAGAGCTTTGGTTATAGAGAATTAGGCTACTTTAGAATAGACCTAGACTATAACCTTAGCAGTCCCCTTATTAGGAAACCATATTCTCTATTTGTTTAATTGTTTCGTTAACCCTTATGTGTCTTCTTATTCCTCTTTCTGAAAAACAGCACGCTTACCTTGACGAACCATCACACGGAACCAGACGACCCATAATTTTAGTCTGACGTAGAGAGCCTTTATCGCCTGAAGAACACAGTCATGGTACGACCAGCTAACCCTACACCATCGGAAGAGTAGAAGTGCAGAAAGTAGAGTTAGACCCGACCCATTTGCAGCTGATCCACTTCTGAAGAGTCAACGACTAAGAAACGGTGTCGAGATGATTCCATAATTACTCTCGTCAGAACCAAGGTCCGATTGGTGGATGATAAGAACATGTGTAATCTGGAAGAGTGGGTACCTATACACTAAAGATTCTGTCTAGGAAAGATGTGGTGTATAAATCTCTAAGTAAGGACCCGTCACATCTTCCTGGGAATCTTTGGTGTGAGTATCGCTTATAGGCTAAAACACATCTTCCAAGCATCTATCATACAGGCCTAGAGTTTTGATTTGTCATTATTCTCATCTTTAAATTCAAACTCTAGACACAAACACATATATTGTGCCTCTGTCTTTCTTCATTTGTAACAATTCGATTATGAATGAAATTCTATCCTTGTTTGCTTTATCTTCATATTATTACTTGTCACCTTAACTAATCTCATCATCTTATCCAAATGTGCTGGAATGCCTCCTCATCATGACACTACCGAAATCAACTAGAATGCCACCATCGTCACCCAACAACTACCCGATGTCCTGCCTACTATGGTAACCCTTCTTGTACCGCTAAACATTGTTGCCCCAGCCACCCAAACCACTAAACCCTATTCAGGATCACCGCCTAAGTGCCCTAAGTGTCCACTGCATCACACTGGAGAGTGCACCATGTACAACAACTGTGTTAACTTTGGCTACATCGCTCAGAACTACAAATTACTTCCTGCTACAGCCAACACCAGCAATTCCGTGATAACTAACCCTACTCCCATCAACAGCATCAGGGCCTGCTATGAATGTGTTGGCCTTGACCCCCTTAGAAACCATTGTCCCATGCTACACCCTTCCCACAATCAAGCTGCTCAAGGTCGAGTTTTGTCTTAGGAGCACCTGAAACTCGTCAAGATCCAACTATCAAGGATAACTCATACTCCACTAGTTAAATTTTGGGATGAGATACTCTTAACTAGGGGAGACTACGGCAACTATGATTTTTTTTGTTCTATTATTTTCTATTTTGGGTTATCTTAAATTCTATGTTTACTTGTCTTGTAATTCGAATTAGAAATTTCATTTGCTTGAAACTTAATTATACCAATGTCTACTTGAATCTCAAACTAACATGTTCTATCAATTTCGATTGCATTTCAATGTACATGATCTATAAATTTCTATTGTATATCCATGACTACCCTATGACATCCAAAACTTTCGCTTACATAACTATTATCATCTCAAAGATGCATAATGGAAGGACATAGCACACCCGTGTAAGGTAAATTGACGATTGCGGTCTGGAACGTAATCGTGAATTTACAGGTGCATTGGTGTGTGATGAAATTCTATTATTTAGCTAGTACCCATACCCTTGAAAATTTCTATACCTAATTTATGCCACCAAGACTAGCCAAGTTAGTGAGTAGTTTTGGTAGGTGATTAGTACACTTTCGAGGTGCCAGAGGTGTGGTGGGTTAGCTGCGGTACACCCTATATATAAACATTAATGGTATGTTGGAAGTGGGACTAGAAGCTGGGCCAAGAACTAGCCTCAGTTAACGACCCTACTATCAATACCACTCAACATTAGCCCAATTAGTGATTAGTTTTGGTCGGTGACCGGTACGCTTTCGAAGTGCCGGAGGTTTGGTGGCTTAGCTGCGGTACACCCTATATATAAACACTAATGGTGCATTGGAAGTGGAATCAGAAGCTGGACCAAATACTAGACTTGATAACATATTAGGAACCCACATCTGTTTTAGAATAACACAACCTCTACTAGTTGAATTTCGGTACGAAATTCAACTAACTAGGGGAGACTTTGACATCCCTGATTTCTACGCCTAATCCTATGATTCTACCTTGTAACATATTGAGATTCTAATACTATGAACCTTTTGATGCCTCATATCACTTGTGATATCATTTCATTTGAAGCTTCTGAGTCTGGCCTAAAACGAGTGTTCTATTGCGCTTTAAAACGATTTGCTTATTCGATCGATTTTGATATTATACATTCTTGAACTTACTACTTACGATAACTTTGAATGCCTTAGACTCTAAACCTAAATCATTAAAGTTTGTAACTTTATTAAACTAGTTTTAGACTTTAAGGTCAAAACTTACACATACGTAAATTTCAGGGTTTCTTCGGTAACGTCTTCGAAATCCGGTTAATTATTGTAAATTATCTAATTACTTTTTATATTACATATTATTATTATTAATTAAAATTTTAAGATTCTTTTATATATATATAATATTATTATTATTAATTAAATTATTTAAAAACCTTAAGCTTATCTTAAACAAATAAAAATATTATTTCTTTTACTAATCCTAATCCAAAACACAAACTTATCCTAATTTTTTTTAATTTCCGTGAAAACCCAATCATCCCATCATATTATTTTTTGAAATTTATTTTTATTTTTATTTTATCTAATATAACAAACTAATTCAATTTATCTGCAATTTTAGTCCTTTTTACTAATTGATTTTTGCTAATAAGTCCCTAATACCACCCTATAAATAGAACCTTTATTCTTATTCATTTTTCACACCTCAACGATACTCTAGGGCTCTCTAGCTACTAAAGGTCGTTCCTCTCATCTTCCGAAAGATTCTAGCTTAAATCCTTCCATTCTGGAAGATTTTAGCTTAAATCCTTCCATTCTAAGTAAGTTCTTCTTATGTTCTTGATTGTTCATACTTTTCCTTTTAAAAATTCCTCATATCTAGCTAGATCTACGATTGCCTAACATGTTTATGTTATAATCATAGAACTATCCAAGATCAAAGACCCTATTTTAATTAAACTTGTTCAAACTTTTATTTAAAAACTGTGTTTTAATCTTTCTTGTTCCTTTCAATTTCAACAATCATGTTTTTATTAAAACTTCTTATTTTCAAATTAAACCCCTTTAATATTCAATTAAATTTATTTCTATCTTTACTAAACTCATATTTTCACTTTAGCCCTTATACTTTCCAAACACACCCTAAACTTGGTTAAGTATGCAAATAGAGTAACTTTCAAGCCAGTATGTAGTTATCTGACAAACATTAAAGTTTCGGCTAGGAAAAGACGGGGTTCTGATCCGACCAACTCTTTCCGGGGAACTTTTCTGTTGGAAGTACTACTCTGGAATGATAAACACTCTAGTGTACAATAACTATTTTCAACTAATTACACTATCAACCCCTCAACTATCCTTAACTTGTTTCTAACGTAACAAACTTAACTTAGGGAATCCTTAAGGCATTCAATCCAAGTTACTACAAGTTCAAGTTCAACCATCTAAACTTGCAAGGTGAGATCCATAACCCCTTTTTTACTTTTTATCTTTGGGGTGGAAAACATGCTCGTATATCAAAGGTTGTTCAAACTATATCAAACTCAAATACTACTTTTGCAATTTCAATAACAACTTTCTATACTTGTGTGACAATCCGGACTTTAGAGTTAACCTCGTTAGTAAATCCAGTTAAAAGTTAATCTAAATAACTTAAATTAAACTCTAGGGACTAGTTATGTTATTATCCAAACCTAAAACTACAAGGATTAGTATTGCAATTAATCAAAACTCACCTTATTGACTTTGAAAGTCAAAAATCGCTTTCCTGTTGACTTTTCGATTGTCAACTAACTAATTCTTAATTGGAGTCTAACCTCACGGACTATTTCTGCCAAATTGCTAATCCTAAATTCAATAAATCACAGGGACCAAATATGTCAATAGCCCAAATTTGATTCGGCCAAACCCACTACTATGCAAAGTGTGATATAGTTGGCGGGTGAATTAACTGATGAAATGGTGAGAAATGGAATCTTGGTTAAGAAAGGAACATTTGGAAAGAAATCGGAGGAGAAGGCAGTGAAGAAAACAACTGGTGGTCCAAGTAAGAAGCGCAAGTTTGTGAAGAATTATGGAGCGGTGACACAAGGAAAGAAGGTGTACATTGGGAACTTACCTAAGTGTAATAGATGCAACCTTCACCATACCGGCCAATGCGCAGTTATTACTTGTGAAAGGTGTAACAGGACCGGTCATCTTGCCAAGAACTGTAGGGTCAACTTGGAACCTCAGAGATCATGTTATGAATGTAAGGAGACTGGTCACTTCAGAGACAGGTGTCCTAAACTAGGACGTAATGGTGGTAATACGAATCAAGCTAAGGGTAGAGCATTCGCACTTGGGGCTGGAGACGCTCGTCAGGACCCGAATGTGGTGACGGGTACGTTTCTCATCAATAATATCCATGCATCTATACTATTTGACACGGGGGCTGATAGAAGTTTTATTTCTACTGAGTTTAGATTATTGATTAGTCTTGAGTCAAAAAAATTACATGATGCCTACACTATAGAACTAGCAAACGGTAAATTGATTAAGGCTAGTGATATTTTCCGAGGTTGCACAATGAATTTAAATGATCATCCATTTAGTGTAGATCTTATTCCTATTGATCTTGGTAGCTTCGATGTTGTAATTGGCATGGATTGGTTGTCCAAACACCGAGCCGAGATTATTTGTTCAGAAAAGATAGTTCGAATTCCGCTCTCAAACGGTGAAGTACTAGATGTACATGGTGATAAACCTGGAAGGAGCTTGAACATTATTTCATGTATGAAGGCTTGGAAATTTTTGAAGAAAGGGAGTTACGCATTTCTTGCTAACGTTGTCGAGAAGAGGTCGGAGGAGTTAAAAATTCAAGATATCCCAATCGTGCGCGATTATCTGGAAGTTTTTCCTGAGGATTTACCCGGATTACCCCCTTCACGGCAAGTTGAGTTTAGGATCGACTTAGTACCCGGCGCCGCACCTATTGCTAGATCCCCCTACCGTTTGGCACCGTCTGAATTGCAAGAGTTTTCGAATCAGTTGCAGGAACTTTTAGAGAAAGGATTTATTAGACCGAGTTTCTCACCTTGGGGAGCTCCGGTCTTGTTCGTGAAAAAGAAGGATGGATCATTTCGGATGTGTATCGACTACCGAGAGTTGAATAAATTGACGATCAAGAACCGATATCCACTCCCGAGGATCGACGACTTGTTTGACCAATTGCAGGGATCGACTCATTTCTCTAAGATCGATCTCAGATCCGGTTATCATCAGTTAAGGGTCCAGGAGGATGACATACCGAAGACGGCATTCAGGACTCGGTATGGTCACTATGAGTTTTTGGTTATGCCTTTCGGGCTACCCAATGCTCCGACAGTGTTTATGGATCTGATGAATAGGGTATGTAAGCTCTACTTAGACAAGTTTGTGATAGTATTTATCGACGACGTCTTGATATATTCTCGGAGTAAGGAAGAGCACGAGCAACACCTGCGGTTAATTTTGGAGTTGCTTCGGAATGAGAAACTTTATGCCAAGTTCTCAAAGTGTGAATTTTGGCTAAAAGAAGTTCACTTTCTTGGTCACGTGACATGTGGATCCGGCCAAGATTGAGGCGATAAAGAAGTGGGAGACGCCTAAGACCCCAACCGAGATCCGTCAATTTCTTGGTTTGGCAGGCTACTATAGGCGATTCATTGAGAATTTCTTGAAGATAGCTCAGTCCTTAACTCTCTTGACTCAGAAAGATAGAAAATTTGAATGGGGTGACAAACAGAAAGAGGCATTTCAATTATTGAAACATAAGTTATGTAACGCTCCAATTCTAACTCTTCCCGAAGGAAAGGATGGTTTTGTCATATACTGTGACGCTTCACACCAAGGTCTTGGTTACGTGTTGATGCAAAAGGACAAGGTTATCGCGTATGCATCCCGAAAATTGAAAGTGCATGAAAAGAATTACACAACTCACGACTTGGAATTGGGTGCCGTTGTTTTTGTACTTAAGATTTGGAGGCATTATCTTTATGGCACTAAGTGCACTATTTTTACTGACCACAAAAGCCTCTAGCACATATTTGATCAAAATATGTTGAACATGAGACAAAGGAGATGGATCGAACTACTCAACGACTATGACTGTGAGATCCGATATCACCCTGGGAAAGCAAATGTGGTGGCAGATGCTTTGAGTAGGAAGGAAAGAATAAAACCTCATCGAGTGCGTGCTTTGGGGATGATAATTCAAACAAGCTTGAAAGCTCAAATTCTTGAGGCACAGAAAGAAGCACTATAGAGAAATAATTTGAAAGACGAACTTTTATGTGGTGCTGAGAGGAAATTCGAACAAAAAAACGATGAGTTAATTTATTATTTAGATCGATTGTGGATTCCGGATTCCCATAACTTGAGACAATTGATTTTTAATGAAGCTCACAAGTCGATATATTCCGTACATCCCGGAGCTGACAAGATGTACAAAGACTTGAAAGAATTTTATTGGTGGCCCGAGATGAAGAAAGAAATTGCAAGTTATGTTGGGAAGTGCTTGACTTGTTCTAAAGTCAAGGCAGAATACCAGAAATCGTCGGGACTTTTGCAGCAACCCGACATCCCTCAGTGGAAATGGGAACAAATTGCTATGGATTTCATTACTAAGTTACCACGAACTTCCAGCGGTTATGATTCAATTTGGGTCATTGTTGACCGGTTGACGAAATCTGCTCATTTTATTCCCATCCGAGAGGATTTTAAGATGGAAAAGTTATCCCGTTTGTACATTGGTGAGATTGTTTCTAGGCACGGAGTGCCCATTTCCATCATCTCGGATAGGGATAGTCGTTTTACATCCCGATTTTGGCAGACACTACAACGAGCTTTGGGAACGCGCTTGGATATGAGCACGGCTTACCATCCTCAGACTGACGGTCAAAGTGAACGAACGATTTAGACCATGGAGGATATGCTAAGGGCATGTGTGATAGACTTTGGCGGCAATTGGGATACCCATTTTCCGTTAAACGAATTCTCTTATAATAACAGTTATCAAACTAGCCTCAAATGCGTGCCGTTTGAAGCTTTGTATGGGCGTAAGTGTCGATCACCACTTTGTTGGGCCGAAGTTGGTGACAATCGTTTAACTGGCCCCGAGATTATTCAGGAGACTACGGACAAAATTTTTAAGATTCGGGATAGACTAAAGGCCGCACGAGACAGACAGAAAAACTACGCCGACAATTGAAGGAAACCCTTGGAATTTCAAATTGGCGACAGGGTGCTTTTAAAAGTTTCACCTTGGAAGGGCGTTATTCGGTTCGGAAAGAGGAGTAAACTCAATCCGAGGTATATTGGACCGTATGAAATTATTGATATAATTGGTCCCGTGGCGTATAAATTGAAATTGCCTAAAGAACTCGGTGGTATGCACGATACTTTTCACGTATCAAACCTCAAAAAGTGTTTAGCTGATGAATCTTTGGTAATATCACATGAGGAAGTTCGTGTCGACAAAAAGCTTCACTTTATCGAAGAACCGGTCGAGATTTTGGATCGCGAGATCAAGACGCTTAAACGTAGCCGTATTCCGATCGTGAAGGTCCGATGGAACTTGAAGCATGGACCCGAATTTACATGGGAACGAGAGGACCAAATGAAGCAGAAATATCCTCAACTTTTTTGGGAATGAAGCGGTCATTACCAACACTAGTCTGGGGGATAATGTGACAACCGCGGTTTTTCAGGTCCTTACCGTTTCTCGATTTTCTTTTTATACGTTATATTTTTAAATATTATGATTTTATATATTTTTAGTGTTTCTAGGAATTCTAGGAATACTACCTTAGACAAACACTAAGGTCCGAACTAAAAAACCGGTTAAGTGCATACACTGCGTATACTGTGAACGCGTTAAATAAACGGTAAAAATTAAATTCTTGAAAATAATTTTTATATTTATATTTTAGTTAAGAATGATATTTTATAACATTATATGTGCTAACTTTTGTTATTCTTGATTTAACTAACGATCACAGGTGGTTCTTCCGTTAAAAACCCGGTATTTACCCGGTATAACTTTTTGAAAATTTTTGAGTTTTTATGTTTTAAAAATTTCTAAAATTCATTATTTTGGATACTAGAATTTTATGTTTAGATAAAAATGCTTATTTTTAGTGTTTAAGGGTGTAATTTTTATAAAAAAGTGGGTATATTTTATAAAAATTTCTTTAAAAATTCAAGACTCCACTCCCCCTATAAATACCCTTCTCCCCCACCCCATTTTCCTCTTCTTCTTCCTGCCCAAATTGTGAAACCCCCTTCTTCATCCAAACACTCTCATTTTTCATCATCTAACTCAAGAACAAGCTCAAATCATTCATTGCAACCTTGAATCCTTGGATCATAGTTGTTGATGAGCTTTGTTCTAGTGATTTGAAGGTATAAACATGTGTTTTAACACTTTAAATTTTCTGTTTTTGATCTTGCATGTGTTCTCAAGAACACCAAGAACACACACACTACACACGCTCACTTTGATTTTCAAGTTTTGTTGTTTTTAAGAGTTTTTAGCTTGAATCTTGTGGTTTAACAAGGATTTGTGGACAAAAAATAGTTGTAATCATCCACAATGAGTTATCTAGTGAAAAGCTTGCAAGATTTTATGATCAAAGTGTATGAACACTTGGGTGTTCATATTTGTATTTTCTTGAATTAAAAGAGTATTTTGTTAATTTTTGAGTCTTTGATCTTGTAATTGAACCACATTGTGATTGTAGGTTATAAATCAAGGAAAACTCAGTAGCTTAGCATCAAATTTCATCTTCATTTGTTGATTTTGTAAGGTATAATCCTTGATTAAACTTGTTAATAGTTGACTGTTCAAGAACAAGCATGTTCTTGATGAATTTTTAAAAATTATTGATCTAGCACCCAAAAGTGATTTTAGTCAGTAGAATATGTTTTAAAATAAATATCTGGAAAATTTGGTTATCTAATTCTTTATAGATTATTTAATAAAATTCACGCAAATTTAATAGATGAAAATTTGGGGAAAATACTTCTGAGTATTGAAAAATTCTGAAAATTGGACAGTGATTATTATATAATGAACTAAGACTCTTGTCCAAATTTTATGAAAATTGGAGTTGTTTAAGTATACGTTTAGTATTTATAAAGTTTAAACGGATGATTTAGGTTTTGTATACTTCTGTATAAAATCAGGACTTGAAACTTGATATGGGATCTTATATTGACTTAAAATTCATATGGTAAAAATTTGGGGAAGTTTTGATGTGTTTAACTATTTTTCCCAAATTTGTAAAATTTTTAACAATATTAAATTAATATTAAATAATCTGAATATCGGAAAACTATGAAAACTGGTCATAAATTTTCATTTATATACATGATCAATTGGCATAAATTTCAAACAGTAATTTTATGTCTAAGTATGACTTTGGAATTATGGTCCATTTAAATTTTATAAAAAGTTATTAATTTTGGAAATTTTTATATAAAATTGATTTATAAAAATCATAGGGAATTTTGAACAGAAGTATAAACTCATTTAAAAAATAAAATTTGACTTTTAAATTGGATGCTAATATCACACTAAAACCCTAATTTCGGACGAATCTGATTTTTAAACCGTAAACCGGACTTTACGCGCGTAATCGTGTTTTTGATCAAACGAAACGTGACATGAGATTTTATCAAATGTGACTTTTTAACTACTGATGTTATTTATTAATATCTAAAACTTAAAGTTTTAAGGTTATTAATTCATGTAAAAGCCGGTTTTACAATTCTTAACGGTTCGTACGCACGCGCACGGGTTTTGGCTATACAATTGACTGCATAGCCGCTTTTGACTTTTGTTGACTTAGCCAAACATATTAGGTTTCCTAAATACATTTTGTGTCTACTTATTAGTAGGACTCGGTTAGGATACCACCGTTGGCTGTTTCACTGTTTTACTACACTTTTTCGCGTTTCACTCTCAGGTGAGTTTCGCGGCCCCACTTTTAAATGTTTACTGTTTTACGGGGGAAAAGCTGTTTCACTACATGTTGTTACTTGGGATTAGGGTTACTTAGGTTTACTTTTAGATGCATTCAGTCCCCACTTTAACGCAATCAATTAGCTTGAATAGCCGATGGGAATTATGAATAGTACTATTTGGGTCGACACCCCCGCCCAGGGTTGGTCGCGCCAACCAGAATTGTAGGGTTATTTGGGCGCATAATTAGCCATAGTAGGTGTTCGTATTTAACACTTGTACTTTATCATCTGCGGATGGTTACTTTACATTTTGAAATTCATTAACTTATTTTATTGAGTCGTAAAACCTGCGTACTCACCAACTATTTTTATAGTTGACCGTTTTCGAAACATGCTTTTCAGGTAAACAGAATTGAAGCAAATGACTAGTTTGGTGAATTGCTTTTGGGGACTTTCTTTTGGATTATGACTTGGTTGTTAGTTTTGTATTCTGCATTTGGGATGTTTGGTTTATGTAGACAACCTGAATTTGTATTTTGGTTTTCGTGGTTTGTATGTCACTTTATGAAAGGCCCCTTTCCCGGGTAACCTCACTTGTTGGATTTACTCATAAACATAGTCATAAATGCTGAACTTAAATTAAAACATTCATCATTCAATTACATAATCATAACAGCGGAAGTCTTTACAAATAAAACATAAGATATTCTTAACAAACAAAAGTGGGATGTCAGTCTTGTGCCGGGTAACCTTCACGCCATCGCACGACCCTTTCTTCCATTACCTGAAATGTATACTAAAAGTCAGCTAACGCTGGTGAGTTCTAGTTTAAAGACAATCATACATAAAATTTATCTTATCATGAATATAATGTATATATGTATAATCGTACTCTTAGATATTCTTTACTTTGCTGTTCTCACATAACATTCATTGAGGGTATATACATATGTACATACATACTTTCTTTGAGAGAACACATATTGGCCATAATCTTAACGGAGATCAACCCATCATACTTGTCGCGAATGTCACGAAGACATCGTATTCAGAACTACCGTCGTAGTCCGTTTCATTACCGTCCGGCTCTAGAAAACCGTCCATCATATCATTAAATCCGTCCGGCAACCTTTGTCCGTCCGCTCTTTACCGTCCTACCGTCGTAGTCCGTCATTTTTGTCCGTCTGCCCTAGGGCATCCGTTTCCCACGTGACCATTATGTATGCAACCGTTCTACATTAGTTAAGGCTTGCTTCGACCGTCCATTAATACCTTTTCATACGTTCTAGCTTGCGAAGGAACGTTTTTGTCCCGGTTGCAAAATAGTCACGTGGTCGTCCGTCTACCGAAGTAGCCGTTGTCACAGAAGGGTTTATAACGTTTACATTCATTCATAACATGCAATATATATGTAATATAAAGCAAGATTTCATTCTTTTACGTTATGTTCTTCTTTCATTCATTCTTTATAGTCATACGCTTCATTCTTTATTCATAATTTATTTTCATATATAAATATTTATATATATATATATATATATATATACGTATGATCACATTGACATTTATAACATTTATTCATTTAGTGTATACACTTCAGCCCCAAAACATTTATAAATCATTTGCACATAACATAGAAGGGGGCACATAGAACTCACCTGATGAGCTACTCTAGGTTGTCCTAAATGAAGGTCCAACAGCGTCACTTTCGATCTGGATTAGGTAGTTAAATACACATTAGACCCAACCCCGACTCTAATGGTTTAATCATTCTTAACTTACTGACTTTACTTAACCAACCTGCTGTCTGCTGCCTGCGCACTTAGTAAGTGCGCAGGGACTTGCTCATGCGCACTTGGCAAGTGCGCAGGAGTCTTCCTCCTGCGTACTTGGTAAGTACGCAGGGACTTCCTCCTGCGTTGTCACACCCTCGCCAAGGCGGAAACGCGAGGCGTGACGTGACATGGTTTCCAAAGCATATGATTACCGCAAACACATACATGATAAATGGATACATAAACAAGTTTAAAGTTTTACATTCCAAAATGTAAATTGAGTTTACAAAAAGCGAAGATTTCGCAAATATGACTCTATTACAATGAGTTATACAAGAGAAATCTCCCAAAAATGGTATCCATCGTGCATGCATGTATCCTACATTGCTAACCTTGCGGTCACGTTCAATTTCCTGAAAAACATACTTAAAATTGTCAACACTAGGTTGGTGAGTTCACAGGTTTATTCAAATAGTTCTTTGTAAAATTCAATCGTTCGTAAATAGTTTCAGGTATATGTGATAAACAGAATAAGAATTGTTGACCCATTTGTAAACTAGCTAGGAATACAAATAATATGTTCATACATGAGGCGTAACCAAACCATGACAATTGTACACGCCCCTAATTTCGTTATCCGGTTCTATGCGGCCATAAATCCTCCAGATTGTGGTTAGCACGACTAACCATGACCGGGAGACGTCACTCTCCATAGTACTATTCATAGGACCCTAGGCTACAGTTAATGGTTACTACATTGTTCCAGGGGACTTTAGCGGCCTCTCTTGTTGTTCTCATCTCATGTAAACATAAAAGTCGTGCCTTATTTTCTTGTTATCCCATAAAATAGTTATAAGTATGTTCTTCCCCCAAATATTGAAAACAGTAAAAAGGGGCCGTGAAACTCACCTTGAGTTTGTGTATACTTGTAATGATACTTGTTGTAGTCAACCTTGACTATTCGTACCCTAGATACCAAGGGTAAATTGTGTTAAGACCGAACGTCTTATATTGCAAATTGTTCACCGACTTTGTAAATCTGGTCGTTTTTGTTTGAATATCTCCTTAGTTGTTCAACACTTGTTTTGTTATAAAAACAGTTTTGAGTTACTGCCCAAATGGGACTGTTGACCAGGTGTCGAAACTTCTTAGTTTCGATTGGGCATATGTGTATCGAAACTATTTAGTTTCGATGGAGTAGTCAGGTGTTGGAACTTCTTAGTTTCGATGGAGTATTTGAGTGTCGAAACTACCTAGTTTCGATTGAGTAAGTGTTATCGAAACAATCTAGTTTCGATTGACAAGAAGGGTATCCAAACTACCTAGTTTCGATTGAGCAATATGTATCGAAACTACCTAGTTTCGATTGAACCGCCAGTATCGAAACTCCTCGTTTCGATTGAGTAACAGGTATCGAAACTAATTGTTTCGATTGAGTATAGGTATCGAAACTCCATAGTTTCGATTACTGGACTTCTGTTTGACAGAATCAGTCCTGCATATTAATGTTTTAAAACTTGAATTTGACACACTTTTCTTGTTATCTTACTTGCGATTGAACATTTTGTGTGCTTAGATACGGTTTTCAAAGAGAATAAAGTAGATGGTTTTGAGTTTTTACCTTAAAACAGTGACGATGATGATGAGAGAAAACAGAGAATGGTCTTGACTCTTTTGTTAAACTCTTTTCCAGGAACACTTTAAAACACTGAATTTTGATGGATTTTGCTTTAAAACTTGACTTCAATCTTGAAGAGAATTGGAGAATTTGCCGTAAGAAAATGAGTGATAAAATGGGAATTGTGAGGAAAATGAGTGAGGTGGTATGGTTTTACTTGAGTTTTTCTCAGGAGAGGTATGGGTCGAGGTGTGGGTTTTCTCTGCACTTCGGCCGAGAAAGTCAAGGGTAAGTTGGGTTTAATTAGTATAATAATTAGATTTAGGTATTAATAACAATTATAGTTTTAAAGGGGTAAATAAATCCGGTTTAGATCCTCCACGGTATTATAAATTTATTCTGAAAATAATTTATTGTTCTACGTAAAGTTTGTGGAAATAAAATATATATGTATATATATTTATCTGGTTATTTAAATTAACCACTAGTGTTCGAATTTGTCGGTTTATATAACACGTGAACCGGTAACTCCTAGAATTACCAAAATGTGAAATGAGACAATGTTCGGTTTTTGTTAGACCTTAATGTCCTTGTTTGTGAAATTAATTAAATCACAAAAATAATTGAAATGTAAACTTGTTTAATACATGTACGGATATTGACCTGAAATGTCGGGTGTCACATTCTCCCCTTGTTAAAAGAATTTCGTCCCGAAATTCAATTCGTGTTATCTTGAATTGGTGTATCCTTAAACAAGGAAGGGTATTTTGTTTTCATTTGGTCCTCTCGTTCCCATGTATACTCAGGACCACGCTTTGAGTTCCAACGTACTTTAACCAGTTTGATTCGACTACATCTCAGCTTTTGAACTTTCCAATCTGAAATCTCAATCGGTTCCTCGATGAAATGCAACCTGTCGTCTATGTGAATCTCATCAGGTGGTATAATTAACGTCTCGTCTGATAAACACTTCTTGAGATTTGATACATGAAACGTATCATGTACATTGCTTAGTTCTTGTGGTAACTTGAGCTTGTAAGCTACAGGGCTAACTCTAGCCAGTATTTCAAAAGGTCCAACGTATCTAGGGTTAAGCTTACCACGGTTACCAAACCTTGCAACGCCTTTCCATGGTGAGACTTTTAACATTACTAGGTCACCAATTTGAAATTCTAATGGTTTCCGTCTGTTCTTGTCACACCCCAACCACGGCGGTTTCCCGCGGGGCGCGACGGTTATGGATCATCGTCACTGATTACATAGAACGACCTCTATATGGTTTTGAAAATCATACATTCCAAATCGTTCCAAAATATAACATTGTTTTACAGAGTTAATGCGGAAAGTAATGCGGAAGGAAAATAAATTGTTTTGAAAATACAATGCCAAGCAAAAGACAAGCAAATGTTCATTGTCATGGGAACATCAAAAGACTTCATTCATGAAGTGCACCCTAATCCCGTGCAAGCTTAACGACCTGAGAAAACATGCTTAAACGAGTCAACAATAATGTTGGTGAGTTCACAGGTTTAAATGTAAAAGTAAATCGTTGTAATGGACCACAAAACTTTCAATGATTTGATTGCTGTACAGACAATACTACAATATTACCATAAGCACACCGAAACCGAAGCTAGACTGTAACAGTAATGTAATGTAATGCCTCTACCATGCCTATCATATGCATGGGGTGATTAGGTCAATGATGCACCCGTTTTGACCTCCGGTCAAAGTTAGCGCGACTAACGCGGGTGGGGGTTGTCAAACCCAAATAGATCTATCCATGATTACCTCGCTTAGAAACGAAACTAACGGTCCAGTTTGAGAGGACTTAATACGATATGAAACCGCTTATGTAATATGTGAAATCATGTAAGTGAAATTGTGTCCAATGAAAACAGTAAGTATGCATGTAATCTCCCCCAAAAGGAAAATAAGTAAAATGGGGCCGTGAGACTCACCTGATGCGTGAGTACCGTAAACGTGTAGGTAGCAAAAGTCCGAGAGTAAACCGACCTACGCGTGCCCTAGAATATATAAGACACCTTAAGGTCTAAGTAATGTATCCGTGTGTAAGTGAGTTATGTAACCGTTTCACCCAACTTAGTTTCGTTATGAAATTCCATATGACTCGACGACCCGTTGGTGATATGTATTTGTTATCCAAAAATATATATTTACATAAAATAAATATAAATTATATTTTTCACTCAAGGGTGTCCATGTCTACAAATAACTCGGTGTCAACTTAGAGTTCGGGTTTCAAAATAAAGTTTGACTCGACCCGAGTCGTAACTCGATACGAACGGTAAATAAATATGTTACATATTTATTTAAAGTAATGACTTTGAAATACGACGCATTTTTAAGTAAAAATAATACTTATATTATTCTCTACGATAAATATCTTTAGGAATATGACTTTAAAATAAAGAAAAATTGGTTTTCAATATATAAAAAAAATACATATTATAAAGACGTATCTTTATATATAAATAGAAAAAAAAATTAGTCTTGGACTTCCTAAACAATAAGTTTTATCAAGACATATTGACTAACTTTTCTTTTAACTTTTTTTTATATACAAACATAATTCTTAATATATAAATATTTCAAATAAATATCATAATACTAACCACATGAACTATTAGAAACGCCATCACGACAACTAGTGAAAATTCAACTTTTCGTAAATACAACATAAGTTCACCAAATAATTACAAACAATTTGTAAAGATTATATATATATATATATATATATATATTAACACACACTAGAATCTTTGCAATAATCCATGGACATAATTTAAGTTACTTATCATAAATATGATACACTTGGTTTTCTATTGCAAATGTTTCAATTTAATGAAAATAATCGATACATAAAACTAAAATTACTATCTCCTACATTTTATTTTAGTTTATGACCCACCTTAAGTATCTTTTATATAAAACTATTTTTTTAAAGTAGAGATTAGATTATAACAACTCTAAATTTAACAAAAATGGGTTTTTGTGGGTGAAGGTTGTTACACAACAATATGTTAACAAAATATAAAACAAGAGTAAAAATATAAATGAGAAGAAGGTTTTCTCACTAGAAGCAAGCAAGGCAAGATGAATGGGTTGTAGGTGGCTAGCAATCACCAAAGTTTACTTGTTCTTTACCAAAGGAAGCTTGCAATCCACTTCTAGGCTAATTGAAGTAATATTTGAAAAATGAAAATTGGGAGTTGGAGCCGTAACAATGAGGGAGAGAAAGAGTGTGAATGTTTGGGATTTTTGTGTGAATGAAATGAGAAAGTGGTTGGTTCATTTTATAATCCCAAATAATTTGGAAGATGTGTTTGCCTTCAATTTTACGACCACCAGGGAGGAAAAGGCCTTAGGGTCCAAAATGGCAAAGGGTTAAGTGATAGTTTTGATGTCCAAGTGATCATTCACAAAAAGGTGGCAAGCTAGGGAGTTGTCACAAATCAAATAGGGTGGCTTATGGAGCTTGAGTGTGGTTAGAAAAGAAAAATCTGACAGAAAGATGTAAAGGTGGGGAGGGGTTCTCGAAACTTTCATGAAAATTAGTTTGTGTATGTAAGTTTGCAAACATATGATAGATGACTTATGAAAAGAAGGTAAAACACAAAAAGGTGTATGTGTAGGAAATTTTTTTAGTCAACAATGTGTTGTTGTGGGTGGTCTGGAACTCGATGGAAGCAAAAAAGAAAAAGAAAAAAAAATGGATTTATAAAGTATCTCAACTAGTAAAACATGGTCTTTAATTTTTAATAAATCAAATGGGTGTTAAGGTGGTAGTGGGTATAAGTTAGACGCAATAAAATCACACTTTTTTTTATAAAAGCGAGTTAAATAAACTTATACTTTATGTATTTAGTGGTTAATAATGTTTAAATATGTCTTTAGTAGATTAATATTGCGAGGTAGCGCGTTAAAGTAAGATACATCGTCGAAATGGTAAAGATGCACGTTAAAGTAATCGGTTGATAGAAATAAATATACGCATATATTTAAGTTCTAAAAATAGTGTTGTAACACCTCGAAATATTTATTAAAACATAAATATTAATTATCACCAACATTCGTGTGTGCCAGGTATACAGCGTGTGACTGTTAATTTACCGAATTAGCGATGCGTGAAATGTTATGAATGGACTTTACTAATTATGAAATGAACTTAATTAAACATAATTAAGTTTAACACGAATGTAATGTATTCAAATTATGACAGAGGCGGGGACGGGTATTGACCTGAATTTGCCGGTTGTCACAGTTATCAGCATAGCACTTCTGTCTGTCTCGGGCAGCTTTCAGACGGTCCTTAATTTTGAAGATCTTATCAGTGGTTTCCTGGACAATCTCAGGGCCTGTCAAATGTTTTTCACCAACTTCCGCCCAACATAGCGGTGAGCGGCATTTACGACCATATAAAGCTTCAAACGGTGTTGCTTTAATGCTCGTATGATAGCTGTTATTGTAGGAAAACTCTGCTAACGGTAAATGAGTATCCCAATTTCCTCCGAAATCAATTACACACGCACGGAGCATATCTTCTAGTGTCTGGATAGTCCGTTCACTTTGACCATCTGTTTGTGGGTGATATGCCGTGCTCATGTCAAGACGTGTGCCCATGGCTTCTTGTAATGATTTCCAGATTCTAGACACGAATCTGTTGTCTCTATCAGAGATAATAGAAATTGGCACTCCATGCCTAGCCACAATTTCCTTGATATAAAGCTTTGCAAGTTTCTCGGTTTTATCCGTCTCTTTGATAGGTAGAAAATGAGCCGATTTTGTCAGTCGATCGACAATTACCCATATTGTGTCATAACCGCTGGACGTCCTGGGTAACTTCGTGATGAAATCCATAGAAATTTGTTCCCATTTCCATTGAGGTATCTCGGGTTGGTGTAACAATCCCGACGGTTTCTGATGTTCTGCCTTTACCTTTGAACATGTCAGGCATTTCCCGACATAAATAGCAATTTCTCCTTTCATGTTCGGCCACCAATAGTGTTCTTTCAGATCCTTATACATCTTATCTGAACCTGGGTGAAAGGAGTACCTGGACTTGTGGGCTTCGTCCATAACCAACTCCCGTAAATTACCAAAACATGGCACCCAGATTCTATTCATGAAGTATAAAGTGTCATCTGACTTTGGTTCCAACTGTCTTATCATTCCTCGTAAAGCTTCATTATGAATGTTTTCTTCTTTGTTTGCCTCTTGTTGTGCCATCCGGATTTGAGTCGTGAGACTCGTATGGATTGTCAATCCTAGGGCACGAACACGAAGAGTTTTAACTCGTTCCTTGCGACTTAAGGCATCTGCTACGACGTTTGCCTTACCCGGGTGATACTTGATATCACAGTCGTAATCATTCAGTAACTCTACCCAACGACGTTGTCTCATGTTGAGTTCCTTTTGATCGAAGATATGTTGGAGACTCTTGTGATCAGTAAAGATAGTGCATCTTGTACCGTAAAGATAATGTCTCCAAATCTTGAGTGCAAACACAACTGCACCTAACTCCAAGTCGTGGGTCGTATAATTCTTTTCGTGCACTTTTAGTTGTCGTGAGGCATAAGCGATGACTTTGTCTCTTTGCATTAACACACAACCAAGTCCTTGGTGTGATGCATCGCAGTATACGACAAAGTTGTCAGTTCCCTCAGGAAGGGATAAGATCGGTGCACTACAAAGCTTCTGCTTCAGCAATTGAAAAGCTGACTCTTGCTTGTCACTCCAATCAAACTTCTTTTCTTTCTGGGTTAATGTGGTTAAGGGTAGGGCTATTTTTGAAAAATTTTCGATGAATCGCCTGTAATAGCCTGCCAAACCCAGAAATTGACGCACTTCAGTCGGAGTTCTTGGTGCTTCCCAGTTTTTGATAGCTTCAATCTTGGATGGGTCTACGTGAATACCATTCTTATTGATGACGTGTCCAAGAAAATGCACTTCTCGGATCCAAAACTCACACTTTGAGAATTTAGCATAAAGCTTCTCATTCCTGAGTAGTTCTAAGATTAATTTCAAATGATGTTCATGTTCCTCCTTGGTTCGTGAATATATTAATATGTCATCAATAAATACTATCACGAATTTATCCAAGTATGGCTTGCACACGCGGTTCATGAGATCCATGAAAACAGCTGGTGCGTTCGTCAAACCAAATGGCATAACTAGGAATTCGTAGTGGCCATATCGAGTCCTAAATGCTGTCTTTGGTACATCTTCTTCTTGTATTTTCAGTTGATGATACCCTGATCGTAGATCAATTTTAGAATAGAAGCTGGAACCTTGAAGTTGATCGAACAAATCGTCTATTCGAGGAAGTGGATATCGATTTTTGATTGTAAGCTTGTTTAACTCTCGGTAATCAATACACATCCTAAAGGTTCCATCCTTTTTCTTTACGAACAAGACCGGAGCTCCCCAGGGTGAGAAACTCGGTCTTATGAAACCTTTATCAAGCAATTCTTGCAGTTGATTAGATAATTCCTGCATCTCGGAAGGTGCTAGTCGATACGGTGACCGTGCAACCGGTGCGGCTCCTGGTAACAAGTCGATTCGGAATTCGACTTGCCTCGGTGGTGGTAATCCAGGTAAGTCTTCAGGAAAAACTTCGGGGTAATCTTTAACGATTGGTATGTCTTCAAGTTGACGTTTCTCGGGTTTCTTCTCGACGACATGTGCCAGGAATACGCAATAGCCTTTACGTAGATACTTACGAGTTTTCATGCAGTTTATCATTCTTAACGTTACTCCACTCTTCTCACCTTGAATCGAAAGAATTTCTCCGTTTGGGAGTGGGATTTGGACAATCTTCTCAAAACAAATAATTTCTGCATGATTCTTTGACAACCAATCCATGCCAATAACAACGTCAAAGCTTCCTAAGTCAACAGGTAACAGATCTATACTAAATGTGTGGTTTTTAAGACATAAGGTACAACTTTGTATGACCTCTCCGGTATTAATTAATGTTTCGTTTGCTAATTCAATTGTATACTTTTGTTCTAGTTTGCTGGGCTTAATACCGAGTAGGGACTTAAAGTCATTTGACACAAAACTCATATCAGCACCCGTATCGAAAAGTATAGAGGCATAGTGATTATTTATCGGGAACGTACCAGTGACAATGTTTGGATCTTGTCGTGCGTCACCAGCTCCCATCACAAATGTTCTTCCACGGGCCTGATTGTCGTTTCGGTTCTTCAACTTTGGACAGTCTTTTCTAAAGTGCTTTGGATCTCCACACTCAAAGCATCCCTGATTCATCCTTTCTGTCCCTGGGTTGACCTTTCCTGCTACTTGATTGATCTTATTAGAGTTCGCATTGTTCCAACAGTTATGGGCTAGATGCCCATGCTTTTTACACTTTTCACATTGGGTACACCTTCCACTATGATGATACCCACATTTGTCACACTTCGGTAATGTTCCAAGATATCCTTTCTGTTCCACGGTGTTGACAGCATAGGCTTTCATAATTTCAGGTCTCTTGTTAGTTTGATTCTTGTTTTGATTACTTAGCTTCCCAAACCATTTCCTCTTTTCCCCAGACCTTCCTTCCTCGGTCTCCTTCTTCTCAAACAAACCATCACGCACAGCATTATCCCTTAGCTTGAATGCTAGAGTTATAGCGCTCTTGGCATCCATGGGGTTCGATGAAGTCACCAGGCTTCGGATTTGAGGAGCAAGACCCCACAAGTATCTTTCAACCTTCTTGTATTCTGGGGTAACCATGTGTGGAACCAAACTTGCTAACTCATTGAATCGGTCAGTGTAACCAGCCACATCATCTCCTATCATTTGTAAATTCCACATTTCAGATTCGATCTTTTGCAACTCATTTCGAGGACAGTACTCCTCGATCATCATGGCTTTTAGATCATCCCAAGATAGCTGGTAGGCAGTCTGCCTTCCCAAGGTTTTCATCTGAGAATTCCACCAAGTTAATGCTTTGTCAGCAAGTGTGCAAGTGGCATATTTCATTATACAGTCGGCTGTGCATTCACTAATATCAATTACAGATTCCATCTTCTCAATCCACCTCATCAGGCCTACTGCACCCTCAGTGCCATTGAAGTTGCGAGGGTTGCAGGATAGAAAAACCTTATAAGTGCACTTCTTGTTCGAAGCATCTGTAGGGTCACAAGTCAATATTTTAATAATGTTGTTAACTTAGATCGCGACTGTGTTACGGAGGTGTTTACACATCCTATTACCTCCAGAACCTCCAGTAGTGCCACTGCCTCCTGCACCTCCTCCGCTACCACTACCATTTCCTCCGACGTTATTCCGATTGGCTTCGTACTGCTCCAAGGCGGCGGCTACACGTTGTGATATGAGTTGCTCAACTTCTGCGGTAATCGTCGTGTTATTTTCACCAGTAGTGTCACGCGGTGTCCTTCTTTTAGGTGCCATGGGTCTGAAGTCGAAATGGGGTTAGTGTGTGACGATGTTCAGTGTCTACGATATCCGTACAATATGATGATAAGTTTTGACATGCATATGCAATGAAAAACGTCTTAGTGAGTCATTTAAATTATAGACTAGGTTCAATTTTTGACCCCTAGTTCGCTATAATCAATGGCTCTGATACCAATCTGTCACACCCTCGCCAAGTCGGAAACGCGAGGCGTGACGTGACATGGTTTCCAAAGCATATGATTACCGCAAACACATACATGATAAATGGATACATAAACAAGTTTAAAGTTTTACATTCCAAAATGTAAATTGAGTTTACAAAAAGCGAAGATTTCGCAAATATGACTCTATTACAATGAGTTATACAAGAGAAATCTCCCAAAAGTGGTATCCATCGTGCATGTATGTATCCTACATTGCTAACCTTGCGGTCACGTTCAATTTCCTGAAAAACATACTTAAAATTGTCAACACTAGGTTGGTGAGTTCACAGGTTTAATCAAATAGTTCTTTGTAAAATTCAATCGTTCGTAAATAGTTTCAGGTATATGTGATAAACAGAATAAGAATTGTTGACCCATTTGTAAACTAGGTAGGAATACAAATAATATGTTCATACATGAGGCGTAACCAAACCATGACAATTGTAAACGCCCCTAATTTCGTTATCCGATTCTATGCGGCCATAAATCCTCCAGATTGTGGTTAGCGCGACTAACCATGACCGGGAGACGTCACTCTCCATAGTACTATTCATAGGACCCTAGGCTACAGTTAATGGTTACTACATTGTTCCAGGGGACTTTAGCGGCCTCTCTTGTTGTTCTCATCTCATGTAAACATAAAAGTCGTGCCTTATTCTCTTGTTATCCCATAAAATAGTTATAAGTATGTTCTTCCCCCAAATATTGAAAACAGTAAAAAGGGGCCGTGAAACTCACCTTGAGTTTGTGTATACTTGTAATGATACTTGTTGTAGTCAACCTTGACTATTCGTACCCTAGATACCAAGGGTAAATTGTGTTAAGACCGAACGTCTTATATTGCAAATTGTTCACCGACTTTGTAAATCTGGTCGTTTTTGTTTGAATATCTCCTTAGTTGTTCAACACTTGTTTTGTTATAAAAACAGTTTTGAGTTACTGCCCAAATGGGACTGTTGACCAGGTGTCGAAACTTCTTAGTTTCGATTGGGCATATGTGTATCGAAACTACTTAGTTTCGATGGAGTAGTCAGGTGTCGGAACTTCTTAGTTTCGATGGAGTATTTGAGTGTCGAAACTACCTAGTTTTGATTGAGTAAGTGTTATCGAAACAATCTAGTTTCGATTGACAAGAAGGGTATCCAAACTACCTAGTTTCGATTGAGCAATATGTATCGAAACTACCTAGTTTCGATTGAACAGCTAGTATCGAAACTCCTCGTTTCGATTGAGTAACAGGTATCGAAACTAATTGTTTCGATTGAGTATAGGTATCGAAACTCCATAGTTTCGATTACTGGACTTCTGTTTGACAGAATCAGTCCTGCATATTAATGTTTTAAAACTTGAATTTGACACACTTTTCTTGTTATCTTACTTGCGATTGAACATTTTGTGTGCTTAGATACGGTTTTCAAAGAGAATACAGTAGATGGTTTTGAGTTTTTACCTTAAAACAGTGACGATGATGATGAGAGAAAACAGAGAATGGTCTTGACTCTTTTGTTAAACTCTTTTCCAGGAACACTTTAAAACACTGAATTTTGATGGATTTTGCTTTAAAACTTGACTTCAATCTTGAAGAGAATTGGAGAATTTGCCGTAAGAAAATGAGTGATAAAATGGGAATTGTGAGGAAAATGAGTGAGGTGGTATGGTTTTACTTGAGTTTTTCTCAGGAGAGGTATGGGTCGAGGTGTGGGTTTTCTCTGCACTTCGGCCGAGAAAGTCAAGGGTAAGTTGGGTTTAATTAGTATAATAATTAGATTTAGGTATTAATAACAATTATAGTTTTAAAGGGGTAAATAAATCCGGTTTAGATCCTCCACGGTATTATAAATTTATTCTGAAAATAATTTATTGTTCTACGTAAAGTTTGTGGAAATAAAATATATATGTATATATATTTATCTGGTTATTTAAATTAACCACTAGTGTTCGAATTTGTCGGTTTATATAACACGTGAACCGGTAACTCCTAGAATTACCAAAATGTGAAATGAGACAATGTTCGGTTTTTGTTAGACCTTAATGTCCTTGTTTGTGAAATTAATTAAATCACAAAAATAATTGAAATGTAAACTTGTTTAATACATGTACGGATATTGACCTGAAATGTCGGGTGTCACATGCGTACTTGGTAAGTACGCAGGAATTCCTTCCTGTGCACTTGGTAAGTACGCAGTACCTAGTTCATGGACCAAAATTTCGGAATTCATGCATGTTAATCCGATCATGCTAATCTTACAATTTTCTTTGATCAAAATGTGCGGTTTCCATTCTAGATGCTATTTCTAAGCTTATTATCAAGTTTCATCCGTAAAAACATCATCTATTTAGCTAAAACTCGAGAAACCCAAAAGTGAACAAAAAACTCAGATTATGGTCGAATCATTACCTGGATTGAAGTTCTGAGTCGGAGGTTTTGCTCACGAGCTCAGCTGTAACGTGCTCCTCTAATCTCGTGACGATCCGTCGACTTTCTCTCTCTAGACCCGAGCTCCCTTTCTCTCTCTAAGATGGTGAAAATGAAGGTGAAATGAGCTAGTGGGCTGCCTTGCCCCTTTTATACCTGGGCTTCCCTCGGCCCGTTGGAGCCGAGCCCAAGCCCATCCGTTCTTATTTCGTTTTATGACGTTTAAATTTCTATCGTATTATTATTTACTTATTTACTATTTTCGGGATGTTACAAGTCTACCCTCCTTAAAGAGGTTTCGTCCTCGAAACTGATTATACGTTAAACAATTGAGGGTATAGTCCCCTCATCTCGTCTTCTTTTTCCCATGTAGCTTCTGACCCTTTTCTGTGCTTCCATTGTATTTTGACTAAAAGTATCGACTTATTGCGTAGTCGTTTTTCAGCTCGGTCAAGAATGGCAATCGGTTCCTCTACATAATTTAAACTGTTATCTACCTCGATCTCGTCGTAAGGTATGTGAGCTGTGTCGTCAGCTAGGCACTTGCGTAAGTTCGACACGTGGAACGTAGGGTGTATTCCACTAAGCTCGACGGGAAGGTCGAGTCTGTAAGCCACTTGACCCACTCTTGCTAGAATCTTGAAAGGTCCAACAAACCTTGGACTTAGTTTGCCACGCTTTCTGAATCGAATGATTCCTTTCCATGGTGATACCTTTAACAGTACCATGTCCCCTACCCGAAACTCTAAATCCCTTCTTCGCTTGTCCGCGTATGATTTCTGTCTGTCCTTTGCGGCTTTCATCCGAGCCTTGATTTGATCAAATTTTTCAGAAGTTGCTTTGACCACTTCGAGACTTGCAAAATCCTTCTGCCCAATTTCCCCCCAACAAACCGGGGTTCTGCATTTTCTCCCATATAACATTTCAAATGGCGGCATGCCAATAGTCGTGTGATAGCTATTGTTATATGAAAATTCTGCCAATGGTAGATGGCTGTCCCAGCTCCCACCAAAGTCAATGATACAGGCCCGGAGCATGTCCTCCAAGGTCTGAATGGTTCTTTCAGATTGACCATCGGTCTGAGGGTGGTAAGCGGTGCTGATGTTCAATCTAGTGCCCATCGCTTCATTGAATTTCTTCCAAAACCTTGACGTGAATCTAGTATCCATGTCAGACACAATCGACAGCGGCATACCATGTCTGCTCACAATTTCCTTAATAAAAATTTCTGCTAGTCTTTTTGATGAAGAAGTCTCACGTATTGGCAAGAAGTAAGCACTTTTCGTCAAACGGTCGACGATCACCCAAATGGTATCATTGCCTTTAGCTGTTCGCGGTAGCTTGGTAATGAAGTCCATCGTGATCTCCTCCCACTTCCATTCTGGTATTGGTAAGGGTTGCATTTTACCGCATGGTTTCTGGTGCTCGGCCTTAACTAGTGAACACGTTAAGCACTTGTTCACGTATTCAGTCACATCATTCTTCATGCCAGGCCACCAGTACTCTTTCTTCAAGTCTTGATACATTTTGTTTGTCCCGGGGTGGATAGAATAACGAGACTTATGGGCCTCATCGAGTATTTTGGCTCTAAGCTCGCCAATCTTAGGTATCCACATCCGGCCAAACCTGGTTCGTACACCGTATGTATTTGCACTTAAGTTCCCTTGTTGTCCTACTATTCTTTCCCGTTTCACATTTCTTTCTAACAGTGCTTCATCATGTGCCTTTGATATTTCACCCATCAAACCTGGCGTTATAATTAGCTGACACGCTTTGATTCGGATAGGTGTCGATTCTTCCTTTCTACTTAAAGCGTCAGCCACTACGTTTGCCTTACCCGGATGGTACAATATCTCACAGTCGTAGTCTTTCAGTAACTCTAGCCACCTCCTTTGCCTCATATTTAATTCCTTTTGTTCGAAAAAGTACTTCAGGCTTTTGTGATCGGAGTAGATGGTGCATTTAACTCCATACAGATAGTGCCTCCATATCTTCAACGCGAAAACTACTGCTGCTAATTCTAGATCGTGAGTTGGGTAGTTAACCTCGTGAATCTTTAGTTGTCGTGAAGCATAAGCAATTACCTTTCCTCGTTGCATAAGTACGCAACCTAAACCCTGCCCCGAAGCGTCAGAGTAGACTACCAAGTCTTCATTTCCCTCAGGTAGAGTCAAGACTGGAGCTTGGGTTAATCGTGTCTTGAGTTCTTCAAACGCGTTGTTTTGAGTCTGACCCCATTCATACTTTTCTTCCTTCCGTGTCAGTTTAGTCAGTGGTGAGGCTATTCTTGAGAAGTCTTGAATAAACCTTCGATAGTAGCCTGCCAATCCTAGAAAACTTCGTATCTCTGTTGGTGTCTTTGGGATGTTCCCTTCCTTTACTGTCTCGATCTTTACAGGATCCACCATGATGCCGTTTGGGTCTATCACATGACCTAGGAATTGGACTTCCCTAAGCCAAAACGCGCATTTGGAGAATTTTGCGTACAACTTTTCCTGCTTTAACACCTCCAAAACTTCTCTTAGGTGACAGTGGTGATCACCCTCGCTTTTCGAATATACCAGTATGTCGTCTATAAAAACTATCACTGATCGATCCAACATGGGTCGACACACTCTATTCATCAAATCCATGAACGCTGCTGGTGCGTTAGTTAATCCGAAGGACATCACGAGAAACTCATAATGCCCATAACGCGTACGAAACGCGGTCTTTGGTACGTCTTCTTCCCTTACTTTCAACTGATGGTAACCCGACCTAAGATCGATCTTTGAGAACCAACTCGCACCTTGCAGTTGATCAAAAAGGTCGTCTATTCTCGGCAGTGGGTATTTTTTCTTTACTGTCCTCTTGTTCAGTTCGCGGTAGTCAATGCACATGCGCATGCTTCCGTCTTTCTTCTTTACGAATAGTACCGGAGCGCCCCATGGTGAGATGCTCGGTCTAATAAATCCCTTTTCTGTTAATTCTTGTAGTTGAGACATCAATTCTTTCATTTCTGACGGAGCCAATCGGTAGGGGGCTTTGGCAACGGGCTCAGCTCCTGGCAGTAAATCAATCTGAAATTCTATTTCCCGATCGGGTGGCAACCCAGGTAGATCCTCAGGTAATACTTCCGGAAAATTGCACACCACGGGTACATTCTTGAGTTCTTTCGTTTCCATTCTATCGTCAATAACATATGCCAGATAAGCTTCGCAACCGCGCCTCATGTAACTTTCGGCCTTGATCATCGAGATGACGCTCGGCATCGTGCAATTCCAATCCCCATAAACCGTAATTGGACTGCCGCTTGGAGTCTTGAGGTGTATCCTCTTACGTTTACATATGATTTGAGCTTCGTTGGCAGCTAGCCAATCCATCCCCAATACTGTATCGAATCCTCCTAAGGTGAGAAGGAATAATCTAGAAGGAAACTTATGCCCCTCTATTTCTATTATGCAGTCCTCTGTTACTTGGAATACTGCCGAATTTTTACCAACGGCAGTTTGTACGCTAAAGGCCTTTACTATGGTGTTGATAGTGCAATCTAGTTTACGACTAAATGCATTGGATATAAAACTTTTACTAGCACCAGAGTCAAATAAAATAGCAGCATGTTCATCATTAACTAGGAACGTACCTGACACGACATCAGGGTTTCCCCTTGCTTCTTCCTCAGTTAAGGCATAGGCCCGAGTCCTTGCCTTTTGTTGTTCCTGTTCCTTCTCCTTTCCCGAACCAGATTGGCCGGCCTTCCTGCAATTCTTTGTCAGATGTCTAAACAATCCACATACTTGACATTTGGCGTCCTTCCAAAAATCTCGGGAGTAGTGCCCCGGCCTCCCGCACTTATAACACACGGTGGTGCCGATTCGACACTCGCCAATATGTTGCTTTCCACATTTCTTGCACGTTTCATATCCGTCCAACCTCGGTTTCTTAATTTCAGTTGTTTCATTCCCTCTTCCGGTGCCCTTAGACGGATTCTCCCATTTTCTCTTTTGTGTCACAGGTGCCGGGTCCTCGTTGGCATAATCATCGTAAACGATTCCAGACAGGTTGACTACCGACTCGAAGGTCGAGGGTAGGTTGGCTTTTACGTGGACACGGACCCTTTGCGGCAGAACCTTGACATAGTATTTGATCATACGTTCTTCGGTTTCCACCAAGTGTGGTACCAGTTGGGCCAGCTCGTTGAACCTTGAAGTATATTGATGATAAGTCTTGTCACCAGCTTTGAAGTTTAGGAACTCGTTCTCCACACGATCAATCTCATTCTGTGGGCAGAACTTTTGGATTACGAGCTTTTTCAAGTCTTCCCATGTCATTCTGGCAAGAGCATGTGGTGACTTTGTTCTTTGAATATTTCTCCACCAACTTAGTGCTTCATTGGTGAAAGAATGAGCAACATATTTAACCGCCTGGTCTGGTCGGCACTCGCTGATGTTGATTACAGCGTTCATCCTCTCAATCCATTCCAAAGTAGCCACCGAATCCTTGCTACCATCAAACTTGGGTGGGTCTCCATCTTTGAAACCTTTATAAGTGCACCCTTTAGTGCTTGACCCCACTTTTATCTCATCCCCGTCGCTGTCATATACTTTTTCTTCGTGGTTTCCTTCATCCTCCTCTTTACTTTTCTTTATTGCCTCGGATAGTAGATCAGGCAATACCTTCTTCAAAGTGAGCACAACTTCACGGGCAATAGCATCCCTGACTTCAGGTTCCAACTGTATAGGCCCTGGACTGTCGTCCCTAATTGGGGTCACTTCTGTTTCGTGCACACTTTCGGTGTGCTCTGCGTGCACACTCTCTTCTTCTTCTTCAAATCTTGGGTTCAACGGAGGTCTACCTCGTCGGCCAGTGCGACCGCCTCGAGGTCTTGTTCTTCCTCCACCAGCCATAGTTCTAAATTTCCTGATAGTTAAAAAAGAGAATACATCAATGTCATTTCTTCAGATCATAGTTTGGAACAGTACGAGCAAGGTAAATTCTTAATTACAGTGACCGGTTTGTGATTACTAATTTACATTGCTTTTCGGGTTTGAAACTCTTCAAATCAGTCGTGGCATTAACATCTATTTGTTCTAAGTTGAGGTATCTATTCCTATGCTAGAGCATTAACTTTATGACTTACTTACCGTGCTAGCGTTGGCGTTGGTTACCCATACTGACATCCGTGCGTTGGTCCCATAATCAATTTGAGTCTAGACATTTAGGGATGTCTAAATCTCTCAAACTATTGCTCTGATACCAACTTGAAAGGCCCCTTTCCCGGGTAACCTCACTTGTTGGATTTACTCATAAACATAGTCATAAATACTGAACTTAAATTAAAACATTCATCATTCAATTACATAATCATAACAACGGAAGTCTTTACAAATAAAACATAACATATTCTTAACAAACAAAAGTGGGATATCAGTCTTGTGCCGGGTAACCTTCACGCCATCGCACGACCCTTTCTTCCCTTACCTGAAATGTATACTAAAATTCAGCTAACGCTGGTGAGTTCTAGTTTAAAGACAATCATACATAAAATTTATCTTATCATGAATATAATGTATATATGTATAATCGTACTCTTAGATATTCTTTACTTTGCTGTTCTCATATAACATTCATTGAGGGTATATACATATGTACATACATACTTTCTTTGAGAGAACACATATTGGCCATAATCTTAAGGGAGATCAACCCATCATACTTGTCGCGAATGTCACGAAGACATCGCAGTCAGAACTACCGTCGTAGTCCGTTTCATTACCGTCCGGCTCTAGAAAACCGTCCGTCATATCATTAAATCCGTCCGGCAACCTTTGTCCGTCCGCTCTTTACCGTCCTACCGTCGTAGTCCGTCATTTTTGTCCGTCTGCCCTAGGGCATCCGTTTCCCACGTGACCATTATGTATGCAACCGTTCTACATTAGTTAAGGCTTGCTTCGACCGTCCATTAATACCTTTTCATACGTCCTAGCTTGCAAAGGAACGTTTTTGTCCCGGTTGCAAAATAGTCACGTGGTCGTCCGTCTACCGAAGTAGCCGTTGCCACAGAAGGGTTTATAACGTTTACATTCATTCATAACATGCAATATATATGTAATATAAAGCAAGATTTCATTCTTTTACGTTATGTCCTTCTTTCATTCATTCTTTATAGTCATACGCTTCATTCTTTATTCATAATTCATTTTCATATATAAATATTTATATATATATATATACGTATGATCACATTGACATTTATAACATTTATTCATTTAGTGTATACACTTCAGCCCCAAAACATTTATAAATCATTTGCACATAACATAAAAGGGGGCACATAGAACTCACCTGATGAGCTACTCTAGGTTGTCCTAAACGAAGGTCCAACAGCGTCACTTTCGATCTGGATTAGGTAGTTAAATACACATTAGACCCAACCCCGACTCTAATGGTTTAATCATTCTTAACTTACTGACTTTACTTAACCAACCTGCTGTCTGCTGCCTGCGCACTTAGTAAGTGCACAGGGACTTGCTCATGCGCACTTGGCAAGTGCGCAGGAGTCTTCCTCCTGCGTACTTGGTAAGTACGCAGGGACTTCCTCCTGCGTACTTGGTAAGTACGCAGGAATTCCTTCCTGTGCACTTGGTAAGTACGCAGTACCTGGTTCATGGACCAAAATTTCGGAATTCATGCATGTTAATCCGATCATGCTAATCTTACAATTTTCTTTGATCAAAATGTGCGGTTTCCATTCTAGATGCTATTTCTAAGCTTATTATCAAGTTTTATCCGTAAAAACATCATCTATTTAGCTAAAACTCGAGAAACCCAAAAGTGAACAAAAAACTCAGATTATGGTCGAATCATTACCTGGATTGAAGTTCTGATTCGGAGGTTTTGCTCACGAGCTCAGCTGTAACGTGCTCCTCTAATCTCGTGACGATCCGTCGACTTTCTCTCTCTAGACCCGAGCTCCCTTTCTCTCTCTAAGATGGTGAAAATGAAGGTGAAATGAGCTAGTGGGCTGCCTTGCCCCTTTTATACCTGGGCTTCCCTCGACCCGTTGGAGCCGAGCCCAAGCCCATCCGTTCTTATTTCATTTTATGACGTTTAAATTTCTATCGTATTATTATTTACTTATTTACTATTTTCGGGATGTTACACTTTACTTTCTTGGGTATGTTTGTAGTGGTTCTTTGAAATTTGCAGTGTACCCATTAGCATTCTCTTGCGCCTAAGTGTTCGATGCACCGCTCTCGTCTCACCTCCGTGTTTCCGCCTTCGGCGGGGTGTGACAGAAGGCGGAAACACGGAGGTGAGACGAGAGCGGTGCATCGAACATTTAGGCGCAAGAGAATGCTAACGGGTACATCGTAAATTACAAAAGAACCATTACTAAACCCAAAATTAAAAGAAGTCATACAACATCCGAAATTCAAACAATAAAAAGAGCGTCTTATAAACAACCAAAGTCATAGGTACTAAGTTTGTTCCAACGTGAAACCACAAAATCTAAACAAAAGCGTGCCCCCATGAACCTTATCTTCATTTCTGTTTACCTGAAAGCATGTTTCAAAAACGAGTCAACTATATAAATAGTTGGTGAGTATCGCAGGTTTTATGACTCTATAAAAGTTTATAAAAATCCAAAGTCAGTACACATGTATTAGACAACATATTACCATGAGCCGTAATCAAAGCCTAGACAAAATAAAAATAAAGTACACCATACGAAAGTATTATGCCAACAACCGCCTAAAAATAATTGGCTAACTTTGCACCCACGTGACCCTACAAGTCTAGTTGGCACGACCAAACCATGAGCGGGGGTGTCAACCCAAGTAGTACTACTCAAAATTCCCAACGGCTACGCTCAGCTAATTGATTACAAAAAAAATTGGGGACTTTAATGCATAAATATAAAAATAACTCATGTAATCAATGTATCATGTAACATGTGACTAAATAAAAAAAAATAAAACAGCTTTTCCCCAAAAACAGTAAGTAAAAAGGGGGCCGCGAAAACTCACCTGAGAGTGAAACGCGAAAAAGTGCGGTAAAACAGTGAAACAGCCAACGATGGTATCCTAACCGAGTCCTACTAATAAGTAGACACAAAATGTATTTAGGAAACCTAATATGTGTGGCTAAGTCAACAAAATTCAGAAGTGGCTATGCAGTCAATCGAATAGCCAAAACCCGTGCACGTGCGTACGAAACGTTAAGAATTGTAAAACCGGCTTTTATATGAATTAATAACCTTAAAGATTTAAGTTTTATATTTTTAATAAATAACATCAGTAGTTAAAAAAATCACATTTTATAAAATCTCATGTCACGGTTTCGTATGATCAAAAACGCGATTACGCGCGTAAAGTCCGGTTTACGGTTTGAAAATCAGATTCGTCCGAACTTAGGGTTTTAGTGTGATATTAGCACCCAATTTAAAGGTAAAATTTTATGTTTTAAATGGGGTTATACTTCTGTCCAAAATCCCTTAGAGTTTTTATAAAATCAATTTTATATAAAAATTTTCCAAAATTAATAACTTTTTATAAAATTTAAACCATACATAGACATAAAGTTATTGATTCAAATTTATAAAAATTGATCATATATATAAATAAACATTTCTGACCAGTTTTCATATTTTTCCAATATCCAGATTATTTATTATGAATTTAATATTATTAACATTTACAAATTCGGGAAAAATAGTTAAACAAATCAAAACTTTACCAAATTTTTACCATATTAGTTTTAAGTCAATATAAGATCCCATACCAAGTTTCAAGACATGATTTTATCCAGAAGTATACAAACCCTAAATCGTCCGTTTAAACTTTATAAATACTAAACGTATACTTAAACAACTCCAATTTTCATAAGATTTGGACAGGAGTCTTAGTTAATCATATAACTATCACTGTACAATTTCTAGAATTTTTCAATACTTAGAAGTATTTTTCCCATGTTTACATGTATTAAACTTGTGTGAATTTTAATAAATAATCTATAAAGAGTTAGATAACCAAATTTTTCAGATACTCATTTTAAAACATATTCTACTGATTAAAACCACTTTTGAGTGCTGGATCAATAATTTTTAAAAATCCATCAAAAGCATGTTTGTTCTTGATCATTTACGCTAAACTACAAGTTTGATTAAGGATTATACCTTCTAAATTCAACAAATGATGATGAAATTTGATGCTAAGCTACTGAGTTTTCCTTGATTTATAACCTACAATCACAATGTGGTTCAATTCCAAGATCAAAAACTCAAATATCAACAAAATGCTTTTTTAATTCAAGAAGATGCAAGTATGAACACCCAAGTGTTCATACACTTTGATCATCAAATCTTGCAAGCTTTTCACTAGATAACTCATTGTGGATGATTACAACTAGTTTTTATCCACAAATCCTTGTTAAAACCACAAGATTCAAGCTAAAAACTCTTGAAAACAACAAAACTTGAAAATCAAAGTGAGTGTGTGTAGTGTGTGTGTTCTTGGTGTTCTTGAGAACACATGCAAGAATCAAAACAAAAATTTTAAAGATGAAATCATGTTAAAATACCTTTAAAACACTAAAAACAAGCTCATGAATCCATTGGAACCAAGAATCAAGCTTGGAATTGGATTATTCTTGAGCTTGGAAAGAGATTTGGGGGTGTTTGGATGAAGGGGGGAGGGTTACGGCTGGAAGAAGGAGAAGGGAAGGGGAAAATGGGGTGGGGGTTGGGTATTTATAGGGGAGAGTGAAATCTAGTGGTTTAAAAGACCAAATGTATAAAAAAAATACTCACTTTTTATAAAAATTACACCCTTAAACACTCTAATAAATATTTTTATCCAAATATAAAATTCTAGTATCCAAAATAATGAATTTTAGAAAATTTTAAAACATAAAAACTCAAAAAAATTTAAAAAGTTATACCGGGTAAATACCGGGTTTTTAACGAAAGAACCACCTGTGATCGTTAGTTAAATCAAGAATCACAAAAGTTAGCACATATAATGTTATAAAATATCATTCTTAACTAAAATATAAATATAAAAATTATTTTCAAGAATTTAATTTTTACCGTTTATTTAACGCGTTCGCAGTATACGCAGTGTATGCACTTAACCGGGTTTTCTAGTTCGGACCTTAGTGTTTGTCTAAGGTAGAATTCCTAGAAACACTAAAAATATATAAAATCATAATATAAAAAAAATATAACGTATAAAAAGTCGAGAAACGGTAAGGATCTGAAAAACCGTAGTTGTCACAAATAATAATCCAAATAAAAAACAAATTATATTTAAAGCCTAAACATAGTAAATTGCAACCAAAATCACAGTCCACTGGAATTGCTAATAGCATATACATAACCTTTGAATCATCAGAACACCAACAAACCAGCTTCAATATTGTTAATCATCTGAAGCCACCTTTTTCCTTTTCCATTCGTATGCTCTCTCCAAGATATTCAAATTGGATGCTCGTGGGAACAGATAACTCATACCTGCAATTATAATTTTTTAGCAAGCCTCTTCTAAATGTCATACAAACTACATGTGGCAATTATTTATGTCTAACCTCCTAAATTAATATATTTATTACATAATTAATGCATTACTTATTAATAAAAAACAAAAAAAAGAAAAGGATAACATAATAATATGAGTTTATTGACATACCCAGCAGGACCATGTTTAACCACTCTTCTAGTAACATGGCCCTCTCTTCTTTAAGCTCAGGGGCCGATGTTCTATAGTAGTTTATTGCATTTTCAAAGACTCCTAAACAAATAATAATAATAATAATAATAATAATAATAATATATTAATAACTTTGAATACTTAATTAGGTTAATAATAAAGAAAATGGTAAGTGTGAGTAGATGGTTACTTCTAGCACGTTGAATGCAAAGCTGCAGCTCAATCTCAATGTACTTGTTGAAAATCTGTTTGTTCAAACAAAGTCAAACCATGAACACACAGACACAAAGGTCAACTAACTCAAAAGTCTCGTACCATACCTTATCTTTAGGAGCAATTCCAATAGCATTACCAAGAATCGAGCGTGCAGCCGAGAGATTTAACTGTCTGATTTCAAATTGAGCAGCCAATAACCAAATCTTGGCAAATGAGAATTTCTTGTGTGGAATCATTTTTAAACACTCACTATAAACATCCCGAGTTCTAGAAACATCCTGTGCATCTAGCTTTTCATACAGAGCATAACTAATCCATAAATAAATGTATCTTTGCCAATATCTTTTCTCATCAGCAGGAGGAACGTTAGCAATTGCTCTCTCATAAACCTCTCGAATCCTCGATTTATTCCCCACACTCTCCTCAAGTCTAATATAGTCAAACCATGAGTCATAATCCAGAGGATTTTTTCTAACTTCTTCCTCATATTGTAACCTTCTTTTCTCAATTATTGCATCTTCAATGCCCTCTCTATCACCAAACTGTTTCTCAAAAGCAACAAACTTTCTGTATAGATACTCAGCCCGCTCCTTTGGTATATGATTAAAACCATTTTGCTCTCTCAGTTTCTTTACATTTTTCTTCAATTTTAGCAAAGGCAACGAATAAAGTCATACTATCAAGGATAACTCATACTCCACTAGTTAAATTTTAGGATGAAATCCTCTTAACTAGGGGAGACTACGGCTACTATGATTTTTTTTTGTTCTATTATTTTCCGTTTATTACTTTGGGTTATCTTAAATTCTATGTTTACTTGTCTTGTAATTTGAATTAGAAATTTCATTTGCTTGAAACTTAATTGTACCAATGTCTACTTGAATCTCAAACTAACATGTTCAATCAATTTCGATTGCATTTCAATGTATATGATCTATCAATTTCTATTGTATATCCATGACTACCCTATGACATCCAAAACTTTCACTTACATAACTATTATCATCTCACAGATGCATAATGGAAGGACATAGCACACCCGTGTAAGGTAAATTGACGATTGCGGTCCGGAACGTAATCGTGAATTTACAGGTGCATTGGTGTGTGTTGAAATTCTATTGTGTAGCTAGTACCTATACCCTTGTAAATTTCTAAACCTAATTTATGCCACCAAGACTAGCCAAGTTAGTGAGTAGTTTTGGTAGGTGACTAGTACGCTTTCGAGGTGCTAGAGGTGTGGTAGGTTAGCTGCGGTACACCCTATATATAAACATTAACGGTATGTTGGAAGTGGACTAGAAGCTGGGCCAAGAACTAGCCTCAGTTAACGACCTTACTATCAATACCACTCAACATTAGCCCAATTAGTGATTAGTTTTGGTCGGTGACCGGTACGCTTTCGAAGTGTCGGAGGTGTGGTGGCTTAGCTGCGGTACACCCTATATATAAACACTAATGGTGCATTGGAAGTGGAACCAGAAGCTGGACCAAATACTAGACTTGATAACATATTAGGAACCCACATCTGTTTTAGAATAACACAACCTCTACTAGTTGAATTTCGGTACGAAATTCAACTAACTAGGGGAGACTTTGACATCCCTGATTTCTACGCCTAATCCTATGATTCTACCTTGTAACATATTGGGATTCTAATACTATGAACCTTTTGATGCCTCATATCACTTGTGATATCATTTCATTTCAAGCTTCTGAGTCTGGCCTAAAACGAGTGTTCTATTGCGCTTTAAAACGATTTGCTTATTCGATCGATTTTGATATTATACATTCTTGAACTTACTACTTACGGTAACTTTGAATTCCTTAGACTCTAAACCTATATCATTAAAGTTTGTAACTTTATTAAACTAATTTTAGACTTTAAGGTCAAAACTTACACATACGTAAATTTCAGGGTTTCTTCGGTAACGTCTTCGAAATCCGGTTAATTATTGTAAATTATCTAATTACTTTTTATATTACATATTATTATTAATTAAAATTTTCAGATTCTTTTATATATATATAATATTATTATTATTAATTAAATTATTTAAAAACCTTAAGCTTATCTTAAACAAATAAAAAAATTATTTCTTTTACTAATCCTAATCCAAAACACAAACTTATCCTAATTTTTTTTTAATTTCCGTGAAAACCCAATCATCCCATCATATTATTTTTTGAAATTTATTTTTATTTTTATTTTATCTAATATAACAAACTAATTCAATTTATCTGCAATTTTAGTCCTTTTTACTAATTGATTTTTGCTAATAAGTCCCTAATACCACCCTATAAATAGAACCTTTATTCTTATTCATTTTTCACACCTCAACGATACTCTAGGGCTCTCTAGCTACTAAAGGGCGTTCCTCTCATCTTCTGGAAGATTCTAGCTTAAATCCTTCTATTTTGGAAGATTCTAGCTTAAATCCTTCCATTCTAAGTAAGTTCTTCTTATGTTCTTACTTGTTCATACTTTTTCATACTTTTCCTTTCAAAAATTCCTCATATCTAGCTAGATCTACGATTCCCTAACAAGTTTATGTTATAATTATAGACCTATCCAAGATCAAAGGCCCTATTTTAATTAAACTTGTTCAAACTTTTATTTAAAAAATTGGTTTTAATCTTTCTTGTTCCTTTCAATTTCAACAATCATGTTTTTACTAAAACTCATATTTTCACTTTAGCCCTTATACTTTACAAACACACCCTAAATTTGGTTAAGTATGAAAATAGAGTTACTTTCAAATCAGTATGTAGTTATCTGACAAACATTAAAGTTCTGGCTAGGAAAAGACGGGGTTCTGATCCGACCAACTCTTTCCGGGGAACTTTTCTGTTGGAAGTACTACTCTGGAATGATAACCACTCTTGTGTACAATAACCACTTTCAACTAATTACACTATCAACCCCTCGACTATCCTTAACTTGTTTCTAACGTAACAAACTTAACTTAGGGAATCCTTAAGGCATTCAATCCAAGCTAGTACAAGTTCAAGTTCAACCCTCTAAACTTGCAAGGTGAGATCCATAGCCCCTTTTACTTTTTTATCTTTGGGGTGGAAAACATGCTCGTATATCAAAGGTTGTTCAAACTATATCAAACTCAAATACTACTTTTGCAATTTCAATAACAACTTTTTATTCTTGTAAACCTAAACGGTTTTATACACACTCTACAACCATTAACTTGGAATAAGCCAACGAGAGTAAGTCATAGATCTATGGGCCTGACAAGCCGATCTAGTTCTTGAGTTGACGAGATACGATATCAACTTGAAACTAGATATACAGAAACTGCAAAACTTGTTATTCATGCTATATCAATACTATGGGAACCCAATCTTGTCATTAGATTTGGTTGAATCGATGTATAAAAGTTGGTTTACTTGTTATTGAAATTTGTTTATGATTTGCAAATCCTTGTTATCAATTACTATGTATCTACTTAAACCTATGTTCTCACCAACTTTTTATTTAACCTATTTTAACATGTTTTTCAGGTAATGGAAAATAAGTTGATGCTTTGATCACGCTAGGATTTCAAGGACTCATGCTTTAGTGGACTTAGCTAGATATTAACAAAAAGAAGAATTATTTATTCTACTTGTATTGTTTGATTTCTTTGTAATCAATGTAATAAACTATTCAATTAATAGAAATCTCTTTTGATCATGTGTAATGATTCAATTTTGTCGCCCCCTCGTGTTTCCGCCTTGGCGGGGGTGTGATAGATTGGTATCAGAGCTTTGGTTATAGAGAATTAGGCTACTTTAGAATAGACCTAGACTATAACCTTAGCAGTCCCCTTATTAGGAAACCATATTCTCTATTTGTTTAATTGTTTCGTTAACCCTTATGTGTCTTCTTATTCCTCTTTCTGAAAAACAGCACGCTTACCTTGACGAACCATCACACGGAACCAGACGACCCATAATTTTAGTCTGACGTAGAGAGCCTTTATCGCCTGAAGAACACAGTCATGGTACGACCAGCTAACCCTACACCATCGGAAGAGTAGAAGTGCAGAAAGTAGAGTTAGACCCGACCCATTTGCAGCTGATCCACTTCTGAAGAGTCAACGACTAAGAAACGGTGTCGAGATGATTCCATAATTACTCTCGTCAGAACCAAGGTCCGATTGGTGGATGATAAGAACATGTGTAATCTGGAAGAGTGGGTACCTATACACTAAAGATTCTGTCTAGGAAAGATGTGGTGTATAAATCTCTAAGTAAGGACCCGTCACATCTTCCTGGGAATCTTTGGTGTGAGTATCGCTTATAGGCTAAAACACATCTTCCAAGCATCTATCATACAGGCCTAGAGTTTTGATTTGTCATTATTCTCATCTTTAAATTCAAACTCTAGACACAAACACATATATTGTGCCTCTGTCTTTCTTCATTTGTAACAATTCGATTATGAATGAAATTCTATCCTTGTTTGCTTTATCTTCATATTATTACTTGTCACCTTAACTAATCTCATCATCTTATCCAAATGTGCTGGAATGCCTCCTCATCATGACACTACCGAAATCAACTAGAATGCCACCATCGTCACCCAACAACTACCCGATGTCCTGCCTACTATGGTAACCCTTCTTGTACCGCTAAACATTGTTGCCCCAGCCACCCAAACCACTAAACCCTATTCAGGATCACCGCCTAAGTGCCCTAAGTGTCCACTGCATCACACTGGAGAGTGCACCATGTACAACAACTGTGTTAACTTTGGCTACATCGCTCAGAACTACAAATTACTTCCTGCTACAGCCAACACCAGCAATTCCGTGATAACTAACCCTACTCCCATCAACAGCATCAGGGCCTGCTATGAATGTGTTGGCCTTGACCCCCTTAGAAACCATTGTCCCATGCTACACCCTTCCCACAATCAAGCTGCTCAAGGTCGAGTTTTGTCTTAGGAGCACCTGAAACTCGTCAAGATCCAACTATCAAGGATAACTCATACTCCACTAGTTAAATTTTGGGATGAGATACTCTTAACTAGGGGAGACTACGGCAACTATGATTTTTTTTGTTCTATTATTTTCTATTTTGGGTTATCTTAAATTCTATGTTTACTTGTCTTGTAATTCGAATTAGAAATTTCATTTGCTTGAAACTTAATTATACCAATGTCTACTTGAATCTCAAACTAACATGTTCTATCAATTTCGATTGCATTTCAATGTACATGATCTATAAATTTCTATTGTATATCCATGACTACCCTATGACATCCAAAACTTTCGCTTACATAACTATTATCATCTCAAAGATGCATAATGGAAGGACATAGCACACCCGTGTAAGGTAAATTGACGATTGCGGTCTGGAACGTAATCGTGAATTTACAGGTGCATTGGTGTGTGATGAAATTCTATTATTTAGCTAGTACCCATACCCTTGAAAATTTCTATACCTAATTTATGCCACCAAGACTAGCCAAGTTAGTGAGTAGTTTTGGTAGGTGATTAGTACACTTTCGAGGTGCCAGAGGTGTGGTGGGTTAGCTGCGGTACACCCTATATATAAACATTAATGGTATGTTGGAAGTGGGACTAGAAGCTGGGCCAAGAACTAGCCTCAGTTAACGACCCTACTATCAATACCACTCAACATTAGCCCAATTAGTGATTAGTTTTGGTCGGTGACCGGTACGCTTTCGAAGTGCCGGAGGTTTGGTGGCTTAGCTGCGGTACACCCTATATATAAACACTAATGGTGCATTGGAAGTGGAATCAGAAGCTGGACCAAATACTAGACTTGATAACATATTAGGAACCCACATCTGTTTTAGAATAACACAACCTCTACTAG